>CM067374.1:125513698-126220450 GCA_034401795.1 Chaetoderma sp. LZ-2023a | reverse complement strand
ACGACACGACGATGTTGCATGCGTTATTTGGGACACGTACATTAGATGGTCATTTTTTTTTTCATTGCAGCTCACGTAATCCAGATACAGCTACTATGTTTGAGCACTTGAGGAGTCGATGCGATCCGTTCATGTGCAAGGAGGGTTGTAGCGAAATGGTAGCTCAGATGCGTGCCAGGGAACCGTGTCTCCGTGGCAACGTTAGTGACTATGGTGCTGTTGGTCACAAGTAAGTGTCTGTCTGTCTGCCTGAATGTTTGTCTGTCTGTCTGTCTGTCTGTCTGTCTGTCTGTCTGTCTGTCTGTCTGTCTGTCTGTCTGTCTGTCTGTCTGTCTGCCTGCCTGCCTGCCTGCCTGCCTGCCTGCCTGCCTGCCTGCCTGCCTGCCTGCCTGCCTGCCTGCCTGCCTGCCTGCCTGTATGTCTGTCTGTCTGTCTGTCTGTCTGTCTGTCTGTCTGAATGTATGTCTGTCTGTGTGCCTGTCTGTCAGTGTCCGCCTGTCCGCCCATCCACTCGCCCGCCCGTCCACCCGCCGTCCACCTGCCCGCCCGCCCGCCTGCCCACCCACCCACCTGCCCGCCCACCCGCCCGCCCGACCGCCTGCCCGACCGGCCACGGCATTGCCTAGCATCTATCTGTCACATGACGCATTATCCCATATATAAGCATGGGTCCATGCCATCTGATATCCTGAATGATGGCAATAGAGGAATCCCATCTGTCACTGTATCTGACGTCATAATGCAATGCGCAACTAGTTAGCTAACGTCACAATTAAAATGATATAGCTTCTTCACAAAGGTCTAAGTATGTAACGAAAGTGTGCGAATTGAGGATCTTTAATAAATTTAAATTTAGTAACCTATTATTGAATATTTTTAAACGAATTTGATTGTATGCCGGGATTAGCAGTCACATTATTTTCAAAACATACAACGGCTTACCTTTACCTTAAGTTAGATTCTGCAAATTAAGGTTTCAAGGTTTCAAATCCATTTCAAAACTCTTAAAATGTGGGTGGAGCGTATCTAGAAATTGGATATGCATAGCTAAAAATGAAACCTACCGGAGAGCGAAGTTAACTGTCTTGCCAGGCTAGGTACTCTAGATGATAATAGTCAAAACCCAACCACCCTTGTAAGATAGACTGTGGTCATTTCAGATTTAAGCGTATATAGTTGGTCATTTATCCGGTTATTTCAACTTGTACTATTTCAATATAGTGTCAAATAACACCGACTATATATGCTGTTATTTATGCAAAACATAGTTAACACAAACACTTGCATTTGACATTGGCATCGTCATTATAGTATTGGTATCTATTTGAGCAATCTTTTTCTAACACCATTGATTGGCTATGGATCGTACTCGAGTACTCGAGTATAAACCTCGAGTACTCGAATACGAACTCTTGTCATTTGCGAGCAACGCTTGGAACTCGATGCGAGCCTAACATCGTATGTGATTGTTCAATGTTTTGATAAAACATCACCAAGATGAACAGCATTCTTCCCTCGTTTCAGATCATCGCGTGACTGGCTTGAATTTCACACTGCTCTGCGTTCCTGTGATCCACGCTGAGATCTGTCGCGCGAGGAGGATGAGAATGACGTTCTGTATTTGTAAATCACATATAATAGCATAAATAAACATAATTAAGCATTTTAAGGGAATTACTGTATTTTGTTCAGTTCGATTTTGAGTCCGTGACATAGATGTCATGTTAAGGCTAATACTTGTGTTGGTAACAGTAGTTAATAATGTATCTATGCCATACACTGTTACGTAGAGCAGGGTACTGGGTCGGTACTGGGCCAATAACAGGGCAATATGGCCCCGTATTGGCCCAGTGCCGGCCCAGTAACCTGCGTGTCCATGGTAGTTTTACTAGGACCTCATGTTAAAACTTCAACAAAATAATAACCTGTGTCTGACGTCTGGAAATGCAATCTAGGTATAGAATAAGTTACAGGAACATTTGTGTATCTGGAACTCGTCAGATATTTTTATTACGCTTTTTGTTATAGTTAAATTCTGAAGTGAACGTAATAATTGATGTGGTGATCGGGAATGGGGGGGGGGGGTGGGGAGTGAGAAAATAAATTGTTTTCACATTGTACTAAATTAGCTGTTCTCTTGTTATTCATTTCGGTTAACAAAACATATTCTTTTACCAGATGGCATTATTTTGTTAAACCTACATGCACATAAACATACCAGTCCCATTCGCTATGCATCATAGATACCGTATATACCATCGTTTTAATATACGTCCGCTTAGATCGCCTTGCTGTTCGAGGCCGTACTCGCTATGGTGGCTGCCGGTTTTCAGGTAGCCAATCAGATTTCTGCCTACTTTAATCTCGCTATAAATCCAAAAATGGAGGCGTAGCTTCGCGCCAATCTCGATGGAGAGGTTGCGAGACACGAATGTCAATCACATATGTGATTAACAGTATATTAGTAGGATGATAATAACCGAGCAATTTTATTAGGCGGTAGGTGACTGACCTCATTTATGAAGTTTCACTTAGCGCAGACATCAAAAGCCCACAAGCACGGGACTGGATACGATAGCGTTAGTGGGAGGGCGAGACCGTGAGGTAGGACGATGCGTATATACAGGCTTGCTTCATCGTGACCTTCTCAAAAGTGGCATTTTAGAGTTCAGTACTTTGTCCGCCCCACCCCCACCCCCACCCCACCCCACCCCCATTCAGTTACGCTGTTCGAGGCCGTACTTGCAGACCTGTGTCGCTATGTGAAGTAACATTACGCTAGTGGACTGGAGGTAGCCAATCAGATTTCTGCCTACTTCAGGCAACAGGCGAGAGTTCGTCTGGTGGTCTAATTTACAATCACACAAACAACGGAGATCGCGATGCTGTTGATCTGGAAAGAGACATTTGCAAAAGTTTGCAATGGTTTTGCTCTAAACAAGTTATTTGAGAAACAGAAAATATGTAGATTGGTTTTCGGTAACAAAAACCGCTAGTTTGGTTTACGCACACGTGTAAATGTGTCTGCTTCCTGATTTCTTATCAATCACATTGTTGATTAACCCCAGTTCATTAATATGTATGAAGCTTCGTGAACTTAGCGCACACATCAAAGGCGTGCATGCACGGCACTCGATACGGGAAGGTAGTGGGAGGGCGAGGATCGTGCAATATGGCGATGCCCCCACCAACCTCGGATGCGTAGTCTCCAAAATAATATGTTTTTCTTGAAACCTATGACGTAGTCGAATAAAATGTCAGATTATAATAGTCAATGCATTTTTTTTCTGAGAAAAATATGTAAATCTGCGTATGTTCAATTTCTCTTCAGATTCCCAAAAGATAATTTAGTCATTTTTGAAGGCTGCAGCTGATCGTCGGCATCAGTCAGTCAGTCAGTCAGTGGATAGCCGGATACGCACAATTGCGATATACTGAACTCACGACATCAGCGGTCGTGACAACTAGCCCCATAGTAAGGGAAAGTATGGCATGAGCCATCTAGCCAGTACATGCGATATCTACGGTATGAACTCTAATGGACAAGTTTCCAAGTTTATCCATCGGTCATATGACATCATAATTATCCAAGTGGCGTGTATGCTGACGTCATAATCATGACATCATGAGCGATTCCAAATAGTCCGTCTTTAACGCTTAATAGTCCGACACGTTGTACAAATTCTATGTCTTTGCTATTTAATAAACATGCCGTTGAATATTTTGAAACTAATTTGATTGGGCGCTGTTGCTGCCATAGGCAGCAACAGCACCCAGTCAAATTAGTTTCAAAATATCCAACAGGGCAGCAACAGCGCCCAGTCAAATTAGTTTCAAAATATTCAACAGCTTAAATGCATAGTTTTCTGGAATTGAGTCAGGGAGTTCAGAGATCGATCGATCCAACACCGACGTGGTGTCCGTGGAGCTTAGATTGAGATGGGCGGGCCATAGCTAAAAAGGAACGGCCCATTAGTTACACAATATACAACATGAGATATTCACTCTATCAAACAGATTCCGTTGTGTTTGGTCTGTGAGCGTTAAGGATCAAGCATATTTATTTTAACACTATCAAGCCGAGAGA
The DNA here is from genome assembly GCA_034401795.1 of Chaetoderma sp. LZ-2023a. Taxonomy (NCBI): domain Eukaryota; kingdom Metazoa; phylum Mollusca; class Caudofoveata; order Chaetodermatida; family Chaetodermatidae; genus Chaetoderma; species Chaetoderma sp. LZ-2023a. Next base: position 126,216,363 of record CM067374.1, on the reverse strand, counting down.
GCACATTCGGTAGATTCCTCCAATCGTGTTTATCTCAAAAGCTTTGCTATGTAGTTACGGCAACAACTCACAGTCAAATTAGTTTCAAATAACAGGCTGATTATTAAATAATAAATCCATGAAAGACGTATAATTCGTACACTTGACGGATTATTCCAGCTTCATGACGAAGTATTTTCTGTCAATTATTATTGTGACGTTAAACTACATCTGACGGAATTGAGTATCGAATTTGCGCCGTTGGCCAACGGCACAGGGACCAATATCAAATTACACAGGTTTCTGATTGTATATTCGTCTGTCTAAAGATGTTTACTCAGGTGTTACACAATGTTGTGTCGCAGTGGCGGTGGACGAAATTTACAGAAGGTTCGAAAGTTGGTAGAAGTGAATTTTCAATAACAATATGGAAACAAAAGAATACTTAACAGTGACATCGATGCCCACGTTGTACACACCTTTGAAAGTCATTGTTGCTCTTAGAATTAAGAGTGGCGCCGCTAAATCTTCTTAGTAAATCTTGGCATGTACTCATGTTTGAAAGTCATATTACTTATTCACATGGAACAATTTGTTCTAGATAAGTTCCCTACGGTCAAAACATCATTGATACCAATATTGTTTTCAAGTATTTTGGTGTGAATATGCACCTTTTAATAGTATATAACATTGTGTGCTATTGTGCTATTGATTTGACCCTAAAACATTTTGGAAAATTATCAACAAACCTACAGCTGAAACACAGGAAATTCCAACACAAGTCTAATTAGAGGACTTAGTTACACACTTCAGCAAGCTAAACGAGGCACCTGATGGCGATGGCCCTATAGACTTTCATCTATTAGCAACTCCATATAGCACCGAATCGCTAAACAAATCCGTTTACTGAAGAAGAAATTACAATCGCAATTAATCGACTGAAAAATAATAAAGCAGGCGGTATAGATCAAATTATAAATGAATTCTTAAAACATTCACGTGTATGTATGTTGCAAATTTACATAAAAGATTTCAATATTATCTTAAAATCCGGCCATGGGCGAAAGGCATTATATTGCCATTATATAAGAACAAGGATCATTATCGGATCCTGATAAATACGGGGGGGGGGGGGGGGGGGTACCCTTCTCAGTTGTTTCTGCAAACTTTTCACCACTGCTATAAATAATCCACTAACTAAATATGTAGAAAATATCCAGTTAATTGGAGAGGAGCAGGCGGGTTTTCGTGCAGGATATTCCACTTCCGATCACATTTTTGTATTAAAGGCTTTAAGTGATTTATACCTATCGAAACGAAAGCATCTATACCGTACTTTTGTAGACTATAAAAAGGCGCTTGATACGGTAAACAGAACCTTCCTATGAATGAAGCTGTTGGACAATAATATTAATGGGAAACTGTTTTTACCAGTATATAACTTGTACAATCAAGCCAAATCATGTATTAGAAATCCTGGAAATAACACATTATTTGATTTCTTTCGATGTGATACAGGTGTAAGACAAGGTGAAAACTTGTCTCCGCTACTTTTTTCCTTGTTCCTAAATGATTTAGAGAAAACGATCTCCACATCCTATTATGGCCTGCCCTATGTTTCCCAATTATCTGATACTACATTCCCGGACGACCCTGAATTCTATTTAAAGCTATTTATTCTCCTTTATGCGGATGACACGATCATAATGGCAGAAACGCCACAAGAATTCCAGAGCGCGTTATATGCTCTAAGTGAGTACTGCAATACCTGGAAATTGTCTGTAAATGTTTCAAAAACCAAATGCATCATTTTTTCTATGGGTAAGCTCCGAAAGTTGCCTAAATCCACACTTGTTAATGAGGATGTAGAGATCGTCTCCCAATAGCTTTATTTGGGAGTTAAATTCACTTATAACGGTACATTTACAAGAGATATTAAGCACTTATACGATAAGGCCAGCAGAGCAATGTTTGCCGTGGTAAGATCCGTTATTGTGCGAAAACTATGGTAAACAGTCTAGACGTACACGCACAGGAGCGCGGACACGCTCGGGTGAATGCAGCACCCTCTCCCCCAAGGGTTGGCTGTCATGAGAATATTAAAACATAGGAAGTCATGGGTACAATGTTTGGTAATGGATCTCATAATTAATTGCGTCATGAATTACGATAAACACAGGCTTCAAAATATTCAACAGTTTACGCGTATAGTTATCAGGAAATTGATAACCAGGGACTTCAGGCATTCGATTTATCCCAACACGGACACAATGTGGGTGGAGCGTGGCTAGAGCTGGACTGGGCATAGCTAAAACTGTAAATTTGCAACATACATACACATGAATGTTTTAAGAATTCATTTATAATTTGATCTATACAGCCTGCTTTATTATTTTTCAGTCAATTAATTGCGATTGTAATTTCTAATTTGTTTAGCGATTCGGTGCTATTTAGAGTTGCTAATAGATGAAAGTGTATAGGGCCATCGCCATCAGGTGCCTCGTTTAGCTTGCTGAAGTGTGTCTAATTAGACTTGTGTTGGAATTTCCTGTGTTTCAGCTGTAGGTTTGTTGATAATCTTCCAAAATGTTTTATGGTCAAATCAATAGCACAATAGCACACAATGTTATATACTATTAAAAGGTGCATATTCACACCAAAATGCTCGAAAATAATATTGGTATCAATGATGTTTTGACCGTAGCGAACTTATCTAGAACAAATTGTTCCATGTGAATAAGTAATATGACTTTCAAACATGAGTACATGTCAAGATTCACTAAGTAGATTTAGCGGCGCCACGCTTAATTCTAAGAGCAACAATGACTTTCAAAGGTGTATACAACGTGGACATCGATGTCACTGTTAAGTATTCTTTCGTTTCCATATTTTTATTGAAAATGAAACCAAGTTCGTATTCACTTCTACGAACTTTCGAACCTTCTGTAACTTTCGTCCACCGCCACTGCGATACAACATTGTGTAACACCTGAGTAAACATCTTTAGACAGACGAACATACAATCAGAAACTTGTGTAATTTGATATTGGTCCCTGCGCCGTTGGCCAACGGCACAAATTCGATAATCAATTCCGTCAGATGTAGTTTAACGTCACGGTAATAATTGACAGAAAATACTTCGTCATGAAGCTGGAATAATCTGTCAAGTGTACGAATTATACGGCTTTCATGGATTTATTATTTAATAATCATCCTGTTATTTGAAACTAATTTGACTGTGAGTTGTTGCCGTAACTGTAAAGCAAAGCGTTTGAGATAAACATGATTGGAGGAATCTACCGAATGTGGTCTCTCGGCTTGATAGTGTTAAACTAAATGTGCTTCATCCTTAACGCTCACAGACCAAAAACAACGGAATCTGTTTGATATAGTGAATATCTAAGCTCCACGGACACCACGTCGGTGTTGGATCGATCGATACTTTCCCTTACTATTGGGCTTGTTGTCAGGACCGCCGATGTCGTGAGTTCAGTATATAGCAATTGCGTGTAACCGGCTATCCACTGACTGACTGACTGACTGATGCCGACGATCAGCTGCAGCCTTCAAAAATGACTAAATTATCTTTTGGGAATCTGAAGAGAAATTGAACATACGCAGATTTACATATTTTTCTCAGAAAAAAAATGCATTGACTATTATAATCGGACACTTTATTCGACTACGTCATAGGTTTCAAGAAAAACATATTATTTTGGAGATTACGCATCCGAGGTGGGTGGGGGCATCGCCATATTGCACGATCCTCGCCCTCCCACTACCTTCCCGTATCGAGTGCCGTGCATGCCCAAGGATGTGTGCGCTAAGTTCACGAAGCTTCATACATATTAATGAACTGGGGTTAATCAACTTGCGCCAAATGATTGATAAGAAATCAGGAAGTAGACACATTTACACGTGTGCGTAAACCAAACTAGCGGTTTTTGTTACCGAAAACCAATCTACACATTTTCTATTTCTCAAATAACTTGTTTAGAGCAATATTACTGCAAACTTTTGCAAATGTCTCTTTCCAGATCAACAGCGTCGCGATCTCCGTTGTTTTTGTGATTGTAAATTAGACCACCAGACGAACTCTCGCCTGTTGCCTGAAGTAGGCAGAAATCTGATTGGCTACCTCCAGTCCACTAGCGTAATGTTACTTCACATAGCGACACAGGTCTGCAAGTACGGCCTCGAACTGCGTAACTGAATGGGGGTGGGGTGGGGTGGGGTGGGGGTGGGGGGGGGGCGGACAAAGTACTGAACTCTAAAATGCCGCTTTTGAGTAGGTCACGATCAATCAAGCCTGTATATACGCATCGTCCTATCTCACGGTCTCACTCTCCCACTAACGCTCTCGTATCCAGTCCCGTGCTTGCGGGCATTTGATGTCTGCGCTAAGTGAAACTTCATAAATGAGGTCAGTCACCTACCGCCTAATAAAATTGCTCGGTTATTATCATCCTACTAATATACTGTTAATCACATATTTATGATTAACATTCGTGTCTCGCAACCTCTCCATCGAGATTGGCACGAAGCTACGCATCCATTTTTAGATTTATAGCGAGATTAAAGTAGGCAGAAATCTGATTGGCTGCCTGAAAACCGGCAGCCACCATAGCGAGTACGGCCTCGAACAGCAAGGCGATCTAAGCGGGCGTATATTAAAACGATGGTATATACGGTATCTATGATGCATAGCGAATGGGAGTGGTATGTTTATGTGCATGTAGGTTTAACAAAATAATGCCATCTGGTAAAAGAATATGTTTTATTAACCGAAATGAATAACAAGAGAACAGTTAATTTAGTACAATGTGAAAACAATTTATTTTCTCACTACCCACCCCCCACCCCCAATTCCCGATCACCACATCAATTATTATGTTCACTTCAGTATTTAACTATAACAAAAAGCGTAATAAAAATATCTGACGAGTTCCATATACACAAATGTTCCTGTAACTTATTAGTAAAACGTGTAACTTAGACGCGGAGCTCTCTAGTACATTAAGGCGAGAATCGTCGCCGCTTATGACATGATCCAGCTGACTGCAATGTGACAGCTGTCAGTTGTTAATTATAGTACGGGGTCAATCAGTACAAATAACTTTTAGCGTGAACCATATAGAAAGTACAATGGCATATTTTAACGGCAGCGAGACGACAATTCAACGGTCGCCGCTACATTAAACTTGGTAAGCGTTACCTTATGGCGTGTTTTATTTTGATAAAAGTTGTCGACATAATCATGTTTGAATAAATCATATAAATAGTAATTTTCTTAACATTGATATTTCCACAGGCCTTTGAATGTTCGTCCATCCATATCACTACCGCATATCCCCCTACTACATGTATATATACCTACTATATATAATATACACAAGGTGTGAAACCAATGGTGACACCCGGGTTGGATAGGCGACGCTTAAATTCATATTATTAATTGCATCGCTTAATTATCGATGCCTACATGTAGAGGAATGATTGCTCTCAGAGGAAACATATAACACTTTAGGTTTATTAAGGTCTATCATATAAAATTACGAACTAATATACGCTCCGGGGGCCATTGACAGCCGCTAGCTAGTTTCAGTGAATAACCGTACCGCAGCAAATCGCTGGCAGGGTGCATATAAGAGCTGGAAAGGAACTAAAATTGCCGGATTTACAGGGACATGAACAAACACCATCGAAAATCGTCGAACATAAATCATAGCGTATCACACACCCATAACTCAGCAGAAACATTCTAATACAAATAACATGCCCCTTCCAGCGCATAGCAGAAGTACATGCATCACAATGGATGGATCCAATCTGTCGCTCAAGAAATGCGATGTTGACACACTGGAAAATGTTGAATGTCGAGCGACAAGGTGTGTGCCTTCATTAAAGGAAGTTGACTACACACAGGGGCTAAAGATACTGCAGCTACCAACAATTAAAATACAGGCGGATGAGAGGGGATATTATAGAAACATACAAAATCATTCAGGGCATCTATGATAAACGGATCACACATCAAATCTTCACGTTCAACGGACGGACAACATGGCTGATACCAGAGGACATAACTATAAAATCGACAAAATCTACTCAAGATTGGATATTAGGAAATAGTCCTTTGTTAATCGAGTGACAGACATATGGAATGGACTTCCACACGAGGTCATTAATCCGGCCAATCTCCAGTGTTTTGATAGTAGATTGGATAGGTTCTGTAAGGATCAGGACATGAAGTACGACCACAGCAAGAACTATTCTGTGATATGAATGACGAGTAGATTGGAATACAGACCAGCCTCGGTATACAATGTGGAGCTGGCGGGGTCTATACATTACAAACTTGATGGATTGGGATGTATTTTAGAATTGTGAGCAGGCAGATATGGGCACAGTATCCATGCCAGATCTCCCTGCCTCATAGCTACCTGTATCATACCTTAGTATATACCCTGGGTGGGTATGTATATCTTATATACTGTACTAGATTGGTTGTATTTAAAATACAACCTGTAACCTGTATTATACCTGTAGTATATACCCTGGGTATGTATACATACTTTATATTCTGTATTTAGTAAGAGGGATATGAATCTACGAACCCAATGAGCTTGGCTCATGCCCAAGCCACACCGTGGAGAAGATACCCAGCTACAAGCCAGTTCAAGCATCACACAATGCCAACACATCACTCAAACCGATACTCAGTACTAAGCGAAAAACTGTAAACATACCCAACAATGAGGCTTCCAAATACACTATGAGTTGCAATGAAAACATAATAAGCTACACAACCTTGGACAATGGAAGGCATGAAAAAAACAAAACACAAAAACGTAAGGCATGTAAATACACTAACTGCTGAGAATACAGACACCAACACAGGACAGATAGCAAAACCTATTCAAAAAAACAATGATAGAAATTCTAAAACAGTAACGAATACATGTATATGCACAAATGCAGATAGTCTAATTAATATAAAAAAAAGATGAGCTTGAAGCGCTAGTACACAAGATTCGCGCTGCTATCATACTAATAACAGAAGCCTTACCAATAAACACAACCATTAATATTAGTGGATTGATGAGTACCATCTCTCGCTGAATAGTAATCCATCAAGAGGAGTCATCATCTATACCCATGTATCTTTAAATGCTAAAAACTGTGAAACCCTAAACGATGACAGCTTTCAAGAATCGGTGTGGAGTACATGGACGAGACAAAAGGAAAAAATTCTTGTTGGTTGTATCTACAGAAGTCCCAACTCAGACGGCCCAAACAATAACAAACTCATAAATCTACTAAACAAAGTTGATAGAGCAAATGCAGACCACAGTCTTATAGTAGGGGATTTCAAATTCCCATCGATTAACTGGTGCACTGGAGTTTTTTCAAATGAAGAAGATGCTTTTCTTAAAACTAGCAGCGATATTTTTCTACAGCAACTATAGTTACTAATGCGACACGACATAGAATAAATCAAACTTCAAATATTTTGGATCTAGTTTTAACAAATAACCAAAACATCATCCACAAAATAACCCACCTATCTCCATTAGCAAAATGTGACCATGATGTTCTACAAATATCACTACACCCTGACATCTTAAGCACAAGCAAACAAATAGCTAGGCCAAAGCTACTGTTGAATAAAGGACAGTATACGGAAATGAGAAAAGATTTAGGAACGACTGACTGAAATCATCTGCACGAACTTAATGCGTCAGAAGCTTGGAACCTCCTACACAAAACATTGATCACAATGAAAGAGCAGTAGGGCCTATATCCCCTCTTTAAAAAAAATGCGGTAAGAAAAAACACCTCTGGCTTGACCATACTACAACAGAATCACTAAATAGCAAAAATCAGGCATACAAAAGATACAGTGAAACAAAGAAAATCACAGATTACGCCCTTTACAAAATTGCTAGAAACAAAGCGACAGCATGCATCAGAAAATCAAAACAGACATTTGAACGTAAAGTAGCAAGTGAAAGCAAGAGAAATCCCAAAGCTTTATGAAACTATGCCAAGAGTAAAACCGTTCTACGTGAATCAATTAGCAAGCTACGTAACTCAGCTAACGGCACTATGACTACAGATGATAAAGAAAAAGCAAACATTCTTAACAAATTCTTCTCAAGTATGTTCACTTCAGTAGATCTTCATTCTACACCAATCATTAGCCCCAGAAGCAATGGTATTGTACTAAAGGACATAATAATAACACCTAGTGCCATCGAAAATAAATTGAAAGGACTCAACCCCAATAAAAGCAATGGGCCGGATCAAATACCAGTGAGATTATTAAAGGAAGCGGCTAAAGAAATGAGTACACCACTATGCATAATATTTAACAAGTCTCTGGAAGAATGCATATTACCTGACATCTGGAAAATGGCGAATGTATGCTGCATACACAAAAAAGTTTACAAAAAACGGCCCAAGCAACTGCAGGCCAATAAGTCTCATCTCTACCTTATGTAAGGTCCTAGAGTCTTTTATAGGAGACAACATTGTAAATATTCTGGAAACCGCCCATCTATTTACCAAATGTCAACATGGATTCAGTCATAATAGATCATGTAAAACCCAACTACTAGAATACCTCGAAGATATAACAGCCAAACCTGACTCAAATAAACAACTTTTTCGCTAACAAAGTGGTACCACAATGGAATTCACCGCCAGCTACAATAGTTGAAGCAACAACACTTGAATTATTCAAGAGCAAACTAGATATCTACTTCAAAGAAAGATCATTTGAATTCGACTGAACAGGCATACGTATACCAGCCCATCACAAAGTCATACTGCAATTGTTCCAATACAGTGGACTTCACTTGGAGTAGCCTGTGGATCTACAAAACCTGGTCTGTAGTGATTCTAGGCCTGGCGTGCGTGGGAAGGGACGTATTAAATAATCTGTTCTTTAATGTGTTTTTTTAAAGTTATAATTCGAACAGTATTTTGTTTGTGCCCTCCAGTTTTCTCATCAAGAGAACCATTTATTCTTAATTATTATTATAATAAATTATTAACCATAGTGATCACAACACAAGGTGATCCCTGTTTTCGTATTGCCGCCATCTTGATTTTTTTCTGGATTTCATGGGTCTACAGTCTAATGAAATTGCATCTCCACTCTCCGGCACTGATTTTAACAAACTGTTATCTATAGTATTTCGTGAACACGCCCCTGGTCTCACTCCTCATTCCTCTTGTGCAACATTTTGTTTTACAATGTCATTTTCTGGTAGGTGATTTTCTTGTCGACCTGGCCTCACCCATTGTTTCACTTTCGCTTCTTTCGTGGAAACAAGGAGAAAGGACGAATAGTTGTTGATAAATTTCTCTAGGGGTTGATGATTATCTTGTAGACCTGGGGCCGTGTTCGGGGAGGGGTCATGGCTTGCGCCTGGTATAGTCCTGCTCTGGAGTCATTATGACGTCATCATTATGACGTCATCATTATGACGTCATAATAGATTGTGCCATCATACTCTCCAACGTGGTTTGATCCGGGTGTGGGTTGCCAGCCGTTCGCGAACACGCCCCTGGTCTCACTCATCGTTCCTCTCTTGTTGGCTTGGAGATTATTGATAAATGGGTAAACGAATAGAAATGTGGGCCAAAATTTCTCTTTTGCTAACCCTCACTCTCTCCCCCCCCCCCACACCCCATATCGACTTCCCTACCTCCCTCCCTCCTCCCAACCCCACCCCCAACCCCACACACCCCTCTCTCTCTCTCTCTCTATCTTTCTCTCTCTATCTCTCTCTCAACCATTGGACAGAATTCAAACAAATTTGGCATGTTCTTTGCCCATATGGATGATGATGATGATGATGATGATGATGATGATGATGATCATCATCATCATCATATCAATCAATTGTCCTTGGCGATAGTCCTTAGCTCAAATATATTCCTCTTGGTTGTCAACATAGACGATCTTTGTTGGGCCCCGTTCACTGACAGTGGGATTGTATTGTCCATAGTGCATAGCGCGTCATTGGACTGATGAGTCATTTGGACTAATAGCGTCAGTTTGATAATCTGGCCTATCAAATTGTGCCTAGTATAAGTATTCAACAGCCACATGGCCGGTCAGCTGGCGTGGACATCTCTAACAGTTCCTTGATAACACTGTGGAATTAGGGAGTGAATCTGTGTTCCCATGGAAGTATCAGCTGGAAACAATATTCATCTAGTTTTTTAATTGCTAACAAGAACGGTGGCCAACAAAAGTCTATGCAGGGGACAGACAAAAAATATAATGGTTGTCGTGAGGAAATGAATAACTTTGACTCAGAAGTTATCGAGTCAGTTTTAAAACCACACATGGAGTCTGCTAGGCATCTCCTTTTATAGTCACTGAAGTTCCTAAAAAGGCATAGCTCTAAAGGTGAGGAAACCAATCAGTGTGCAAGAGATGGGGCAGGAAGTTGGGTGCGTAGTTTGAGATTATACTGTCCATGACAGACATCGGGCCACAACTGTGGCTTCCATCAATCAAACGCCATAGGACAAAATCTTATTTTGTAGATGAGGCCTTTACTAGTGCAGATTTGTGAGACAGTGGAATTCTGTGGTAAACACGTGAAAGAATAGGAATTTTGTCCTGCGGCATTGATCTGATGGAAGCGGTTGTGAGCTATGATGCTAAGCACTGGTGCAATTCCTGGGTCCAATTCCACACATTCCGGAGTTGTTCTGTAGCTGTAGGGAGAAGGTTATCGAGTGGCTTCTTTTTCACATCTATGACATCCTCTATTATCTGCGCACTCTATCTCTAGTGGGAGGCACAATGGAGATACTGGTGGGTTTGGACTTGTGGAGTGTTCTCTCACAGCTGAGACAGCTTTGGTAAACACAACACTGCAGATCCAACTCCATATGTAAAAGCAATGAAGTTCTCGAAAGCTGCATACTCCACATTTTTGCTCCTCATTCATCATCATTGCGATCAGCATATTTGATGTTTGATGGTGTTAAAGGCCTGTGATATGTCGATGCTCATCTTAGGAAAGCCCTGGTGCTTGGACCTGACCACTGACGTGGGCATTCGATGTGCCCATACAATGTCAGTGCAGCTGCATCTTCATCTAAAACAGCCCTGGTAGGCTCCAGTGAAACTGTTAATCTTTCCTCGGATGCAGTACAGTGTCACAGTGGACAAGATCTTATGGATGCTGTTGAGGAGCACTCTATGCATATAGGTTTGCCGGTGGACTAGGAGGTTTGTGGGTTTGATCAGGGTAGCTTGGCCAACAGCGTCAAAAGGGAGTTGTTGCATCAAGGCAGAGTTTATTATGTGCGTAATTGGTTTGGAGAAGCTATCACCTATATACTTAAAGTTCATCGACGATGCTGTCAGGTCCATTTCTCCGGGCCTTAATTGCTTTCTCAACCTCAGTTGTTTCGATCAGTGTTTGTGGTTAGCTACAACCGACTGCAAATAGGTGTAATTGCTTACCGTCTGTATTAGTGAACTGGCATCAACTTTCTCCCTGGTCAGTCGGTAAGTTACTGTTAATGTTATGCATGAAAAGCGATGGTGGTGGACCAGCAACTGTCGAGCCCAGGCCACCCTAGACATTTTACGACAATCAACTGTGGCTGTGATGTCATCTACCAAAATGTCTGCTTGTAGGTTGGCGAGGCTTTTCAGTTGTTCACTAATCTGACAAAGTATTGCATTGTGTTCTTGGGGTAGCTGTGTGCGGTCTTTGCTCATTGATAGACGAGGGGCGGTAGTACCGTGTGCTGTTCGGACAGCTTTACAAGGAGTGTGTCTACATCGTAATGTTCAGCTCTGTTGTTAGGCTTGGCAACTTCTGTTACATTTGTCGCAAATGTTTAAATGCATTTGAGTACTCTGGATAAAGCATCATTTGGATTGGAGTCTATGACAATAGTTTGTATCTGTTCCTCATGGACCCTCTTCTATGACAGTTGGGTTGTGGTGTCATTGACGAGCCTCTCTAGATCAAAGCTAAGCTTGCAAGTTGGTTGATATGGTGCGTATGCAGCAGGCAAATGTGGTGTATGCCTTCATATGAACGTGAATCATGAACTAGTGGCTTTACACTGATTTTACCCATCACATCAATTGGGTTGAAGACAGCTGTTGTGGCATTGGAGCTGTTGTGGCATTGGAGCCTGTTTCTGTTCTATGGTGTATCCTGTCCATGTTGTTTGGTTATGGCACAGATGTTTGAAGACAGTGTGGCAAAGAGGCCATGAACACGGATAAACAAGGCCACACTAGAGTATCTCCATTGCTGTTACGCTTGCCCATAGCATAAAACACCATGTATGTGTTGAGTCCTGCATCCTTGTCTGCTTTGATGAGACTTTCTAGCTTAAAATTAATCTTCACACACACCGAATGGTCATCTGGTTGAAATGGTGATGGTAGACCTCAGTTCGGCATAGAAAGACTTGATCGAGGAAGGATTCTTCTTGTTTTTTCGGCAGTTGGGGCATATGCATAACAATGCGGCACATGGTGGTGGCACCATTTCGCAGTGGCAAATCCAGGTCAATGAATGCAACATGATCACTGCTGCATCCGAAAGTTAAGATGTGATCCAAGAGCCCCGGTCCAATTACAAAGACCAGGACATGGCGCAGTATGTTTCTGCTGTGAGGATCAGATTGTGAGGATGGTCATCTGTAAGTAAGTGGATACGTTTGCTTCTTGGATTCATGCAGTGTCAATGTTTTAAAGTGTTCACAGTCTGATCCTAAGGTTTATCACTGAGATGCAGTAGTCAGTCAACATACTTTGCATGTTGCTACTGAAAACTCGTAGGGAGATTATGATGAATGGCGATGTTGAATGCAGTTTCTTGGAAGAAGTGCCTCAGAATGTGTTTGTCATCTCACAAACCATATGACATTAATTTCCCAATTAAGTTGGTTTTCCAAATAACTTGCGTAGTGTGTGACCAGAAACGCTGTTGCTATCGCTCATAAGGTAATAGATGAATCAAACCTGCCACTCAAACATATGACTGCATAACCAATTAAATCACATGTAGGCTGATATCACAATCAAAATGCGTAATAAATGATGTATCTAGGTACGTGGCGAGTGTACGAATTGTATGTCTTTAAAATTTAATAAACATTCTAGCTGTTGAATATTCTCAAAGTAATTCGACTGGTCGCTGTTTCTGCCATAGACAGAAACCACTGTTGCTGTCATAGGCAGCAGCATCACCCAATCAAAATATTGAATACGTTATCTGTAGACTATAGTTAAGTTGCTATTCCTAGGTTTCTGCGAATTCACGGTTCTATCAATCCGAACACTGGAAAAAGAATGGGTGGAACTTAGCTAGAAATGGGCGGAGCAAAGCTAGAAATGGGCGAGTCATAGCTAGAAATGAATCCCTCTATTGTTTACTCCTGTACCTGTATTAGCTTCTTCCTTCTTTATAAGAGAACCGCCAAGACAGCTATACTGCTCAGTGAGATCCAATCTTCGATTTATGGCAGACACCACACAAGACGGACCGACGGTTTTTCGACCCCACTGCCAAAAGACGTGTCAGGTGAATGACGCATGGAGCAGCCACATATTATACACCTTGATCGCATACCTGAATGCGAGATCGTCGGGATCAAACCCGGTTCTTTGGATTGGAATTCCAAGGACAGCACAGCCGTTTAACCCACTAAGCCATTCATTGATATTCTGAAAGGCCACACACGTTCAGACCGTTGCGGACGTTCAGATGACTCAATTAATTAAGCTGATCACTCTTGTTGTGCAGTATGTGGTATGATATGGCATGGTAGACACGCTTGACCATTTTCATATATAGCAATGCATATTTTGCTAACCGTTTGCCTTTGATCCATATAGGCTAGTTCGTAATTTCTCTAAACCCGTTAATAGTATTATTCGATGCATTAAAAATTATATTGCTTCGAAATAACTTAACTTTATAGAGTGCAATTGTTGAGTCTATATGAAAAAAATGTGTAAAGAATTTATTTGTTGTAACTAATGTAACATTAGAAATTTGATTTTGACAACTAGATCGCGTTGTACCATTTACTGCGAGCAGACCATCTACCGCTGTCAATGGTCCCCACAGATTTCGTCCAGAGCGTATATTAGTTAGTAATTTTATATGATAGACGGTAATAAACCTAGTGTTATATGTTTCCGGTGAGAGAAATCATTCCTCTACATGTAGGCATCGATAATTAAGCGATCCAATTAATAATATGAATTTAAGCGTCGCCTATCCAACCCGGATGTCACCATTGGTTTCACACCTTGTGTAAATTATATATAGTAGGTATATATATACATGTAGTAGAGGGATATCCGGTAGTGATAAGGCCTGTGATTTTTCTAATGTGTTTGCGAACTAAGAAAGAAAACACCAAATGAGGTCAAGGCATAGGCATTTTTAGCGCGACGTCGTACCTCTTATTACGGAGAGTGCCTTAGAAGTAGGTCAGGCTGAAGGCGCCTATGAGTCAACGCGCTCTAAAACGGCAGAGGGCTATTTCTCGGAAATGCAGACAAACCTGTCTATAGCGGATATACACGTCTACGTCGCACACTCGCTTTTGGGAAGAATTGATGACTATCCATAAGAGTTGAGTCTTACTGTTAGGAAAACACGATCACATGCCATGCATGCACCTAAAACCCCCACAACCGATGAGCTGCAATTAGCGACCACCTATCTTAGTGACTATATTTTGATGGTCCATACAGTGACCGTTATAGACAGGTTTGCTTGTATAGCTCTACCAGGTTTTCGTTGATTGAAATAACATCGCCTCAAGAAAGCGGGACTGAGATCATAAACATTTCACCAATGAAGGGGGTGGGTGGTGGGTGTTGCGCATACCACTGGGTGGCAAACCCCACTCCATCACATCCCAACCTCCACATAAAACCAGGGTTGTCAAGACTTATATAATGTCAAGTGATTTCCTGAAGTAAACAATAGCATCTGATTGCAGACCCTCACTCTCCTGTTGTTAGTTACTGTTATGATATTGTAACCACTTCCAGAGTTTTTAGATTGCATCCCTAGTTGTGGAATCCTAGTACAGGATCACACACACATTCTTGTGTTAAAATTTGAGCTAAAATAAACCAGAAAATTATTGTTAACACTGTCATATGCGTTAATTCTAATTCCAATAAAGAAAGATTATTGGGTTTGAGCAGCATTTCAGAATTGTCATCATTTTATTCGTGCGTTTGTGTGTGCGCGAGTCTGTGTAGGTGCTGTGCGCGCTTGAGATTCTGCAACAATTAACCATTTTGAAATCATTGTCATATCTTGACATAAGGGTTAAATAAAAACTTCAATCACTAAAACTGAATTTTTTCTTTTAACATTCAATAAATACAGTATTTGCCTTAAATTTGATTATTGATGTAATGAACTGTAATTATCAGGCTGTGTTGTTAATAACAAGTATATATGAGACTTTGAAAACAGTCTTTAGAAACACCGTGGTCACATCCATCACAGGTGTGTGCTTGTAATTCTGAGATTGACTGAGAATGTCTTTTGGGAATTTGGTACCGGTATTACAGATGTTATTCCATTTACTGCATCCAATCATTTAAGAGTGATGAAGAAGAACTCCTAGACTGCATCTCATTGCAAGGCCTTCACTAGAAATTGATTTGGTGCACACTCATCACCCTGGCACAGGCTGCAAAACAAAGGAAAGTGCTTTCGAATCATATAATATATTATTCATCACTTGGGCCCCCTGGAATTGCAAAGAGAATGCTATTCTTGGAATCGTATCACTGGAATGATTGGCTCAATCACCAAGCCAGTCATTCCAGTGGTAAGTTGCCAAAAATAGTCTTCTTACAGTCTGCAAATGAAAATTTTCTATGGGGCAATCTATATCCATTCGCAGATCAAGAGAATGCTATTTTTGAAATCTTATCACTGCAATGATGGGCTCAATCACCAAGCCAGTTATTCCGGTGTTAAGTCGTCAAAAATAGTCTTTGCATGGTCTGTAAATGGAAATTTTCTAGGTGACAATCTATATCCATTCGCAGACCAAGAGAATGCTATATTTGAAATCTTATCACTACAATGATTGGCTCAACCACCAAGCAGTCATTCCAGTGGTAAGTTGTCAGTAAGTCTTCTCACTGTCTGCAAATGGAAATTTCCTATGGGGCAATGTATAATCCATTTGCAGACCAAGAGAATGCTATTTTTAAAATTTTATCACTGCCATGATTGGCTCAAGCACCAAGCAGTCATTCCAGTGGTAAGTTGTCAAAAATAGTCTTCTCACTGTTCACAAATGAATATTTTCTATAGGGCAATGTATATCCATCTGCAGACCAAGCGAATGCTATTTTTGAAATCTTATCACTGCAATGATTGGTTCAATCACCAGGGCCAGTTATTCCAGTGTTAAGTTGTCAAAAATAGTCTTCTCATGGTCTGTAAATGGAAATTTCTATGGGGCAATGTATAAGCCATTTGCAGACCAAGAGAATGCTATTCTTGAAATCTTATCACGGGAATGACTGGCTAAATCATCAAGCCAGTCTGTCATTTCAGTGATAAGTTGTCAAAAATAGTCTTCTCATGGGTCTGCAAATGGATATTTTCTATGGGACAATTTTTTTTCTTGACTACATTTTCTCATTACAGGGTACATACATCTTCTGCAGAATGGAATTCCATACTTTTTCTATACCTTTTCCAGACCTAATTAATCAATTTCTAGTCCCATTTTATGTCGCAAATCTGTGTCCATATGAAAGCTGCCAAATTTTTCAGAAAAATTATGAAATTTGTAGCTAAGATCATCAATATTTTGATTATTATCTATATTATTTTGCAAATGAGAATCACATCTGACAATATTTTAATTTCCCATACATTTTCCAAAGCTGTAGGAGAAAATATTAAATTTTCCATAATTCTCAAGGCCTGAATATATTGGTTTCTTATAATTCCACACTTTTCCCAGACTTTCTGTGTACTTGTGTATGAACCATGCCATTAAAGGGTTAAACCTTTCCCTTGAGGAATATTTTAATTTCAAGGCAGCCATACTGGAAAAACTTTACTAGTGTGTACACAGGTCTGGCAGTTTGTCTGTCAATAGGTTTGACATTTGCATGATGGAACTTAACAACTTTCATCATTTGTTCCTTTTGACAATATCTATTGTGGCTATCTATGCCCTGCATTCAAAATCCAATATGGCTACCTGATTTAAGCAATTCAGATTCAGAGTGTATATTGTGCCACCACCTTATTCGACCACAGGTTCATAGGACTAGTTTTAACAAAGGAAATGGAAGTCACTGGAAATGATTCTTGTTTTCTTGTTTTAACTCTTTAAATATCCAGCCAAAAACAGCTTCTGCAGTGGTCATGAGAAATGTGCATTTGCAGACTAAGAGGATTATTTTTGAAAATTACCACTGGGATGGCTGGCTCAATAACCGAACCAGTCATTCCAGTGTTAAAATTTTAAAAATAATCTCTCGGTTGGCAAAGGAACATTTTCAATGAAAACAGGGAATTTATTTTTCAATTCAAGAATTAAAGGGTTAACAGCTCTTTTCATTAAACCATTGTGAAAGCTTGCAAGATGCGGCAACTATTTTTCAGATTTTACCACTTGAAGAATTGGCTCGATAACGAGGCTAGTCATTCCAGTGGTAAATTTACAAAAATTGTTGTCTATAATTACTGCAGCGCTGTACCGGTATTCGAAAATTCATTTACTAGAAAAAGAGAATTAACTTGTGTTATTTATGACAAAAGATAAAGGCTAAAATGGCTATAAATAACTGGCTGATTATTTTGAAAACAATTTGACAGTAAAGAACTTAGGGAAGCAACAACACACTCAATCTATTTTCAAAATAATCTGCCAACCATTATCTGTCACCTAGGCCATACACTTGGGCCTTGGCTCGATTCACTTCATAATCTGACAGTTATACTGTGCTCCTATAGTGTGGTCGTCATAGACAGGCTTTATCGATTAAATTAAATCCCAGATTTGAAGCATCATTTTTAGAGGACGATGGCTCGATTATTTCAAACAACAAAATATTGCCTGTACTTTTAGATCGAAGATGTAGCTTTGACATGGTAGAAGCGAGGCGGGGCAGAAGATATGAGCTCTATCAGAACAGTGATAGGGATATTCGAAAACTGGTGACTCATATTGGCAGCTTAAATTACGCCTTTACGGTATATAGTAAAGCCAAACCTTTCAGTGATGATCTGTTTGTGTCGATAGCAATACATTCGGGAAAATGGGCGAAGTTCCTAAGTGCACAAAGAAACAGAGATGAATAAACAGATATAATTTTAACACGTGCTCCCGATCTAAATGTTGACCTAATTAACGTGATGTTCTGAGTTAGACGTGTTAAATTACGCGTGGGTCACAGCACTCGTAAGTTACCACCATATTTATGCCCAATAGTTGGCAAGATTTCAAAAATAGCATTCGCTTGGTCTGCGGATGGATATACATTGCCCTATAGAAAATATTCATTTGCAAACAGTGAGAAGACTATTTTTGACAACTTACCACTGGAATGACTGCTTGGTGATTGAGCCAATCATTGTAGTGATAAGATTTCAAACAATAGCATTCTCTTGGTCTGCGAATGGATATACATTGTCACTAGAAAATTTCCATTTACAGACCATGAGAAGACTATTTTTGACAACTTAGCACTGGAATAACTGGCTTGGTGATTGAGCCCATCATTGCAGTGATAAGACTTCAAAAATAGCATTCTCTTGATCTGCAAATGGATATAGATTGCCCCATAGAAAATTCCCATTTGCAGACCGTAAGAAGATTATTTTTGACAATTTACCACTGGAATGACTGGCTTGGTGATTGAGCCAATCATTCCAGTGATAATATTCCAAGAATAGCATCTTTGACTGCAATTCCAGCGGGCCCAACTGATGAATAATATATTATATGATTCGAAAGTACTTTCCTTTGTTTTGCAGCCTGTGCCAGGGTGATGAGTGTGCACCAAATCAATTTCTAGTGTAACAGATAAGAAGGCCTTGCAATGAGATGCATTCTAGGAGTTCTTCTTCATCACTCTTAAATGATTGGATGCAGTAAATGGAATAACATCTGTAATACCGGTACCAAATTCCCAAAAGACATTCTCAGTCAATCTCAGAATTACAAGCACACACCTGTGATGGATGTGACCACGGTGTTTCTAAAGAATATTTTCAAAGTCTCATATATACTTGTTATTAACAACACACTCTGATAATTACAGTTCATTACATCAATAATCATATTTAAGGCAAATACTGTATTTATTGAATGAGTTAAAAAGAAAAAAATCCAGTTTTAGTGATTGAAGTTTTTATTTAACCCTTGTGTCAAGTTATGACAATGATTTCAAAATGGTTAATTGTTGCAGAACCAGTAGTTAATAAGACTGGCATATATTGTTTAAAGATTTGCATGGCATAGATGTTAAACAAATAATCTTGGGTTAGTGTCTAAATACACATATTGGATATGTAACAAATTTGAGGTAAGATGTTCCATTCCGGCAGAAAGCATGAAATTGTGCATATAGGTGGTTTAAGGTATGCTGAACATAATTAGATGCGGTGCCACGTGATTCTATCAAGGGAACCCATTCAAAATGGCGGATTCAAGATGGCCGCCTTACCAGCGGAAAATCTGCATTACTCAAGTTCTAGATGGAGTGGAATTATCGGAATCACAGAAAATGAAGCTGCTTTGAAACGATGGGTGGTGTCAGGCCCAGAAATAGGAAGGATGATCAGCGAGTACGAAGTGAAACATACACACAGAAATATCAATGATAACTGTCACCATGAGCAGATTCCGAGTAAGCAGAAATTGTTTGCTTTAAACACAATTTGTGTTATTGATGCAATCGAGGAAATGGGAAGCCCATTTTTAGATGACAGTTTTGACTTAGTGACTCTAGATACCAACGTCATTATGTCCGAGTCTGTAGTGAATGCGATCCGAACAGCGGAAGAACTAGGCATCAGACAGTACCACGCATTCGTCGCAGATCGACTATCTGTATCATCAAAATCGGTATATGACCCAATCCAAAAGAACAATTTGGCTTTGTTCAAATCAAAACAGAGGAAGAGTACCAGAACCAACAAGAAGCTTGTTGCAATGAAGAGAGATGTACAGTTATTCTCGAGACTGTACATTTCCTGCCAATCCAGAGACGGAGACCTTAATTCATTCTTTGAGCATGAGAATCATCCATGGCCCCCATCACTTGCTGAGAGCAACGCAATGCGCCAAGGCAGCAAATCAGATCTGATGGGATGTTTGGAAGCATTAGTAGCTCATGCAGCTGATTGTCCAGAGGTTGAAGTGAAGATCACTGACGGAGCAGCTATGATGCATAATCTAGATCCCAAGAAATCAAACGTGGTTGTGAACACATTTGGAGATTTTGCAGAGCACGTCTTCCTCCCACACATTGCTAGACAACTGCAGATGGTTAAAAGATTGGATGTTGTATGGGACATGTATAAGGCGGGATGCTTGAAGACACATGCTAGAGAATTACGGGGACATGGTTAAGTCTTCGTGTTGCATCGAGTGCAAGACTCCCTCAAAATTGGAGAACTTTCCTACGAGCTGATGCAAACAAAACAGGCCTCTTCACCTTTCTCGCACATACATTGGAGTTATTCCAGCTACCAGAAGGAAAGATACTCGTCACAACATGTGAGGAAAATGTGCTGATGAGGCCAGAGCATGACGTCTCATAACTCGCGCCATGCATGCAAGATGAAGCAGATGGTAGAATGTTGCTTCACGCCTTCCATGCATATCACCAAGGTTATCGAACAATAATGATTCATGCTACATATACAGACGTCGTAGTCCTAGCCATATGGACAGCACACTTTCTTCATGGGTGTGATCTCTGGGTCGCATTTGGCCATGGGAAGACCTTCCGCTATGTATCAGCTCATGGCATTGCAACAGTTTTGGGTGCAGAAGCGTCACAAGGACTGCTATTTATGCATGCTTTCTCTGGGTGTGACACTGTCTGCATTTTGTGGGATTGGCAAGAAGACAGCACGGGAAGTTTGGAGGACTTCAGATCTATTCAAGTAACTAGATAGGAGACTGTCTGATGCCCCGGCGTCTCTGTGTGACAATGACATGGAAACGCTGGAGAGGTTTGTCGTACTACTGTACAAATGTACATCACCATTATCAAAGGTTAATGAGGCGTGAAAACGGCTTTTCGCTTTTCGCAACAGGCAGCTAGAAAACATTCCTCCAACCAGTGCAGCTCTGCTGCAACACACCAAACGTGCTGCGTTCCAGGCAGGTCATCTTTGGGGCCAATCACTCCACGCAAATGCAAAAACGCCATCACCAGCTGACTGGGGTTGAGTCAGAGATGGAGACACTTGGTCACCACAATGGAGTTTGCTTGCAGACGCATCTAAGGCATGCCTGGAACTCGTGAAATGTGCTTGCAAAAGTAATTGCACTGGCAGATGCAAATGCTATAAATCCAACTTACCTTGTACACAGTTGTGCTCATGGGGTGCACAATGTGTGTGACGTCTGTGAATCTTGATTCAACAATCAACAGCATCATGTATAGCCTTGCATTACTTTAATAGGATAATTGAACGTATCTATAACGACCATTACTTGGTTCGATATTAAGAAATCAAGTAATTTAAACTATTTCTAGATGCTATATTGCTTTTGTTCTCAAGAGATGGATCTTTTAGATAACACATCTTAAAGAGCCACTGCCTTTTGACATCAAACACAGGTGGTCGCTATGGAAGGATTGATATTTACATATTTAGAGTATTGTAGTGAGTAGAATTATAACGATTGACCCATGAAACCCCTAATTTGACATTAATCCCATCTCTACTCCGTCTAGACCTTGAGTAATGCGAATTTTCCGCTGAGAAGGCGGCCATTTTGAATCCGCCATTTTGAATGGAGTCCCTTGGTAGAATCACGTGGCACCGCATCTAATTATGATCAGGATACCTTAAACCACCTATATGCCAGATTTCATGCTTTCTGCCAGAATTGAACATCTTTTTCACATATCTGCCCTACTAATATTGTGTACAGTCACTAATGTACCTGGCCTTACTCAGTCATTTTTGTCAGTAGACACAAGGAGTACTGAAAATTGGATATAAGAATCTAAAATTACACCAGTCTACAATCCACCAGTTTAAACAGAATGTGAATTCTGTACTTGATGAATGAAAAATTGTGATTTTCTAACTCAGTCATGAGTATTATTCATCAAATACAGAATTCACATGCTGTATGAACTGGTAATTGGAGACTGTTGTAATTTTCAAAAGATAATACCTCTGTCCCTTACATAATTCTACTATCCTATGCACATTTCTAGCACACAATTTGTAATTCTGATCATAAGTTTCATACTTCTGGTCAAAAGTGTTACATTTTGACCTGCGATTTCCATATTTGCTGCTAAAATATATACATCTATGTCCAAATGCTTTGGTTTTAATCTCAAATTACCTCATTTCAAGAAAAAGATGTTAGCATTTCTGACCAAAATGTGTATGTTTTCAGCCAAAATGTGTTTTGAAATTTATTTTCAAGTGTTCTGATTCAAATACTGAGGTTCCAGGTGAGCGATATAATCTCCAGGGTGTTTATTTGTTGGTAATTTATGAAAATATCATAGCCATTTTTTGCATGCTAATGATACTTTATAAATTTTTTTATTTTGGTCCATCTTAAATTACAACTACATGACATGCTATAAAGCGACACACATGTATCCAACTTAACAGTTTATCCCTCAAGCCGGCCCAAACAGTGATACTGAGAAATGTCCTTCTCCATCGATCAATACTCACCATTCTGTTACTTCTGATACACAGCTGGCCCTGACAGCTGGCTCTAGGACTATAGACTTAGAAAGACTTACCGACTCCTTGGAACCGGGTACTCGGCTCCCAACTTATTATCCTTATTATCCATAGTTAAAAGACTTAGGTCTCTAAATTTTGTTGTGTCGCATGTTCCAATTTCTGACCCCAAAGAATCTGGGACGTGTGTTAACAACGAGATATGCCGGATGATCGCCTTCTTTAAACCCCAACAGGCGATCGGCAGATATGAAAATAGGCGTTTGCTACGGTATTTCTAACACGAATATCGGCTGACGTCGTTCGCCGTAGGATCCGTGCGGGTGACGTCACACCCGTGATGCTCGGATGTTTATGTGAAGAAAATTTTTTCATTAATTCGTGCATCTTGTTCTGGGTGCTGCATACTAAAAATGGTACCAGAAACTTTGGAATGTTCAAGTTTACGTGTTATCACGATCGGTTTGCAATGATCGGTGGTTTCAAAATTCTTGATTAGATGTGCGGTCTACGGTTTTACCGTGTGCTACAGCTGTTTGTTTACATTTTGTTGTTTCTTCACATATCGTTTCGGCTTTCGTTAGGAGTATATTTTATATTGATTGGTAAATATACCCCGAATGCTATGCGATATGATTCCTGGTTCCTTTATACATCCTGGAGGATCAATTATGGGTGTATTTATGCCCGCATCGTTCTTGTCATCATAATCAATGCGATCTTTGCTGTAACGTTGCGGGGTGGGGTGCGGGATGGTACAGTTAATTTATGGTCAAATTATTTGAAAATTAATTGTCTGCCTTCCGTCTGTGTCTCGTTCCGCTTGCTTATTGTAGGTTTGTGCTTATTTATAGGCCAAGCCAGCCCCGCCATCATGTGACGAGTGCCACAAATTCGTACGGGTCCTGTTTAAGGACCATGTCTGTTTTAGGTGTACTCCATGTAACCTTGATAGTAGGTGTAATGTGTGTGCAGTGTGGTCCGCAGATATGATGTTAAAGTTCCTTGCCCAGAAGGATGTGGCTGGGTCTGACGCGGGGTCAGGCGGTGCGAAGCTAAATCGTGGAGCGGCCGGTGTGGGCGCTCCACATCCCCAGCTGGAGGTGGCGGAGATGGCACCGCCGGCGTGGTTCGGTCCGGCTATGCAGGGCTTTCTGCATAGCGTTCTGCCCACGCTGGTGTCGTCACTGCTGCCGAAGGTTGGGGGGGCAGTTTCTCCCCATGCCTGGTACGGACCCTGTCCTAGGACAGGGTTCTGGACTGGTCACCGAGGGAGCCGTCTCATATGGCCCCCTGGCAGTCCTGTCGGGCTCCGGCCTGACGGGTTCTGTCTCTCTGCGGCCACCTCCGGGTGGTCCAGTAGCAGTGGCCGGTCCGTCAGGTGTGGGAGCCGTCCGCCAGTACTGCTCCCCAGCTTCCTTGTCTAGTGACGACTCTTCGGAGTCTGAAGACGAGGAGGAGAGGTTGCTGCGGCCTGTGATGCCACGGGTGGAGAATATGGAGGTCGATTCCGTCCTGGATGGAACCGTCCTCCATCTGTCTGGCTTGGCACAAGCCAGGGCAGCGGCTCCGCCCATGGTTGAGGCCAATCTGGTACCAGGCACCGGTCCCGTGATGGTTGGTTTAACGCCAGCTGACACGGTGACCGGTGTGCCGGGCCGGGCATGGTACTCACCTATCTCGCCTGGTCCGGCGGTCAGACATAGAGTGCTGTTGGCGCCCGTGGCTGGCCACGGTTCCGCGTCCACTACGGGTCCATACGGTTTTCCGGGCGGACCTACCCCATGGACTGGTGTGTTTCATGGGGTGGCGGCGGAACCGTTTGGTACCGGAGTGCCTGGCATGTCAGCCGCGGCTCCTTGCCGGGAGGCCATGGCTGGCAGGCCCGTGAGCGTGTCAATCGGTGACATGTTCACGGGTGTGTCCTCCTCAGAAGTAGACTGGTCGGAGGCTCTGGCTTGGCTAGCCAGGGTGGACCCGTCTGTGGTTTCGGCCACGGCCGAGGACGATGCGCCCCGTCCGTCGGTTGCATCGAGTAGGATGGGGATCTTGCCCACAGCCCGGATCCAGTCGGTTGGACTGGATCCACGGTTCGTAGAGTTGCTGGAGGCTATTTATAGCAAGCAGCTTACGACCAAGGGCCAGCTAAGAAAGCCAGGAAGGTTGTGGAGGCCCCTACCCTCCCCAGTGTTGCTCCGGATCGCCCTAGAGGCGGGAAGGGCAAAGGGAAGGGTAACGGTAAGTCGTCCAAGGGCGGAAAGAAGGGAGCGGATTGTACCTGAGGGTACGAAAGCTCCCTTCATATCCGCCTGGACCGCACCTGTGCGACAGGAACAGCAGTGGCAGTTATACCTGCCGAGCCAGGACGGAAATGGTTCTCTCTCTCTCTCTCGTTAAGAAAGGGGGGGAGCGGACCGCGAGCCGGACAACCCCGTTAGACGTTGAGGCGTCTATGGTGGGTGGAAGGCTCATGCGTTTCGTCGAGGCCTGGCGAGGTGTGACGTCAGACAGTGTGGTCCTGGGATGGTTATCCCAGGGGTACATGCCGGAGTGGTGGGACTTTCCGCCGCAGAATCTGTCTTTGGCTCCTGTTTGGACACCCGTACCACGGGAATCAGACAAGTAAGAAGCCGTTCAAAACGAAGTGTCTGGTTTGCTTCTGAAGGGAGCAATAAAACCAGCGAACCAGAACACTCCAGGCTTCTATTCCAATATGTTCCTTGTCCCCAAGAGCACAGGGGGATGGAGACCCATACTCAATCTCAGGCCATTAAATTGGTTTATCCATACGCCTCGGTTCCAGATGGAAATGCCGAGGTCGGTAATGGCAGGATTGAGGAAGGGAATGTGGTGTGTATCGATCGATCTGAAAGATGCATATTTCCACATTCCGATGAACAGGAGTTGTCACAGGTTTCTGAGATTTGCGTTTCAGAATGTAGTATGGGAGTTTATTGTTCTCCCGTTTAGCCTGTCGACAGCTCCAAGGGTTTTCACAAGAGTGGTCCTTGCGGTGACAGCATTTCTCAGAAAGGAGAACGTGGCGCTACACACCTACATAGACGACTGGCTGATCAAGGCAGACTCGGCAGCCAGGTTGAACGTGGATACTGCTTTGACTCTGAAGTTACTTTCAGATCTAGGCTGGATAGTCAACAAGGAGAAATCCGAGTTGATGCCCACTCAACATTTCGTTTATTTGGGGATGCGATTCGATCTCGAGGAGGGCAGGGTTTACCCGTCAGAGCCCAGAGTGGTGTCTGTTAGCCATCCTCAAGAGTTTTCGAGTGGGAAACCACATTCAGGCGAGGCGGTTTCTTCAGATGCTGGGCATGATGGTCTCCATGGAGCAGGTGATCCCGTACGCTTCTCAACAGAGAACAGAACAGAACCCCTGTCAAAACTGGTGCCAGTTTTGGAGCCAATAATATCGCATCTTGTATGGTGGGAAAAGCGTCAGAATCTCCTAGTAGGGGTTTCGCTGCACCTACCCCACCACCCAGCTGTCCGTGTACACGGATGCATCGCTGGAGGGATGGGGGGGCCTGCCTGGAAGAACACCAGGTCTCGGGCACATGGACTCTCCAGGAGAGCCAGCTGCATATCAATATGTTGGAAATGATGGCAGTGGAACTGGCATTGGAAGAGTTTCTTCCGATGATCAGGGGCAAGGTGATATTGATACGGTCGGACAATTCGACGGTAGTATCATACATAAATCGCCAAGGCGGGACCAGGTCACCCACACTGTGTATCAAAGTGTGGCACTTGATTCAATGGTGCAGGAATTACTCGGTTGTTTTGAAAGCAGCTCACATTCCTGGGCGATTGAACATTCTGGCGGATGCTTTGTCTCGCAAACAGAGAATTCTGCCAACAGAATGGTCCCTCAACCCTCCAGTTCTACGAAGGATCTTCGAGCATTGGGGCAAACCCAACGTGGACTTGTTCGCCACAAGGGAAAATGCTCAAATCATGACTTATGTCTCGCCGATTCCAGATCCAAATGCCGTCGATACAGATGCTCTGGCGATAAGCTGGAGAGGGACGCACGCTTACGCATACCCACCCACCATTCTTCTGCCGAAGGTATTGGTGAAGATCAGGGAGGAACCGTGTCTGGTCCTGCTAATAGCGCCGTATTGGCCCAGCAGGGCATGATTCACGGATCTGCTAGATCTGCTGGTGGAAAACCCAGTGCAGTTGCCCGAGATTCCGAACATAATCTCCCAGGCCAAGGGACGCCTCCTACACGAGAGTCCCGAAATGTTCAAATTGACTGCGTGGATGTTATCAAACAACGTTCCATGTCGGAAGGCTTTTCTCGACAAGCTGCTGATTTCATCGTGGCTGCGAGAAGGAGGTCAACCTTCAAGTCATATAACAACAAGGTTAACAGATTTGCAGACTGGTGTGAAGAAAAGGGTATTGATACCTTTCAATCCACTATTCAGCAAATAGCAGACTTTCTCTGTGAGCTGTTCTTTTCAGGCCTAGCTCCCGTCACAATTGCTGGATACAAGTCAGCTTTGGCATCAGTTATCCCTTGTCTAGCCAGCAGGGATAGTCCAGAGGTGGCCCAGTTAAATGTGATGGTGAAGGGAATGAGCAATCTCCGACCGAGACAATCGGTATTCATTCTAGCCTGGAGTCTATCTTTAGTGCTTAATGTACTGGCCAAGCACCCTTTCGAACCGTTGCATTCGGCTAGTCTAAAGCATTTGACTCTAAAGGCGGTTTTTCTATTGGCAGCTTCCTCAGCTAGAAGGCGCAGTGAGATCCATGTGCTTTCGGCAGAGAGGGACCGATTTATTGTCTCCAGAGAGGGTCTGCGTCTTCTGCCAAGAGCAGAGTTTATGTCAAAGAATCAATCTTTGAGATATCCCGACAAACCGATCATAATACCGAAGTTAACTAGGTTTGATCGTGATGCCAGTGTCTGGTGCCCGGTCCCTGCTTTGACTAAGTACAGGAAATGGACTAACTCGTTACGGTTGAACGATAGACATCTGTGGATCTGCCATAAGAAGCCTTATGGCGCCGCATCCATGGATACTATCTCTCGTTGGGTAGTCGAATACATTCAGGCTACTCATGAGATGGCGACTGGGCACCAGGTGCAAGCCGCAAGGGCACACGATGTTAGAGGAATAGCCGCCTCGACCGCCCTTTACAGTGGTGTTCCATTAGAGAACATCATAGCCGTTGCACAATGGCACTGTGAGTCCTCTTTTACGGATTACTATATGAGGGATGTGTCAGACTCAGCCAATCCACTCGCTTTAGCTGTTTTGAGACGATAGTTAAGTGACCACACTGCTCTTCACCCTTTTTTCACTTTGGTAAGAAAGGAACCTAAAGCAGGCATGGTCGAGCGTGAGCATGACAACCAGATTGTATCACTGATGGCCGGACCAGTGAATGGTTGGAGGTGGTACGTCTGAAGTCCAATTATCATAAAGTAATTCAATAGTGAGAGTTTTTTGTATCATGTCTATATATCATGTTCATTCATCATATATATTCATGCTCATTCCCAGGCTAATACATGTGAATATGCAAGGAGCAGTTAACCCTCTTGGCATATCTGTGTTTCAGGCGAGATACATGTTCGTGAGTTCTCTCCCTTTTCTTAGGAGAAAAAGGGGGGGGGGGCAGTGACGCGAGTGTGATTCGGTTCCGTTAACTTGACGGTCCTTTTAGGTCTCCGTTAGTCACGTTTTTAAGTCTAAATCTTTCTCCAAGGGGCAAAAGTAGCATTTATGGCTTGCCCCTTCCCACCAGGTTACTGATCAAATCTGGTGTATATCAGAAGTAACAGAATGGTGAGTATTGATCGATGGAGAATGCAGGAAATGTCAATTTCCCTTTCTCCGAGATCTAACAATACTCACCATTCTGTTACGGACCCAGCCTCCCAGCCCCACAGAGGCAAGCCATGGATTTCTCTTGTTTGGTGGCTATGCAAACAATATGAGCTCTATGGTAGACGGGTACTCAGCAGTTGGGAGCCGAGTACCCGGTTC
This sequence comes from Chaetoderma sp. LZ-2023a, assembly GCA_034401795.1. Taxonomy (NCBI): domain Eukaryota; kingdom Metazoa; phylum Mollusca; class Caudofoveata; order Chaetodermatida; family Chaetodermatidae; genus Chaetoderma; species Chaetoderma sp. LZ-2023a. Next base: position 126,187,391 of record CM067374.1, on the reverse strand, counting down.
CAAGGAGTCGGTAAAGCTTTCTAAGTCTATAGTCCTAGAACCAGCTGTCAGGGCCAGCTGTATATCAGAAGTAACAGAATGGTGAGTATTGTTAGATCTCGGAGAAAGGGAAATTGACATTTCCTGCAATTGGTAGACCAAGAAGACTATTTTTAAAATTCTGCAATTGGAATGACTTGTATTGCTATGAAATTGACTAAATGGTTTAGTCATGCAAAATCATGATGCCCTTGAAATGCCATATCCAGGCTAGATTGAAAGATTCAACTAATGACATGCAGACTACTGCTACTGCATTTGAGCAACATGCCAGAGTGAAATATGTCATCAGATACAGTAAGGAGATGCTGGTAAATTAGCATCATGAATTTATAGCATGAGTGTCTTTCCCATGACTCTGGAACATAAGTATCATCTGAAACATAAACAAAACATGTTTTAAATAATTATTAGCTCACCTGGCCGGAATTGCCAAGTTAGCTTATGCCGTGGCGACCGTCCACTGTCCGTCCATCAACTTTTTCTTTAAATGACTTCTCAAGAGCCACTTGGTCGATTTCAATTATATAATATCGGCAGCAGGCCTGTGCTGTAATATTTCCAATGGTAACCCATAATAGGTTGCCTTATATGCTTTAAGGAGACATATGGTAATCTAAACCTTAGAAAGCTCATTGATGTCCATACTAAAATCAACAGATTACGGTAACCTGCTTCAGGTTCCCTAAAATAAATTAAGGCAACCTCATGGAGAGCGTTTTCAACAGGTTAACATAACAGCACAGGCCTGGGCAAGAAGCATCCTTAGAGCATAGAGATTCAAGTTTGTTCAAACAGTCGATCGGCCAATTTGGTGGGTGGCCATCTTGGATTTTGGCCAATTTGTAGAAGTCTTTAAAAACCTCCGAAACCGCAGCCATCTTGGATTTTGGCCGATTTGTAGAAGTCTTTACAAATCTCCGAAACCGCTGCCATCTTGGATTTTGGCCAATTTGTGGAAGTCTTTAAAAATCTCTGAAACCGCTTGGGAATCGATTTAAAACTCATGAAACATCATCTAGGGCAAGAGCTAAGCCAAGTTTGTTCAATAGAACTTGATTGACCAAATGGTTCGGCCGCCATCTTGGATCATCTAGTTTTCGCGAAAACAACTCCAGAACCGCTGAATGGATCGGGCCGAAAATTGTATATGTGTATATGTAAAAAAAACATGTCCGCCATGAATCAATCAAAATATAATGTTTGTGGCGGACATCTTGTATTTTCTCCAAATTTCTTAGCAAATCATACTTATTAACCACTGGGCCAATTTTAATCAAACTTGGCTAAGCTTTCTTCACAGAAATTTGATTGGTAAATTTTTCCAATGGTCATCTCATTTTGTTCGGTTGGGTCTCTGGGCAAATATTTCAGGTAAACGATACAGGCCCCTTGGGCCTCTTGTTAATATTCTAAACAACCCACATGCTTTGGCATAAAGACATGAACAAGCAATGTGTCTCATTTTGTGAGGTATTTGCTAAGGTTAAAGGGAAATGGTACATTTTTATCTTGTTTTGGTTTTATACAATAACAAGATAGAGATTGTAGACCCTCGCCCTGCCATTTTTATCACATTGTACATCTTTCCTATTCGCCAGATTTTGTCATATTACGTCCAAAATTGTGAAACCCTAGTGTATGGCCACATCCTTTCCTATGTAAAAATTTTGAGCTAAATAGTTTCCAAAAATTTGATCTGGCATTTTTCTGAATCATGGCTAATGTTGGTTATCCGCTTTCAGAATAAAATTGTTTGTTGTGTTAAAATTTGACTCAAATCTGATTAGTTTTCATGGGAGCACGTAAATAAACCGACTAAACATGCATGCACACACACGCACGTGGTGTACAGCCCCCCCCCCCCCACACAAGCGCACAACACCTACACAGATGCATGCACACGCAAACGCACGAATAAAATGATGACATGCCTTGTAGGTGGGGCTTAGAATACACCTCTGTGTGTCGTAAGAGGTGACTAAAGGAGGTAAGGGTGAGGTAACCCTGACAGAAACCTCGAGTGCTGAAGACGGAGGTTCCAGGCCGCATGGCGCACTCTAATAAACCATGGATCCACGCACTTAACGCTTATGATCATGTCGATAGTCACTTAGGACTGGCGGTATGATCAGCGAAAGAAAAGAAGAAGAAGAAATGATGACAATTCTGAAATGCTGCTCAAACCCAATAATCCTTCTTTATTGGAATTAGAATTAACGCGTACGACAGTGTTAACAATAATTTTCTGGTTTAATTTAGCTCAAATTTTAACACAAGAATGTGTGTGTGATCCTGTACTAGGATTCCACAACTAGGGATGCAATCTAAAACTCTGGAAGTGGTTACAGTATCATAACAGTAACTAACAACAGGAGAGTGAGGGTCTGCAATCAGATGGTATTGTTTACTTCAGGAAATCACTTGACATTATATATACAGTTAAAGTCTTGACAACCCTGGATTTATGTGGAGGTTGGGATGTGATGGAAGGGGGGGGGGTGGTTGGTATGCGCAACACCCCCCACCCCCCCTCATTGGTGAAACGGTTATTGATCTCAGTCCTGCTTTCTTGAGGCGATGTTATGTCAATCAACGAAACACTGGTAGAGCTATACAAGCAAACCTGTCTATAATGGTCACTGTATGGACCATCAAAATATAGTCACTAAGATAGGTGGTCGCTAATTGCAGCTCACCGGCTGTGGGTTTTTAGGTGCTACAGACAGGGTTGTCTGCATTTCCGAGAAATAGCCCTCTGCCGTTTTAGAGCGCGTTGACTCTAGGTGCCTTCAGCCTGACCTACTTCTAAGTCACTCTCTCTATAATAACAGCTACTACGTCGCGCTAAAAATGCATATGCCTTGACCTCATTTGGTGTTTTCTTTCTTAGTTTGCAAACACATTAGAAAAATCAATGTTAAAAAATTACTATTTATAGGATTCATTCAAACATGATTATGTCGACAACGTTTATCAAAATAAAACACGAAATAAGGTAACGCTTAGTGGCTTACTAAGTTTAATGTAGTGGCAAACGTTGAATTGTCGTCTCGCTGCCGTTAAAATATGCCTTTGTACTTTCTATATGGTTCACGTTAGAAGTTTTTTGTACTGATTGACCCCGTACTATAATTAACAACTGACAGCTGTCACATTGCGGTCAGCCGGATCATGTCATAAGCGACGACGATTCTCGCCTTAACGTACGAAAGAGCTCCGCATCTAAGTTACGCGTTTTATTATTTAGGCGTTTATTTACGACCGTAGAAGCGGGCCTTAAGTATAGCATCTAAGTTAGACGGGGACCGTAACTTACGCACCTTTGTGTAACTGGCCCCTGATGTAGAATAATTGTCTCTCATTCTCGTTCTACTGTGACATTTCGGACTACTACGCCGCATCCACCACCACCGCCACGACCACCACCACCGCCTAATGATAACGAGTATGGATGCTTTAACTGGTCCATGTTTGCGTGTTTCTATTGTTTACTACCTAACACCATGTAAAATAACAACGTGACTACAATATGCCGGATACTGAGACTGACTTTTTTTCACATGCTTAGCCTATATATACATGTAGCTGATAGATTGATAAGGCTAGAGTGGTGTTACCATCTAAGGGAAGCAACTCTTTCATCGACACGTTAGCAAATTTAAGAAAGATAACTCAGCCATTAAAGGGAAACACCAGCCCCTCTATACCACTTTGTATAAAATTAATCTACAGACAGTACCGTTTTCAAAAATATAATTGTTATCTCTGTGCTCAAATTAGAAATATATATCTTCATTATTTAAATATGTGATACATTAGTTAAATTTCTATACCCGAATGAGGCATATGATGTCATAAGTTGAACGTTTTTCTCGCTGTCATCCAACTCCATCGCAATAAAAATTGCGAAATGTGTGTTATAAGGGGTTTCTCTTCAGCGGTCTTAGGAATATATAAACTATATTTGCAGAAATGTTGAAGAATATATAATAACAGTCCTTTGTCTGATTTCTCTGATGGTGTCGATTTTGACATCAAGTTTTAATCTTGAGATAAATGAATTACGCGATCGTATATGTATATCAGTACCATTGCCACTTTTCAATCAAAGCTCTTACTGGATCTACGGCAGATATGTTTACGTACTTATGGTTTCAGACTAGCCTCAAAACTTCCTGAGATATTGTAATATGCATGTAATTGGCAGGCATCTTAATAGAAAATGGCCATCTTACGGTTCGGAAACTAATGTATAAAAATAACAAATATATTCCATAAATTTGCGATAGTGTGATACACATCTTAATCTCTTCAATCTGTACATATATAAATGATGTCGATAGCATTGTCACCGATAGAGATATCATCATCCCAATGCATGCACTCTCTTACGAGTGCTGTTAGCATGGTTCTTGTCGGATGGGATTCAACCTATGACGTCATAGGTTTAATTAACTTGCAGAAAATGATAGTAACATTGCGTTTTATAACACTAATTTAATCGGATTTATATAATGTCGCAGGAAAGTTTTACACAGTAGCTTAAATATGGGGTCTACGATAGAACTGCACGTTTTATGCAAATGATGGTGACCCTTCTTGTGTTCCCCTTTAAGCCTATATGTTACAGCTTCCATACCGAAGCAGTTACAGTCCGTATGATCGCTGAACAACAACAACAACAACAACGACGATGATGGCGACAACAACAACCACAACAACTTGTTACGTCCCCGCTTATTACACTTCGCCACTATAAATACCAATCGAATAAAGTCAAAAGTGAACATCCCTGAAGTGCTTACATTCCTAAATCACTATGGTATTATCTGCATCTCTGAAACGAAGCTAACCGAATATGACAATATCAAGGTTCTTAAGTATACAATGTTAAAGAAATTTAGACAAGGAGGAGGAATCTGTATCAATACAGTAGTAAAACATGTAAAACAAGTAGACACTGATAATGAATTCATTCTCTGGATTGAGATAAAGAAAAACATTACAAAATGCGGAAAAGATCTGATTTTAGAAGTGATCGATGTACCACCGGAGACATCCAGATATTACTCAAATGACGCATTCGACCAAATAGAAAGAGACATAATTGCCCTGACAACGAAATATGGACTGTTTAGTCTCTTCGGTGATTTTAATGCAAAGACAGGTACTGATAAAGATTTTTAAAGATTTGATAACTTCACGTTCGACAATTTCCAAGTAAATGATACAACCGGACTTTATCATCTTTTAACACTAACAGAACTTTATATCCCCATTGAAAGATCTAGCCAATGCCAAGGGCGTAAAAACACAAGTGCTGGGATGATGATACAACTTTGTAAAATACTAACATGTTTATCGTAAATGGGAGGGCTGGAAGTGGCCGGGTTAAAGGAAAACATACGACAATGAACAACAGGTTACTGGATTATGCGGTTGAAAAAGTAAGTTTCTTTAAGACCATAAAACAATTCGGCGCAAACGATTCTGACCCGATGATCTCAGATATACATAGTGCATTATATCTAACAATAGAAGGAAATAATAATAATAATAATAATAATAATAATAATAATAATAATAATAATAATAATAATAATGATGATGTTGACAAAGATAGGCCTCATATTGAAAGTAAGCTGCGTAGATAGCAGGAAACAAAATAAAGAAAGCTTTCGATCCAACCTTGAATGCGAGAAACTGCAAGAAATCAAAGACTTATTGGTAGTCACTCAAACTAACCCGATACAACAAAATATAAATACGGTGGCAAACACGATTGCAAAACTATTTGCTGAAACTGTGGAGCAAACTTTTGGCTGAAAAAATAAGTATCTTGGCAAAAAGAAGGAAAATAACAAACCATGGTTCGGAAAAGAGTGTGCCCAGAGACGCAAGGAATATCATACAGCGAGAAAGACCTATAGTAAAAACAAATCAGATGACAATAACCAACATTTACAAAGAGCGAGTGCAATATACAAAAATACAATTAAGTAGCACGCTCAGACAGTACATCACCAAGTTCGTGAAAACTTAAGGAAAATACAAAAGTGGGATACTAAAGCTTTTTGGAAACTGTTTAAAGAGAATTCAAATGGAAACCAACAAAATGAAAAAATTTATCTCCAAACAGTATTCCAGCATTTCAAAAATATAAACGAGGATGAAGATAATGAATACCCAACAGATAATCAAACATTTGCTATACCAGACTGTGGAGAACTTGATGGTCCCATAACGCGTGAAGAAATCCTAAAGAAAATAAATAAATTACAGAACAGAAAAGCAGCGGGGTCTGATCAAATCTATAACGAGTATATAACGTCAACATCTGATACTATGCTACCAATCTATGAATGCTTATTCAATCTGATTTTCGATAGTGGAAATGGTCCAGATGAATGGCTCATTGGAAAAATCATACAAATATACAAAAAGATGGGCGACCCATCTGATCCATCGAACTATCGCCCTATAACCCTATAACGCTGTTTAGGCAAAGCTGTTCACGGCTATTTTAAATGAAAGACTGAAAGATTATGCAGAAAAACGCGAAATAATATCAGAGGCACAAACTGGATTCAGGAAAAATAGGTCCACTCTTGACAACACTATTTGTATATATCTAATTAAAGAACTGCTGTTTGCGCAGAAGAAAAAATTATACTGCACCAGTTCATCGACTTTAAACAAGCTTTCGATAAGGTATGGAGGGCGGCTCTCTGGAAAAAACTATTAAAACAAAAAATAACTGGAAAATGTTACAAAATTGTATACAATAGGTATAAAGGTATACAATCTTATGTCAGTCACAACCACACCAACTCGGAATTCATAACGAGTAACGTAGGTGTACGACAAGGTGAGAACTGACTGAAGAAAACTTAAAACCTGTACCTCCGTCTTTTAATACTACTGTATGCTGATGATACGGTCATAATGGCTGATTCGCCATGAGACATGCAGAATGCGTTAAATGCATTTCACCACTATTGCATAGATTGCTGATTACAGATTAACATTGCAAAAACTAAGGTGATGATTTTTTCTACGCATAAATTAAATAGTTCTCTAAGTTTTAATATAGGTGGGGGCGAACTTGAAATAGTTGATGAATATCTATATCTATGCATTTTATTAAAATCAAATGGAACATGCGCTAACTGTAAAATAAGAGACTGTAAACAAGGAACGAAAGCTATATACTCATTGATAGGCAAAATAAACCAACATGACATACTATATGCATTTTCGAACACTCAACCACAGACTCGCCATAGAAACGCAAAGATGGATTGGCATAGATAGAAATGAGCGGCTGTGTCCTAGATGTAATGAAGTTGAGGACGAGAATCACTTTCTGTTTAATTGTGAGCGATATAACATAGAAAGAGTAAAATATATTCCACTATTTTATTCAAGACAAAACAATGTAGATAAAACCCGTGGACTACTTTCAATATGCAACAGGCCCGTACTCACCAAACTCTGCAAATTTCTATTATTGTCCAATAAAAAGAAATAAACATTATCAATTGCAACTGTTACTACTACGACCTTCGGTCCTTTACGATACACATAGAATGCACGAATGATACTCACCAACACAACTAACACTACCCCTACTACTACTACTACTACTACTACTACTACTACTACTACTACTACTACTACTACTACTACTACTACTACTACTACTACTACTACTACCACCACCACCACCACCACCACCACTACTACTACTACTACAGACTAGACTGTATTTTAATATTGTATATTGTATGTATGTATATTTTATATCTCTACACTCAGGTCTTCTCAGAGAGAATACACGCATGTAGAAGACAGTAATGCCTTGAGAGAGTATGTCCGTGGTGGATGGTCTTAAGCGCTGCGAGTGAGTTTGCAACGTTAAGGTCGTTCGCCGTGGGCATGGGAGCATAAAGAAGGCGAGCTATGAGAAGGGCGGTTGAGAAAAATGTCTGCCAGACTCTTTCATTTAGGGGAATTTCTAAGCGCAGTACTGTTGGCCTAACTTTCCTTAGGGGAATGGCCTTTTGGCAAAAAACAAGACATCTTCGACTGCAGCACTATTATATTTCTTCAATCTGCGTGAAGGGCAGAGGATCGCACGCACGCACGCACGCACGTACGCACGCACGTATGCACGCACACAAAAGTTTGAGTAGTGGCGGCAACAGGCTCGCCACAGTCTTCATGCAAACACAGTCTAGGGTTTGCTATTGCAGACGCTGCTTGCTATAAACCAGCCTTGGTAGGTATATTCCCAAGGCGCAACGTCATGTGGTGAATTAGTCCTCGGCTGTTGAAAATCACAATGCGGTGGAGATGATTTAGGAATTCCTGATGGGATAGTTCATGCAGTTCCCTGGAGAACAGACGGGGATGAATCGTTGGCAGTCATTCACAGAGTTTCTGAGGAAGTGCTGAAGAAGTTTCGAATGCAAGATATTATCTCGCACTTCAGTTCGAGCAGCAAAATGTGCAGTTCCACGGGATATTCTGTCACAAGGTCCTTCAGGCAGAGGTGCAGAGCGAGTACAAAGGCAACGGGAGGTGGAATTCAGTCTGAGGCAAGTATCGGGGTTCATTCTTTTATTTCTGCAGGAGGCAGACGGCGAAAGTGGTGTCCAAAAGCAGTCACAAGAGCAAGGCTCGTTGGCAAAGATCACACCGTTTCTATCCTTTTTTCTGCGTCATGCAGAAGCACGAAGTTCCGTGCACAAGGTGTTCAAGTGGCACAGGTAGAGGCTAAGAGACGACAGAGGAGGCAGAATAATTTGAGACATTATTTTGTCCGCCTTTCTTAATGGCCATCCAAAAAAGTGATGAAGATCAAACACCGGCAGCTGTGTAGATGTTGATCACTGCAAGTGGTCAGTAGGAAGTTCCACGGTGAGCTAAATCTGACTGCGGACATTTCCTTCATATCATTTCTGGCAGAATCAACTCCTTTTACGCTAGTCACCTCTGCATCTCAATATCTCTTGAGGAATGGTCATCATCTTAGAAGCTCCTTCAGCTAATCAGGGATTAGCGACATGAGAGTGTGAGCTCCAGCAGCATCTAAGTGAGAGAGCTAGGCGATCAATGACGTGGTCAAGTTCGTGCTTCTTAGAAAACGTAGGTTGCATTTGGGATCAGTGCATCAGCTACCCTTTCTCAGAATATTCGTATAAATGTGGTCTTTTGAAAGCGGAAGCCCAGGGCTTTCCAACGTTATCAAACATTCCTGGTGGCAATGTGCTTATGGGCCGCTATACAAGGAAGAATTCATGCAAGGATAGTAATACATCCTAAAAAGTGTCCACCCGGTCAATCACTCACACAAGGCGTGACCATGCCCTGCCCTATGAGGAAACCCTGTTTACTAGGGGGGCCAATCAACGGTCCTGTGCATGAGCAGAAGAAGCAAATCGTCCCGTTTGACTTTTCTTTGTCTGCACGCTCGTACTTCCATCCATCAGGCTAACTGTAGTACAGCCCGACAGATAGTATTCACTAGTTCAAGGTCAGCTAGTTCTCCCCATTACCCGACTACACGCCCCACCCCCTAGTCATCAATATCTCTATTGAAGGTGATACCCCAAAAAGTAGCGAGGAGGTGGTGCATCGCAGGATTCTCATAAGGTGAGGAAGGGTAGGGTGGCATACATTTTTGTTTTTCACCTGAGCTGTTGGGCTCAGGGGTTTATTTATATATTATTTTTTTTTTTGTTTTCATGATGGGCAGTCATCATATATTTTCACCTTTTATTTAGTAATGGTCCCAGAACAGTGATGGCGTGATATAATTTTACTTAATTTTTAACAATTATACATATTTACTAGCTTGACGACTGTCACCCACATAGAAAAACACACGTTGATGTATCCTGGTGGAAAAGAGAGGTTGTGGCCTGGCAGAATTGGCATTACTAATTAACACTTAAGAATTGACTTTTCCAGGATGTAACTGTGGCTCGCTAGGCATGAGGTGCAGCCTACTCTGTGGAAGTGGCAGCACCTGGCCATGTAAAAGGTGTTTGCGATGCTCCGCTAGAGGTGCCGGTGGAAACAGAGGATGTTCCGCATGTCCATTCCTCAGGTGTTACAGTGACAGAAGAGTCAGGGGTGTCGGTTTGACAAGCTTTCTCGAGTACGAAGGTGAAAGCATACAAGTTGTAGAGTTTGGACAGGTTCAGCGTTTCTTAATGTCGTGGCTGGGTAGGAGCGGATTAAGAGCTGTAGGTCAGGTTATAGTCAGCGGCTGCAGTTTAAGATGGGCTGCTACTTCGGGAAACAGAAACTTTCGGATTTGTGGTGGTGACAGTGATTGCGGCGATGGTCGTGGTGATGGTAGTTCTGTGGTGGTAGCAATAATGGCTGTGATGACATTTGTGGCCATAGCTGTAGTGGTGGCAATTGTTGTGGTAGCAGTTGCAGTTTTGGCGGTGTCCGTGGTGGCGGTGACTGAAGTGGGAGGTCGGATCCAGGATTACAGATGATGACAGAGAGGTAGGAGACACAGCTAGAGACAAGAAGACTATGGGTGATGAATCAGGAGTGGCGGAAGGTGGGCGGGAGGGGGGGGGGGAAGAGGGGGGGGGGGGCGAGACAGATAACAAAGCGGCAACCACTGATGATGGAATAGGTGTTGACAAGACGGAAATGCAGACAAGAGGCAGTGGGCATTGGAAGGTGGCAGAAATTCCTTCAGATGCTGGAACAGTAGTAGCTGGAGAATCCATGATTAGTTGAGATGAAGATGATGAGGCGCTGTCCGGGGATGAGGCATCAGCTGGTGCAGCAGTAGTTGATGGTGGTGAATCAGTGGATCTCCCAGGAGTGGAGGTGGAAACTGGGGTGACAGTAGTAATGGTCAGCGTTAATGATGAGATAGCGATAGAAGTGCCGACAGAAGATAGAACAGACAGGCTGTCACTGATAGTAATGGCGTCCAGCAGTAAGTCGATAAGAAGATGACTGGTCTGACGAACAAAACTTTGTAGTCGTTTGGAAGCCGAAAGGTCTCATCCATTCAAAAGGTCTTGAAGGGCTGTCATGACAGTTTCTGAAAGTCGTTCAGACATTTCATCTTTTGGTGTTTCAGAATCGCTGTCGCTAAGATAAATGTCTCAGCGAAGTTCATCTAGTGGTTCACGCTTATGGACGGTTCCTGAGAGCAAAACTGGCTGAGTTGATTTGCGGATGCACGGGTCAGATGAAGATGACAGTCGAGCGTTCAGCCGAGATTGAGTGGTCGTAGATGATTGGTTGACAGAAGAGGTGTCATATAGAACAGGTGTTGTAAAAGGGGTTGTTTGCTTGGCGACTGGAAGACATTGGAGGTTCAAGGGACGTGCCATAGTCTTCTTAGCTCCCAAACGTGTGGTGTCTATGGAAGCAGAGGATGCAGCGACACGTCGCGCTTTCTTAGGTGGAATTGGCACATGGATCGGTGGAATACTTTGTAGTGACAGTGGAAGAAGTGGACAGAAGATCCTCCGGAGCATAGGAAATAGTGGACGAATCAGTCAGAGCAGGAGAAATGGAAGGTGGCTCGGCGGCCTCGAGTTCTTGGGCTGCTATCCCACGCAGAAGTTTCTGGTAAGCTAGGGGTAGATCTTGTTTACTGGCTGGAAGGGTGATAATCTGGAGGCCATGTTGCATCTTTGCTGTTTTTTGCGGTGACCATGCAGCAGTCTCATAAATACCATGCAGCAGGTTAGGCATACTGCCTGCAACACTTGATGTTGCTGTTTAGCATGAATTCTAAGGTCGCTGCTGCATGAGAACTAGAAGTGTCTCGAGCAGTCAGCACAAGGATGGCGTTTGGCATTTATTGCTCTTTCTGTTTTTTGTTTAGCAAAACTGATAAATTCGAATTGGAAGGGCTTGACCGAAATGATACTTTCACTTATATATGGCTATGGTGGAGGAATTAATATTTCGACGAAGTTTCGTTTGCCAAATTTGAAATTCTTCTTTATCATTTCTTGGCTTTGATGAGTAAAATCCATATATACGTAGATGGCAGTCCAAAATTGACAATATTCCATAGTGCGTAAAAAAGATGCGATTTTTACTTTTATTCTTTCCGCAACTGTGTTTTCAAAATTCTTTCTGAAAGCTACTATTTTACTTGGCTGTGGTATGCATATTATTTCTCAGCGACGGCGCGGTTCCATAATTTCGTTTATTCCTTTATGGCGAGAGAGACAAGTGTAATATAGGTCAAGCTTTAGGGGTATGGACAGGTTACTTGAGACAGTGGTAATAGCCGTATCTGGGGTGGCATAAAAGCTTTACATCAAATTTAATGCGTAGTGTTTATTGTGACGTGATTATTGATGGAACATGTACGAGGGGACGATGTTAAGCTATAGCTAGAGAAAATCTTAAGTTGAATTCATAACATTTTGTTCAACAGCAGGAAAGCGCGGTGCTCGGTGCTGTCATAGCACGTTCAAATATCAGTTATTTACAAAGGTCCATGGTGATGGTTGTCCGTTTCTTTCTTAGTTAAAGGTTATATCTATATACATTATTTATAATATATACAAGGCGACAGCGTTCATGGTTTTGTGGTTATTTAAAAATCACGAACTCCCGCCTATCGAGACGATGCAAGGGCATAGGTTGCACGTGGTTGTGCAGGTGAGGGAAGTGTTCGACCATAGACATGTAACTGTATCAAAAGTCAGAGTATTGTTTTGATACATATCCAGACTTAGTGGGACGATTTCGTCTAAGAAGATGATAACCAGCGGAATTGATGGGGTTCATTCGCCTCAATTAAACTTATCCAGGGTTTATCCAGTGCAGCGGAAAATCGCTTCTGAACTTCTTTCGTCATTCCTCCAGCTATCATACGTGGACTAGGAGCGGTGCCACAATGTATGCACCTATGGAACATCATTGATTGCTTTCGCAATGGACGGATCCTCCTGGTTTGGTTGTACATGAAATCTGGGCCTTGGCCGGCGAGGTGAGGTCTCAGAAAGCGGAACTCAATTTGGCTAGGGGCTGGGCATGTGTGGTGCACGAGTGTAGACGTAATGGTGACGGTCTTCTGTTTCTGATTTGGAAGAGCAAAGGCTTTGCTCCATTTGGTGAAATAATCTTGAAAGACAAGGATATAGTGGTTTTTGTGGTCCGAGGTAGTAAGCGGTCTAATTACGTTGATAGCGATACTTTCAAACGATGCCCTCTTATGCAAGTTTGCAGAGTGGCACTTGGTGGTGATATAGCCAACATGTCAAGTTACATGTTCCACGTGTCATTGAAAGCACACCTTCAAAAATTGGCTAATAAGAGCAGGTGGACGAATGGAAAGGAAAAGGACTTATTTGAAGAATGGCAAGCACACCCTTGCTTCTATGACGTCTCTGACAGAGATTTTATAAATAAATATGAATGGTACCATACACGTATATGTGGCATACACGTGCGCCGAGTCACATCATACTCATGATACGCACGTGGGGTGGTGATCAAGGTGTATTATCTAGTTTAGTCGATGCGCTTGAGATAATGAAACAACGCCGATGCGACTAAACCATTAAGCGACGTGTTCCGATAACTCGTCGCTTTTTATCGTACCACTGTCATCTCATGTCAGCACAATGTGCGCTAGACCGTACAATGAACTATAGCGACGAACTATTCAGTGAGCTATAGCGATGATCGCCGTCGTTATCGATGTCCACATCCCACCATCAGTCTATCCACCGTCATCGCTGGCGGTATACCTTTGGTTTCTGGACGCATTATCATGGAAGTCTGTCCATCCGAAAATGGATGTAATTCGATAATAAACACCGAAGTTATAGTTCCTGAACATGTTCGCGAGTAAGGGGGCCAATGTGGAAAAAACATTACTCGGATGGCACATTTCGTCGTATTTAGGGCTATGAACTTCTAACATGGTTGGCGAACATCCTTTGTCATAGCATACCATATAACAACTAGGCCAGTCTTAGACACACATTTTCTCAACTGGAAACAATTCTTCCCGATATATATATATATATATATATATATATATATATATATATATATATATATATATATATATATATATATATATATATATATATATATATATATAAACATATGAATTAATAGATATACAATGCGTTTATCGACTGTTATGTAATGATCTCCATTTACATGTACTAAAGACAGGCGTCGTTAACTATACATGACATGTGTTGGTACAACACTAATTCTGTGTACAAAGGATTTACAGCATATTATAGCTCAGCTTGTGTTTTGTGGAAAGTGGATGATTGAGGAAAGTCCATGTAAATTGTGTTTATACATAATGGTTAACATTTTTTAGAAGAGTTGATTAATGGACCTTTCCAGTTTTAGCTATACCCCGACAATTTCTAGCTAAGCTCCACTTACACCTCGCTTGTATTGTGATCGATCGATCCCTGAGCTGCCTGACTATAAATGTCCAGAAAACTGTACAGGTACGCTGTTGAATATGTTGAGCCTAATTTGGCTGGGTGCCGTTGCTGCCAATGGCAGCAACAACGCCTAGTCTAATTAGTTTTAAAATATTCGACAGAATGTTTATTAAATAGTAGAGATATACAGTTCGTACAACATGTCGGACTATTAAGCAATTGAGGCATTCGTGATGTAATGATTATGACGTAATCCTCCATGTATGACACTTAGTTGATTATGATGTCATGTGATTGACTGAGGAAATGAATCCATCAATTGACATTACATACGTTTTACACTTGCATTTCAGATGGCACATTACAGTTGTTCCACAATGGCGTTACCACCGCTTCATGTGCAAGTGGTTCTCCTGGGCAATCTGACAAACTCCAGTGCAGATGACACATACGAGTATGCGGTATCTAAGCAATGGACTCATATTTGGGATACTGCAAGCGATGAAGATGGAAAATCACTACCCTCTATTTATATGGATATGAAGGATGGTAGCATTGAGGATGACACGTCGGGAAACGTATACATCGCCGAATCTAAGTTCACTACATTAATAGCATGGCACGGCCTGGATGCTGATCATCAGCTACGGCGGCGACAAATACAATGTGGTTATGTCCCCTTAGAACATGATGCCACATCCAGGTCAGTATTCATGAACAAGACTACTGACTTTTTACGTCTAAATGTCCGCATGTTGGACAATTTAGAGAATGAGAAGCTTGGTAATACACTTGACTTCTTTGCTTGGGATAACATAAAACATTTAGAGAGACAGGTTAGACGGTTACTTAATGTGCCACGAAATGTCTCCTTACGATTGTGGCTACTTGTTGAAAAAGGTGCAAAGAAACTAAAATCATTTGCCATAAAGGCTGGATCAGATAGGACAAAGAACCCATTCATCTGGTTTCTATGTAGCATACTTCCAGAAATTAAAACATTGCTTTCTGAACGAAATGGTGGAGCATCTATGCAGCATGAAACATCTGGGGGCAGGACTCCTGTTCTGCACACGTCTGTTGATCGTTCACATAGCAAAAATGAAAGAAGAAAAAGCAGAAAGAAAGCCAGATCAAATAGCTGTTATTCAAGCGAACAAATAAATAGTCCTGGAATATCTAGTGCGCCAATAGCTTATCCATCCCATACCGGGAACAGTAACCCAGGTTCTGCACCAGATGCAAGCCCAATGAACTCAATGTTATATGAGGACATTGACTTGATGCCGATGAAGCTAAATATTGTTGTAGAAATGATATCGATTGGCAAGTTAGACCAATTATGTGTGCAGCAGAATACCAGACATTATACTGCCCTAGATCAGGTATTGAAAAGTATAGATACGTTGACTCTAATCAGATCAGGTTGGGAAGATGCTCTCCATAATTTATTAGAGAATTGTCGTGGCAGGGCTGAGGCCCAGTTAGAACAAACACAAGATGATCTTATGCAGGCAGCATGTGATGTCATTCGTCCAAAGGTTAAAGAACTTGATGGCATTAAATCACAATATGAGGAGATGCTTGCGAATATCCGCAAACGTGAAAAACAGGTCGCCAACAATGAAGCAGAGGTAGCTGAAAAACAGACTCTGTTAAATAAAAACATAGAAAAATTTGCAACGGATTTAGACTTTCATAAAAGCCAGAAAGAGGACTTAGCACAGCAAATTGAGTACATGGACCATCAGAACAGGATTTGTGAAACAAAAGTCTGTCTCGATGTCGGTGGCCATCGATACATGACATCACCACAGACGCTTGCAAAATACCACAATTCAATGCTTGGTGTCATGTTTCGTGGGCGTCATTCACTTACGCGCGAAAGTGATGGGTCAATTTTCATTGACCGTGATGGATCTAACTTTGGTCATATTCTAAATTTCTTGCGTGATGGGGATATTATGATGTCAAGTCTACCACATGATCACCAGTCATTGCATAGTATTAAACGAGAAGCAGACTATTACCAGATCACGGAGCTGGTGAATCTTATTGAGGTGAAGTTAAAGAACTATGATGCGGTTAGTCATTAAAGCTCTCATGTCCCATTAAATAGAGACACTTGCATGAGATATGAGATGGCTGTTCAATTTACCCAGCATGCAATGCTACACGGCGCGCAATGCTACACAGCATGCAATGCCCTGACGCCATAATCGTTGGAACTATTCGATGCCATATTCGTTTAGTATATTGTCTGCACAATCCAGGATTTCTCAAACAAAACTAACCTGCTTGCACGTGCAAATAGTCATTTGTCATCCAGCTCTGGAAGCGTAAGCAAGGACGTATTCACGGCAGTATATTCCAGTCTGTAGTTCAATGCTGTTCAGAGAAAGTGTGTCAATGTCCAGGAGAAAATAGGAGAAAGCCTTTATATACATTGACAGTAATTTGCGTGAAAGTTGTTGCTATCAATGACAGTACCAACATTCAGTCAAATTGTTGTCAACATAATTAGTATGTAATGCAATTATTACCTGCTATATATTTGGTAAATAATTTATTGAAGAGGGTTGCTGCAACAGCTTTTAGTCTATGTATTCTAAAATAATCATCATAAATTTCAGTAAACTCTTGCTACGGATTTGAAGAGCAATTTGACTGCAAGCTGATGCTGGCTAAGGCACCAACAATGTTATCAAATTTTTGTTCATAGAACCACACGGTTCTCAGTATTACTATCTAAGTAGAGTCTGTATGTTGCCAAAATACGCTTTGCCTGCACAAATGCACAAATCTGTCAACGAAACATACACCCCACTTGCTAAGCATTCATTCTTGGCAAGAAAGCGTATCTAGGTCTACGCTCACTTTACCTAAATGGTACTATATTGATTGCACGTGTGTGGACAATAATTCGACAATGTTGTTGGGGCCTTAGAAACAGTAACTCGCAGGGATACGTGCTGGTCTGCTATGCCATTCCGTTCCATCGCACCACAAGTGCACGATGTGTGGGAGGGTTGGTTAGCTGCGGTTCTCAGGGCTGTGGTTTCCCTATCGCGTCTCTCCATGAAATACAAAGACCAACCTCTCGGGCCAGTGGAACACATATGTTCTTGTGGGGCCGTGTGCCCATTGCTGCCGAGGTCGATCCACACCTTGTTGTCCCTACTGTTGGTGTCACCACTGTGTCGGTTCATACTAATTTAGAGCTATGTACAACATGATGGTAATTAAACATTCGCAAAATTTTATAACACTATACAAACAATTTTATATGTTTAACAGTGAATGAGCACAATAATACACAACATAGAGCCGGGCCGGTGTTCTTTCTACGTGGCTTCGCGGAGGTACCACATAGATCCTTGAATCCACAGAGGCATCCCTGTAAGAGAGCATTGAACGAGATCACTAGATAGTTTAATATAAACTAGTACACTAGGAAACAAAGAGAATATTGTTGAGAGGAAAGTGCTGCGCACGGGCCTCCGTCACAGGAAAATGCCTTCAATGCCGAAGCGGAGGAAAAGAGCTGGCATAAAGGGCCACTCTTTTGTTCAACAGAAAATGCTAAGCGCTGAAAATCCTAGTGAAGCTACAGTCATGGTGTTGCACACTGGTTTACGTGAAGACGGGACGAAAGATTTCCGAAGAATTCCCAGGCCACCATCTTATGTAGTTCCAAAGTTGCTCCATTGGTAGTTGCCACTTTATTTATGCGGGTCTTCTGATACATCCTAACCTACCATTTGGGCATTATGAATGAAAACAAGCTTTGGCCGCAAGTGGCAGGGATTACCACCTAACTTTAGATATGTTTATCCATTGGGTGTAGATGCTCAGCTTCCCGTAGGTTGCCCCGCATAGCATCTATCTCCAAGGGATAGCGCATGTACATGTTATGGAACAAGGCTCCCGAATCAAATAACGATCCAGTTACCCTGCCCTGTAACCACATATAACATCACTAGACGAGTTTTACAGTTCACATAAGCAAATATTAGAAAGCACCATGTCATTTATGGTGGGGATGGAGAGATGGATGTCCACCACAAGCGTCCTTTCCGTGAGGGCGTGGTGGCTCTAAGCCTCCACCCAAACACTACAACGAGTTGGATGGAGAACCGCATCTCACCCGTCACCACGTGCTACAGAGCTAACATTTGACCTGTCATTAGGGTTATTTTCCATCATGCCCAGAGATGCACTACAGGCTGGTTTTACACATTTTGATTAATATTGTTTCGCAGTGCTTCCTACTTTGGCGGGGGATCTACCTACTAAGTATTCGGATATATGGGGGGGGGGTTGCATGTATGTAAATTGGCACTTTAACTGTCACTGCTCGGAAACCTCTGATAGTTTCCGATTGGGAATCCAAACAATTAATAAGCCATGCGGCTGGTGGATTGTGGAAAGGGACAATAACTATATATATAGGCCCTATAGGTAACTGCCCAATTTTACACAACCTTGTCGGTGCGTGGGCTACATTATCACAACAACCAGAAAAGAGGTGTACACTATGCGTCTCTAATGGAGAAATTGTCCCTAACCACTTTAAAACTATCCTATTGAGCTAAATAGCCAGGTTTAGTCGGTAACATGTCAGGCTCAAACATTTAGAGCATGATCAGCGACCTCGTGCCAAATTGATGCTGGCGGGAATCGTGATGCGGATATATGTGTTGCTGTATAGTATGTCCTAGCTTACTACGGTCTAGAGTTTTTATAAATAAACAAAGCATGTAAACTGAATGGCTACTTGCCATATACACAACTAACCAATACACAGTTTAACGGAAACAATGATTATGTATATGATATTAATAAAGTATCACAGGTCACAGGACCTTACGGTGCAGCTAGCTGAAAGCACCCACAGTAAACAAGGATAATATTCACAGTATGAAACAGAAATTATAAAAATGCGGTACATATTAGTCATCAGTACCAATATACAGATATAATTATTTAATGTTCAATAGTATAGCTACTTGAGTACCTATTGGTCATCGATACGGAACAAGTTCACAGGTTACTTTGAGGCGCTAACATATATATAGCGCGAGATGACGTGTTCTCTAATGCTGGAAAGACATCCGCCGGAAGACATCGGCAGGCAGGTCTCCGCAAACAGGTCTCTGCAGGCAGGTCTCCACAGGCAGGTCTCCACAGGCAGGTATCTGCAGGCTGACTTCTCCAGACAGGTCGGATATTGTACACTCTCAGAACAGGTAACAGAACAATTCAGGAATGTCCAATAGATAATCTCCTAGCTGATACATAATTTCAGCAGAAGTTGTAAAGTTTTCTGTCCGATGACGGAAATATGAAAGTTAAGAGTAACCCATTAACAGAGAGGGTTACTTATATAATGATAATGCATGTACAATAACTGGTACATGATGCGGGGTACCTCGCATAGCTCTTGCGGTTCACCCAGACTGGTCGAAAAGTTAATTAATCACACATGACATGCAGTGCGGAAGTTGAAGTCCACTTTTCAGTATGGTTGGCAGATCTGGCGAGTCATCCACCAAGAATCAACCATCGGCTCTACATTCCGTAGAATTATATTCCGGGCCCGAACGGCCCTTTTCATGGAAAGGCTCTCTTTAGAAAAGTTTGTATGCGAGAGTGCACTATCACATGCACAGCACATTCTCTATTCATCTAATGCATACACGAGATTACGACATCCAGGCAACATTTCGAGTATAATTTAGTGGAGAGTTTTGAAGATAACTCAGCCATTTCTGGACCGATTTTAAAATGGTGAAAGTACTAGAATTCTCGTCTCATTCTGGTTCTGATAGGTACCTGGAACGACGAGAAGGGTGCAATTTAAATAAATTACGAGTACCGACTCAGTACACTATGGGGATGCACTCGCTTCCAATCTTGACACACGTTGTCAGGGAAGCTCTGATGCGCGCGCATGCACACTACGCGTTTTAACATACTTAGCCATTTTTAACGAAAACCTCTCCTATAGGATTTATATACGCATACCATGCTACCATGGGAGTGTGCTTAGCGTGAATCCGGAACAGTCGTTCCGTACCCAGCTTAGCTGGGATGGCCGGTACCCATCCAGTTGATCCATGCTACACCAACCCCTCCTAGTTTGACATCCATGGCAAACGATCATGCATCACGGATCGAATGCATGGAAGCATGCTAGGTGTGAATTATAGACTTCCCAGGTAGGCGTGTAGCCGAGGAGTAGTGACATGCGAGACACATGTTTGTCAGAAGAACACTTAGAGGTGTAAAAGAGTTTTGGGAGGGATGCATACTTTTAGTTTTCATTTTTTAGCTGGAATTATTTTTCCAGGTCTTCTTTTTTGCTTTGTTTTAATATTACGAGCCGTGTTTACTTTTATTTTTCAGTTCGATGAGTAACCTAAACAATAGCTCGCATTGGTGTTCTATAGATGCAGATAATTATTTCTCCGCAGAGAGCACCCAAGCTCCAACGTCCCACAATTACTCATACAAAAATATAATATAATATATTATATGTGACTACAATATCACAGATAAACAATGTAAATTACATGTGCACCCCGGGTAAATAAAGGGATGCACAACGATATGTATATTAATAAGGCGGCCCGTTATTGTGGACCCGCATGGGTAGCTTCCGCTAACCCACAAGCCATCCTGTTATACTGACACGGGAAGAAAAATAATAAGAAAAATAGCAATAATAATAATGGAAAAAGACTAGTTTATCAGGCAGCCCTAGTGTAGCTGAGACTGCATGACAGGAGTATGACATTTTCGCTGCGGTGTGCTGTATACTTACGTCGCACACGACATGTTTACAACACAGGGATCCACAGTGAGTATTTGTGTGAGACACAGCTATGCAAGTAATTTTGCGCAGCTGTGTAGGATGATTGTAGTCAGCCTAGGGACGAGGTTTCAATTTTAAAAACATATATAATAATAAGAAAAGTATTTCAAAAATAAACATAAAGATTTTCCCTTTTCCGCACACATATTTATAAATCATGCTGCAACCTCGGCACTAGTGTTCACAAACATCTGCTTTAAAGTTCCCCCAGCGAGTCTGGGTACCCTGGCTTGTATGGTACGGAGTGGTGGATGATCTTCCGCTGCCGATATTTCATTGCTCATACTGCCCAGGTCGGTGATACTAAAACTGGAGGATGGTGCGAACGTATCCACTGAAGACCTGGTGGTGACGGAGATGATGACGGGTGAAAAGCGAATTGGTGGTGGCGTGGAGACTGCTGACATAACTGTTGTCGTGGAGGTGGTGGTGGAAGTGTGGACTGCAGGCAGGCTGAGAGTGGTGAAGCTGATGAGCCGGCGGTGCATCGTTGCTGATGATGATGCGGTGCTGGCAGATAGTTTACAGATCTTCGTTGCCTTTAGTAATTTGCTGGCGGTCGTCCTAGAAACTGCACAGATTTCGGGATGTGTTATTCTCTTCTTTCCGGCAAAAGGACGATCTGGTGTGGTTGCTTTAAGAATTGCATGATCTGTTGGAGTGATGCTGCGTAGGTAGACTGTTGTGCTGTTCTGTGATGTGGTGGTGATGGCGGCTGCTTCTGTAAGGCGGATCTCCTCATCGATTATTAGACTACACAGAGATATAGAATGATCTGAAATGTTCTGTAACCCTGGTTCTGACATGGTCACTGGTGTGGAAATTAGCACTGATATTGGCCGGCCGATTACAGATGCTGATATTGCAGTGTCGTGTGTTGCGGACGGTGGCGTTGTCGTGGGTGCTGCCAGAGTGGACGCTGCAGGCGATGTCGGTACCATTACTGCTAGTGCGGTTCGTGCTGGTGGTGCCGTCGTGATGGTGACTGGTGGCTGTTGGTAGTACAAAGTGTGGAAAGTTATGTTGTCACCGTTTGGTATGCTTAGTTTTAGCCATCTTCCCCATAGGGAGCACATTAATTGGAAGTCTAGTTTCAAATCGACTAGCTAGAACTTCCGTTTCCTCACTTTGTTCGCCAGCCTGTAATGTTGCGACTAACACATGATGCTTTTCTGTTAATGCATGTGTAACTCCGCAATGAGTAGCTGTATATAGGTATTTGCAGTCCGAACAAAATGCACGCTGAAAAAGATGATCATGATTGACATGAAGCGTCAAGTCCGAATTACGGGAAAACGCATGCTGATATGGCTGTCCGTTCTGCTGTAAGGCTGTATACGGATTCTTCTTCCTAGGATTGGCTGGTGCTGAATCCTCTGAGATGTTGGACAAGTCGAGATCTTCCGCGAGCGACATCTTATTTCCGCATGATAATGAATGCGTGGAACCGCCTAACCTATTCTAATTGTCGTACCTCTTCATAACTTTCCTGGCCAAATGTAATAGTAAAATGAAATAATGATAATAAAACAACAGCATTTGGTTTGCGACACGAAAATCGCGTAATGCTTGATCTTCCCATGTGTCGAGTTTTGACGGGAAGACAAAGTTTCAGTGCATGCTCTCCTCCATTTATAATTTTTGGTGACGTCACAGGAGGGCGGATGACCACACCCGAAAGTTTTAGGGTGAATCGGTCATGCCCTATATGGAAGGTTCTGATTTTAATATTCCTGGAGTCGGACGAAATATTCCTTCTGTGGAAACGAAGTAAATATAAATGTAAAACGAAAGGATAGTCGCTTTCGCCCCCACTCGGCCGAAAAGCAAGTCTCCAATCAACGTGAAAATCCGGAACTAGTTATTCCCGTGGAAGCTTACCTTTTAATTAGAATGAAGCGGTTTTTCAGATTGGATGCTTATAAACTCGCCTGTTCAGATTTCAGGCTGGAATGCCGGATGGGGTGTGGGAGTGCGAGATGACGTCACCACCTCTCGTCTTCTCCATCAGGCTGTGGTAGATAGCATTTCGGGCAGTTCTTTTGTTTAGAGCCTTTTGATCCAATTTATTGGAAATGAAAAGTGTTGTTGGGTCTTGTTTTGAAAGCACGTGGTTGATTGGAAACTGTGGCAAACTTTAAGTAATGGCGGAGTATTGATGCTGCTTGTTATTTGAAGCTTATCTGAAAAATGGAAATATATGTTTTCAATTCTGTTCCTCAGAACAGCGTCCCAGTATATTGCATGCGATCTTGTTCATGCGTCGCTTGTTGTCTGTAATAGGTATTTCCAAGCCCATGTTGATTCTGCGGCTGAATGTAGGTAAGAGAACATTTGAAATTCTCCGTAATATTATACTGTCAAAGCTTTGATGCTGCTTCACCAGCCCTCATGCTAATGATTTGTGTACACGGTAGAACAGTCGTGTTCTTAATCAAAATTTTGACAGTAAAGATATATGTAATTGATTGTGTGGTTTAAACAGTTCCATGTCTTGCGAAAATCAGGGCTACTGATTCTGCCAAACTGGGCTGTGTTTTTCTGGTGGGTGGACTGCCAAGCATCCTCCTCTTATGGGTAGGCCTAGTCTCATCACTACCTACACCACACATATTTATTATTACAATACAGCTCGGAAAATGCATGCACAAAGTTTACAATTACAATACCGCCGTATGGAGATTGTGAATACTGCCATCCTGAGTGTCTGTGTTTCTGTCATGTTGGTGAGTTTCATTGATACGCGTGGCTGCTTATCTGTGGATGAGTCTTGCAATGTTGTGAAGTGTGGCGATTTTATTGCAGCTAGGTGGTGCAGGGAGGGGGGGGGGGTCTGCGGTGCGTTGTCAACTTTATCCGACATGATGGAATTCACTCTGTAATGGCCGAGTCTCGGGGTGGGACAGCGTTACTTTAGAGCATGGATGACCAAGAAGGGTGCTAAGGGCTTCACGTAGATCGTTTTTGGATGTCATTTTAGCTAAGAGGCCCCGCATAGATCTATTAGCCGGGTCATTCATCCTGCGGGTACTTGGAATCCCAGACTGCTCCACCATCCGGCAAGTGACAGGCTAAACCGTCTCACACACATACACCCCTAGTTCCCAAAGAATCACTTTTCTGCACTATGCGTTTTAACAGACTTAGCCATTTTTAATGAAAACCTCTCCTATAGGGCTTATATACGTGCAGCATCCTACCCAGGGGGTGCGCTCAGAGCGAATCCGGAATGGTCATTCTGTACTCAGTATAGCTGGGACGGCCGGTACCCGTCCGGTCGATCCGTGCTACAAAACCAACAACATACAGTCAATTGCTATTCAAATCCGTAGCGGCAGTCGACTAAAAATTATGATGATTATTTTAGAATATAGAGAATGAAAGCTTTTGTAGCAACAATTTTCATTCAAATTAGTATCAAATCTGTACCAGGTAGTAATTGCCTTACCTACCAATTATTTTGACAATAATTTTACTGAATGTTGTTGCTGTCAATGATAGCAATAACTTTCAAGCAAATTATTGCCAAAATTTATTTAAAAGCGCTCTCATTTTCTTCTGGAAATTGACACTCTTGCGCTGAACAGCATTGGAATGCAGGCAGTCGAATGTACTGCCGTGAATAGTACGCCCTATGTGCATGCTTACGCTTCCAGACCTGAAGAACAAATGACTATTTGCACGTGCAGGTGGTTGGTTTTGTTTGAGAAATCCTGGGTCGACCGAATCAAAACTCTGATATCGTATCCGCTAATAGGCCTTATCAGCGGGTCCGGTATTGTTGCAGTATCAGCACGGTAAAACTGACGGAATCAAATGTTCGATAGACACTGGTACCGTGCTGTTAGCGAAATCGTTGATAGTACATTGATACAGATTATATCGTGTCCACTAGTGACCTACCAGTGGTTTCTAGGCACATTTCTTTGAAGATTGCCGCTCGCTCTCGTCATTCCCAGTGCACGTAGACAGCCGTGATTGGCAGGTTTTGTGCTCCACGCGAGCAATTTTAATATACTATGTACCTCTATTACTGATGCTGCTACCGCTGCTGCTGCCACTACTACTACTGCTACTGCTACTGCTACTGCTACTGCTACTGATGCTACTACTAGTACTACTACTACTACTACTACTACTACTACTACTACTACTACTACTACTACTACTACTACTACTACTACTACTACAGATGGTATTGTGATTTGGCGCGTACGTGCTTGCCTGCGTGCATGTTTGCATTCGTTTGTGCGAGACTGGAGCTGTATCTAGAAACTACTGCTCCCATCTGCCTCAAATCTTCACATAACCAAGGAACTCGCTTTCAGCCACTACGCTGATACCCTATCAGTGTTTTGATTCAGTGCACGTGTCAGCACACTATCGCCAATTGTTATAGGGCAGCCTATCAAGAATTTTGATTCAGTCAACTACGATACGCCCCTATCAGACCTTTGATTCGGTCGCCCCTGATACAGACAATAGACTAAACGAATATGGCGTCCAATAGTTACAACGATTATGGAGTCAGGAAATTGCATACTGGGTATCGTTGCACACTTGGTAGCATGGCATGCTGGGTAAATTGGACAGAAATCAGCAGGCATCTCATATCTCGTGCAAAAGGGTCTGTGTTTAATGGGACACGACAACTTTAATAGACTGATCCATTTCTAGCTATGCCCGACCACTTTTTATGCCTACTGCAATCGATTTGAAACTGATGCCTGAATTCCCACAATCTAAATTTTCTGAAACTATTTTGAATTGGGGAAGGGCTGGTGTGGGGTGGGGTGGATTGCAGTGATGTTTCTGCCTATGGCAGCTCCCAATCAAAGTAGTTTCAAAATATTCAAGAGAATGCTTATTAAATTGCCTACAAATACAATTCGTACATTAGTGTTCTCCCTGGAGAGTTAATCGGGAATAATGGCACACCTCAGTATAGCGTTATGCCGGTTAAGTCTCTAGTGAGAACACGGCCCTAGTGACTGACTTCGACTTTCACGAAGAAGCTATACGCCATTAATGATTGCGACGTCAGCTAACATGTGACATATTTGATACTTAAATGACAGATCCTGCCGCTCTTTTGAAAGCGCTAACAATGATAAATATAGTTTAGTATGTTGTTTATTGTGCCATAATTAACTATCAATCGATAATGAAATGTGTTTCTGGAATCTGTTGGACACGGAGAGCCTTCAACAGCAACCAGATTTTAAAATAGAGGTGGCCTTCTTAAATGTCAACATTCATACCAGAATGGTTGGAAACAAATTGATAACATAGTACACTTTTAGAGGCGTTGATTGTCTCAATACCATGACACGAAATAAATATTAACATATGGTGATTTCATTGCGCATAAATTAATACCAATCTTTATGTTGCGAAATTGAATTAGACGATTTCAACTTCACAACTTCAAAAATTGTTAAATTGCACACATTTTTAGTAATGCTAGCGTTTTGTGTCCAATAGTTGTTGCATCTTGAAGTATTTCGCTCTGTTTCTATAATATAAAGGTAAGTCTGATTTCACCTCCCATTTCTGTATAAACGGGCCGATTAGTCTGCTTTATCTGGTTTACAGTAGTCTTTTTATCGAGTACTTGTTGTGTGGTCCACATAAAACCGAATCCTGTATCGTTTAATATTATTTCAATATATTTTATCCATGGGTATTGTACGCCTTCTTCCATATAGTTATAAAGTTTAAATGAGATTTTATTTTGATTGCCCATTAAAACTGTAGCCCGATATTTCAACATTCTGCTTTGATAGCGATTTGGACTGGGTACCTTCCAGATTCACCATACACCATAAAAGATGGGGAAGTCTTCTTTTTTTTTAGTACTTGTTTTGTGAAACTGCAGTGCAATTGTTCGAAGCGTTGGTAGTTTTCGTAGCCCCATACTTCGCTGCCATAGAGAGCAACCGGAATAAGGGTTGCGTCAAAGAGTTTAATGTGGCAATTTACCGATAGATCGAGATTTGCGATTCGACGATTCAGACCGTACATGGCTTTCTTACACTGATCGTATTGATCCTTTATTAATAAACCTACCATTTTTAGTGAGGATTATTTCTGAATATTTAAAGGTTTCCATTATTTCTACACGGCCTGTTCCTAAGCTAAATAATTCCTCGGTGGCCTTACGTCTACCAAAAATAATTATTTTAGTTTTGTCTAGATTTATTTTCAGATTCCACATGGTACAGTATTTGTAATATTCATCCAGCATGGCTTGTAGGTCTATCCTCTTGTCAGCCATAGTAGCTGTATCATCAGCATAGAGCAGAGCTAACAGTTTCAGATATATGTTTAGATTTTCCATAATTTTAATACCATTACATTGGTGATTCTGGAGATAATCCGCTATGTCATTTAAATATAAACTAAAGAGAATCGGGGACAGGTTTTCGCCCTGTCGAACTCCCAATTTGCATATAATCTTAGGAGAAATTTCATTGTTAAGGACAATTTTGGATTTTATGTTGCTGTACATATTTTTTTAAACAGCCAGGACTTTGCCATTAAATTTTGTTTGATTAGTTTGTCCCATAAGGCTTCCATCCATATAATATCAAAAGCCTTTTCTAAGTCAATGCACAAAATAATTGCTTTTTATTCTTGGCGCGTATTTGGATACGGGCGTGGAGTGAAAAATATGATCAGTTGTAGAGTAGTTCTGTGTCTAAATCCAGCTTTTGCTCCATTTAAAATGTCTGTGGTTTCTAGGTAGGAGTTGATTCGTGAACTTATTATGAATGTAAACAACTTGCCTAGGCAACTGACTATGTTATCTGTCTATAATTCTTTGGTTCCTGGACATTTCCTTTCCCTTTATAAACTGGTTTTATTAGGCCAACTGTCCAGATTTCAGGAACTGCTCTGGTATTAAGTATATTATTAAATAGGCAACAGTATATTGGTAGCATAATGTCTTGCGTCGATTTTATATATTCATTTAGTATTGCATCAGGTCCAGCCGCTTTACTATTTTTCAGTTTTCCAATAGCGTTTTGGATTTCTTCTTTTGTGATTACACGATTTAATCACGTTCTGTAGGTGTATTTCTAGGAATTGCGGCTTTTTCATTTATTGATTTAAAGAAGTTAAACATATCTTCTATGTCACATGGCATTTCTAGTTTTTCGGGCCAAATGATTTTAGTATATTCCAATAATGTTTTGTGTTCGCCCGGCTAAGCTTACTAAATTTCTGCTCAATTTTTGTTTTACGTAGCCTAATTGCTTTATTCATCGCCTGTTTATATGCTTTACTGGCATCTATCATTTCTATTTTGGCTTGGACAGAACGAGCTAAGCGGTGGCTGTACCTATATCTATGAAATTTCCTACGTGTCTTATAACAATCTGGAGTGAACCATGGTTGTTTTTTTCGTTTCTTATCATGGCCCAGGGACTTATCCCGCTTCAAGTTTCTTTTTCCAAAAGTTTTTAGTGCTGCGCTTTTGAGTAGTTCATTGTTGTTTGTGACAATTAGGTTAGTATTAAGTAAATTCTGGTCGGAGTCCGCTTTTAGCTGATTTAGGATTGGATTTTCAATGACATTACTTAGGAATTCTGGTATTTTTTTGTTTTTCCAAGCTGCCGGTAGTGGAGGTGCTTTGTGGCTATTATATTTTGTGTTGTGTGTTGCGTTTTACATATATATGTTACTGATATGGCGCTGTGAATCAATTGCGTCATGAATGGCCTAGATAAGTTCGTCACGAACGTTTAATTGATGACAGACTAAACGTTGTTGTATGAATTGTATGTCTTTACTATCTAATAAACTTGCTGTTGGAATTTTGATACTAAATTGACTGGGCCCTATAGCAGCAACAGCACCCAGTCAAATTAGTTTCAAGATATTCAAAAGCTCACCTGTACAGTATTCTGGATATTGATAATCAAGGAGTTCAAGGGCGAATTGTGCGTGGAGCCTAGCTAAAGATAGGTGGTGCATGGCTAAAACTGGATTTCGCCATTGGCACGACTTCTTCACGAGATAATGGTTATTGAAGAAAGATACAGCTCAGCTTATATTTCACGTAATACAGAGATCATATTATTTTCACTTTGATTACTTTTCTAATCCCGTTCCAAAGACACTATTTACAAATTATTTTTGTATACCACGTATGTGTTAAATAATGTGAATAAATTTGCCTTAAAAAGCAACGTTATCGATTACATTTGGGCTGTGTTGTCTATGCCATACAATACAACGCTGAAATAACTCAACATGTTTCCAAAACAAAATAAAACGTAGACGTACTGTTGAATGGCTAGTTGCAATGAAGATGAGCTACGACTAGTGAGACTACTGCTTGCAGACACCAAGCTGAGAGTACAAGTCAGTGAAGTCTGTAGAGTTTGAGACATCAATCGGCTCCCCCCCCCCCTAGGGAGATGGTCTATCCCCTGTGCTCCTCACTTGTTACTTGGCTGCTGTATTGAGATCCATGCGGGAAAACTCCACAAGACCAACCCCACCCCCACCCGGTATACTGGGAATGCCGTTAGAGATGGAATATGCCGACGATGTGGACTTTATAGATGAGGAAAGGAAACCTATTGTCGAACTTCTCCCAATAGCTGCAAGCAAACTAAAAATTGAGAATCTCTTTATGTATGAATCCAAAATAGAGTTCACCCACATATACCTATCTACAAAGCACTGCTTTGCAGTACTGCTGCCATTTTCATACTGCTGCACGCTGTATCATGGGGAACATAGCTTTCCAGTCCTTCTGGAAGCTATGGATTCGTAGATCAAAGATGCCCTTGGTAAAAAGGCTACGTTTATACAATGCAACCAGCGTATCCTTGATAATGTATAACTGTAACAGATGGGCAGCTCCAAAGGCAGTTCTAGACAAACTTGACGCTTGCCACAGCAAACACATACGCACCATCACTGGGCACCGACGGCCAGAGAGCATAATTTCCAACAATGCACTATACAAGATGTGTAATATGCCGCCGCTGTCTGTAAAAGTCACCCAGCAAAGATAGTCCATGTTTGGCCATGTGCTAAGGATGGCAGAAGACACACCAGCACAGAGAGCCTTGGAATTCGCGCTACTCGAGCCAGCAAATACAGAGCCAGGAGAGGACGTCATTGCATAAATCTGCTAAGTGTGCTACGAGGTGACCAAGAAAGCAGGATTAGGTACACTCAAGTCAAGAATGGACCTGAGGAAGCTAAGGATTTTGGCTGAGGACAAGACACAATGGACAAAAGCGAAGAAGGACTGATTGCAGCTGTAGGATGTTTCTACTACTAAAGCCGCAGAATGCAGTAATCATACATACATACTGTTGAATATTTAAAAACATAATGAGAATAGTTCCAATTCCATTATGTTCACGAGAACATTTATTACATCGTTTTCAAAATTCAACATGTTTCTGTCTTTGTTTTGGAAACATGGTAACCTGTTTATGAGCTGTATTTTATCTTACGTCCGTTAACTTGGATTGTGAAAGGTAAAGGGGGAATGTTGTTAGTTAGCAACAAGTACCACTGAACTCGTCAGATCAAACAGGTGAACCAGTGCAGAGCGGATGAACTAAAGCCTGCACATTTAGCATACATATGTGTATGGGTAAAACGCTCAGCTTATCCGCCACCATCCCCATCAGGACATTTGACAATATCTATCTATCAGTGACGACTTCGTTCTCTTCCTCACGAGAGGCAGAATTAATCCCGCTGTTCCTTCGGTTACAATTTTTCCCAATGTATCGTTTGGTTCGGTTACTCTGTCTGTCTGTCTGTCGAGACCTGTGCACTTACCAGTATCTAAATTAGTTTCGGGGTGATTTCCACATGTGAGCCGCTACCCACATGTCGATTACGAGATGTGTATATTTCGACATCTTGAGGTGCTTGGAGTACTTTTAGAAGCACCTCATAAATTTTGTCTAAATTAGCCAACGCCCCCGTATAGGCAATCTGTCTTAGACAAGACCATTAACTGGCGAGATTGGATGCGCACACATATCCATTTGCTTCTGCTCTATTGAGGGTTTTCTTCTGATGGCAGAAGAGATTGTGTCGCCATTTTGATTGGCTGTCTCATGGAATAGCCAATCAAATTACGCGACCTTAAACTTCACGCCGGGGTGAGATTCAGTAACTGGCATACAACAAAACATTATATCAATCACGCAAATGGATAGCACGTGATGTTTATAGGTATAGGTATAGGCCATGGTTTATAGTCCGCTTCTACTTACGTGCTCAGCCAACTTTACAACTTTACAACGCGCTGTTTATGAACTGGTGAGTTTCTTTTGATGTCAAATTTATGTTTTAATGGAATACAATGCATATATAGTTATAATTATTTAACCAAATACTCGCGCTGTGAGAATTCTTTTTTCATTTTGTGTAATATTTTGTCGGGACAGATATTTTAAACCAGTAATAGAATGTATGCTACGATGTAGGTCAATATCCAGCAACATCGCGTCATCGGCAGAGAGTAACCGAGTCCTGTAAAATTAACGGGATCGAAAACTGCGTTTCATAAACACGATGGATTAAGATTCTCTTAGTGCTTAGTGCATCAGATGACCTAAGTTACTCTACGCAATGAGGTTGGTGTTCACGCCAGATCGTGCAAACCAACGCCACTTTGCATTACACCCAATACTCATATCATAGCAAATGCATCGACATTAAAGATGCATATTCACGCCAAAAATTTTGAAAATAAAAATGTTGAAATTGTCTACTTTTAGAGGTTTAAATTGTCTACCTCAATGTAATGAATGAAACGAAATAAGTCTTAACATATGATGATTTCTTAACATATAAATTATTATAATTTTTTTAAGTTGTGAAATTAAATTAGAGACACGAGTCTTTAATTAAATTGCCCAACAAAAGGAAAGAAATCATCATATATTAAGATGTATTTCGTTTCATTACCTTGAGGTACACAATTTAAGCCTCCAAAAGTAGACGATTTTACCAATTTAATTTTCAAGTGTTTTTGTGTGAATATGCACCTTTAATGTGCCAGATGTGTGGATTTCATCTCCAGCATTTGCGAATGGGTTGTCCCGCACGCCGATATACGAGCCCAGTGTGTTTGTTAGTCATTATCAATGGCATTCTGGTTGGAAACAAGCTTTGGTTGTTTGCCCAATAAACCATAGGCTTGTGCTCTGATGGCGATAGTTTTACTGAACACAGCAGCGGCATAATCCAATTTCGAGGTAAATACAGCAGCTCAGTGGAGCTAGCTGGATATTGGATATTGGATATTGAATATTCAAGTTCCTGTAGTGGGATATTGACTATTCAATTTCCTGTAGCGGGATATTGAATATCCAATCTCCTGTAGTGGGATATTGAATATTCAATTTCCTGTAGCGGGATATTGAATATACAATTTCCTGTAGCGGGTATTGGATATTCAATTTTCTGTCGCGGGATATTGGATAATCAGTTAACTGTAGCGGGATAGTTGATATTAAATACCCTGTAGCAGGATATTGGATATTCAATTTCCTGCACCGGGATATTGGATACTCAATTTCCTGTAGCGGGATAGTGAATAGTCAATATCCTGTAGCAGGATATTGGATATTCAACATCTATGCACCTGAGCTAATCAGCTGTGGGCTGCCGTACATGCGGCAGGTCGAGGGGCGTGACCTAGTGCTGACGTGGCAGTCCATTGGGCAAAGCGATGGTGGACAGGCGGATGGATGAGGCGCCTGCTCGGTCGTTTAGCGACAGCGTACTGCTCTGATTGTGTATACTGACTACGCTGTGGTTATTCTAGTGGTGCGCTCGACCTGCCCGCCTGGTGCCGCGTACCAAGAGTATGGCAGTAGGACAAGGCGGATTAAATATCTCCGGTTGAATATTCGGTTGATTGATGGGTGATGGATATTGAGTTGGGGAGGGTAGGTGCACGGGTGGCTGGCTGGGTGGCTAGATGAATTGATGTTTGGAGAAGGGGTGGGCCGATACGCCTGCTCGGTCCTCTACCGACAGCGAATTGCTCTGATCGGTGATACTGCCGCGGGTGGCCTGCCGGCCTGGTGCCATGTGCAAACCGAGCATATGATAGCAGAGCAAGGCAACGTTAATGCATTCATTGTGTGCTTCGGATGTTGAGAGGACTGTTTGAGATGATGCAATTGAAGGCAAGCATAAGTTCAGCAAAGGTATAACGATATATTCTGACACAAAAGATATAGAATATTCAATAACCTGTAACAAGATATTGGATATTCAATATCCTGTAACTAAATTTTGGATATTCGGTTGATTGGTGTGTGGTGGATATTTGGTTGGGGTGTGTGGGTGGGTGGGTGAGTGTGTGGATGAATGGATGGCTGGATGGATGAATGCATGGACCGATGCGTGGGTGGATTGGGGTGTGGGGCGCCAGACCCAGGTGCCGCTCTTTCCTCTAGGGACAGCGTACTGCTCTGACCGTATATACTGACTAAGCTGTGGTTATCCGAGTGGCGCGCGCGACCCGCCCACCTGGTGCCGCATGCATACCGAGAGTATGGCAGTAGGGCAAGGCGGATTAAATATCTTCGGTTAAATATTCGGTTGACATTTGCGTGATGGATATTGAGTTGGCGTGTGTAGGTGCGCGGGTGGCTGGCTGGGTGGAGAGATGAATTGATGTATGGATGGATGCATGAAGGGATGGAGGAGGTGGAGAGTGAGTGAGTTAGGGAGGGAGGGAGTTAAGGAGAGAGGAAGGTAGTTATGAATGGATGGATGGATGCAGGGAGGGAGGGAGGGCGGGGGTAAGAGGGAGGGAGTGTAGGTGGGCGGAAGGGAGGGAGGGGACGGGCTGGCTAGCTGTATGGATGGATGGAAATACTGCCTTGCGTTCAATAAGTTAGGCTGACGTCATAATCAGTGGCGTCATGAATGACGTAGATATGTTCGTCACAATAGCTTAGTTGATTATGGACTAAGAGTTGTTGTACGAATTGTATGTCTTTACTATTTAATAAACATGCTGCTGAATATGTTGAAACTAATTTGACTGGACGCTGTTGTTACCATTGGTAGCAACAGCACCTATTCAAATTAGTTTCAAAATATTCAACAGCTTACCTGCATAGTTTCTGGAAATTGATTGTCAGGTAGTTCAGGTATCCAACGATCCCATCATGTACGAAGTCTGGGTGGAGCTTAGCTGGAAATGGGTTGGAACTAGCTAAAACTGGGTCCACGCACTTCAATTTTATATCCACGGTGTGTGGAAAATAATGGCCCCCACCCCACCCCACCCCCCCCCCCCCCCATCCCCATAATTATCCAGGGTATGTATTTTCGTGAAAAGTTCAAATCTCCAAGAAAAATTAATAGAGTGAAGCATATGTACTGCATTATTTCACTTTTATTTAATGTGGAAACTATATTTTAAGTGATTTAAATTTAGGAGATGACTTTGTAGTGAGTCTACTTTATCAAAATATTCCCAGGTTAAGCGCCGCAGAACCCTCATCTGATTGGAGAGGACACCACTCCCAGACCCATTGCGAATATTGGCCCAGAAATATCAACATTTTGTTTACACAAAATGATAGTGAGATGGTTAAGGAAGGAAGGAAGAACGCTTCAAAAGAGGACACGAGAAAAATTTAGGGAGGACTTTGTTGAAGCATGTATCAGGTCATCACCGGCAATAATGTCAGCAATTGAAAAATGCGAAGAGGGCTTAATTAGCAAAAATATGAAAAAGAAAAAGTACATGCCTCGACTACAAATATTGTATTCTGGGGAAACAGGTTAATGAAAACAGATTAATTTAGTCTACAATTATATACATCCAAGCTTTGCTGGACATTTGAGCGACTTTTGTATTTTTCTGTTCTGAGCGCAACATAATTTAATGGAAGTGTGATTATCAAATAACCATTGCTGTATCATCGTCAACAGACACTTGCCATCTAGGTCGACTCAACATTATGATTGTTCAACACCTTTCTCGAATAGTGGTCTTGAAATTGAGTCACTGATGTTCCAGATGTCAAAGGGTCGAAATGCAGAGCGTTTAAAGGAAACCGGTATTCTTTCTCCCCGATACCCATTCGCCGAGTCATGAGCATCCTGAGAAATGGTATTCTCTGTAGTTTCCATGAGCGACGGCGGCCATTTTGAGCCCTACAGGGGTCACGGGTGTCAAGAGGATTTTAACCTAAATCTTTTCTTTATTTCTCACCCTAATGAAGTAAAATAATAATAATAATAATAATAATAATAATAATAATAATAATAATAATAATAATAGTACATTTGTAATGCGCTAAATCCATGCGATTGCATGCTCTAAGCGCTGACAATAAGAGAGAAATTTAGCATACAGCTTACGGGAAAGCTTCTTTAAACAAGAATGTTTTCAAGTTAGTTTTAAATACGGATAAAGTCGGGGCAGATTTAATATGAGTTGGGAGATTATTCCACTGAGTGGCGGCCACGAATGAACAGGCTTTATGGCCATAGGTTTTAGTGTTTACTCTGGGAATCTTCAGGAGATTTTGTTCAGAAGATCTGAGGGTTCGTGTAGGTGTGTAACTCTCTAGCAATTCAGATAGGTACGTTGGTGCAGTTTCGGAGACACATTGATATGCTAAACTTAGGATTTTGAAACGGATTCTGTATTCTAGTGGGAGCCAGTGTAAATCTTGAAGAATGGGGGTAATGTGGTCATACTTATTTCTCAGTGATACAATTCACGCAGCTGTGTTCTGAACTGCCTGAAGCTTGTTAATGGGTATTTTGGAAGCACCTGCGAGAAGACCGTTACAATAATCGAGTCTCGACATTACTAGTGATAACACGAGCCGTATTGCCGCTTCACGAGTGATGTACTTCCTAATGTTACCAATGTTTCGTAGCTGCATAAAGCACACCTTGCGAATATGATTTACATGACTTTCCATATTTAATTCAGAATCGAGGAGAACGCCTAAATCTTTTACAACAGTAGCCAATGGAATATTATTAACTCCAACAAGGACGCTACTTAATCCCGTTTTCGAACACCTGGTGGCTGCACCTACCAAAATAGCTTCAGTTTTTCATCGTTAAGCATTAGCATATTCCTTGTCATCCAGGATTTTATGTCAAGGCAACAATCAGTTACTTGTCTACTGGCTAGATTTGCGATGGGGGCAGATGGAGCAAAACTGTTTATCAGCTGTGTATCATCTGCGTACAAGTGCCATTGGACATTATGACCCTCAATAACAGATCCTAATTGACGAGTATACAGGGTGAAAAGTATAGGGCCTAGGATTGAGCCCTGTGGAACACCACATGTTAGTTCTACTGATGAAGAAAGGGTCCCATTAATATACACAGATTGATACCTATCTGATAAGTATGACTGGAACCATTTCAGTGCGACACCGTTTACACCAATTTCATTTGTGAGCTGAGACAGAAGGATGTGATGATCGATAGTGTCAAATGCTGCGCTAAGGTCAAGCAGGATTAGTAGAGACACATTACCGGTATCAACAGCACATCGAATGTCATTAAAAACTCGCAATAGGGCTGTCTCGGTACTGTGGCCATGCCTATATGCCGACTGGAATGGTTCATATAGCCTATTAATCGTTAAGTAATCAGAAAATCTATTTGATACTGCCCTTTCAATCAGTTTAGACATAAAGGATAAATTTGATACTGGTATGTAATTTTTTAGGTTATCAGGATCCAGGCCTACTTTTTTCAGTAAAGGATTGATCAAAGCGCGCTTGAAGCATTTTGGAACGATACCTGACTCTAGGCTAGAATTGACAAGACGAGTAATTGTAGGGAGTAGGATGTCGATATATTCAAGGACAATTTTCGTAGGAACAAGGTCCAGTGTGCAATACGTTGGCTTTGATTCTTTCACGAAAATCAACTACTATCTCAATTTGTGCATCCAATTCCTAAGGAAATAGTACATCCCAGTCTACGCTATATGTCTTTCACAATGTGATAACGCCATGCACATTATGTACTGGCACGTAATGTGCAGTATCAAGATCAGACTGTATCGAGCGGCCAATCAGGTCTAATATGATTTTACATAATACTCATAGACATAACTCTTTCCCCTAGTATGCCAGGCCCTATGCGCTACCATGCTATACGATAACATTACCTATACTACAGTAAGCCTATACTATACCAGATTAAGCCTTATTTCGCCTCCCCCGCCCCCGTCCCCCCCCCACCCTCACCCACCCACGGATCGACACGCGGGACGCAACTATTCTATTTTAAACTATTCGTCATCAATCCCTCAACACGAGCTCTTCACGGTCGTCTTCAGCCTCGCGTTCCGTAGGGAAAACGTTTCAAAACATTGTGTTAATCTGGAAACTATTGACAACCTGCTGTTTTCACATTAATCACATCATGTAATATATAAAGCGAGAAAATCCGATTTTGCATGCGCAGAGCGCTCTGGAACGTTTTTCCTACGGAACGCATGGCAGGGCTGCACCACAATCCAAGATCTAGCCTTCAGGATGTTGAGAAGGGCCTCTTGATTTGTCATATTTTAATGTTGTGAAATCGACAAGTTCCTCTGGAAATGGGGCTGAAGCCATCTCATACAGATTCTTTATTAGGCTTTGCTACCGACTCAGTTTTCAAAACGTCAGCTTGATAATAGCGCGTCACAAACGTCGAAAAGTCCATCACGAAAGCATACAAATAATAGAGGATTCATGTTTATCCTTTTACGATATGATGTCATAATCAACTCCGCGACGTGTAGAATGACGTCATAATCAATTACGCCATGAATGATATAGCTAAGTTCGTCAGGAACGTTTATTGATGACGGACTAAGCATTGGTGTACGAATTGTCTGTCTTTACTGTTTAATAAATACGCTGTTGAATAGGCAGCAACAGCAGCCAGTCAAATTAGTTTCAAAATATTCAACAGTTTACCTGCACAGTTTTCTTGAAATTGATCGTCAGGAGTTCAGGGATCGATCGATCCAAACGCGGGGATGTGTGAGTGGAGCTTAGCTAAAGATGGGAGGGGCATAGCTAAAACTGGATTCCTCCATTTTATGGCTTTGGTGAATTTACAATTTAATAATCATCCTGTTTAATTTTCCTGAAGATAATTTCACCAAGAACTGTTGCTGACATGGTATTCAATATTATTCAACAGCTTACCTGTATAGTTAGTTTGAAAGTTAGATTCTGGCAGTTCAGTTTTCAAAGTTTCAAAATCGGATTTCAACACGCGTAGAAAGTGGGCGAAGCATAACTAGAAATTGATCCATATATTAGCTGTGTCTAAATCATTGTCCAGAATGGTATTACAGCGTGGAAAACCATCAATGTTCTTGTGTCTCTTGGAGAAAGGTTTGTATCTGGGAAGCAACGCGTGCGCGCACGATTTCGCCTATGAGTATGTCTCGCTTTTATCCAATTCTAATTATAATTTGCGATTAATCTAAGCATCCGATCTGCCGCTCAAGTATATGACGTCATAATAAATTGTATCACAGATATGTTAATGTCGCAATCATAATGACGTATTAAGATAGAATAACTCCGTTACACAGCTCGAAAAGACCGTCACGTGTACGAATTGTATGTTTTCGATGGAATTGGATTTTAATAGACATTTTAGTGAATAGTTTGAAACTAACTTACCTGTATAAATAACTTGAAATTCGGATTCTGGTAGTTCAGGCTTTAAAAGTATATTTAAATGGATTCCAAATACGTACAAAGTGGGCGGAGCTTAGCTAGAAATAGGCGGGGCATGGCTATAAATGATTGCCCCTACGATATCTTCCTATTAAACATACCAGTGCCAGAATATTAAGGAATCCTTTAACCCGTCTC
The DNA here is from genome assembly GCA_034401795.1 of Chaetoderma sp. LZ-2023a. Lineage (NCBI taxonomy): Eukaryota > Metazoa > Mollusca > Caudofoveata > Chaetodermatida > Chaetodermatidae > Chaetoderma > Chaetoderma sp. LZ-2023a. Next base: position 126,148,164 of record CM067374.1, on the reverse strand, counting down.
GCCATGATAACACTTTGCGACTCTCACTCTCCTTTCTCCTATATCACTGAGATGTCGAAGATGTTTAAAGGAACCGCTATTAGCGATCTCCGCGTCCTGTTGGATTAGTCCTACTGGGTACTCTATACGACCCGCATAGAATATATAAGAAATGGCTGGTCCCCAAGGTTACCTTATCGCCTCAGCACAAATAGGTTAGTGAGTATCAACTAGAACATGTGTACTCAGGTACAGCAATGAGACAACACCTTTCATTGGTAATCTCCTGTGAATGAATTTATGAGTATATTCTTGAACCGCTGACCTGCCACTTTGTATTCGTAGTTTCCAGTTCATACATGGATACAATGTTCGATTCGAGAACATTTGTTGCGAGGTGAGCGAGATTTCACTATTTCTATATGCGCGCACAGTTTCAGTTTCAGTTGTACGTTTATTACCATATCAGGCCACCGAAGAACGCACATGAGCGCACACCGATTTTCGCGCACGCATGCGCGAAAACATGCACGTATGTGCGCATGCACGGGCGTAGCCTACTCGTACCTAGGCATGAAAACATGTTATCCTAAAACAATTTCCAAGCTGCCCTGAGTGGCAGCAGCAGCAGCAGCAGCAGCAACAACAACAACAACAACAACAACAACAGCAGTAGCAAAAAGAACAATAACACCAACTACTACTGCAGCAACAACAACAACAACCACAGCAGCAACAACAGCAACAACAACAACAACAAAAACAACAACGACGACGACATCGACGACGACGACGACGACGCCAACATCAACAACAGCAGCAGCAGCAGCAGCAACAACAACAACAACAACATCAACAACACCACACATATGGCCGGGACAGCATACAGAACTAGTATCCCTAAAATTAACACTAAAAATATGTATGTGTATGTGTATGTATATAGTTACGAATATACTGCAATTACACAGTTACGAACATACTGCAATAACACAGTTACGAACATACTGCACTTACGCAGTTACGTACATACGGCAATTACACAGTTACGAACATACTGCAATTACACAGTTACGAACATGCAGCGCTTATACAGTTACGAACATACAGCTATTATACAGTAACGAACATACAACAATTACACAGTTACGAACATACAGCAATTATACAGTTACGAACATACAGCAATTATACAGTTACGAACATACAACAATTATACAGTTACGAACATATAGCAATTATACAGTTACGAACATACAGCAATTATACAGTTACGAACATACAGCAATTATACAGCTACGAACATACAGCAATTATACAGTTACGAACATACAGCAATTATACAGTTACGAACATACAGCAATTATACAGTTACGAACATACAGCAATTATACAGTTACAAACATACAGCAATTATACAGTTACGAACACCCAGCAATTATACAGTTACGAACATACAACATTTTTACAGTTACGAGCATACAGCAATTATAGAGATACGAACATACAGCAATTGTACAGTTAGGAACATACAGCAATTATACAGTTACGAACTTACAGCAATTACACAGTTACGAACATACAGTAATTATGCAGCTACGATTACATAGCAATTATACAGCTCCGAACATACAGCAATTATACAGTTACGAACATACAGCAATTATGCAGTTACGAACATACAGCAATTATACAGTTACGAACATACAACAATTATACAGTACGAACATACAGCAATTATACAGTTACGAACATACAGCAATTATACAGCTACGAACATACAGCAATTATACAGTTACGAACATACAGCAATTATACAGTTACGAACATACAGCAATTATACAGTTACGAACATACAGCAATTATACAGTTACGAACATACAGCAATTATACAGTTACGAACATACAGCAATTATACAGTTACGAACATACAGCAATTATACAGTTACGAACACCCAGCAATTATACAGTTACGAACATACAACATTTTTACAGTTACGAGCATACAGCAATTATAGAGATACGAACATACAGCAATTGTACAGTTAGGAACATACAGCAATTATACAGTTACGAACTTACAGCACTTATACAGTTACGAACATACAGCAATTACACAGTTACGAACATACAGTAATTATGCAGCTACGATTACATAGCAATTATACAGCTCCGAACATATAGCAATTATACAGTTACGAACACACAGCAATTATACAATTACGAACATACAGCGATTATACAGTTACGAACATACAGCTATTATACAGTAACGAACATACAGCAATTACACAGTTACGAACATACAGCAATTATACAGTTACGAACATACAGCAATTATACAGTTACGAACATACAGCAATTATACAGCTCCGAACATATAGCAATTATACAGTTACGAACATACAGCAATTATACAGTTACGAACATACAGCAATTATACAGTTACGAACATACAGCAATTATACAGTTACGAACATACAACAATTATACAGTTACGAACATACAGCAATTATACAGTTACCAATACATAGCAATTATACAGCTCCGACCATACAGCAATTATACAGTTACGAACATACAGCAATTATACAGTTACGAACATACAGCAATTTTACAGTTACGAACATACAGTAATTATAGAGATACGAACATACAGCAATTGTACAGTTAGGAACATAGAGCAATTATACAGTTACGAACTTACAACACTTATACAGTTACGAACATACAGCAATTACACAGTTACGAACATACAGTAATTATGCAGTTACGAGCATACAGCAATTATACAGTTACGAATACATAGCAATTATACAGCTCCGAACATATAGCAATTATACAGTTACGAACGTACAGCAATTATACAGTTACGAACATACAGCAATTATACAGTTACGAACATACAGCAATTATACAGTTACGAACATACAGCAATTATACAGTTACGAACATACAGCAATTATACAGTTACGAACATACAGCAATTATACAGCTACGAACATACAGCAATTATACAGTTACGAACATACAGCAATTATACAGTTACGAACATACAGCAATTATACAGTTACGAACATACATCAATTATACAGTTACGAACATACAGCAATTATACAGTTACGAACATACAGCAATTATACAGTTACGAACATACAGCAATTATACAGTTACGAACATACAGCAATTATACAGTTACGACCATACAGCAATTTTACAGTTACGAACATACAGCAATTATACAGCTACGAACATACAGCAATTATACAGTTATGAACATACAGCAATTATACAGTTACGAGCATACAGCAATTATACTGTTGCGAACATACAGCAATTATACAGTTACGAACATATAGCAATTATATCGTTACGAACATACAGCAATTATATCGCTACGAACATACAGCAATTATACAGTTACGAACATACAGCAATTATATTGTTACGAACATACTTGTACACCAATATTGTCAAAATATCTGCTCTACGTAAATATCATTATGTAGATCCCCATATATGATTGTATAATGATCTGGGTGTAAATAATTCATTCATTGCGGTGAGGCATGCATATAGAAACAAACCACCGTTGCGTACAAACTAATTAAGTCTTTTAAAATAAAGTTTTGAACATGTATACAACTTTAACAATCACGTATTTTCAGATCATATCTCAAGAATCGATTTGATGGATGAGTGATTGATTTGCGTGTCCAAATATCAGATCGATATTAATTTCAGAAATCAATTTTGGGTGCTTATAAATTGACTATATTAATAAGCAGCTGGAATTGACTGTTGGAGCTAGAAAACAACTGCAGAATACGAATACTTTTTGTCAAAACCATTTTAGCTCACTTGACCTGAAAGACCAAGTGAGCTTATGCCGTGGTGACTGTCCGTCGTCTGTCCATCATCCATCCATCGTCCGTCCATCATCCCTCTGTCCGTCCATCCATCCAATCTGTCTCTCAACCTTTTCTTTATACGCCATCTTCTCAAGAATCAGTGGGCCGATTTCAATTATATTTGAATTGAACCATCCATAGGGCATGAAGATCTAAGTTTGTTCAAACGCAGCCGGTCTGCCAATTTGATCAGCGGCTATCTTGGATTCTGGCCAAATTTTAGAATCCTCTTTTAAAATATTCTTCTCCGAAACCACTTAGGGGATTAATTCAAAACTCATGAAATATGATCTAGGTCACGCGGTGAACCAAATTTGCTCAAGGGAACTTGATTGGCCAAATGGGTTGGCGACCATCTTCGATGACCTTGTTTTCACGAAAGCGTCTTCTTCTCCGTTCAGTGGTTCTGGAGAATGAATGAATTATTTACACCCAGATCATTATACAATCATATATGGGGATCTACATAATGATAAATATGTAGAGCAGATATTTTGACAATATTGGTGTACAAGTATGTTCGTAACGGTTTTATTGCTATATGTTCGTAACTGTATAATTGCTGTAAGTTTGCAACGGTATAATTGCTGTATGCTCGTAACCGTATAATTGCTATATGTTCGTAACTGTATAATTGCTGTATGTTCGTAGCTGTATAATTGCTGTATGTTCGTAACTGTATAATTGCTATATGTTCGGAGCTGTATAATTGCTATGTATTGGTAACTTCTTAATTGCTGTATGCTCGTAACTGCATAATTACTGTATATTCGTAACTGTGTAATTGCTGTATGTTCGTAATTGTATAAGTGCTGTAAGTTCGTAACTGTATAATTGCTCTATGTTCCTAACTGTACAATTGCTGTATGTTCGATCTCTATAATTGCTGTATGTTCGTAACTGTAAAATGGCTGTATGTTCGTAACTGTATAATTGCTGTATGTTCCTAACTGTATAATTGCTGTATGTTCGTAACTGTATAATTACTGTATGTTCGTAACTGTATAATTGCTGTATGTTTGTAACTGTATAATTGATGTATGTGCTTAACTGTATAATTGTTGTATGTTCGTAACTGTATAATTGGTGTATGTTCTTTACTGTATAATTGCTGTATGATCGTAGCTGTATAATTGTTGTATGTTCGTAACTGTATAATTGTTGTATGTTCCTAACTGTATAATTGCTGTATGTTCGGAGCTGTATAATTGCTGTATGTTCGTAACTGTATAATTGATGTATGTTCGTAACTGCATAATTGCTGTATGTTCGTAACTGTGTAATTGCTGTATGTTCGTTACTGTATAATAGCTGTATGTTCGTAACTGTATAAGCGCTGTATGTTCGTAACTGTGTAATTGCAGTATGTTCGTAACTGTGTAATTGCCGTATGTTCGTAACTGCGTAAATGCAGTATGTTCGTAACTTTGTTATTGCAGTATGTTCGTAACTGTGTAATTGCCGTATGTTCGTAACTGTGTAAATGCAGTATGTTCGTAACTGTGTAATTGCAGTATATTCGTAACTGTATAGCTATATACATACACATACACATACATATTTTTAGTGTTAATTTTAGGGATACTAGTTCTGTGTGCTGTCCCGGCCATATGTGTGTTGTTGTTGATGTTGTTGTTGTTGTTGTTGTTGTTGTTGCTTTTGTTGTTGTTGTTGTAGTCGTCGTCGTCGTCGTCGTCGTCGCCGTCGTCGTCGTCGTTGTTGTTGTTGTTGTTGTTGTTGTTGCTGTTGCTGCTGTTGCTGCTGTGGTTGTTGTTGTTGTTGCTGCTGCTGCTGCTGCAGTTGGTGTTGTTGTTCTTTTTGCTGCTGCCGCTGTTGTTGTTGTTGGTGTTGTTGTTGTTGTTGTTGTTGTTGCTTCTGCTGCTGCTGCTGCTACTTCTACTACTCAGGGCAGCTTGGAAATTGTTTTAGGATAACGTGTTTTCATGCGTAGGTACGAGTAGGCTACGCCCGTGCATGCGCAGATATGTGCGTGTTTTCGCGCATGCGTGCGTGAAAATCGGTGTGCGCTCATGTGCGTTCTTCGGTGGCCTGATATGGTAATAAACGTAGGCCTACAACTGAAACTGAAACTGTGCGAGCGCTCGTTTGTGCGAGCCCGCGTATAGAAATAACGAAATCGCGCTCACCTCGCAACAATGTTCTCGAATCGAACATTGTATCCATGTATGAACTGGAAACTACGAATACAAAGTGGCAGGTCAGCGGTTCAAGAATATACTCATAAATTCATTCACATGAGATTACCAATGAAAGGTGTTGTCCCATTACTGTACCTGAGTACACATGTTCTAGTTGATAATCACTAACCTATTTGTGCCGAGGCAATAAGGTAACCTTGGGGACCAGCCATTTCTTATATATTCTATATGCGGGTCCTATAGAGCACCCACTAGGACTAATCCAACAGGACGCGGAGATCGCTAATAGCGGTTCCTTCAAACATCTTCGACATCTCAGTGATATAAGAAAAAGGAGAGTGAGAGTCGCAAAGTGTTATCATGGCGAGACGGGTTGAAGGATTCCTTCATATTCTGGCAATGGTATGTTTAATAGGAAGATATCGTAGGGGCAACCATTTATAGCCATGCCCCGCCTATTTCGAGCTAAGCTCCGCCCACTTTGTACGTAATTGGAATCCATTTAAATATACTTTAAAGCCTGAACTACCAGAATCCGAATTTCAAGTTATTTATACAGGTAAGTTAGTTTCAAACTATTCACTAAAATATCTATTAAAATCCAATTCCATCGAAAACATACAATTCGTACACGTGACGGTCTTTTCGAGCTGTGTAACGGAGTTATTATATCTTAATACGTCATTATGATTGCGACGTTAACATTTCTGTGATACAATTTATTATGACGTCATATACTTGAGCGGCAGATCGGATGCTTAGATTAATCGCAAATTATAATTAGATTTGGATAAAATCGAGACATACTCATAGGCGAAATCGTGCGCGCACGCGTTGCTTCCCAGATACAAACCTTTCTCCAAGAGGCGAAATAAGGCTTAATCTGGTATAGTATAGGCTTACTGTAGTATAGGTAATGTTATCGTATAGCATGGTAGCGCATATGGCCTGGCATACTAGGGGAAAGAGTTATGTCTATGAGTATTATGTAAAATCATATTAAACCTGATTGGCCACTCGATACAGTCTGATCTTGATACTGCACATTACGTGCCAGTGCATAATGTGCATGGCGTTATCACATTGTGAAAGACATATAGCGTAGACTGGGATGTACTATTTCCTTAGGAATTGGATGCACAAATTGAGATAGTAGTTGATTTTACTTCATTAGGGTGAGAAATAAAGAAAAGATTTAGGTTAAAATCCTCCTGACACCCGTGACCCCTGTAGGGCTCAAAATGGCCGCCGTCGCTCATGGAAACTACAGAGAATACCATTTCTCAGGATGCTCATGACTCGGCGAATGGGTATCGAGGAGAAAGAATACCGGTTTCCTTTAAATGCTCTACATTTAGTCCCATTGACATCTGGAACATCAGTGACTCAATTTCAAGACCACTATTCGAGAAAGGTGTTGAACAATCATAATGTTGAGTCGACCTAGATGGCAAGTGTATGTTGACGATGATACAGCAATGGTTATTTGATAATCACACTTCCATTAAATTATCTTGCGTTCAGAACAGAAAAATACAAAAGTCGCTCAAATGTCCAGCAAAGCTTGGATGTATATAATTGTAGACTAAATTAATCTCTTTTCATTAACCTGTTTCCCCAGAATACAATATTTGTAGTCTAGGCATGTACTTTTTCTTTTTCATATGTTTGCTAATTAAGCCCTCTTCGAATTTTTCAATTGCTGACATTATTGCCGGTGATGACCTGATACATGCTTCGACAAAGTCCTCCCTAAATTTTTCTCGTGTCCTCTTTTGAAGCGTTCTTCCTTCCTTCCTTAACCATCTCACTATCATTTTGTGTAAACAAAATGTTGATATTTCTGGGCCAATATTCGCAATGGGTCTGGGAGTGGTGTCCTCTCCAATCAGATGAGGGTTCTGCGGCGCTTAACCTGGGAACATTTTGAAAAAGTAGACTCACTACAGTCATCTCCTAAATTTAAATCACTTAAAATATAGTTTCGACATTAAATAAAAGTGAAATAATGCAGTACATATGCTTCACTCTATTACTTCTTCTTGGAGATTTGAATTTTTCACGAAAATACATACCCTGGATAATTATGGGGATGGGTGGGGGTGGGGGGTGGGGGGTGGGGGGTGGGGTGGGGGCCATTATTTTCCACACACCGTGGATATAAAACTGAAGTGCGTGGATCCAGTTTTAGCTAGTTCCAGACTTCGTACATGATGGGATCGTTGGATACCTGACTATCAATTTCCAGAAACTATGCAGGTAAGCTGTTGAATATTTTGAAACTAATTTGAATGGGTGCTGTTGCTACCAATGGTAACAACAGCGCCCAGTCAAATTAGTTTCAACATATTCAGCAGCATGTTTATTAAATAGTAAAGACATACAATTCGTACAACAACTCTTAGTCCATCATCAACTAAGCTGTTGTGACGAACATATCTACGTCATTCATGACGCCACTGATTATGACGTCAGCCTACCTTATTGAACGCAAGGCAGTATTTCCATCCATCCATGCAGCTAGCCAGCCCGTCCCCTCCCTCCCTTCCGCCACCTACACTCCCTCCCTCTTACCCCCGCCCTACATCCCTCCCTCCCTCCCTGCATCCATCCATCCATTCATAACTACCTTCCTCTCTCCTTAACTCCCTCCCTCCCTAACTCACTCTCTCACTCACTCTCCACTCCCTCAATCCCTTCATGCATCCATCCATACATCAATTCATCTCTCCACCCAGCCAGCCACCCGCGCACATACATACGCCAACTCAATATCCATCACGCAAATGTCAACCGAATATTTAACCGAAGATATTTAATCCGCCTTGCCCTACGGCCATACTCTCGGTATGCACGCGGCACCAGGTGGGTGGGTCGCGCGCGCCACCCGGATAACCACAGCTTAGTCAGTATATACGGTCAGAGCAGCACGCTGTCGCTAGAGGAAAGTGCGGCACCTGGGTCTGGCGCCCCACACCCCAATCCACCTACGCATCGATCCATGCACCCATCCAGCCAGCCATTCATCCACGCACTCACCCACCCACCCACACACCCCAACTAATTATCCACAACACACCAATCAACCGAATATACAATATTTAGTTACAGGATCTTGAATATCCAATATCTTGTTACAGGTTATTGAATATTCTATATATCTTTTGTGTCAGAATATATCGTTATACCTTTGCTGAACTTATGCTTGTCTTCAATTGCATCATCTCAAACATTCCTCTCAACATCCGAAGCACACAATGAATGCATTAACGTTGCCTTGCTCTGCTATCATATGCTCGGTTTTCACCTGGCACCAGGCGGGCAGGCCACCCGCGGCAGTATCACCGATCAGAGCAATTCGCTGTCGGTAGAGGACCGAGAAGGCGTATCGGCCCACCCCTTCTCCAAACATCAATTCATCTATCCACCCAGCCAGCCACCCGCGCACCTACCCACCCCAACTCAATATCCATCACCCATCAATCAACCGAATATTCAACCGGAGATATTTAATCCGCCTTGCCCTACTGCCATACTCTCGGTACGCGGCACCAGGCGGGCAGGTCAACCGCACCACTAGGATAACCACACCGTAGTAAGTATACACAATCAGAGCAGTACGCTGTCGCTAAACGACCAAGCAGGCGCCTCATCCATCCGTCTGTCCGCCATCGCGTTGCCCAATGTGCTGCCACATCAGCACTAGGTCACGCCCCTCGACCTGCCGCATGCACGGCAGCCCACAGCTGATTAGCTCAGGTGCATATATGTTGAATATCCAATATCCTGCTACAGGATATTGTCTATTCACTATCCCGCTACAAGAAATTGATTATCCAATATCCCGCTGCAGGAAATTGATAGTCAATATCCCACTACAGGAACTTGAATATTCAATATCCAATATCCAATGTCCAGCTAGCTCCACTGAGCTGCTGTATATACCTTGAAATTGGGATTATGCCGCTGCTGTGTTCAGTAAAACTATCGCCATCAGAGCACGAGCCTATGGTTTATTGAGCGAAACAACCAAAGCTTGTTTCCAACCAGAATGCCATTGATAATGACTAACAACACACTGGGCTCGTATATCGGCGTGCGGGACAACCCATTCGCAAATGCTGGAGATGAAATCCACACATCTGGCACATTAAAGGTGCATATTCACACAAAAACACTTGAAAATTAAATTGGTAAAATCGTCTACTTTTGGAGGCTTAAATTGTGTACCTCAAGGTAATGAAACGAAATAAATCTTAATATATGATGATTTCTTTCCTTTTGTTGGGCAATTTAATTAAAGACTCGTGTCTCTAATTTAATTTCACAACTTAAAAAAATTATAATAATTTATATGTTAAGAAATCATCATATGTTAAGACTTATTTCGTTTCATTCATTACATTGAGGTAGACAATTTAAACCTCTAAAAGTAGACAATTTCAACATTTTTATTTTCAAAATTTTTGGCGTGAATATGCATCTTTAATGTCGATGCATTTGCTATGATATGAGTATTGGGTGTAATGCAAAGTGGCGTTGGTTTGCACGATCTGGCGTGAACACCAACCTCATTGCGTAGAGTAACTTAGGTCATCTGATGCACTAAGCACTAAGAGAATCTTAATCCATCGTGTTTATGAAACGCAGTTTTCGATCCCGTTAATTTTACAGGACTCGGTTACTCTCTGCCGATGACGCGATGTTGCTGGATATTGACCTACATCGTAGCATACATTCTATTACTGGTTTAAAATATCTGTCCCGACAAAATATTACACAAAATGAAAAAAGAATTCTCACAGCGCGAGTATTTGGTTAAATAATTATAATTATATATGCGTTGTATTCCATTAAAACATAAATTTGACATCAAAAAAAACTCACCAGTTCATAAACAGCGCGTTGTAAAGTTGTAAAGTTGGCTGAGCACGTAAGTAGAAGCGGACTATAAACCATGGCCTATACCTATACCTATAAACATCACGTGCTATCCATTTGCGTGATTGATATAATGTTTTGTTGTATGCCAGTTACTGAATCTCACCCCTGCGTGAAGTTTAAGGTCGCGTAAATTGATTGGTCATTCCAGGAGACAGCCAATCAAAATGGCAACACAATCTCTTCTGCCATCAGAAGAAAAACCTCAATAGAGCAGAGGCATATGGATATGCGTGTGCATCCAATGCCGTCCGTTAATGGTCTTGTCTAAGACAGATTGCCTATACGGGGGCGTTGACTAATTTAGACAAAATGTATGAGGTGCTTCTAAAAGTACTCCAAGCACCTCAAGATGTCGAAATATACACATCTCGTAATCGACATGTGGGTAGCAGCTCACATGTGGAAATCACCCCGAAACTAATTTAGATACTGGTGAGTAAGTGCACAGGTCTCGACAGACAGACAGACAGACAGACAGACAGACAGACATAGTAACCGAACCAAACGATATATTGGGGAAAATTGTAAGCGAAGGAACAGCGGGATTAATTCTGCCTCTTGTGAGGAAGAGAACGAAGCCGTCACTGATAGATAGATATTGTCAAATGTCCTTATGGGGATGGTGGCGGATAAGCTGAGCGTTTTACCCATACACATATGTATGCTAAATGTGCATGCTTTAGTTCATCCGCTCTGCACTGGTTCACCTGTTTGATCTGACGAGTTCAGTGGTACTTGTTACTAACTAACAACATTCCCCCCTTACCTTTCACAATCCAAGTTAATGGACGTAAGATAAAATACAGCTCATAAACAGGTTACCATGTTTCCAAAACAAAGACAGAAACATGTTAGTAGAATTTTGAAAACGATGTAATAAATGTTCTCGTGAACATAATGTTCTCGTGAGCATAATGGAATTGGCACTATTCTCATTATGTTTTAAAATATTCAACAGTATGTATGTATGATTACTGCATTCTGCGGCTGTAGTAGTAGAAACATCCTACAGCTGCAATCAGTCCTTCTTCGCTTTTGTCCATTGTGTCTCGTCCTCAGCCAACATCCTTAGCTTCCCAGGTCCATTCTTGACTTGAATGTACCTAATCCTGCTTTCTTGAGGTCACCTCGTGGCACACTTAGCAGATTTATGCAATGACGTCCTCTCCTGGCGCTGTATTTGCTGGCTCGAGTAGGGAGAATTCCAAGGCTCTCTGTGCTGGTGTGTCTTCTGCCATCCTTAGCACATGGCCAAACATGGACCATCTTTGCTGGCCGACGTTTACAGACAGCGGCGGCGTATTACACATCTTATATAGTGCATTGTTGGAAATTATGCTCTCTGGCCGTCGGTGTCCAGTGATGGTGCATATGTGTTTGCAGTGGCAGGCGTCAAGTTTGTCTAGAGCTGCCTTTGGAGCTGCCCATCTGTTACAGTTATACATTATCAAGGATACGCTGGTTGCATTGTATAAACGTAGTCTTTTTACCAAGGGCATCTTTGATCTACGAATCCATAGCTTCCAGAAGGACTGGAAAGCTATGTTCCCCATGATACAGCGTGCAGCAGTATGAAAATGGCAGCAGTACTGCAAAGCAGTGCTTTGTAGATAGGTATATGTGGGTGAACTCTATTTTGGATTCATACATAAAGAGATTCTCAATTTTTTTGCAGCTATTGGGAGAAGTTCGACAAGGGGTTTCCTTTCCTCATCTATAAAGTCCACATCGTCGGCATGTTCCATCTCTAACGGCATTCCCAGTATACCGGGTGGGGGTGGGGTTGGTCTTGTGGAGTTTTCCCGCACGGATTTCAATACAGCAGCCACGTAACAAATGAAGAGCACAGGGGATAGACCATCTCCCTAGGTGGGGGGGGGGGGGGGGCGATTGATGTCTCAAACTCTACAGACTTCACTGACTTGTACTCTCAGCTTGGTGTCTGCAAGCAGTAGTCTCACCGGTCGTAGCTCATCTTCATTGCAACTAGCCATTTAACAGTACGTCTACGTTTTATTTTGTTTTGGAAACATGTTGAGTTATTTCAGCGTTGTATTGTATGGCATAGACAACACAGCACAAATGTAATCGATAACGTTGCTTTTTAAGGCAAATTTATTCACATTATTTAACACATACGTGGTATACAAAGATTATTTGTAAATAGTGTCTTTGGAACGGGATTAGAAAAGTAATCAAGGTAAAAATAATATGATCTCTCTATTACGTGAAATATAAGCTGAGCTGTATCTTTCTTCAATAACCATTATCTCGTGAAGAAGTCGTGCCAATGGCGGAATCCAGTTTTAGCCATGCACCGCCTATCTTTAGCTAAGCTCCACGCACAATTCGCCCTATAACTCCTTGATTATCAATTTCCAGAATACTGTACAGGTGAGCTTTTGAATATCTTGAAACTAATTTGACTGGGTGCTGTTGCTGCTATAGGGCCCAGTCAACTTAGTATCAAAATTCCAACAGCAAGTTTATTAGATAGTAAAGACATACAATTCATACAACAACGTTTAGTCTGTCATCAATTAAACGTTCGTGACGAACTTATCTAGGCCATTCATGACGCAATTGATTCACAGCGCCATATCAGTAACTTATATATGTAAAACGCAACACACAACACAAAATATAACAGCCACAAATATCACCAACGAGCAAAACCACAAAGGACCTCCACTACCGCCAGCTTGGAAAAACGGAAAAATACCAGAATTCCTAAGTAATGTCATTGAAAGTCCAATCCTAAATCAGCTAAAAGCGGACTCCGACCAGAATTTACTTAATACTAACCTAATTGTCACAAACAACAATGAACTACTCAAAAGCGCAGCACTAAAAACTTTTGGAAAAAGAAACTTGAAGCGGGACAAGTCCCTGGGCCATGATAAGAAACGAAAAAAACAACCATGGTTCACGCCAGATTGTTATAAGACACATAGGAAATTTCATAGATATAGGTACAGCCACCGTTGAGCACGTTCTGTCCAAGCCAAAATAGAAATGATAGATGCCAGTAAAGCATATAAACAGGCGATGAATAAAGCAATTAGGGTACGTAAAACAAAAATTGAGCAGAAATTTAGTAAGCTTAGCCGGGCGAACACAAAACATTATTGGAATATACTAAAATCATTTGGCCCGAAAAACTAGAAATGCCATGTGACATCAATAAATGAAAAAGCCGCAATTCCTAGAAATACACCTACAGAACGTGATTTAATGACAGAGAATATACGATTAAATCGTGTAATCACAAAAGAAGAAATCCAAAACCCCATTGGAAAACTGAAAAATAGTAAAGCGGCTGGACCTGATGCAATACTAAATGAATATATAAAATCGACGCAAGACATTATGCTACCAATATACTGTTGCCTATTTAACAATATACTTAATACCGGAGCAGTTCCTGAAATCTGGACAGTTGGCTTAATAAAACCAGTTTATAAAGGGAAAGGAAATGTCCAGGAACCAAAGAATTATAGACAGATAACATAGTCAGTTGCCTAGGCAAGTTGTTTACATTCATAATAAGTTCACGAATCAACTACTACCTAGAAACCACAGACATTTTAAATGGAGCACAAGCTGGATTTAGACACAGAACTACTCTACAACTGATCATATTTTTCACTCCACGCCCTTATCCAAACACGCGCCAAGAATAAAAAGCAATTATTTTGTGCATTGACTTAGAAAAGGCTTTTGATATTATATGGATGGAAGCCTTATGGGACAAACTAATCAAACAAAATATTAATGGCAAAGTCCTGGCTGGTTTTAAAAATATGTACAGCAACATAAAATCCAAAATTGTCCTTAACGATGAAATTTCTCCTGAGATTATATGCAAATTGGGAGTTCGACAGGGCGAATACCTGTCCCCGATTCTCTTTAGTTTATATTTAAATGACATAGCGGATTATCTCGAGAATCACCAATGTAATGATATTAAAATTATGGAAAGTCTAAACATATATCTGAAACTGTTAGCTCTGCTCTATGCTGATGATACAGCTACTATGGCTGACAAAAGGATAGACCTACAAGCCATGCTGGATGAATATTACAAAGACTGTACCATGTGGAATCTGAAAATAAATCTAGACAAAACTAAAATAATTATTTTTGGTAGACGTAAGGCCACCGAGGAATTATTTAGCTTAGGAACAGGCCGTGTAGAAATAATGGAAACCTATAAATATTCAGGAATAAACTTCACTAAAAATGGTAGGTTTATTAATAAAGGATCAATATGATCAGTGTAAGAAAGCCATGTACGGTCTGAATCATCGAATCGCAAATCTCAATCTATCGGTAAATTGCCACATTAAACTCTTTGACGCAACCATTATTCCGGTTGCTCTCTATGGCAGCGAAGTATGGGGCTACGAAAACTACCAACGCTTCGAACAATTGCACTGCAGTTTCACAAAACAAGTACTAAAAATAAAGAAGACTATCCCATCTTTTATGGTGTATGGTGAATCTGGAAGGTACCCAGTCCAAATCGCTATCAAATGCAGAATGTTGAAATATCGGGCTACAGTTTTAATGGGCAGTCAAAATAAAATCTCATTTAAACTTTATAACTACATGTATAAACACTATATGGAAGAAGGCGTACAATACCCATGGATAAAATATATTGAAACAATATTAAACGATACAGGATTCGGTTTTCTGTGGACCACACAACAAGTACTCGATAAAAAGACTACTGTAAACCAGATAAAGCAAAGACTAATCGGCCCGTGTATACAGCAATGGGAGGTGAAATTATATATATATATATATATATATATATATATATATATATATATATATATATATATATATATATATATATATATATATATATATATATATATATATATATATATATATATATATATATATATATATATATATATATATATATATTAAATAGATCATCGAAAGGAACAGTGCATATATATATATATATATATATATATATATATATATATATATATATATATATATATATATGCACTGTTCATTTCGATGATCTATTTAATATATATATATTATTTCACCTCCCATTGCTGTATAAACGGGCCGATTATATATATACATACATATATGTATATATATATATATATATATATATATATATATATATATATATATATATATATATATATATATATATATATATATATATATATATACAAATTATATAAGACAGAATGGTGTGTAGAAAGGTATTTAACAATTCTAAATGAATATAACAGGATAGCGCTTTGCAAATTCAAAACCTCAAATCATCGCCTGCCAATTGAAACTGGCAGGTGGACCAATACACCAAAAATAGTTCGTAAATGCACATTATGCAATACAAACGATATTGGCGAGGAATACCATTACCTTTTTTATGCACCTATTTCTCTGATGATCGGAAATCATACTTACCTTTATATTATAGAAACAGACCGAATTACTTCAAGATGCAACAACTATTGGACACAAAACGCTAGCATTACTTCAAAAAGTGTGCAATTTAACAATTTTTGAAGTTGTGAAGTTGAAATCGTCTAATTCAATTTCGCAACATAAAGATTGGTATTAATTTATGCGAAATGAAATCACCATATGTTAATATTTATTTCGTGTCACGGTATTGAGACAATCTACGCCTCTAAAAGTGTACTATTTTATCAATTTGTTTCCAATCATTCTGGTGTGAATGTTGACATTTAACAAGGCCACCTCTATTTTAAAATCTGGTTGCTGTTGAAGGCTCTCCGTGTCCAACAGATTCCAGAAACACATTTCATTATCGATTGATAGTTAATTATGGCACAATAAACAACATACTAAACTATATTTATCATTGTTAGCGCTTTCAATAGAGCGGCAGGATCTGTCACTTAAGTATCAAATACGTCACATGTTAGCTGACGTTGCAATCATTAATGGCGTATAGCTTCTTCGTGAAAGTCGAAATCAGTCACTAGGGCCGTGTTCTCACTAGAGACTTAACCGGCGTAACGCTATACTGAGGTGTGCCGTTATTCCCGATTAACTCTCCAGGGAGAACACTAATGTACGAATTGTATTTGTAGGCAATTTAATAAGCATTCTGTTGAGTATTTTGAAACTAATTTTGATTGGGAGCTGCCATAGGCAGAAACATCACCGCAATCCACCCCATCCCACACCAGCCCTTCCCCAATTCAAAATAGTTTCAGAAAATTTAGATTGTGGGAATTCAGGCATCAAAGTTTCAAATCGATTGCAGTAGGCATAAAAAGTGGTCGGGCATAGCTAGAAATGGATCAGTCTATTAAAGTTGTCGTGTCCCATTAAACACAGACCCTTTTGCACGAGATATGAGATGCCTGCTGATTTCTGTCCAATTTACCCAGCATGCCATGCTACCAAGTATGCAACGCTACCCAGTATGCAATTTCCTGACTCCATAATCGTTGTAACTATTGGACGCCATATTCGTTTAGTCTATTGTCTGTATAGGTCAGGGGCGACCGAATCAAAGGTCTGATAGGGTTATCAGCGGCGTATCGTAGTTGAATGAATCAAAATTCTTGATAGGCCGCCGATAACAATTGGCGATAGTGTGCTGACACGTGCACTGAATCAAAACACTGATAGGGTAGCAGCGTAGTGGCTGAAAGCGAGTTCCTTGGTTATGCGAAGATTTGACGCAGATGGGAGCAGTAGTTTCTAGATACAGCTCCAGTCCCGCACAAACGAATGCAAACACGCACGCAGGCACGCACATACGCGCCAAATCACAATACCATCTGTAGTAGTAGTAGTAGTAGTAGTAGTAGTAGTAGTAGTAGTAGTAGTAGTAGTAGTAGTAGTAGTAGTAGTAGTAGCAGTAGCATTAGCCGTAGTAGTAGTAGTAGTAGTAGTAGTAGTAGTAGTAGCAGTAGTAGTAGTAGTAGTAGTAGTAGTAGTAGTAGTAGTAGTAGTAGTAGTGGCAGAAGCAGCGGTAGCAGCAGCAGTAATAGAGAGGTACATAGTATATTAAAATTGCTCACGTGGAGCACAAAAGCTGCCAATCACGGCTGCCTACGTGCACTGGTAATGACGGGAGCGAGAGGCAATCTTCAAAGAAATGTGCCTAGAAACCACTGGTAGGTCACTAGTGGACACGATATAATCTGTACCAATGTACTATCAACGATTTCACTAACAGCGCAGTACCAGTGTCTATCGAACAATGGATTCGGTCAGTTTTACCGTGCTGATACTGCAACGATACGGAACCCGCTGATAAGGCCTATTAGCGGATACGATATCAGAGTTTTGATTCGGTCGACCCAGGATTTCTCAAACAAAACCAACCACCTGCACGTGCAAATAGTCATTTGTTCTTCAGGTCTGGAAGCGTAAGCATGCACATAGGGCGTACTATTCACGGCAGTACATTCGACTGCCTGCATTCCAATGCTGTTCAGCGCAAGAGTGTCGATTTCCAGAAGAAAATGAGAGCACTTTTAAATAACTTTTGGCAATAATTTGCTTGAAAGTTATTGCTATCATTGACAGCAACAACATTCAGTAAAATTATTGTCAAAATAATTGGTAGGTAAGGCAATTACTACCTGGTACAGATTTGATACTAATTTGAATGAAAATTGTTGCTACAAAAGCTTTCATTCTCTATATTCTAAAATAATCATCATAATTTTTAGTCGACTGTCGCTACGGATTTGAATAGCAATTGACTGTATGTTGTTGGTTTTGTAGCATGGATCGACCGGACGGGTACCGGCCGTCCCAGCTAAACTGGGTACAGAATGACCATTCCGGATTCGCTCTGAGCGCGCACCCCTGGGTAGGATGGTGCACGTATATAAGCCCTATAGGAGAGGTTTTCATTAAAATGGCTAAGTCTGTTAAAACGCATAGTGCAGAAAAGTGATTCTTTGGGAACCAGGAGGGTACGTGTGTGAGACGGTTTAACCTGTCACTTGCCGGATGGTGGAGCAGTCTGGGATCCCATGTACCCGCAGGATGAATGACCCGGCTAATACGATCTATGCGGGGCCTCTTAGATAAAATGACATCCAAAAACGATCTACGCGAAGCCCTTAGCTAAAATGATGTCTAGTAGCCATCACCTCCGTGGTACAGTGCAGCTGGGCTGCGGCCCTCGCTAAGACAACCTCTAATTGGCATCCAGTACTGTGTCCACTCGGCTCGGGAGTCGGCAGAGTGCGTCTTGACTCTGTCCCGGATTATGTTCCCCTAACTTGGACAGGTCTTTATCTCAGGCATATATGGAGAGGTACCCGGCTTAGGCTTCTTCCTGTGTGGAGAACTGGGCGTTTGTCCCCCATGGCAGGGACAGGGAAACACACCGGAAAGGCCAAATGGTACAAGTGAATTCGATAATGGATTGATTCAAGTTACGCCAGCACCCTTCTTGGTCATCCATGCTCTAAAGTAACGCTGTCCCACCCCAGACTCGGCCATTACAGAGTGAATTCCATCATGTCTGATAAAGTTGACACCGCACCGCAGACACCCCCCCCCCTCCCTGCACCACCTAGCTGCAATAAAATCGCCACACTTCACAACAGTGCAAGACTCATCCACAGATAAGCAGCCACGCGTATCAATGAAACTCACCAACATGACAGAAACATAGACACTCAGGATGGCAGTATTCACAATCTCCATACGGCGGTATTGTAATTGTAAACTTTGTGCACGCATTTTCCGAGCTGTATTGTAATAATAAATATGTGTGGTGTAGGTAGGGATGAGACTAGGCCTACCCATAAGAGGAGGATGCTTGGCAGTCCACCCACCCGGAAAACACAGCCCAGTTTGGCAGAATCAGTAGCCCTGATTTCCGCAAGACATGTCCAAATTTTGATTAAGAACACGCCTGTTCTACCGTGTACACAAATCATTAGCATGCGGGCTGGTGAAGCAGCATCAAAGCTTTGACAGTATAATATTATGGAGAATTTCAAATGTTCTCTTACCTACATTCTAGCCGCAGAATCAACATGGGCTTGGAAATACCTATTACAGACAACAAGCGACGCATGAACAAGATCGCATGCAATATACTGGGACGCTGTTCTGAGGAACATAATTGAAAACATATATTTCCATTTTTCAGATCAGCTTCAAATAACAAGCAGCATCAAAACTCCGCCATTACTTAAAGTTTGCCAAAGTTTCCGATCAACCACGTGCTTTCAAAACAAGACACAACAACACTTTTCATTTCCAATAAATTGGATCAAAAGGCTCTAAACAAAAGAACCGCCCAAAACGCTATCTACCATGGCCTGATGGAGAAGGCGAGAGGTGGTGGGTCGGGCCAAGGCGGTTGACCTCATCTCGCACTCCCACACCCTATCCGGCATTCCAGCCTGAAATCTGAACAGGCGAGTTTATAAGCATCCAATCTGAAAAACCGCTTCATTCTAATTAAAAGGTGAGTGTCCACGAGAATAAGTAGTTCCGGATTTTCACGTTGATTGGAGACTTGCTTTTCGGCCGAGTGGGGACGAAAGCGACTATCCTTTCGTTTTACATTTATATTTACTTCGTTTCCACAGAAGGAATATTTCATCCGACTCCAGGAATATTAAAATCAGAACCTTCCATATAGGGCATGACCGATTCACCCTAAAACTTTCGGGTGTGGTCATCCGCCCTCCTGTGACGTCACCAAAAAGTATAAATGGAGGAGTGCATGCACTGAAACTTTGTCTTCCCATCAAAACTCGACACATGGGAAGATCAAGCATTAGGCGATTTTCGTGTCGCAAACCAAATGCTGTTGTTTTATTTTACTTTTATATTTGGCCAGGAAAGTTATGAAGAGGTAGGACACTTAGAATAGGTTAGGCGGTTCCACGCATTCATTATCATGCGGAAATAAGATGTCGCTCGCGAAAGATCTCGACTTGTCCAACATCTCAGAGAATTCAGCACCAGCCAATCCTAGGAAGAAGAATCCGTGTACAGCCTTATAGCAGAACTGACAGCCATGTCAGCATGCATTTTCCCGTAATTCGGACTTGATGCTTCATGTCAATCACGATCATCTTTTTCAGCGTGCATTCTGTTCGGACTGCAAATACCTATATACAGCTACTCATTGCGGAGTTACACATGCATTAACAGAAAAGCATCATGTGTTAGTGGCAACATTACAGGCTGGCGAACAAAGTGAGGAAACGGAAGTTCTAGCTAGTCGATTTGAAACTAGACCACTCCGTACCATACAAGTCAGGGTACCCAGACTCGCTGGGGTAACTTTAAAGCAGATGTTTGTGAACACTAGAGCCGAGGTTGCAGCATGATTTATAAATATGTGTGCGGAAAAAGGAAAATTTTTATGTTTATTTTTAAAATACTTTTCTTATTATTATATGTTTTTAAAATTGAAACCTCGTCCCTAGGCTGACTACAATCATCCTACACAGCTGCGCAAAATTACTTGCATAGCTGTGTCTCACACAAATAATCACTGTGGATCCCTGTGTTGTAAACATGTCATGTGCGATGTAAGTATACAACACACCGCAGCGAAAATGTCATAATCCCATCATGCAGTCTCAGCTACACTAGGGCTGCCTGATAAACTAGTCTTTTTCCTTTATTATTATTACTATTTTTCTTATTATTTTTCTTCCCATGTCAGTATGATGGGATGACTTGTGGGATAGCGGAAGCTACCCGTGCAGATCCGCAATAACGGGCCGCCTTATTAATATACATATCGTTGTGCATCCCTTTATTTACCCGGGGTGCACATGTAATTTACATTGTTTATCTGTAATATTGTAGTCACATATAATATATTATATTATATTTTTGTATGAGTAATTGTGGGACGTTGGAGCTTGGGTGCTCTCTGCGGAGAAATAATTATCTGCATCTATAGAGCACCAATGCGAGCTATTGTTTAGGTTAATCATCGAACTGAATAATAAAAGTAAACACGCATCGTAATATTAAAACAAAAAAAAAGAAGACCTGGAAAAATAATTCCAGGTAAAAAATGAAAACTAAAAGTATGCCTCCCTCCAAAAACTCTTTTACACCTCTAAGTGCTCTTCTGACAAACACGCGTCTCGCATGTCACTACCCCTCTCGGCTACACGCCTACCTGGGATGTCTATAATTCACACCTAGCATGCCGCCATGCATTCGATCCGTGATACATGATCGTTTGCCATTGATGGAGAGGGTGGTGTAGCATGGATCAACTGGATGGGTACCGGCCATCCCAGCTAAGCTCTCTGAGCGCACCCCCATGGTAGCATGGTATGCGTATATAAACCCTATAGGAGAGGTTTTCGTTAAAAATGGCTAAGTCTGTTAAAACGCGTAGTGTGCATGCGCGCACATCAGAGCTTCCCTGACAACGTGTGTCAAGATTGGAAGCAAGTGCATCCCCAAAGTGTACTGAGTCGGTAGTCGTAATTTATTTAAACTGCACCCTTCTCGTCGTTCCAGGTACCTTTCAGAACCAGAATGAGACGAGGATTCTAGTACTTTTACCATTTTAAAATCGGTCCAGAAATGGCCAAGTTATCTTCAAAGCTCCCCACTAAATTATACTCGAAATATTGCCTTGACGTCGTAATCGCGTGTATGCATTAGATGAATACAGAATGTGCTGTGCACGTGATAGTTATAACTCCCTCATCCGAACTTTTCTAAAGGGAGCTTTTCCATGGAAAGGGCCGTTCGGGCCCGGAATGTAATTCTACGGAATGTAGAGCCGATGGTGATTCTTGGTAGATGACTCGCCAGATCTGCCAACCATGCTGAAAAGTGGACTTCAACTTCCGCACTGCATGTCGTGTGTGATTAATTAACTTTTCGATCAGTCTGGCTGAACTTTGCCTGGTGCGCCGCAAGAGCTATGCGAGGTACCCCGCACCATGTGCCAGTATAACTTTCATATTTCCGTCGCCGGACAGAAAACTTTACAACTTCCGCTGAAATTATGTATCAGCTAGGAGATTATCTATTGGACATTCCTTAACTGTTCTGTTACCTGTCCTGAGAGTGTACCATATCCGACCTGTCTGGAGAAGTCAGCCTGCAGATACCTGCCTGCAGAGACCTGCCTGCGGAGACCTGTTTGTGGAGACCTGCCTGCCGATGTCTTCCTGCGGATGTCTTTCCAGCATTAGAGAACATGTCATCTCGTGCTATATATATAGCCTCAATTTCAGTAACCTGTGAACTTGTTCCGTATCGATGACCAATAGGTACTCAAGTAGCTATACTATTGAACATTAAGTAATTATTTCTGTATATTGGTACTGATGACTAATAGGTACCGTACCGGTCCTAAGACTGCATCTTTATAATTTCTGTTTCATACTGTGAATATTATCCTTGTTTACTGTGGGTGCTTTTAACTAGCTGCACCGTAAGGTCCTGTGACCTGTGATACTTTATTAATATCATATACATAATTATTGTTTCCGTTAAACTGTGTATTGGTTAGTTGTGTATATGGCAAGTAGCCATTCAGTTCATATGCTTTGTTTATTTATAAAAACTCTCTATATATATATAGTTATTGTCTCTTTCCACGATCCACCAGCCGCATGCTTATGTGAACTGTAAAACTCGTCTGATGATGTTATATGTGGTTACGGGGCAGGGTAACTGGATCGTTATTTGATTCGGGAGCCTTGTTCCGTAACGTGTACACGTGTTATCCCTTGGAGGTAGATGCTATGCGGGGCAACCTACAGGAAGCTGAGCATCTACGCCCAGCGGATAAACATATCTAAAGTTATGTAGTAATCCCTGCCACTTGCGGCCAAAGCTTGTTTTCATTCAAATGGTAGGTTAGGATGTAGCAGAAGACCCGCATAAATAAAGCGGCAACTACCAATGCAGCAACTTTGGAACTACATAAGATGGTGGCCTGGGAATTCTTCGGAAATCTTTCGTCCCATCTTCACGTAAACCAGTGTGCAACACCATAACTGTAGCTTCACTAGGATTGTCAACACTTAGCATTTTCTGTTGAACAAAAGAGTGGCCCTTTTTGCCAGCTCTTTTCCTCCGCTTCGGCATTGAAGGCATTTTCCTGTGACGGAGGCCCGTGTGAGGCACTTTCCTCTCACAACAACAATATTCTCTTTGTTTCCTAGTATACTAGTTTATATTAAACTATCTAGTGATCTCGTTGCAATACTCTCTTATAGGGATGCCTCCGTGGATTCAAGGATCTGTGTGGTACCTCCGGCGAAGCCACGTAGAAAGAACACTTTCTCTATGTTGTGTATTATTGTGCTCATTCACTGTTAAACGCATAAAATTGTTTGTATAGTGTTATAAAATTTTGCGACAGTTTAATTACCATCATGTCGTACATAGCTCTAAATTAGTATGAACCGACACAGTGGGGACACCAACAGTAGGGACAACATGGTGTGGTTCGACCTCGGCAGCAATGGTCACACGGCCCCAGAAGAACATATGTGTTCCACTGGCCCGTGAGGTTGGTCTTTGTATTTAATGGAGATGCGATAGGGAAACCGCAACCCTGAGAACTGCAGCTAACCAGCCCTCCCACACATCGTGCACTTGTGGTGCGATGGAATGGAATGGCATAGCAGACCAGCGCATATCCCTGCGAGTTACTGTTTCTAAGGCCCCAACAACATTGTCGAATTATTATCCACACACGTGCAATCAATATAGTACCATTTAGGTAAAGTGAGCGTAAACCTAGATACGCTTTCTTGCCAAGAATGAATGCTTAGCAAGCGGGTGTATGTTTCGTTGACAGATTTGTGCATTTGTTTGAAATACATTGGTCGAACTGAAACGTACACACGGTAGCCAGGCAAAATATTTCCTTTGTGCAGGCAAAGCGTATTTTGGCAACATACAGACTCCACATAGATAGTAATACTGAGCACTGTGTGGTTCTATGAACAAAAATTTGATAATATTGTTGGTGCCGTAGCCAGCAACAGCTTGCAGTCAAATTGCTCTTCAAATCCGTAGCAAGAGTTCACTGAAATTTATGATGATTATTTTAGAATACATAGACTGAAAGCTGTTGCAGCAATAAAATTTTTACCAAATATATAGCAGGTAGTAATTGCATTACATACTAATTATGTTGACAACAATTTGACTGAATGTTGGTACTGTCATTGATAGCAACAACTTTCACGCAAATTACTGTCAATGTATATAATAGCTTTCTCCTAGTTTCTCCTGGACATTGACACACTTTCTCTGAACAGAATTGAACTACAGACTGTGGAATGTACTGCCGTGAATACGTCCTTGCTTACGCTTCCAGAGCTGGATGACAAATGACTATTTGCACGTGCAAGCAGGTTGGTTTTGTTTGAGAAATCCTGGATTGTGCAGACAATAGACTAAACGAATATGGCGTCCAATAGTTCCAACGATTATGGCATCAGGGCATTGCTTGCCGTGTAGCATTGCGCGCCGTGTAGCATTGCATGCTGGGTAAATTGAACAGCATCTCATATCTCGTGCAAGTGTCTATATTTAATGGGACATGAGAGCTTTAATGACTAACCACATCATAGTTCTTTAACTTCACCTCAATAAGATTCACCAGCTTCGTGATCTGGTAATATTCTGCTTCTCGTTTAATACTATGCAATGACTGGTGATCATGTGGTAGACTTGACATCATAATATCCCCATCACGCAAGAAATTCAGAATATGACCGAAGTTAGATCCATCACGGTCAATGAAAATTGACCCATCACTTTCACGCGTAAGTGAATGACGCCCACGAAACATGACACCAAGCATCGAATTGGGATATATTGCAAGCGTATGTGGTGATGTCATGTATCGACGGCCACCGACATCGAGACAGACTTTTGTTTCACAAATCCGGTTCTGATGTTCCATGTACTCAATTTGCTGTGCTAAGTCCTCTTTCTGGCTTTTATGAAAGTCTAAATCCGTTGTAAATTTTTCAAAGTTTTTATTTAACCGAGTCTGTTTTTCAGCTATTTCTGCTTCATTGTTGGCGACCTGTTTTTCACGTTCGTGGATATTCGCAAGCATCTCCTCATATTGTGATGTAATGCTATCAAGTTCTTTAACCTTTGGTCGAATGACATCACATGCTGCCTGTATAAGATCATCTTGTGTTTGTTCTAACTGGGCCTCAGCCCTGCCACGACAATTATCTAATACATTATGGAGAGCATCTTCCCAATCTGATCTGATTAGAGTCAAAGTATCTATACTTTGCAATACCTGATCTAGGGCAGTACCATGGCTGGTATTCTGCTGCACACATAATTGGTCTAACTTGCCAATCGACATCATTTCTACAGCAATATTTATCTTCATCGGCATCAAGTCAATGTTCTCATATAACATTGAGTTCATTGGGCTTGCATCTGGTGCAGAATCTGGGTTACTGTTCCCGGTATGGGATGGATAAACTATTGGCGCACTAGATATTCCAGGACTATTTATTTGTTCACTTGAATAACAGATATTTGATCTGGCTTTCTTTCTGCTTTTTCTTCTTTCTTTTCTGCTATGTGAAAGACCAACAGGCGTGTGCAGAACAGGACTCCTGCCCCTAGATGTTTCATGCTGCATAGATGCTCCACCATTTCGTTCAGAAAGCAATGTTTTAATTTCTGGAAGTATGCTACATAGAAACAAGATGAATGGCTTCTTTGTCCTATCTGATCCAGCCTTTATGGCAAATGATTTTAGTTTCTTTGCACCTTTTTCAACAAGTAGCCACAATCGTAAGGTGACATTTCGTGGCACATTAAGCAACCGTCTAACCTGTCTCTCTAAATGTTTTATGTTATCCCAAGCAAAGAAGTCAAGTGTATTACCAAGCTTCTCATTCTCTAAATTGTCCAACATGCGGACATTTAGACGTAAAAAGTCAGTAGTCTTGTTCATGAATACTGACCTGGATGTGGCATCATGTTCTAAGGGGACATAACCACATTGTATTTGTCGCCGCCGTAGCTGATGCTCAGCATCCAGGCCGTGCCATGCTATTAATGCGGTGAACTTAGATTCGGCGATGTATACGTTTCCCGACGTGTCATCCTCAATGCTACCATCCTTCATATCCATATAAATAGAGGGTAGTGATTTTCCATCTTCATCCCTTGCAGTATCCCAAATATGAGTCCATCGCTTAGATACCGCATACTCGTATGTGTCATCTGCACTGGAGTTTGTCAGATTGCCCAGGAGAACCACTTGCACATGAAGCGGTGGTAACGCCATTGTGGAACAACGGTAATCTGCCATCTGAAATGCAAGTGTAAAACGTATGTAATGTCAATTGATGGATTCATTTCCTCAGTCAATCACATGACATCATAATCAACTAAGTGTCATACATGGAGGATTACGTCATAATCATTACATCACGAATGCCTCAATTGCTTAATAGTCCGACATGTTGTACGAACTGTATATCTCTACTATTTAATAAACATTCTGTCGAGTATTTTAAAACTAATTTGACTAGGCGTTGTTGCTGCCATTGGCAGCAACGGCACCCAGCCAAATTAGGCTCAACATATTCAACAGCGTACCTGTAGTTTTCTGGACATTGATAGTCAGGCAGCTCATGGATCGATCGATCACAATACAAGCGAGGTGTGAGTGGAGCTTAGCTAGAAATGGTCGGGGCATAGCCAAAACTGGAAATGTCCATTAATCAACTCTTCTAAAATGTTAACCTTTATGTATAAACACAATTTACATAGACTTTCCTCAATCATCCACTTTCCACAAAACACAAGCTGAGCTATAATATGCTGTAAATCCTTTGTACACAGAATTAGTGTTGTACCAACACATGTCATGTATAGTTAACGACGCCTGTCTTTAGTACATGTAAATGGAGATCATTACATAACAGTTGATAAACGCGTTGTATATCTATTAATTCATATGTTTATATATATATATATATATATATATATATATATATATATATATATATATATCGGGAAGAATTGTTTCCAGTTGAGAAAATGTGTGTCTAAGACTGGCCTAGTTGTTATATGGTATGCTATGACAAAGGATGTTCGCCAACCATGTTAGAAGTTAATAGCCCTAAATACGACGAAATGTGCCATCCGAGTAATGTTTTGTCCACATTGGCACCCTTACTCGCGAACATGTTCAGGAACTATAACTTCGGTGTTTATTATCGAATTACATCTATTTTCGGAATGCAGATATTAGATAGAAATATTCTGACAGACTTCCATGATAATGCATCCAGAAACCAAATGTATACCGCCAACGATGACGGTGGATAGACTGATGGTGGGATGTGGACATCGATAACGACGGCGATCATCGCTATAGCTCACTGAATATTTCGTCGCTATAGTTCATTGAATAGGGTATTATTGATGTACGGTCTAGCGCACATTGTGCTGACATGAGATGACAGTGGTACGATAAAAAGCAACGAGTTATCGGAACAAGACGCTTAATGGGTTAGTCGCATCGGTGTTGTTTCATTATCTCAAGTGCATCGACTAAACTAGATAATACACCTTGATCACCACCCCACGTGCGTATCCTGAGTATGATGTGACTCGGCGCACGTGTATGCCACATATACGTGTATGGTACCATTCATATTTATTTATAAAATCTCTGTCAGAGACGTCATAGAAGCAAGGGTGTGCTTGCCATTCTCCAAATAAGTCCTTTTCCTTTTCATTCGTCCACCTGCTCTTATTAGCCATTTTTTGAAGGTGTGCTTTCAATGACACGTGGAACATGTAACTTGACATGTTGGCTACACCACCACCAAGTGCCGCTCTGCAAACTTGCATAAGAGGGCACCATTTGAAAGTATCGCTATCAACGTAATTAGACCGCTTACTACCTCGGACCACAAAAACCACTATATCCTTGTCTTTCAAGATTATTTCACCAAATGGAGCAAAGCCTTTTCTCTTCCAAATCAGAAACAGAAGACCGTCACCATTACATCTACACTCGTGCACCACACACGCCCAGCCCCTAGCCAAATTGAGTTCCGCTTTCTGAGAGCTCACCTCGCCGGCCTAGGCTCAGATTTCATGTACAACCAAACCAGGAGGATCCGCCCATTGCGAAAGCAATCAATGATGTTCCATAGGTGCATACATTGTGACACCGCCCCTAGTCCACGTATGATAGCTGGAGGAACGACGAAAGAAGTTCAGAAGCGATTTTCCGCTGCACTGGATAAACCCTGGATAAGTTTAATTGAGGCGAATGAACCCCATCAATTCCGCTGGTTATCATCTTCTTAGACGAAATCGTCCCACGAAGTCTGGATATGTATCAAAACAATACTCTGACTTTTGATACAGTTACATGTCTATGGTCGAACACCTTCCCTCACCTGCACAACCACGCGCAACCTATGCCCGTGCATCGTCTCGATAGGCGGGAGTTCGTAATTTTTAAATAACCCCAAAACCATGAACGCTGTCGCCTTGTATATATTATAAATAATGTATATAGATATAACCTTTAACTAAGAAAGAAACGGACAACCATCACCATGGACCTTTGTAAATAACTGATATTTGAACGTGCTATGACAGCACCGAGCACCGCGCTTTCCGGCTGTTGAACAAAATGTTATGAATTCAACTTAAGATTTTCTCTAGCTATAGCTTAACATCGTCCCCTCGTACATGTTCCATCAATAATCACGTCACAATAAACACTACGCATTAAATTTGATGTAAAGCTTTTATGCCACCCCAGATACGGCTATTACCACTGTCTCAAGTAACCTGTCCATACGCCTAAAGCTTGACCTATATTACACCCGGATTTGGCTTGTCTCTCTCGCCATAAAGGAATAAACGAAATTATGGAATCGCGCCGTCGCTGAGGAATAATATGCATACCACAGCCAAGTAAAATAGTAGCTTTCAGAAAGAATTTTGAAAACACAGTTGCGGAAAGAAAAAAAGTAAAAATCGCATCTTTTTTACGCACTATGGAATATTGTCAATTTTGGACTGCCATCTACGTATATATGGATTTTACTCATCAAAGCCAAGAAATGATAAAGTAGAATTTCAAATTTGGCAAAGGAAACTTCGTCGAAATATTAATTCCTCCACTATAGCCATATATAAGTGAAAGTATCATTTCGGTCAAGCCCTTCCAATTCGAATTTATCAGTTTTGCTAAACAAAAAACAGAAAGAGCAATAAATGCCAAACGCCATCCTTGTGCCGACTGCTCGAAACAGTTCTAGTTCTCATGCAGCAGCGACCTTAGAATTCATGCTAAACAGCAACATCAAGTGTTGCAGGCAGTATGCCTAACCTGCTGCATGGTATTTATGAGACTGCTGCATGGTCACCGCAAAAAACAGCAAAGATGCAACATGGCCTCCAGATTATCACCCTTCCAGCCGGTAAACAAGATCTACCCCTAGCTTCCCAGAAACTTCTGCGTGGGATAGCAGTCCAAGAACTCGAGGTCGCCGAGCCACCTTCCATTTCTGCTGCTCTGACTGATTCGTCCACTATTGCTCCGGAGGATCTTCTGTCCACTTCTTCCACTGTCACTACAAAGTATTCCACCGATCCATGTGCCGATTTCACCTAAGAAAGCGCGACGTGTCGCTGCATCCTCTGCTTCCATAGACACCACACGTTTGGGAGCTAAGAAGACTATGTCACGTCCCTTGAGCCTCCAATGACTTCCAGTCGCCAAGCAAACAACCCCTTTTACAACACCTGTTCTATATGACACCTCTTCTGTCAACCAATCATCTACGACCACTCAATCTCGGCCGAACGCTCGACCTTCATCTCCATCTGACCCCTACTTTTGCCCCTTGGAGAAAGATTTAGACTTAACAACTTGACTAGCGGAGACCTAAAAGGACCGTCAAGTTATCGGAACCGAATCACATTCGCATCACTGCCCCTCCCCCCTTTTTCTCCTAAGAAAAGGGAGAGAACTCACGAAACTGTATCTCGCCTGAAACACAAATATGCCAAGAGGGTTAACTGCTCTTTGCATATATTAGCCTGGGAATGAGCATGAATATATAAGATGAATGATCATGATATATAGACATAATACAAAACACTCTCAATCGTGAATTACCTCATGATATTTGGAATTCAGACCTGGAGCCTCCAACGATTCACTTGTCCGGCCTCAGTGACACAACTGGTTGATATCCTCTCGCTCGACCAAGCCTGTTCTAAATTCTCTCTTACAAATGCCAAAAAAGGAAGAAGAGCAGTGCGGTCATATAGCTATCGTCTCAAAACAGCTAAAGCGAGTGGAATGGCGAAGTCTGACACATCCCTCATATAGTAATCCGTGAAAGACGACTCACAGTGCCCTTGTGCGACAGCCCTGATGTCCGTAAACGGAACACCATTGTCAAGGGTGGAAGAGGCGGCTATTCCTCTAACAACGTGCCCTTGCGCCTTGCACTTGGTGCCCAGTCGTCATGTCACAGGTAATCTGAATGCATTCGAATACCCAACGAGAGATAGAATCTATGGATGCGGCGCCATATGGCTCCTTATGGCAGATCCACAGATGTCTACCATTCGACCGTAACGAGTCTGTCCGTTTTGTACTTAGTCAAAGCATGGACTGGGCACCAGACACTGGCATCACGATCTAACCTACTCAGTTTCGGTATAACGATCGGTTTGCCGGGATATCTCAAAGACCGAGATCTTTGACATAAACTCTGCTCTTGGCAGTAGACGCAGACCCTCTCTGGAGACAATAATCGGTCCCTCTCTGCTAAAAGTGCATGGATCACACTGCGCCTTCTAGCTGAGGAAGCTGCCAATAGAAAGACCACCTTTAGAGTCAAATGCTTTAGACTAGCCGAACGCAACGGTTCGAAAGGGTGCTTGGCCAGTACATTAAGCACTAAAGATAGACTCCAGGCTGGAATGACTACCGGTTGTCTCGGTCGGAGATTGCTCATTCCCTTCACCATCACACCCAACTGGGCCACCTTTGGACTATCCCTGTTGGCTAGACAAGGGATAACTGATGCCAAAGCTGACTTGTATCCAGCAATTGTGACAGGAGCTAGTCCTGAAAAGAACAGCTCACAGAGAAAGTCTGCTATTTGCTGAATAGTGGAATGAAAGGTACAATCCCCTTTCCTCACAACAGTCTGCAAATCCGTTAACCTTGTCATTATATGACTTGAAGGTTGGCCTCCTTCTCGCAGCCGCGATGAAATCAGCAGCCTGTCGAGAAAAGCCTCCCGACGTGGAACGTTGTTTGACAACAACCACGCAGTCAATAACATTTCGGGACGCTCGTGTAGGAAGCGTCCCTTGGCCTGGGAGATTATGTTCGGAATCTCGGGCAACTGCACTGGATTTACCACCAGCAGATCTAGCAGATCCGTGAACCACGCCCTGCTTGGCCAATACGGCGCTATTAGCAGGACCAGACACGGTTCCTCCCTGATCTTCACCAATACCTTCGGCAGAAGGATGGTGGGTGGGTACGCGTAAGCGTGCATCCCTCTCCAGCTTATCGCCAGAGCATCTGTATCGACGGCATATGGATCTGGAATCGGCGAGACATAAGTCATGACTTGAGCATTTCCCCTTGTGGCGAACAAGTCCACGTTGGGTTTGCCCCAATGCTCGAAGATCCTTCGTAGAACTGGAGGGTTGAGGGACCATTCTGTTGGCAGAATTCTCTGTCTGCGAGACAAAGCATCCGCCAGAATGTTCAATCGGCCAGGAATGTGAGCTGCTTTCAAAACAACCGAGTAATTCCTGCACCATTGAATCAAGTGCCACACTTTGATACACAGTGTGGGTGACCTGGTCCCTCTTGACGATTTATGTATGATACTACCGTCGAATTGTCTGACCGTATCAATATCACCTTGCCCCTGATCATCGGAAGAAACTCTTCCAACGCCAGTTCCACTGCCATCATTTCCAACAGATTGATATGCAGCTGACTCTCCAGGAGAGTCCATGTGCCCGAGACCCGGTGTTCTCCCAGGCAGGCCCCACACCCCTCCAGCTATGCATCCGTGTACACGGACAGCCGGGGTGGGGTAGGTGCAACGAAACCCCTAATAGGAGATTCTGACGCTGTTTCCACCATACAAGATGCGATATTATCGGCTCCAAAACTGGCACCAGTTTTGACAGGGGTTCTGTTCTCTGTTTCCACAGACATCAGATAC
This sequence comes from Chaetoderma sp. LZ-2023a, assembly GCA_034401795.1. Classification (NCBI taxonomy): domain Eukaryota; kingdom Metazoa; phylum Mollusca; class Caudofoveata; order Chaetodermatida; family Chaetodermatidae; genus Chaetoderma; species Chaetoderma sp. LZ-2023a. The sequence continues at coordinate 126,114,936 of CM067374.1, read as the reverse complement.
AACTGGCTAGGTCTTCGCATTAGAGCAGCGTACGGGATCACTTGCTCCATGGAGACCATCATGCCCAGCATCTGAAGAAACCGCCTCGCCTGAATGTGGTTTCCGACTCGAAAACTCTTGAGGATGGCTAACAGAGACACCACTCTGGGCTCTGAAGGGTAAACCCTGCCCTCCTCGAGATTGAATCGCATCCCCAAATAAACGAAATGTTGAGTGGGTGTCAACTCGGATTTCTCCTTGTTGACTATCCAGCCTAGATCTGAAAGTAACTTCAGAGTCAGAGCAGTATCCACGTTCAACCTGGCTGCAGAGTCTGCTTTGAGCAGCCAGTCGTCTATGTAGGTGTGTAGCGCCACGTTCTCTTCTCTGAGAAACGCTGTCACCGCAAGGACCACTCTTGTGAAAACCCATGGAGCTGTCGACAGGCCAAACGGGAGAACAGTAACCTCCCATACTAGATTCTGAAACGCAAATCTCAGAAACCTGTGCCAACTCCGGTTCATAGGAATGTGGAAATATGCATCTTTCAGATCGATCGACACACACCACATTCTCTTCCTCAATCCTGCCATTACCGACCTCGGTTTTTCCATCTGGAACCGAGGCGTATGGATAAACCAATTCAATGGCCTGAGATTGAGTATGGGTCCCCATTCCCCCCGTGCTCTTGGGGACAAGGAACATAATTGAATAGAAGCCCGGAGTGTTCTGGTTCGCTGGGCTTATTGCTCCCTTCAGAAGCAAACCCGACACTTCGTTTTGAACGGCTTCTAACTTGTCTGGGTCCCGTGGTACGGGTGTCCAGACAGGTGCCAAAGACAGATTCTGTGGTGGAAAGTCCCACCACTCCGGCATGTACCCCTGGGATAACAATCCCAGGACCAGACTGTCTGACGTCACACCTCGCCAGGCCTCGACGAAACGCATGAGCCTTCCACCCACCATAGACGCCTCGACGTCTAACGGGGTTGTCCGGCTCGCTGTCCGCTTCCCCCCCCCCCTTTCTTAACGAGAGAGAGAGAGAGAACCATTTCTGTCTTGGCTCGGCAGGTATAACCGGCACCGCTGTTCCTGTCACACAGGTGCGGTCCAGGCGGATATGAAGGGAGCCCTCGTACCCTCAGGTACGATCTGCTCCCTTCTTTCCGCCCTTGGAGGACTTACCCTTACCCCTCCCCCTGCCCTTCCCGCCTCTAGGGCGATCATGAGCAACAGTGGGGAGGGTAGGGGCCTCCACAACCTTCCTGGCTTTCTTAGCCGGCGGCGGCTGAGAAAATCCAGACGAAGCAGAAGTCGCAGTAGGCTTAGCTTTCGCCTTGCCTTTCTGCTTCTTCTGCGTCTTCGAAAGTTGGACAGCTAACAGTTTCCCTACAGCCCCTAGTGCGTGCGCCAACCGATTCTGCGCAATGCTGGCAGTGTCCTCTAGGATGGCCCACGCCTGGCCACCAAAGATGCTAGGCCCTGTCAGGGGTGTCCCAAGAAGACGCTCCCTGACTGCCGTAGCCGGATGCATATGGTCAAGAACCATTTGCCTCCTGGACTTTGTCACACGCACCTGCACCCTTGCCAGTGCGTCCATAGACAGCACCATGCCGTCATTGACGCACGAAAGCGCCACAGGTGGCACAGGGTGGCCTGCTCCCGCTTCAGCCCACACCGACTGAAGAAGGCGATACGATTGGTTGACAGCACTCATAGCTGCCCTCACACCCACATCGCATAGGGACAGGACTTCATCCTGGTGTGCCTGGGACTTGTCCACAAGTGCCGGACCGGGGCCACCTGCTCCAGCACTCTGAACACCCAGTACCCAGCAGTCATTTTCGGTGACCAACGGGACAACACCATACCTGTCGTATTCCCCCCGTGGAACACGACCCCTCGCCCGCACCTCCATGGAGGCCGCAAGAAGCTGGCCCTTGTTAATGCGTTGTTTGCTATACATAGTATCAAGCAACACCATAAACCATGGATCCAGTACAACAGACTGGATCAGGGCTGCGGGCAAGATCCCCGTCCTAATCGATGCACCGATGGATGGGGTACATCCTCCTCGGCCGTGGTCGAAACCACAGACAGGTCCACCCTGGCTAGCCAAGCCAGAGCCTCAGACCAATCCGTCTCCAAGGAGGACACTCCCGTGAACACGTCACCCGTTGACATGTTCACGGCCCTACCAGCAACGGCCTCCTGGCTAGGAGCCATTGCTGATATGCCAGGAACTCCGGTACCATACGGTTTCGCCGCCGCCCCATGGAACACACCAGTCCATGGAGTAGGCCTGCACGGAAACCGTGCGGACCCGTAGCGGTTAAGGAACCGTGGCTAAACACGGGCGCCAACGGCACCCCATGTCTGACTGCCGGACCAGGCGAGATAGGTGAGTACCATGCCTGGCCGGCCACACCCGTCACCGAGGTGGTTGGCAGCAAACCAACCATCACGGGACCGGTGTCCGGTACCGGAGTGGCCTCAACCACGTGTGGAGCCACTGCCCTGGCTTGCGCCAGGCCAGACAGATAGAGGTCGGGTTCCATCAGGACGGAATCGACCTCCATGCTCTCCACCCGCGGCCTCACAGGCCGCAGCACACTCTCCTCCTCGGCCTCCTCATCTTAAGACCCCTAAGATTCGTCACTAGACAAGGAAAAACCGTGGAGCCGTCCTGGCGGACGGCTCCCATGCCTGACGGACCGGCCACCGCTACTGGACCACCTGGAGGTGGCCGCAGAGAGACAGAACCCATCAGGCCGGAGCCCGACGGGACTGCCAGGGGGCCATACGAAACGGCTCCCTCGGTGTCCAGTCCAGAACCCTGTCCAAGGACAGGGTCCGAATCAAACATGGTGAGAGACTGCCCTACAACTGTTGGCAGCAGGGACGACACCAGCGTGGGCAGAACGCTATGCAAGACACCTTGCCTAGCCGGACCAAACCACGCCGGCGGTGCCATCTCCGCCACCTCCGGTTGTAGACGTGGAATGCCCCCACGGGCCGAAACGGACACTCCACGATTTACTTTCGGACCGCCTGACCCCGCGTCAGACCCTGCCAAGTCCTTCTGGCAAGGAACTTAAGCATCATATCGACCGACCACACCGCGCAAACGTTACACCTACTGTCAAGACTACACTTAGTACAGTGGAAACAGACATGGTCCTTGTATAGAACCCGTACGATATGTGGCACTAGACACATGATGGCGGGGATGGCTTGGCCTATAAACCAAACCTACAATAAGCCAGCGGAACGAAACAAAGTGGAAGGCAGACAATTAATTTTCAAATAATTTGACCATAAATTAACTGCAACCCTCCCGCACCCCACCCCGCAATGTTACAGCAAAGATCGCATTGATTATGACGACAAGAACGAGGCTGGCATAAATACACCCATAAATTGATCCTCCAGGATGTATAACGGAACCAGGAATCATATCGCATAGCATTCGGGGTATATTTACCAATCAATATAAATTATACTCCTAACGAAAGCCGACACGATATGTGAAGAAACAACAAAATGTAAACAAACTGCTGTAGCACACGGTAAAACCGCAGACCACGCATCACTCAAGAATTTTGACACCACCGATCATTGCAAACCGATTGTGATCACACGTAAACTTGACCATTCCAAAGTTTTCTGGTACCATTTTTAGTACGCAGCAACCAGAACAAGATGCGCGAATTAATGAAAAAATTTTCTTCACATAAACATCCGAGCATCACGGGTGTGACGTCACCCGCTCGGACCCTACGGAGAACGACGTCAGCCGATATTCGTGTTAGAAATCCGTATTTTCATATCTGCCAATCGCCTGTTGGGATTTAAAGAAGGCGATCGTCTGGCATATCACGTTGTTAGCACACGTCCCAGATTCTATGGGGTCAGAAATTGGGACATGCGACACAACGAAATTTAGAGACCTAAGTCTTTTAACATGGATAATAAGGAATAATACAACCTGGTCATCATTGGCGGTATTCTCCATTTTATCCAGTTAGATCCTTTCAAGAACGCACAAACTATCAAATCACAGTATAAAAGACTTAGATTTCTTTTCAAAAACTTTAATCTTTCTCCTGCAAAAAAACGTGGACAGCACTTGTCGCTATGCAAACAAGAATGAGCTCTATGGTAGACGGGTACTCGGCAGTTGGGAGCCGAGTACCCGGTTCCAAGGAGTCGGTAAAGCTTTCTAAGTCTATAGTCCTAGAGCCAGCTGTCAGGGCCAGCTGTGTATCAGAAAGTAACAGAATGGTGAGTATTGATCGAAGGAGAATTAACAAGTTGTTGTGGTTGTTGTTGTTGTTGTTGTCGCCGTCATCGTCGTCGTTGTTGTTGTTGTTGTTGTTGTTGTTCAGCGATCATACGGACTGTAACTGCTTCGGTATGGAAGCTGTAACATATAGGCTTAAAGGGGAACACAAGAAGGGTCACCACCATTTGCATAAAACGTGCAGTTCTATCGTAGACCCCATATTTAAGCTACTGTGTAAAACTTTCCTGCGACATTATATAAATCCGATTAAAATAGTGTTATAAAACGCAATGTTACTATCATTTTCTGCGAGTTAATTAAACCTATGACGTCATAGGTTGAATCCCATCCGACAAGAACCATGCTAACAGCACTCGTAAGAGAGTGCATGCATTGGGATGATGATATCTCTGTCGGTGACAATGCTATCGACATCATCTATATGTGTACAGATTGAAGAGATTAAGATGTGTATCACACTATCGCAAATTTATGGAATATATTTGTTATTTTTATACATTAGTTTCCGAACCTTAAGATGGCCATTTTCTATTAAGATGGCTGCCAATTACATGCATATTACAATATCTCAGGAAGTTTTGAGGCTAGTCTGAAACCATAAGTACCTAAACATATCTGCCGTAGATCCAGTAAGAGCTTTGATTGAAAAGTGGCAATTGTACTGATATAGATATACGATCGCATAATTCATTTATCTCAAGATCAAAACTTGATGTCAAAATCGACACCATCAGAGAAATCATACAAAGGACTGTTACTATATATTCTTCAACATTTCCGCAAATATAGTTTATATATTCCTAACACCGCTGAAGAGAAACCCCTTATAACACGCATTTCACAATTTTTATTGCGATGGAGTCGGATGACAGCGAGAAAAACGTTCAACTTATGACGTCATATGCCTCATTCGGGTATAGAAATTTAACTAATGTACCACATATTTAAATAACGAAGATATATATTTCTAATTTGAGCACAGAGATAACAATTATATTTTTGAAAACGGTACTGTCTGTAGATTAATTTTATACAAAGACAAAGTAGTATAGAGGGGGCTGGTGTTTCCCTTCAATGGATGAGTTATCTTTCTTAAATTTGCTAACGTGTCGATGAAAGAGTTGCCTCCCTTACACGTAACACCACTCTAGCCTTATCAATCTACCAGCTATATATACGCTAAGCATGTGAATAAAAGTCAGTCTCAGTATCCGGCATATTGTAGTCACGTTGTTATTTTACATGGTGTTAGGTAGTAAACAATAGAAACACGCAAACATGGACCAGTTAAAGCATCCATATTCGTTATCATTATCTTATAAACGCAGCAATTGCAGCATTCATTTCTACCTATGCCCCCCCCCCCTCGCCCTAATTATTATTATTATTATTATTATTACTATTATTATTATTATTATTATTATTAATTGAAGCGAATAAGTATAACAATACTAATGGTAATTATACTACTGAATAATAATAACACTGCGCAAGATGAGTGGCCCGCCCACCCACCCCCTCCCCCTCCCACCCCACCCCCTTTATGTAAATGTTCTGTCAATTCTCATAAGTCATATCTACACACATAATTTGTTTAAATAGCAAAATAATCTATGCATGTATTGTAACATATTCTATTTCGTATTTAAATATATATAAATAAATGTTATATGTCAAGGGTCCACTGCATCATGGGCCTGGCCTTTGGTGGATGCCTGTCTTGTACTGTTAAATTTTTTATCTATACGGAAATAAAGAATCTAGAATATAGAATCATATTGTAGACTAGTAGAATAAGCCCATTTGTGAGCGACCTGGGGAAAAAATTCCAATGTTATCAATTACTGCTCATTTTTTATCTTCACTATCTCTAGTATCCCAGAAAAAGTCCTGACCAATATGTCTTGGGCGGAATTTTTTATACCACTTTGAAATCTTCCTACTTTCAAATTTGTTGCAGTGCCTTATTATATGGTGCACGGGGGGGGGGGGGCGGGGCAAATTCAAATTTCTGACGTTTCCGTACGATTAGAGTGCTGAAAATTGGCATACATTTCGAAGATACAATACCCCATCGTGTAAAATAATAATTGTTGAACTATATCAAAAATAACCTTGGAGAATTCTTTGATGATCACCAATATAGAGAGCAATTCACAGTATTTATGAAAATATAACTATCTTTTTTGCTATCAATATATTTTGCGTTATAATAAAAAAAGTTAGCGAATAAATTTGTTCAGGACAATACATCATTTACAAATATAGCCAACTTAGCGCAGTCTGTGTTCAGATTACGCATAGAATTAATCATTTGTAATAATAATACATTGTCCAGGATAATTTTAGAAACTGGCAATTAATGTAAATCAAAAGACAATTATGACTTTTGCGTGTAACAGGTTGAAATAAAGTTACCTAATATTCTTATTCACTATCATATCGTGGTTGTGAACACGTGCTATGCTTGAATACCGTATGGGTTTTTAATGCATTCAACAATGAGTTATCAATTAGATGAAAATTGCATTCCCATGCCGGGTATCTTATCTAAGGGGAATTGTGTTGTTTGTCGGGAGGTTATGGGAGATGATAAACAAAAGGTTTATTAGAAAGGTCTTGAAACGCTTATTCGTATAAGTCGTCTTCGGGGGGATAAAGAACTGAATGAATATTTATTAGAAAGATCGGTAACACCGCCCATTGGTAACGTGTATGTACACAAGAGATGCCGAGCTGATTATACTAGGGATCCAGAAGCTGACCTGAGAACAAGTAGAACAGACAGTGACAGTGATATTAAAGATTAAGATCAAGTACGGAGCCTTTTGACTGAACTGGCGGTTGCTTTTTGTGTGGGAAAACAGAAGTCTTTGACAGTAAACATCCTGGCAAAGACTCGGTGTCAAAGGTTACTTGCTTGCATTCAAACAATCTGTCTTGAATCAGTGCATGAAACGAAATGACACCTGGGCTCATCAAATTATGTTAAGCATAAATGACTGCATAGATTTAGTTGCATCATCAGCCCAATATCATTGCAAATGTTATACAGATCTCTTCTGTTTTGCAAACACTACTAATGTACCAGTCGGTCGGCCAACCGATTCAAAGAAGCAAAGCTGGTTTGAGGCACTTTGTCATTGGCTGGATGATGAGGGGGGGGGGGGGTGTTAGAAAAAATGACTATCACGGAAATATACGAAAAGATGATAGGGATATCCAGTGGTGAAGAAGTTTACAGCATTAAGAGCCTGAGAGAGAAACTGCACGACCATTACGGCAACCACATATTCTGGTCGCGAATGAAAGGGGGTCGTGAAGATGTATTATGTTTCCATGATATGGCTAGTTACATAGTACATGAGAAATCGCACTCCGAAAAGATAGAAAATGTCAAACTAGAAACTGAAAGAATAGTTGCTACGTGTGCTAAACTACTGAAAGACGAGATACGTCAGCGAGAGTACTCAAAAGAATGTTATCCGAGTAGCAATGATATTTCTGATATCGGTAAAGGAAGGGAGATTCTCACCCCACTAACTCGTATATTTATTGAGACAATGATAGAAAATGATGTAAAAAGAAATAGCATTGGTCAAGCTCTCACTCAATCTGTGAGACAATCTTCTGTAATGTCGCCTATTTTGTTTGGTATGGCGGTAGAGATGGACCATGTATTTGGTTGTTCAGATTTGGGATTTTCCTTCTCATATGATGAATTAACTATGTTTAAGCAATCTATTTTACAAAAGGAAAATCTCAGCACATTGTCACCAAATAGTGATGCAGAAATCACACAGTGGGCCTCGGATAATGCTGACCATGATGTCCGAACACTTGATGGTGGCAACCAGTTTCATGGTATGGGTACAATATCAATGTCGGCTGTAAAAGGATACCAAAGAAACTGTGATCAGCCTGTTAAACACATGGCAAAATTGGCAGTGTCTGAACTAGTAGGTGACAAGGGGGATACCAATCGTTCAATATGTAGGGCCAATGTTAACATCACTTTCCTCCATAAAGTTCAAACCAATACTGGAATCGCAACGACCCTATATCGTGCCACCAGCATCATAGTATGCCAACCTGCTGTGACAATCAGCACGTGTGTTTAATAAATTGAGTAGATCAATGCCAAATTATTCTGGATTCATGCAGCACTTCTACAAGCCCCTTGATGATGGTACTGAGAAATGGCAAGTACTTATTCTTGCATTCATAGACCTCAACCCAAATGACGAGACTTGTCTGTACTCTATGCTTTTATACATTCACGATCAGTCAAGCAATCTGATGCAACCCAGTGCATCAATCACATTTGACCAGCCACTCTGGCAGAAAGCAGTTGAAATTATTAAAGCAAAAGATCTCAACTGGTTGGTTTGTCGACTTGGCGGATTCCATCTTCTAATGAGTGCATGTGGTAGTATTGGCAATGTGATGAAAGGGTCGGGTCTTGAAGAAGCCATGGGGCAGGTGTATGGGCCAAACACCATTAACCAGATTCTGGAGTGAAAAGCAATTTCCAGGGCTTTACGTGCACATTTTCTTGTTGAAAAAGCGCATATGACAAAGCTGATTTCTGATCTATTACCTGTAGATGCTGAACTATCCAATTTTGTATGTACACAACAGCCAGATAGATTAACAACCAATCAAGTTATCAAACTGGAAGAAATGGTTCGATGTGCTCTAGAAGACGAATGTATACCAATCAATGAGATTTCCGATTCGGAAGAACTGGTAGCATTAGATCTATGTATTATTAAACACAAGGCAAAATTGGAAAGCGAGTCATGTACAGCCAAGTATTGGATTTTGTATCTGTACTACATAAGCATCATCAGAGAGTTCATACATTGCAAAAGAGTCTGTGATTGGGAAGGGCATCTCGCAGATATTGGAAAGCTGTTGAATCTTTTCACGGCTTCAGGGCATATTAATTATGCAAAAAGTGCTAGACTTTACCTGCAAATGATGAGAGATCTCCCGACCAAACACCCATGGTTGTACAATAAATTCTCTACAGGTCACCATGCAGCTCGTAGGAGTGATAAGAAGTGGGCTGGATTATGGACTGATCTATGCATAGAGCAGATTCTTATGCGATCAATGAAAGCTTGATGAGGTCTGACACATGGTTGTGGCATATCGGAAAGCGTTAGGCATCAATGGATCTATAGCACGCATCACTGTGCAGCTGTTCATGAGGCAATGACCAGCTTAACAAATCGTCAAAATGTAACAAGTGAACAACATGCGGAACTCGGTAAATCTAGCGAGATTTATTAGACATGGAGAAGATCCTAGATTGTTTTGAACAGAACAACCCATTCGATGACGAGGTGTCCACGCTAAGGTCATTGGGAACTGGGCTAACGGCATCTGACGATGATGGAATTAATTGTGACATAGCTGAACAAGTGGGTTTGAAGATCCAGCAATCACTTGATGATGTGGCCTTTAGTAATGCTCACATTATCGATCTCAACAAGTTCGTACCTTGAATGACCTCCAGCCTGGTATCAAGATCGGGGAAAAAACTATCCAGATTGAGCTGAGTGTTTTATTCTTGCGATGTACGGCACTGGCAAAACGAGAATGTGAAGATGTCACACCTTATTTTAAGTATGAACTTTCTTCCATACCTACATCGCTGTTCAAAGACTATTTCATGCGAAAATCAGATAAATCAGAATTAGCCAGGGATATCAAGAAAGAGCTCCATAATATCAGCCATGAACTGACTAATGTTACGAAAGATACCATGCCAGTAATAGATGGTGATTGGCTGCTCCATCGTATTAGATGGAAAAACAATATCATGTATCAAGAAATTGTCGAACAATATAAACCTTTCTCAGCAATAAATATGGAAAGTGCTGTGTTGTATTCGATGGATACGAAGGACCATCCACAAAAGACAACGAACATCTGAGGCGCTCTGGAACAACATCCGCGGATATTACTGTCACAGATCCCCCTGTTTAAGACTATATGCTCGGCCTCAACGTGGCGCAGGGGTGTAACCCACTGGGTGTCAATCCAGACATTTGGAGGGGCTAACCAGAGCATTATGCACAATGCTAATGAAATGACACTTGGAGATCGAATCAACCGAAATGGTGCTCACCCTGTGAGGATCCGCCAGGCAGGTGCAGCGCCGGGCTCCACGCCTCGAAGGAGCCCACCCTCAGCTACTGGAGATCCCATCAACTCGTCTTGTGAAGCCAGGGGACGAGGATGGAGAACTACTGGCCAACTGAAAGAACAGACCACAGAGCACATACTTAAGCTGTATGGGCCTTTGGAAGAACTGCAGAAAACCACAGATTTCATCTTGAGAACGGCTCGCCAAGTGTGATACCAGGGATCGAAAAGAAGAAGAAGACTGTCACAGATATATCAAAGTGTCACAAAAATCAAGAGGCATTTTTCTCCAACATGAGGAATAAGACACAGCTCCTTGTTAGATTCTTACAATCTAAGGATTATATCATTAAGTGTAGTGATGGCGATGCAGACACTTTGATTGTATCAACTGCTCTGGACTTTTCGAAAAGCGGTCAATCAGTAATGGTTGTAGCGGAAGACACAGACATTTTTATTATGCTAATTCATAACTGGAAAACATACATGGCTGATATATTTCTAGTAAACGAGAAAAAAACAAATGGCCCGAATAAAACTGTGGAGATGTACAGCCTTCACGAAGCACATGAAATGATGAATCCAGTATTGCACGACAACATACTATTCATCCATGCATGGAGTGGTTGCGATACAACTTCATCTACCTTTGGAGAAGGAAAAACTCATGTAATGAAAGTCTTGTCTAAACAGAGCAAACTACAGTTACTAGCTCATGAAATGGCTGATACTGAGACGACACCCCAAGACGTTGGTAATGCTGGTATATCTGTTTTCTGTATCCTTTATGCAGGGAAAGATTTTGAATCACTGACATTCTTGAGACACATGCGTTATCAAGCAACGATTGCACGGTGTAACAAAATTGAGCCTGAGAGACTTCCACCAACTGATCGAGCGGCTTATTACCACAGTCTCCGTGTCCATCTGCAAATTGTCCAATGGGCTGAACTCGATAACAAGTGCCTTAATCGTAGGAATGGGCTGGAAGTTGGAAAACAAGGTTAGGCGCCAACTCATGACAGATATCGATGCTGCACCTGCAAATGTTCTGAAATTTATTCGTTGTAATTGTAAAATTACTAATAAAACCCAATGTGGAACAAGGCAATGTTCATGCTACAAATCAGGATTTCACCGTGTCGCTGCATGTGGCGGTTGCCATGGAGAAACGTGTAGCAACAAGGTTGTTCCTTCCAGATGTGAAGACGTTGGCGATGATGATGAACAAAATTTCGATTAGTGTACGGGCAAAGATAGCAGACAAGATGTGCTTCATGGATAATCCTTTGTCAATGATTTTTACATCTGTCAGAATCCTCAGTTCTCGTTGTTTAAAATATAACGCATTCACCTAAAGAAATATGTCTTTAAAATTTTTGATAGAAATTAATTACTCTGTATTTTTTTATCCATTTCATTCGTTTTAGTAGGGTTTCTGATCGCAAGTATGCGACACATGAATGGCTGCTGACAGAAGTAATATCTATCCATAATCCGTGCAGCCATCTTGTTTTTTCTCCCGTTACCATGACTACAACTAAAGAGAATATGGTACACCCGATAAATATAGTTTCAGTGCTGTACTCCTAGACACACTGTCAGAAAAAAGGACTTGCCTTTGACTATCCCAAATAATCAGGGTTTCTAAGAACGCAAAAAGCGGCAAAATTTCAATGTGCTGTGAAAAAATGTTGGGATATTGGTCAGGACTTTTTTTCTGTGATAATATGACCATAGGGGAGCAAGAAAACGTTGATTTCGATAACATTGCGATTTTTTCCCCCAGCTTCTTCAAAATCTGCTAGCCAATTGCTTTTGTGCGTGCTGGGATCGATTTATATACTTTGAATCCTGAATTCCCAGAATCCCAATTTCAAGGTTACTATACAATTAGTAACCCTTTAACCTTAGCAAATACCTCACAAAATGAGTCACATTGCTTGTTCATGTCTTTATGCCAAAGCATGTGGGTTGTTTAGAATTTTAACAAGAGGCCCATGGGGCCTGTATCGTTTACCTGAAATATTTGTCCACTGACACAACCGAACAAAACGAGATGACGTGGAAAATTTTACCAATCAAATTTCTGTGAAGAAAGCTTAGCCAAGTTTTATTAAAATTGGCCCAGTGGTTAATAAGTATGATTTGCTAAGAAATTTGCAGAAAATACAAGATGTTCGCCAAAAATGTTATATTTTGATTGATTCATGGCGGACATGTTTTTTTACATAGACACCTATACAATTTTCGGCCCGATCCATTCAGCGGTTCTGGAGTTGATTTTGCAAAAACTAGATGGCGACCGAAACAATTTGGTCAATCAAGTTCTATTGAACAAACTTGGCTTAGCTCTTGCCCTAGATGATGTTTCATGAGTTTTGAATTGATTCCCAAGCGGTTTCAGAGATTTTTAAAGACTTCCACAAATTGGCCAAAATCCAAGATGGCTGCGGGTTCGGAGATTTGTAAAGACTTCTACAAATCGGCCAAAATCCAACATGGCCACGGTTTCGGAGATTTTTAAAGACGTCTACAAATTGGTTAAAATCCAAGATGGCCACCAAACAAATTGGCCAATCGACTGTTTGAACAAACTTGAATCTCTATGCTCTAAGGATGCTTCTTGCCCAGGCCTGTGCTGTTATGGTAACCTGTTGAAAACGCTCTCCATGAGTTTGCCTTAATTTATTTTAGGGAACCTGAACCAGGTTACCTTAATCTGTTGATTTTAGTATGGACATCAATGAGCTTTCTAAGGTTTAGATTACCATATGTCTCCTTAAAGCATATAAGGCAACCTATTATGGGTTACCATTGGAAATATTACAGCACAGGCCTGCTTGCTGCCAGCGATATTATATAATTGAAATCGACCAAGTGGCTCTTGAGAATTCATTTAAAGAAAAAGTTGATGGACGAACAGACAGTGGACGGTCGCCACGGCATAAGCTAACTTAGCGATTCCGGCCAGGTGAGCTAATAATTATTTAAAACATGTTTTGTTTATGTTTCAGATGATACTTATGTTCCAGAGTCATGGGAAAGACACTCATGCCATAAATTCATGATGCTAATTTACCAGCATCTACTTACTGTATCTGATGACATATTTCACCCTGGCATGTTGCTCAAATGCAGTAGCAGTATTCTGCATGTCATTGGTTGAATCTTTCAATCTAGCCTGGATATGGCATTTCAAGGGCATCATGATTTTGCATGACTAAACCATTTAGTCAATTTCATAGCAATACAAGTCATTCCAATTCCAGAATTTTAAAAATAGTCTTCTTGGTCTACCAATGGACATTTCTCAGTACCAATGTTTGGGCTGACTTGAGTGATAAACCGTTAAGTTGGATACATTTGTGTCGCTTTATAGCATGCTATGTAGTAATTTAAGATGGACCAAAATAAAAAAAATTATAAAGTATCCTTACCATGCAAAAAATGGCTATGATATTTTCATAAATTACCAACAGATAAACACCCTGGAGATTGTATCGCTCACATGGAACCTCCGTATTTGAATCAGAACACTTGGAAATAAGTTTCAAAACACGTTTTGGCTGAAAACATACACATTTTGGTCAGAAATGATAAAAAAATTTCTTGAAATGAAGTAATTTGAGATTAAAACCGAAACATTTGGACAGAGATGTACATATTTTAGCAGCAAATATGGAAATCGGAAGTCAAAATGTACCACTTTTGACCAGAAGTATGAAACTTATGATCAGAATTACAAATTCTGTGCTAGAAATGTGCATAGGATAGTAGAATTATGTAAGGGACAGGTATTATCTTTTGGAAATTACAACAGTCTCCAATTACCAGTTCATACAGCATGTGAATTCTGTATTTGATGAATGATAATCATGACTGAGTTAGAAAATCACAATTTTTCATTCATCAAGTACAGAATGAAGGAAATTTAAATTTCCCTTTCTGCGAGATCTAACAATACTCACCATTCTGTTACTTCTGATATACAGCTGGCCCTGACAGCTGGCTCTAGGACTATAGACTTAGAAAGCTTTACCGACTCTTTGGAACCGGGTACTCGGCTCCCAACTGCCGAGTACCCGTCTACCATAGAGCTCATATTGTTTGCATAGCTACCAAGCAAGAGAAATCCATGGCTTACCTCCGTGGGGCTGGGAGGCTGGGTCCCTAACAGAATGGTGAGTATTGTTAGATCTCGGAGAAAGGGAAATTTAAATTTCCTTCATTCTCTTTCGATCAATACTCACCATTCTGTTACTTCTGCTATACACCAGATTTGGTCAGTAACCTGGTGGGAAGGGGCAAGCCATAACTGCTACTTTTGCCCCTTGGAGAAAGAGTTAGACTTAAACTTGACTAATGGAGACCTAAAAGGACCATCAAGTTAACGGAACCGAATCACATTCGCATCACTGCCCGCCCCCCCTTTTTTTATCCTAAGAAAAGGGAGAGAACTCACGAACATGCATCTCGCCTGAAAACACAAATATGCCAAGAGGGTTAACCTCTCTTTGCATATATTAGCCTGGGAATGAGCATGAATATATAAGATGAATGATCATGATATATAGACATAATACAAAACACTCTCAATCCCGAAATACCTCATGATATTTGGATTTCAGACCTGGAGCCTCCAACCATTCACTTGTCCGGCAATCAGTGACACAATCTGGTTGATATCCTCTCGCTCGACCATGTCTGCTTCTTAATTCTTTCTTACAAATGCCAAAAAAGGAAGAAGAGCAGTATGGTCTTTTAGCTATCGTCTCAAAACAGCTAAAGCGAGTGGAATGGCGAAGTCTGACACATCCCTCATATAGTAATCCATGAAAGAGGACTCACAGTGCCATTGTGCAACAGCCATGATGTCCTTAAACGGAACACCGTTGTAAAAGGGGGGAAGAGGCGGCTATTCCTCTAACATCGTGCCCTTGCGCATTGCACTTGGTGCCCAGTCGTAATCTCACGGGTAGTCTGAATGCATTCGACTACCCAACGAGAGATAGAATCCACGGATGCGGCGCCATATGGCTCCTTATGGCAGATCCACAGATGTCTATCATTCGACCGTAATGAGTCTGTCCATTTTGTACTTAGTCAAAGCACGGACTGGGCACCAGACACTGGCATCACGATCAAACCTACTTAGTTTCGGTATAACGATCGGTTTGCCGGGATATCTCAAAGATTGAATCTTTGACATAAACTCTGCTCTTGGCAGTAGACGCAAACCCTCTCTGGAGACAATAAATCGGTCCCTCTCTGCTGAAAGTGCATGGATCACACTGCGCCTTCTAGCTGAGGAAGCTGCCAATACAAAGACCACCTTTAGAGTCAAATGCTTTAGACTAGCCGAAAGCAATGGTTCGAAAGGGTGCTTGGCCAGTACATTAAGCACTAAAGATAGAGTCCAGGCTGGAATGACTACCGGTTGTCTCGGTCGGAGATTGCTCATTCCCTTCACCATCACACACACCTGGGCCACCTCTGGACTATCCCTGTTGGCTAGACAAGGGATAACTGATGGCAAAGCTGACTTGTATCCAGCAATTGTGACAGGAGCTAGTCCTGAAAAGAACAGCTCACAGAGAAAGTCTGCTATTTGCTGAATAGTGGAATGAAAGGTAACAATACCCTTTTCCTCACACCAGTCTGCAAATCTGTTAACCTTGTTGTTATATGACTTGAAGGTTGACCTCCCTCTCGAAACTGCGATGAAATCTGCAGCATGTCAAGAAAAGCCCTCCGACGTGGAACGTTGTTTGACAACAACCACGCAGTCATTAACATTTCGGGACGCTCGTGTAGGAAGCGTCCCTTGGCCTGGGAGATTATGTTCGGAATCTCGGGTAACTGCACTGGATTTTCCACCCGCAGACCTCGAAGATCCGTGAACCACGCCCTGCTGGGCCAAATGGCCTATAGCAGGACCAGGCACGGTTCCTCCCTGATCTTCACCAATATCTTCAGTAGAAGAATGGTGGGTGGGTACACGTAAGCATGCATCCCTCTCCAGCTTAACGCCAGAGCGTCTGTATCGACGGCATTAGGATCTGTAATCGGCGAGATAAGTCATGATTTGAGCATTTCCCCTTGTGGCGAACAAGTCCATGTTAGGTTTGCTCCTATGCTCGAAGATCCTGTGAAGAACTGGAGGTTTGAGAGACCATTCTGTTGGCAGAATTCTCTGTCTGCGAGACAAAGCATCCGCCAGAATGTTCAATCGCCCAGGAATATGAGCTGCTTTAAAAACAACCGAGTAATTCCTGCACCATTGAATCAAGTGCCCCACTTAGATACATAGTGTGGGTGACTTGGTCTCGCCTTGGCGATTTCTGTATGATACTACTGTCGAGTTGTCCGACCGTATCAATATCGCCTTGCCCCTGACTTTTGGAAGAAACCTTTTCCAATGCCAGTTCCACTGCCATCATTTCCAACAGGTTGGTATGCAGCTGGCTCTCTTGGAGAGTCCATGTGCCCGAGACCTGGTGTTCTCCCAGGTAGGGACCCCATCCCTCCAGCAATGCATCCATGTACACGGACAGCTGGGGGTGGGGTAGGTGCAACGAAAACTCCTACTAGGAGATTCTGACGCTTTTTCCCACCATACAAGATGTGACATTATTGGCTCCAAAACTGGCACCAGTTTTGACAGGGGTTCTATTCTCTGTTTCCACAGAGACATCAGATACAACTGGATAGGTCTTCGCAGCCGAGCAGTGTACGGGTATACCTGCTACATGGAGTATACCATCAAGGCCAGCATCTGAATAAACCGCCTCACTTGAATGTGGTTTCCCAATCGAAACTCTTGAGGATGGCTAACAGAGACACCACTCTGGGCTCTGACGGGTAAAAAACCCTGCCCTCTTCGAGATCGAATCACATCCTCAAATAAACGAAATGTTGAGTGGTGTGTCAACTCAGATTTCTCCTTGTTGACTATCTAGCCTAGATCTGAAAGCAACTTCAGAGTCAAGGCAGTATCCACCTCTAACCTGGCTGATGATCAGCCAATCATCTATGTAGGTGTGAAGCACCACATTCTCTTTTCTGAGAAACGCTGTCACCACAAGGACCACTCTGGTGAAAAACCCTTGGAGCTGTCAACAGGCCGAATGGGAGGATTTAAACTCCCATACTAGATTCTGAAACGCAACTCTCAGAAACCTGTGACAACTCCCGTTCATAGCAATGTGGGAACATGCATCTCTCAGATCAATCGATACACACCACACACCCTTCCTCAATCCTGCCATTACCGACCTCGGAGTTTCCATCTGAAACCAAGGCGTATGGATAAACCAATTCAATGGCCTGAGACTGAGTACGGGTCTCCATCCCCCTGTGCTCTTGGGGACAAGGAACATGTTTGAATAGAAGCCTGGAGTGTTCCGGTTTGCTGGTTTATTGCTCCCTTCAGAAGCAAACCTGACACTTCCTTTTTAATAGCTTCTAACTTGTCTGGTCCCATTGAACGGGTGTCCAAACAGGTGCCAAAGACAGATTCTGTGGTGGAAAGTCCCGCCACTCTGGTATGTACCCCTGGGATAACCATCCCAGGACCAGACTGTCTGACGTCACACCTCTCCAAACCTCGACGAAAACGCATGAGCCTTCCACCCACTATAGACGCCTCAACGCCTAATGGGGGTGTCTGGCTCGCGTATCCGCTTCCCCCCCCCCTCTCTTGACGAGAGAGAGAACCATATTGGTCTTGGCTTGGCCGGTCTAACTGGCACTGCTGTTCCTGTCGCACAGGTGTGGTCCAGGCAGATGCGAAGGGAGCCCTCGTACCCTCGGGTACGATCCGCTCCCTTCTGTCCACCCTTTGAGGACTTACCTCTCCCCTTCCCCTTCCCGCCTCTCGGGCAATCAGGAGCAATATTGGGGAGGGTAGAGGCCCCCACAACCTTCTTGGCTTTCTTCCCCGAGGCGGCTGAGAAAACCCAGCAGAAAATAGAAGCAGCACTATGCTTTAGGCTTTCACCTTGCTTTTTTTCTGTTTCTTGAAGGTTGCCCGGTCAGCGGCCTGACTACAGTCAGATAAACCACCAACCGATTCTGCACAATGCTGGCCGTGTCCTCCAAGATGGCCAGCGCCTGGCCACCAAAGATGCTAAGGCCTGTCAGGGGCGTCCCAAGAAGACGCTCCCTGACGGCAGTAGCTGGGCGCATATGGTCAAGGACCCTCTGCCTCCTGGACATAGTCACATGCGCCTGCACCCTTGCCAATGCGTCCATAGACAGCACCAGTCCGTCATTAACGCATGAAAGCGACACAGATGGCACAGGGTGGCCTGCCCCCACTTCAGCCCACGCCGACTGAAGAAGACAATAAGAGTGGTTGACAGCACACACCCCCATCACACAGGGACAGGACTTCATTATGGTGTACCTGAGCTTTGTCCACCAGTGCCGGGGCAGGGCCACCCGCCCCAGCACTCTGGACACCCAGTACCCAGCGGTCATCCTCGGTGACCGACGGGACAACACCATACCTGTCGTATCCCCCCCCCTCCCCGTGGAATACGACCCCTCGCCCGCACCTCCATGGAGGCCGCAAGAAGCTGGCCCTTGTTCATGCGTTCAAGCCAGTTATTCCAGTGCTAAGTTGTCAAAAATAGTCTTCTCATGGTCTGTAAATGGAAATTTTCTAGTGACAATGTATATCCATTTGCAGACCAAGAGAATGCTATTTTTTTAAATCTTATCACTACAATGATTGGCTCAACCACCAAGCAGTCATTCCAGTGGTAAGTTGTCAATAATAGTCTTCTCACTGTCTGCAAATAGAAATTTCCTATGGGGCAATGTATAATCCACTTGCAAACCAAGAGAATGCTATTTTTGAAATTTTATCACTGCCATGATTGGCTCAAGCACCAAGCAGTCATTCCAGTGGTAAGTTGACAAAAATAGTCTTCTCACTGTTTGCAAATGAATATTTTCTATAGGGCAATGTATATCCATCCGCAGTTAACACGTCTAACTCAGAACATCACGTTCAGAATCTCCTTTTCCGACGTACACAGCGAGTATTCGCGAGAGGCTAATTAGGTCAACATTTAGATCAAGAGCACGTGTTAAAATTAGATCTGTTTATTCATATCTGTTTCTTTGTGCACTTAGGAACTTCGCACATTTTCCCGAATGCATTGCTATCGACACAAACAGATCATCAGTGAAAGGTTTGGCTGTACTATATACCGTAATTTAAGCTGCCAAAATGAGTCACCAGTTTTCGAATATCCCTATCACTGTTCTGATAAGAGCTCATATCTTCTGCCCCGCCTCGCTTCTAACATGTCAAAGCTACATCGTCGATCTAAAAGTACAGGCAATATTTTGTTGTTTGAAATAATCGAGCCATCGTCTTCTAAGAATGATGCTTCAAATCTGGGATTTAATTTAATCGATAAAGCCTGTCTATGACGACCACACTATTATACTATAGTAGCACAGTATAACTGTCAGATTATGAAGTGAATCGAGCCAAGGCCCAAGTGTATGGCCTAGGTGACAGATAATTGTTGGCAGATTATTTTGAAAATAGATTGAGTGTGTTGTTGCTTCCTTAAGTTCTTTACTGTCAAATTGTTTTCAAAATAATCAGCCAGTTATTTATAGCCATTTTAGCCTTTATCTTTTGTCATAAATAACACAAGTTAATTCTCTTTTTCTGGTAAATGAATTTTTGAATACCGGTACAGCGCTGCAGTAATTATAGACAGAATCAGAATCAGAATATTTTTATTGGCACAAAATCATGAACATGTTGATATAGCCAAACACAGAATGTGATACAAAACATAAGACGTACAGACAATGGACAATTAAACAATAAAAACGTTATTATATATTATAATACGTTATATATATATATATACTATGTGTAGTAACAATACTATGAATTAATATATACAATAGTGGATAACTCGATACCGCATAATGGGATGTAGGCAGCAATGAGGTACATTCTGAAAACGTGCAACTGCAAAATGTACTTACAGTGACACATTTCCAGAATGCACCCCATTCACTATGAACAACAATTCAATTACTTTGGGGGTTGAGGAGATTATGCCTCTTTTGGAAGGATTCGTATACAAAATTAAGTACCGGCTTGCATATTTCGCTGTCTCCATTATTGCAGCTCATTATGAAGACAAATTTGTCATCTTCTGAGAGAGAAGAGAAATCTGTAAAGTCAATAAATGTATTATGTAATGTTGATCTCATTTCTTGATAAACAGGACAAGTCATTACAAAATGCTTTTCGTCCTCAACCTCTTGCAAGTCACAGAGTTTGCAGAGTCTGTTTGCGACAGGAGTTATGGGA
This sequence comes from Chaetoderma sp. LZ-2023a, assembly GCA_034401795.1. Classification (NCBI taxonomy): domain Eukaryota; kingdom Metazoa; phylum Mollusca; class Caudofoveata; order Chaetodermatida; family Chaetodermatidae; genus Chaetoderma; species Chaetoderma sp. LZ-2023a. The sequence continues at coordinate 126,094,141 of CM067374.1, read as the reverse complement.
GAAGTGTGTCTGCCCAATTCTATTTGAAGATTGTGTGCGCTTACTCTTAGCTTGGCAAATTGCCTTCTTCTGTTAACGTTTCTATCTAGAATCAAAAAAATTTCAATGCAGAATTTGCTTTTGAATGTTCGGTAACATCTTATTTTAGATCCATGTTGTAATGTAGGCCTATCCCTAGTAGATTGGTTGATAAAGTCCCTGTTTACATGGGATGACCAATTAGACTGGAACCGAGTTTCCATTGCATCTTTTAATAATTTAATCGACCTGGTCTTATTAAGATCCTGACAACGATTGCTCCATATGTCTGCAAGACCAAATTCGGCCCACAAAGTCTTCATGTGTGTGGACCAATTAGCAGTTTCCTGAGCCATAGATGTTTCAACGTAGGCGTGATAAACTACAGTTTCGGAGTCTAGCGCACACAATCTTTGCCAGAATTTTGCAGCATACACTAGTGTGTGTGGTCAGTAAGGGATACTGTCCGAGTTCACCTCGAACAGCAGCATGTGTAGTTCTCCTACTGACCCCTAATATATACTTACAGAAATTGATGGAAACCTTTTCAGCGGGTAACTTGTCACCTAACTGCATGAAATTGGTTGAATTAATACCCTTTATATAGAATGGTGCCCATATTTCACTGCAGTAGGACAGGATTGGCAAAATCAAGGAATTGAATAGCTTAAATGCCATTAATGGGTTGTTTCGGACATTGATCGACTTGAGTTTAAATAAAGCTTTCTGGGCTTGATATGCAAGTCTTTGACATGCAGGGTTAAAAGAGCCATATGATGTAAATACAATCCCTAAATAGCAATAGGATTGTACAACCTCGACCATAGAGCCCAGAAATGTGAAGTGGTATTTCTTGTACAAATGCCCACTTCGATTAAATATAATTACTTTGGTTTTGTCTAAGTTGACATTAAGACCCCATTTATTACAGTATAAACCTAGTTTGCTCAATGCGTTTTGAATACCAGTTGCAGATTTTGACAATATAGCCAAGTCGTCTGCAAACATTAGACAGTTGATAGCCATATTGTGTAACTGAACAGGATGACAAGTGTCATCAAAACATTCAGGCAGATCGCGCAGGTACAGATTAAATAAAAGGGGACTAAGAACGCACCCCTGCTTAACACCAACAGAGGAAGAAAAGCTATTGCTGTGTCCATCTGATACCTTGACAGCATATCGGACATCGGAGTACATATTTTGGATGACATTTATAAAATTACCTCCAATACCAGCTTTTAATAATTTAAATAATAGCATTTTTCGTGAGACAGTGTCGAATGCGGATCTAAAGTCGACAAAACAGCAAAAAACATTCTGTTTGGCAATGGCATTGACATATTTGTCGATAACTGACTTCAGTGCTAATATGTGGTCAGCAGTTCTGGCATTTTTTTTGTAACCGATAGACAACAATTTTTGTAAATTTACCACTAATGACTGGCTTCGTTATCGAGCCAATTCTTCAAGTGGTAAAATCTAAAAAATAGTTGCCGCAGCTTGCAAGCTTTCACAATGGTTTAATGAAAAAAGCTGTTAACCCTTTAATTCTTGAATTGAAAAATAAATTCCATGTTTTCATTGAAAATGTTCCTTTGCCAACCAAGATAATTTTTTTAATTTTAACACTGGAATGACTGGTTCGGTTATTGAGCCAGCCATCCCAGTGGTAATTTTTTTCAAAAATAATCGTCTTAGTCTGCAGATGCACATTTCTCATGACCACTGCAGAAGCTGTTTTTGGCTGGATATTTAAAGAGTTAAAACAAGAAAACAAGAATCATTTCCAGTGACTTCCATTTCCTTTTTAAAACTAGCCCTATGAACCTGTGGTCGAATAAGGTGGTGGCACAATATACACTCTCTGAATCTGATTTGCTTAAATCAGGTAGCCATATTGGATTTTGAATGCAGGGCGGTTGTCATAGCCACAATAGATATTGTCAAAAGGAACAAATGACAAAAGTTGTTAAGTTCCATCATGCAAATGTCAAACCTATTGACAGACAAACTGCCAGACCTGTGTACACACTAGTAAAGTTTTTCCAGTGTGGCTGCCTTGAAATTAAAATATTCCTCAAGGGAAAGGTTTAACCCTTTAATGGCATGGTTCATACACAAGCACACACAAAGTCTGGGAAAAGTTTGGAATTATAAGAAACCAATATATTCAGGCCTTGAGAATTATGGAAAATTTAATATTTTCTCCTACAGCTTTGGAAAATGTATGGGAACTTAAAATATTGTCAGATGTGATTCTCATTTGCAAAATAATATAGATAATAATCAAAATATTGATGATCTTAGCTACAAATTTCATAATTTTTCTGAAAAATTTGGCAGCTTTCATATGGACACAGATTTGCGACATAAAATGGGACTAGAAATTGATTTTCCCTGACGGCAGTAGCTGGGCGCATAGGGTCAAGGACCCTCTGCCTCCTGGACATAGTCAGGTTTAGGTCTGGAAAAGGTATAGAAAAAGTATGGAATTTCATTCTGCAGAAGATGTATGTACCCTGTAATGAGAAAATGTAATCAAGAAAAAAAATTGTCCCATAGAAAATATCCATTTGCAGACCCATGAGAATACTATTTTTGACAACTTATCACTGAAATGACAGACTGGCTTGATGATTTAGCCAGTCATTCCCGTGATAAGATTTCAAGAATAGCATTCTCTTGGTCTGCAAATGGTTTATACATTGCCCCATAGAAAATGTCCATTTGCAGACCATGAGAAGACTATTTTTGACAACTTAACACTGGAATAACTACTGGCTTGGTGATTGAACCAATCATTGCAGTGATAAGATTTCAAAAATAGCATTCGCTTGGTCTGCGGATGGATATACATTGCCCTATAGTAAATATTCATTTGTAAACAGCGAGAAGACTATTTTTGACACTTACCACTGGAATGACTGCTTGGTGCTTGAGCCAATCATGGCAGTGATAAAATTTCAAAAATAGCATTCTCTTGGTCTGCAAATGGATTATACATTGCCCTATAGGAAATTTCTATTTGCAGACAGTGAGAAGACTATTATTGACAACTTACCACTGGAATGACTGCTTGGTGGTTGAGCCAATCATTGTAGTGATAAGATTTCAATTATAGCATTCTCTTGGTCTGCGAATGGATATAGATTGTCACCTAGAAAATTTCCATTTACAGACCATGAGAAGACTATTTTTGACAACTTAACACCGGAATAACTGGCTTGGTGATTGAGCCCATTATTGCAGTGATAAGATTTCAAAAATAGCATTCTCTTGATCTGCGAATGGATATAGATTGCCCCATAGAAAATTTCCATTTACAGACCGTAAGAAGACTATTTTTGACAACTTACCACTGGAATGACTGGCTTGATGATTGAGCCAATCATTCCAGTGATAAGATTCCAAGAATAGCATTCTCTTTGACTGCAATTCCAGGGGGCCCAACTGATGAATAATATATTATATGATTCGAAAGTACTTTCCTTTGTTTTGCAGCCTGTGCCAGGGTGATGAGTGTGCACCAAATCAATTTCTAGTGTAACAGATAAGAGGGCCTTGCAATGAGATGCATTCTAGGAGTTCTTCTTCATCACTCTTAAATGATTGGATGCAGTAAATGGAATAACATCTGTAATACTGGTACCAAATTCCCAAAAGACATTCTCAGTCAATCTCAGAATTGCAAGCACACACCTGTGATGGATGTGACCACAGTGTTTCTAAAGACTGTTTTCAAAGTCTCATATATATACTTGTTATTAACAACACACTCTGATAATTACAGTTCATTACATCAATAATCGTATTTAAGGCAAATACTGTATTTATTGAATGAGTTAAAAGAAAAAATTCAGTTTTAGTGATTGAAGTTTTTATTTAACCCGTGTGTCAAGATATGACAATGATTTCAAAATGGTTAATTGTTGCAGAATCAGTAGTTAATAAGACTGGCATATATTGTTTAAAGAGTTGCATGGCCTGGATGTTAAACAAATAATCTTGGGTTAGTGTCTAAATACACATATTGTGTACAGTCACTAATGTACCTGGCCTTACTCAGTCATTTTTGACAGTAGACACAATCAGTACTGAAAATTGGATATAAGAATCTAAAATTACACCAGTCTACCAGTTTATACAGAATATGAATACTGTACTTGATGAATGAAAAATTGTGATTTTCTAACTCAGTCATGAGTATCATTCATCAAATACAGAATTCGCATGCTGTATGAACTGGTAATTGGAGACTGTTGTAATTTTCAAAAGATAATACCTATGTCCCTTACATAATTCTACTATCCTATGCACATTTCTAGCACACAATTTGTAATTCTGATCATAAGTTTCATACTTCTGGTCAAAAGTGTTACATTTTGACATGCGATTTCCATATTTGCTGCTAAAATATATATATCTATGTCCAAATGATTTGGTTTTAATCTCAAATTACCTCATTTCAAGAAAAAAATGTTAGCATTTCTGACCAAAATGTGTATGTTTTCAGCCAAAATGTGTTTTGAAATTTATTTTCAAGTGTTCTGATTCAAATACTGACGTTCCAGGTGAGCGATATAATCTCCAGGGTGTTTATTTGTTGGTAATTTATGAAAATATCATAGCCATTTTTTGCATGCTAATGATACTTTATAAATTTTGTTATTTTGGTCCATCTTAAATTACAACTACAAAGCTATAAAGCGACACACATGTATCCAACTTAACAGTTTATCCCTCAAACAGGCCCAAACATTGGTACTGAGAAATGTCTATTGGTATACCAAGAAGACTATTTTTAATATTCTGGAATTGGAATGACTTGTATTGCTATGAAATTGACTAAATGGTTTAGTCATGCAAAATCATGATGCCCTTGAAATGCCATATCCAGGCTAGATTGAAAGATTCAACCAATGACATGCAGAATACTGCTACTGCATTTGAGCAACATGCCAGAGTGAAATATGTCATCAGATACAATAAGGAGATTCTGGTAAATTAGCATCATGAATTTATAGCATGAGTGTCTTTCCCATGACTCTGGAACATAAGTATCATCTGAAACAAAATATGTTTTAAATAATTATTAGCTCACCTGGCCGGAATCGCCAAGTTAGCTTATGCCGTGGCGACCGTCCACTGTCCGTCCGTCCTCCATCAACTTTTTCTTTAAACGACTTCTCAAGAGCCACTTGGTCGATTTCAATTATATAATATCTGCAGCATGCCTGTGCTGTAATATTTCCAATGGTAACCCATAATAGGTTGCCTTATATGCTGGTTCAGGTTCCCTATAATAAATTAAGGCAATCTTGGATTTTGGCCAATTTGTAGAAGTCTTTAAAAATCTCCGAAACCGCAGCCATCTTGGATTTTGGCCGATTTGTAGAAGTCTTTACAAATCTCCGAAACCGCGGCCATCTTGGATTTTGGCCAATTTGTGGAAGTCTTTAAAAATCTCTGAAACCGCTGGGAATCAATTCAAAACTCATGAAACATCATCTAGGGCAAGAGCTCAGCCAAGTTTGTTCAATAGAACTTGATTGACCAAATGGTTCGGCCGCCATCTTGGATCATCTAGTTTTCGCGAAAACAACTCCAGAACCGCTGAATGGATCGGGCCGAAAATTGTATATGTGTATATGTAAAAAAAACATGTCCGCCATGAATCAATCAAAATATAATGTTTTTGGCGGACATCTTGTATTTTCTCCAAATTTCTTAGCAAATCATACTTATTAACCACTGGGCCAATTTTAATAAAACTTGGCTAAGCTTTCTTCACAGAAATTTGATTGGTAAAATTTTCCAATGGTCATCTCATTTTGTTCGGTTGTGTCAGTGGGCAAATATTTTATGCAAGCGATACAGGCCCCTTGGGCCTCTTGTTAATATTCTAAACAACCCACATGCTTTGGCATAAAGACATGAACAAGTGTGTTTCATTTTGTGAGGTATTTGCTAAGGTTAAAGGTAAATGGTACATTTTAACTAGTTTTGGTTTTATACAATAACAAGATAGAGATTGCAGACCCTCGCCATGCCATTTTTATCACATTGTACATCTTTCCTATTCGCGAGATTTTGTCATATTACGTCCAAAATTGTGAAACCCTAGTGTATGGTCAGATCCTTTCCTATGTAAAAATTTTGAGCTAAATAGTTTCCAAAAATTTGACCTGGCTTTTTTCTGAATCATGGCTAATGTTGGATATCTGCTTTCACAATAAAATTCTTTGTTGTGTTAAAATTTGACTCAAATCTGATTAGTTTTTATGGGGAGCACGTAAACAGACGACAAACACACGCATGCACGCACACACACGCGTACCCCCCCCCCCCCCCACCCACACACTCAAGCGCGCGCACAGCACCTACACAGATGCACGCACACACAAACGCACGAATAAAATGATGACAATTCTGAAATGCTGCTCAAACCCAATAATCTTTCTTTATTGGAATTAGAATTAACGCATATGACAGTGTTAACAATAATTTTCTGGTTTATTGTAGCTCAAATTTTAACACAAGAATGTGTGTAATCCTGTACTATGATTCCACAACTAGGGATGCAATCTAAAAACTCTGGAAGTGGTTACGATGTCATAACAGTAACTAACAACAGGAGAGTGAGGGTCTGCAATCAGATGCTATTGTTTACTTCAGGAAATCACTTGACATTATATAAGTCTTGACAACCCTGGTTTTATGTGGAGGTTGGGATGTGATGGAGTGGGGTTAGTCCGAGTCTACTCTGACTCAACCCGCCCCTGTGACAGATATTTGGACAGACTGACGGGCCGGGGAGAGTCAGAGCAATTAGTATGTACAAAATTGGAGAACTCCGCCACCGCTTGGTAGCGCGCCTCTTAATCGACCTTAGCTACAATATTCGACACAACCCCCGGTTATTGCTTCGTATAATTCACATATCCATTCGCTCACACCTTAAATCATGTTAAATATGTCCTATATCTCACGTTATTTAACTTTTTAGCTCATTGTTGACAAATTTTTATCGAATTTCAAGCGAACAGCCATTGCAAAAGCAGTGATGACGTAGTACACAACTTTTCTCCTCGAAAATCACACAATTTCGTCCCGAGCAAATTCGAGCCCTGGGATGATTAAATTAAACTGGAAAGAAAAGGATGGATCTAGATTGCGTCAGTTTTGTTGGTTCGATAAGATATTAAATTATTTATGCTGCATTCATTATTCTCATTTTACACTGGTGGGTGTGTGAGGGTGACAGGGAAGCGGGTGTGTGGGTGAGTGGAAAATTAAGTGAGTTATTCAGTGACTATGTGGTTCGGTGAATTAATAGGTGTGTGGTCAGTTGGTTGGTCGGTGGGTCTGACCTCTGCCGGTGGATCTGACCTCGGTCGGTCCGACTGGTGGGTCGGACGGTCAGTCGGTGGGTGGATCGGTTGGTCATTGGGTCGGTTGGTGGGTCAGTCGGTTGGTCGATGGTTGGGACGGTGAGTTGGTTGGTCGATCAGTCAGTTCGATCTCGGTTGATGGGTGGGTAGGTGGGTTCGGGCCAACCTCAGTTGGTCGATAAGTGGGCGGGTGGGTTTTTTCGACCGGACTGTTGGTCGGTCAGTGGGTCAGTCGGTCCGACCTCGGTAGGTCAGTGGATGGGTTGGGTCTGTTGGTCGGTCGATGGATTGGTCGGTGGGTCGGGCAGTCAGTGGGTGGGTGCGTGGGTTGATGGGTGTGTGAGTCGGTCAGTTGGTGGGTGGGTGGGAGAGTTGGTCGGTCATTCGGTCCGACCTCGGTCGGTAGGTGGGTGGGTGGGTCAGTGGGTGGTTGGATTAGGTCGGTCGGTGGGTGGTTGTGTGGGTCAGTCTTCTATCCTACAGAACTAGTCTATCAGCTTAATAGCATACAAGCCTAGTTTAACAGCCTACTGTACCAGCCTACAGTCCTAGTCTACCAGCCTACATGGTTAGGCCGTAGCTCTGCCATAGCCAGTCTTGACTAGGTCTTAATTAGACATTATCAAAGCTACAGCTAGGCCTTATCCGGGCTTGGATATGCCTTATCTTCCCTTAGCTGTTGTTAGCTAGTCATTACCTAAACCTTAGCTAGGCTTGGTTAGACCTTCCTGGCCTAATCTGTGTCTTATCTACGCTTCGTTTAGTCTTACCTAGGCTTAAGCTATGCTTACGTAGTCCTTACTTAGACCGTACCGGGTCCTTATTTAGGCTTGGCTAGACCTTAAACCTGACGTGACTTAGCCTTACCTAGGCATTAACCAGGCTTTGCGAGGCATTACCTAGGCCTTAGCTTGGCTGTGGTGGGCCTTAGCCAGGTTGGATTAGGCATTACTTAGACCATATATACGCTTGGCTAGGCCTGAGCTTACCCTTATCTAGCCTTTGATATACATTATCTAGGTCTTAGTTAGGTTTTGGCTAGCATTAGCTAGGCCTTAGCTAAGGCCAGGCTAAGCCTTATATAGGCCTCAGCTATGCCGTATCTAGACTTGTCTTAATCTTATGTAGGCCTTCACTGGGCTTACATCAGCATTAGCTAGTCCTTATTTAGGCCCCAGGTAGGCTTAACTTTGCTGTACCTAGGCCCTCGCCGGTCTTCACTATGACTTAAATAGGCCTTAGTGAGGCTTAACTAGGCATTAACCAAGCCCTAGCCAGTTAACTGGGCATTGCCCATGCTTGACTAGGCCAGATCTAGGGCTTAACTAGCTTTGACTAAGACGTATCTATGTCTTGGCTTGTCCTAACGAAGGACTAGCTAAGACCTAATTAAGACATTGTCAATCCCAACCAAAGCTTAGCAATGGTCTAGCAAAGCGTGGGTACGGCCTAGGTATGGCCAAACCAAGCCTAGCTATGGCCTATATAAGGCCGACCCAAGGCCTATATATGCCTACTCAAGTCTGGCTTATGCCTTGGTACGGCCGAATCCAGCCTAGGTACGGCACAGCCAAGCCTAGCTGAGGTTTAAGTAAGGACTAGCTAATGCTAGCCTAAACCTAACTAAGACCTAGATAATGTATATCCAAGCCTAGATAAGGCCACGCTCAGGCCTAGTCAAGCTACGGTCAAAGTAATGCCTAATCTAGCTTGGCTAATGCCTACCCAAGCTAAGCTAAGGCCTATGTAATGCCTAGCAAAGCCTGGTCAATGCCTATGTAAGGCTAAGCCACGCCAGGTTAAGGCCTAACTAAGATCTAGCCAAGTCTAAATAAGGACCAGGTAAGGTCTAAGTAAGGACTAACTAATGCCTACATAAGCATAGCTAAGGCCTAGGTAAGACTAAGCCAACCCTAGATAAGGTATAGCTTAGAACTATATAAGGCTTAGCCTGACTTTAGCTAAGTTGTAGGTAGTGCCTAGCTAATGCCAGGCAAAAACCTACGGTAACTAAGACCTATATAAAGTATATTCACGCCTAAATAAGGCCACACTCAGGTTTAGTCAAGCCAGCTATGGTCTAAGTAATGCTTAATCCAGCCTGGCTAAGACCTAGTCAAGCCAAGCTAAGGCCTAGGTAATGCTTAGCAAAGCCTGATCAATGCCTACGTAAGGCTAAGCACGCCAGGTTAAGGTCTAACTAAGATCTAGCCAAGTCTTAATAAGGACCAGGTAAGGTCAAAGTAAAGACTACGTAAGCATAGCTTAAGCCTAGGCAAGACTAAGCATAGATAAGGCACAGATTAGGCCAGGAAGATCTAACCAAGACTAGCTACGGCTTAGGCAACGACTATGTAACCAAAGCTAAGGTTAGATAAGGCATATTCAAGCCCCGATAAGGCCTAGCCATAGCTTAGCTAATGTCTAATTAAGACCTAGACAAGACTGGCTAAGGCAGCGCTATGGTCTAACCATGAAGGCTAGACTTGGCCCGTAGGCTAGTATACTAGGACTGTAGGCTAGTAAGCGGGTAGGCTAGGCATGTAGGCTAGTAGAATAGTAGGCTGTTGGACTAGGCCTGTAGGCTAGAAGACCAACCGACCAACTGACCGAGGTCGGACTGACTGACTGACCAACCGACTAACCCACCCACCGACTGACCAACCCACCCACCACCCACCGACCAACTGAGTTTGCACCGACTGAGGTCGGACCGACCGACCTACCCACTCAGCGACCGACCAACCAACTCACCCACCCAAATCGACTGACCCACCGACTGAGGTCGAACTGACTGACTGACCAACTGACCCACCCACCTACCGACCGAGGTCAGAGCGACCAACTCACTTAAACATCGACCGACAAACTGACCCACACAATGACCGACCGACCAACCAATCCACCCACCGACTGACCATCCGACCAACCAGTCAGACCGACTTGGGTTGGACCCACCGGCAGAGGTCGGACTGACCCACCCACCGACCGACCGACCACACACCCATTAATTCACTGAATAACTCACTTAATTTTATACTCGCCCACGCACCCGCTTCCCTGTCACTCACACACCCAACCACCCACGGATGTAAAATGAGAATAATGAGTGCAGCATAAATAATAGAATATTTTATCGAACCAACAAAACTGATGCTTTTACTTTCCAGTTTAATTTAATCATCCCAGGGCTCGAATTTGCTCGGGACGAAATTGCGTGACTTTCGAGGCGAAATGTTGTGTACTACGTCATCACTGTTTTTGCAATGGCTGTTCGCTTGAAATTCGATAAAATTCGTCAACAATGAGCTAAAAAGGTAAATAACGTGAGATATAGGACATATTTAACATGATTTAAGGTGCGAGCGAATGGATATGTCAATTATACGAAGCGCTGGGTTTGTGTCGAATATTGTAGCTAAGGTCGATTAAGAGGCGCTCTACCAAGCGGTGGCGGAGTTCTCCAACTTCTGAACATAGTAATTGCTCCGACTCTCCCCGGCCCGTCAGTCAGTCTGTCCAAATATCTGTCACAGGGGCGGGTTGAGTCAGAGCAGACGCGGACTAGAGTGGGGTTTGCCACCCAGTGGTATGCGCAACACCCACCACCCACCCACCCCCCTTCATTGGTGAAATGGTTATCGATCTCAGTCCTGCTTTCTTGAGGTGATGTTATTTCAATCAACGAAAACCTGGTAGAGCTATACAAGCAAACCTGTCTATAACGGCCACTGTATGTACCATCAAAATATAGTCACCAAGATAGGTGGTCGCTAATTGCAGCTCACCGGTTGTGGGGTTTTAGGTGCATGCATGGCATGTGATCGTGTTTTCCTAACAGTAAGACTCTTATGGATAGTCATCAATTCGTCCCGAAAGCGAGTGTGCGTCGTAGACGTGTATATCCGCTATAGACAGGTTTGTCTCCATTTCCGAGAAATAGCCCTTTGAATTTTCATCCATCCATATCACTACCGCATATCCCCCTACTACATGTAACTGTATATATACCTACTATATATAATGTACACACGGTTGAAGGTGTGAAACCAATGGTGACATCCGGGTTGGATAGGCGACGCTTAAATTCATATTATTAATTGCATCGCTTAATTATCGATGCCTACATGTAGAGGAATGATTGCTCTCAACGGAAACATATAACACTAGGTTTATTACCGTCTATCATATAAAATTACGAACTAATACGCTCCGGACGAAATCTGTGGGGTCCATTGACAGCGGTAGATGGTCGGCTCGCAGTAAATGCTACAAGGCGATCTAGTTGTCAAAATCAAATTTCTAATGTTACATTAGTCACAACAAATAAATTCTTTACAGTTTTTTTCATATAGACTCAACAATTGCACTCTAAATAAATAATGAGGATTAAGTTATTTCGAAGCAATATAATTTTAATGCATCGAATAATACTATTAATTAACCCTTTGACACCCATACCAGCAGCTTCTGTAGTAATTTGGATTCTCTTGAACAAATTCATGGCTTAAAGGGTTAATTATCATTACCCATCCCAACCAATGATCAGCCCTCATCATTTCTATTTTCAGTTGTGTACGTGTAACAGCAACGTAGAATATCTATGCCTGATTGAAACTAAGCCGTGTATAATCTTGCCAAGACAAGGAAAGTATCTCTGGCATCTTCCTCCCCTAAACTCTTTACGACTATAGTTGTTTCGGCTTTTTTCTTCTTCTATCCTTACCATGCCAACCAAATTCCCCTGCTCATCCTGTAAGAGACCTGTTAGAACTAATCAAAAAGCCTTATTATGCGACTTGTGTTCGGAGTGGGTTCACTTAAGATGTTCTAAACTCACTGCTTCTGATTATCTCCATCTTGAGTTAGATGACCAGCCATGGTGGTGTCTAAACTGCAACAAATCTTTATTCCCTTTCAATCACATTAATGATGATGCTGACTACACACTTGCAATCATGAATCCACATGTTGAATATAACTACATAGAGCACATACAAGACCTAATTCTAAATCCCTTCAAACTTAACACCCACACGTATAGAGACATCAACTCAAAAGATGCTAGAACTGACTTATCCATACCTCCACAAACTTGTAACTATACGCTTCTAATCCAATTTAATGATTTTATAACAAACAGTAAAGAAAGCATTGCACTCTCACTCATGCACGCAAACACTCGATCGATACTGAACAACAATGACAAGTTAAATATTTTCCTAGATATGAGTGCACACGAGTTTGGAATTATTGGAATTACAGAGACTTGGCTAAAAGTAAACTCACCTACTACTCTAGTTAACAAGAATAACTATACATTTATCGAAAAGCACAGATCTGACATAATTAACAAGGATGGTGGAGGTGGTGTAGGCATGTACATAAAAGACAATATTCAATTCATTTTGCGTGAAAACTTTTCCATAATGGAAGAATACATTGAAACAATATTTATCGAAATTCCGATTCAAAAAGGTAGAAATAAAATTGTTGGCACAATCTACAGGCCTCCTGACAGTGACAACAAACAATTCATTGAAGCTTTGAGCAGAATTCTGGATACAATACAAAAGGAAAATAAAACAGCCTACCTTATGGGTGATTTCAATATTGATCTGCAGCAACAGAAATGTTGTCATACCAAAGACTTCATTAACTTATTAAATAGCTACTTTTACTATCCGACAATAACTAAACCAACTAGAATAACAGAATCTACGGCGACCGTCATTGACAACATATTCTGCAATAATATTAATCGCAATATCAGTAAAACTCATGTCGGAATTTTTGTAACTGATATCTCAGATCATTTACCTATATTTCTCCTAGAAAAACAACAAACATACCAGAAACAATTCGAACAGGAAAAATTTAAATGCAGAGATTACTGTCAGGTCAACATTGAAACATTCAAAAGATCTATGTCAGAGGTCGATTGGAGCATAGTAACAGACATTCAGTCTTGTGAGCATGCCTACAACAAATTTCATGACATCTGCACGACTATTTTTGAACAAAGCTTTCCAATGAAAGAAAGTAAAAAATATAAGCATAACCCAACTAAACCTTGGCTTACAAGTGGATTAATAGCTGCCTGTCATACAAAACATCAGCTCTACTTAACATTTATCAAGTGTCAAACTAATTACAATGAAATTCAGTTTAAAAAATATAGAAATAAATTAGATCAAATAATAAAAACAGCTAAGAAAACATATTATCACAAGAAATTTGAACAGTCCAAAAATGACATAAAAGAGACATGGAAAACCATTAAATCACTTTTAAACAAGACCAATACGGCACAACAGACACAATTTCTTCACGATAAATTCCAAATTGCCAATGGATTCAATGATTATTTCGTAAATATAGGACCAGAACTTTCGAACAAAATTCAATCAACATCCGAGAAAAAAAATTTCTGATTACCTTACAGGCAGCTATCAATCATCATTCTTCGTTAACCCTACTAGCACTGAAGAGATCTTTAACGTTCTAAACAAACTCAACCCAGCCAAAAGTGCCGGAATCGATGGTTTTAAGTGGCGCATTTATAAAACCTGTGTTATGGATATCCTTATCCCACTTAGTCACATTTGCAACTTATCCCTAGCACAAGACATTTTCCCATCAAAACTAAAAATAGCACGTGTTACACCAATTTATAAAGCCAAGGATTCTACTAACTTCTCAAACTATAGACCAGTCTCCATACTTCCACTTTTCTCCAAGTTACTAGAGCGCCTTATGTACAATCGACTGACAAATTACCTGGACAAAAAGTCAATTTTATACAAATCGCAATATGGATTTCGTGAGAAACATTCAACAATGCATGCAATAGCCGAAATGACAGAAAAAATTATTGAATCACTGGAAAAAAAACAAAGTATAATAGGCATCTTCTTGGACCTTTCAAAAGCTTTCGACACTATCAACCACCAGATCTTACTAGAAAAACTTGCCTATTATGGTATAAGAGGCAGTGCACTCACCTGGTTCCAGAACTACCTAAGTAAAAGAACACAATGCGTACAATATAATGAAATATGCTCTGAAAACAGGCAATTAACTTGTGGTGTTCCTCAGGGATCTATTCTTGGCCCATTGCTGTTTCTTCTTTACATGAATGATCTACCTAACATATGCAAGCACATGTCACTAATACTGTTCGCTGATGACACAAATGCTTTTTGCTGCGATGACAACATAGACACCTTATACAGAAAAACAAATAAGGAAATGGAAGAAATTACTGACTGGTTTTCAATAAACAAATTATCGCTGAATGTTGACAAAACAAATTATATGTTATTTACAAACCTCAAACTAAAAAAAGATGAAATTCCAAAAATCTACATAAACAAAAAAGAAATTGAGGAGGCCCTATTTGCCAAATTCTTGGGAGTATATTTGGATAAACATTTGAACTGGGCTAAACAAATCGAGATGGTAACAGCAAAGGTGGCAAGAGGCATAGGTGTCATACAAAGACTAAAACCTTACATGACACCAGCTACAATTAAAACTCTTTACTGCACCCTTGTTCTTCCGCATCTCACCTACTGTAACGCTATCTGGACGAATACACAAAAAAGCAACCTAACAAAACTACAAAGTCTACAGAAAAAGGCACTAAAACTCTTTTCTAAACCAGCAAAGGGCCAGAATATATTCAAGTCAGAAAAGCTATTAAAACTAAAGGACATAGGCAAACTACAGATGTATACCATTGTAAAGGAGTTTCACCACAATACATTACCACAATCCATAGCCTCCAATTTCACACTAAGCACAGACATCCACAAACACAACACTAGGACAAAACACAATTTACACACTCAATTTACACGAACAGAAATAGGAAAACGACGAATTACAATAGCAGCCACAAAACTATGGAACAGCACCAGTACAAGGTGTGGAAGGATGGCCTCCTCGTGAAGCTCCGGCGCACAGGCATCGGTGGCAACATGTTCCGATGGACCAAGTCATACCTACACAATCGCAGAGCTAGGGTGCTGGTGGATGGACAATCTGGACAGAATGTATTGCTGAGACAAGGGGTGCCACAAGGCGGAGTATTATCACCTACTCTGTTCATACTCTTCATCAATGACATTGTAGCAGAGCTGCCCAATGGGATCCAAGCAGCCCTCTATGCAGATGACCTCGTAATCTGGTGCACCGAGGAGTACACAACGACTGCCACGTACAGAATGCAGCTCGCCTTGGACAGAATTACAGCTTGGGCCAATCGCTGGTGTATTACCATCAACAAAGAAAAATCATCAGCCATGCTATTCGCACTGTCCACCAAAACCAAGGTTGGCAATCTGACACTGGGCGGTACTCCACTCGAATACGAGGACCAGCAGACATACCTGGGAGTCACATATGACAGAAGATTAACATGGAAGGAGCACATCCAGAATGCAGAGGCAAAGGCCAGAAGAAAGCTAAACATCATGAGGAAGCTGGCAGGAACAAAGTGGGGTGCCAATGAAAGGATCCTCAAGACCATCTACCTAGGTGCCGTACGACCACACCTTGAGTATGGATCCAGCTCATGGATGACAACAGCTAAATCTCATCAACAGAACCTCGACAGAGTACAAAACCAGGCACTGCGCATCATCACTGGTGGAATGAGATCAACACCAATAGAAAAAATGGAGCAGACAGCAGGCATTCCCCCACTTAGCAAAGGAAGGGAATGCAAAGCACTGATCCAAGCTGCAAAGTTCAAATCGTTCAATAACCACCCGATGAAGATCAGGCAAGCACAGCTGTCATCAGGAAGACTTAAAAGATCAAGTTTTGTGAAAGAGACAAAAGCACTTCAAAGGAAACACCAAGAGATGTTGCCAGCACAAATAGAAGATCCAAACCACACCCTTGATCCTCCACCCTGGGAAAACAAACTAGAGAGCATAGCTATTCGCACCACAGTACCTCATCTCACAACCAAAAATGAACACAGTGATGTGAGCAAGAAGGCCCTGACCCTAGCCATGCTGGAAGAAATGTACCCTCAGGAGACATGGATAAGGATCTACACAGATGGATCAGCCAAAGATGCAATTAGGAACGGAGGTGCCGGACTGCACATACAGTATCCAAACGGACAACATGAGTCAGCTGCAATACCGACAGGCAAACACTGCACAAACTACAGAGCTGAAGTCGAAGCACTGGTTCATGCAGCTAATACCATCAGCAGAACAGCAGACCCTATTGCACAGATTGTCTTTTTATCTGATGCCCGCTCCGTCCTTGAGGCTATCACCAAAGGTAAGCTGCCACAACTTGAAGAAGCACTACAAACCTTCAAATGCTTTCGGATAGCACTGCAGTGGATCCCCTCACAATGTGGAGTCCAAGGAAATGAGGAAGCAGACAAGATGGCAAAGGTGGGTGCAGAAGAGAATCAGACAGAAAACATGGTTACCCATACAGAGATGAAGACTATCATTAAGTCCCTCTATAGAACACCTCAATCAGAAGATGCCTACCATCATCTCTCGAGGCCAGAGCAAGTGACCATTTTTCGTCTCAGAACTGGACACAACAGACTAAACCAACACATGTGCAGGCGGTTCCACCTTACGACATCGCCCGCTTGTCCTTGTGGAGAAGCAGAACAGACCACAGAGCACATACTTCAATGTTGCAGTACGTATCAGCTGCTGAGAGAAGAGATCTGGCCTTTGTCAACCTCTATTCTTGAAAAGCTGTATGGGCCTGTGGAAGAACTGCAGAAAACCACAGATTTCATCTTGAGAACGGCTCTCCAAGTGTGATACCAGCGATCGAAAAGAAGAAGAAGAAGAAGCACCAGTACAAAAATACGCGATAGCATATTAAACCTGAAATCCTTTAAGAAGATTGCCAGGGAATCTATGATCGACAAATACTAAATTAATACATTTATACCTGATGGTCACAGATTCTCTGCTAATTAATAATAATACAAGCCTAATGACATTCCACCACCACCACAACCACTATAGATAAACTAACCTAACCTAATAATTGAAGTAAGAAGTCTAAACACAAACATACTTCACAGTTTACTTTCACTACTACTACACCTAAATAACCCACAAACGATCAACGCATCTATTGATTCTTAACAAACTCTAACCATCTCAACTTTATATTACAGTGATGAGCTCTTCCCTGCCCCCCCCCCACCCTCAGTAGCATACAAAAGTCCTATATAATAATAAACCACTCCAAACTAAATTTAAATAAAATGAGATAATGATGTAACTAGGGAGTATATGTATAATATATGTTTAATTAAGTCAAGTTAAGCAAATATGTATGAGTGTATTTAAATACTAATGCCATGAATATGTGTTTGAATGCCGTGTGTTTTATGTTTGTGCACATAGTGGCATATATCTATGTAAACATCAAAGAAGGGACAGCCCTACCCACCCACTGCCTAATGGAAGACATATATGTATTAAATACTTGTATATATGATATATATATCAAAGTTTATGTCCGAACTCCACAAAACAAACCAAAATAGTCCTGGACTTTCATATCAAGGTAGCTTTTCACCATTTTGTCACTGTGCCACTGTCTTGTGTGTCGTATATATATGTCAATGTATAAATGTTGTAATGTGTGTAAGGAGTCCATCACTCAATATGCCATGCCTTTGATGGACTGCCTGTTTAGATTGTATTGATTGTATAGAAAAAACCATGAAATAAAGCAACTTTGAACTTTGAACTTATTAACGGGTTTAGGGAAATTACGAACTAGCCTATATGGATCAAAGGCAAACGGTTTGCAAAATATGCAATGCTATATATGAAAATGGTCAAGCGTGTCTATCATGCCATATCATACCACATACTGCACAACAAGAGTGATCAGCTTAATTAATTGAGTCATCTGAACGTCCGCAACGGTCTGAACGTGTGTGGCCTTTCAGAATATCAATGAATGGCTTAGTGGGTTAAACGGCTGTGCTGTGGTTGGAATTCCAATCCAAAGAACCGGGTTTGATCCCGACGATCTCGCATTCAGGTATGCGATCAAGGTGTATAATATGTGGTTGCTCCATGCGTCATTCACCTGACACATCTTTTGGCAGTGGGGTCGAAAAACCGTCGGTCCGTCTTGTGTGGTGTCTGTGCCATAAATCGAAGATTGGATCTCACTGAGCAGTATAGCAGTCTTGGCGGTTCTCTTATAAAGAAGGAAGAAGCTAATACAGGTACAGGAGTAAACAATAGAGGGATTCATTTCTAGCTATGACTCGCCCATTTCTAGCTTTGCTCCGCCCATTTCTAGCTAAGTTCCACCCATTCTTTTTCCAGTGTTCGGATTGATAGAACCGTGAATTCGCAGAAACCTAGGAATAGCAACTTAACTATAGTCTACAGATAACGTATTCACTATTTTGATTGGGTGATGCTGCTGCCTATGACAGCAACTGGTTTCTGTCTATGGCAGCAACAGCGACCACTCGAATTACTTTGAAACTATTCAACAGCTAGAATGTTTACTAAATATTAAAGACATACAATTCGTACACTCACCACGTACCTAGATACATCATTTATTACACATTTTGATTGTGATATCAGCCTACATGTGATTTAATTGGTTATGCCGTCATATGTTTGAGTGGCAGATTT
Source organism: Chaetoderma sp. LZ-2023a (assembly GCA_034401795.1). Lineage (NCBI taxonomy): Eukaryota > Metazoa > Mollusca > Caudofoveata > Chaetodermatida > Chaetodermatidae > Chaetoderma > Chaetoderma sp. LZ-2023a. Next base: position 126,075,057 of record CM067374.1, on the reverse strand, counting down.
GATTCATCTATTACCTTATGAGCGATAGCAACAGCGTTTCTGGTCACACACCACGCAAGTTATTTGGAAAACCAACTTAATTGGGAAATTAATGTCATATGGTTTGTGAGATGACAACCACATTCTGAGGCAATTCTTCCAAGAAACTGCATTCAACATCGCCATTCATCATAATCTCCCTACGAGTTTTCAGTAGCAACATGCAAAGTATGTTGACTGACTACGGCATCTCGGTGATAAACCTTATGATCAGACTGTGAACACTAAAACATTGACACTGCATGAATCCAAGAAGCAAACGTATCCACTTACTTACAGATGACCATCCTCATAATCTGATCCTCACAGCAGAAACAGACTGCGCCATGTCCTGGTCTTTGTAATTGGACCGGGGCTCTTGTTTCACATCTTAACTTTCGGATGCAGCAGTGATCATGTTGCATTCATTGACCTGGATTTGCCACTGCGAAATGGTTCCACCACAATGTGCCGCATTGTTATGCATATGCCCCGACTGCCGAAAAAACAAGAAGAGTCTTTCTATGCCGAACTGAGGTCTACCATCACCATTTCAACCAGATGACAATTCGGTGTGTGTGAAGACTTAATTTTAAGCTAGAAAGTCTCATCAAAGCAGACAAGGATGCAGGACTCAACACATACATGGTGTTTTATGCTATGGGCAAGCGTAACAGCAATGGAGATGCTCTAGCGTGGCCTTGTTTATCCGTGTTCATGGCCTCTTTGCCACACTGTCTTCAAACATCTGTGCCATAACCAAACAACATGGACAGGATACATCATAAAACAGAAACAGGCTCCAATGCCACAACAGCTGTCTTCAACCCAATTGATGTGATGGGTAAAATCAGTGTAAAGCCACTAGTTCATGATTCACGTTCATATGAAGGCATACACCACATTTGCCTGCTGCATACGCACCATATCAACCAACTTGCAAGCTTAGCTTTGATCTAGAGAGACTCGTCAATGACAGCACAACCCAACTGTCATAGAAGAGGGTCCATGAGGAACAGATACAAACTATTGTCATAGACTCAAATCCAAATGATGCTTTATCCAGAGTACTCAAATGCATTTAAACATTTGCGACAAATGTAACAGAAGTTGCCAAGCATAACACCAGAGCTGAACATTACGATGTAGAGACACTCGTTGTAAAGCTGTCCGAACAAAACACGGTACTACCGCCCCTCGCCTATCAATGAGCAAAGACCGCACAAAGCTACACCAAGAACACAATGCAATACTTTGTCAGATTAGTGAACAACTGAAAAGCCTCGCCAACCTACAAGCAGACATTTTGGTAGATGACATCACAGCCACAGTTGATTGTCGTAAAATGTCTAGGGTGGCCTGGGCTCGAGAGTTGCTGGTCCACCACCATCGCTTTTCATACATAACATTGACAGTAACTTACCGACTGACCAGGGAGAAAGTTGATGCCAGTTCACTAATACAGACGGTAAGCAATTACACCTATTTGCAGTCGATTGTAGCCAACCACAAACACTGATCGAAACAACTGAGGTAGAAAGCAATTAAGGCCCTGAGAAATGGACCTGACAGCATCGTCGATGAACTTTAAGTATATAGGTGATAGCTTCTCCAAACCAATTACGCACATAATAAACTCTGCCTTGATGCAACAACTCCCTTTTGACGCTGTTGGCCAAGCTACCCTGATCAAAGCCACAAACCTCCTAGTCCACCGGCAAACCTATATGCATAGAGTGCTCCTCAACAGCATCCATAAGATCTTGTCCACTGTGACACTGTACTGCATCCGAGGAAAGATTAACAGTTTCTCTGGAGCCTACCAGAGCTGTTATAGATGAAGATGCAGCTGCACTGACATTGTATGGGCACATCGAATGCCCACGTCAGTGGTCAGGTCCAAGCACCAGGGCTTTCCTAAGATGAGCATCGACATATCACAGGCCTTTAACACGATCAAACATCAAATATGCTGATCGCAATGATGATGAATGAGGAGCAAAAATGTGGAGTATGCAGCTTTCGAGAACTTCATTGCTTTTACATATGGAGTTGGATCTGCAGTGTTGTGTTTACCAAAGCTCTCATCTGTGAGAGAACACTCCACAAGTCCAAACCCACCAGTATCTCCATTGTGCCTCCCACTAGAGATAGAGTGCGCAGATAATAGAGGATGTCATAGATGTGAAAAAGGAGCCACTCGATAACCTTCTCCCTACAGCTGCAGAACAACTCCGGAATGTGTGGAATTGGACCCAGGAATTGCACCAGTGCTTAGCATCATAGCTCACAACCGCTTCCATCAGATCAATGCCGCAGGACAAAATTCCTATTCTTTCACGTGTTTACCACAGAATTCCACTGTGTCTCACAAATCTACACTAGTAACGGCCTCGTCTACAAAATAAGATTTTGTCCTATGGTGTTTGCTTGATGGAAGCCACAGTTGTGGCCCGATGTCTGTCATGGACAGTATAATCTCAAACGACGCACCCAACTTCCTGCCCCATCTCTTGCACACTGATTGGTTTCCTCACCTTTAGAGCTATGCCTTTTTAGGAACTTCAGTGACTATAAAAGGAGATGCCTAGCAGACTCCATGTGCGGTTTTAAAACTGACTTTCGATAACTTCTGAGTCAAAGTTATTCATTTCCTCACGACAACCATTATATTTTTTGTCTGTCTTCTGCATAGACTTTTGTTGGCCACCTTTCTTGTTAGAGATTAAAAAACTAGATGAATATTGTTTCCAGCTGATACTTCCATGGGAACACAGATTCATTCCCTAATTCCACAGTGTTATCAAGGAACTGTTAGAGATGTCCACGCCAGCTGACCGGCCATGTGGCTGTTGAATCCTTATACTATGCACAATTTGATAGGCCAGATTATCAAACTGACGCTCCAGACTGTTCCATTATTGAATGAATTAGCTATTAGTCCAAATGACTCATCAGTCCAATGACCCGCTATGCACTATGGACAATACAATCCCACTGTCAGTGAACGTGGCCCAAGAAAGATGGTCTTGTTGACAACCAAGAGGAATATATTTCAGCTAAGGACTATCGCCAAGGACAATCGATTGATATCATGATCATCATCATCATCATCATCCATATGGGTAAAGAACATGGCAAAGTTGTTTGAATTCTGTCCAACAGTTGAGAGAGAAAGATAGAGAGAGAGAGAGTGGGGGGGGGGGGGTTTGGGAGGTAGGGAAGGCGATATGGGTGGGGGTGGGGGGGGGGGGGGAGAGTGAGGGAGAGCAAAAGAGAAATTTTGGGCCACGTTTCTATTCGTTTACCCATTTATCAATAATCTCCAAGCCAACAAGAGAGGAACGATGAGTGAGACCAGGGGAATGTTCGCGAACGGCTCGCAACCCACACCCGGATCAAACCACATTGGAGAGTATGATGGCACAATCTATTATGACGTCATAATGACTCCAGAGCAGGCCTATACCAGGCACAAGCCATGACCCCTCCCCGAACACGGCCCCAGGTCGACAAAATAATCATCAACCCCTAGAGAAATTTATCAACAACTATTCGTCCTTTCTCCTTGTTTCCACGAAAGAAGCGAAAGTGAAACAATGAGTGAGGCCAGGTCGACAAGAAAATCACCTACCAAAAAATGACATTGTAAAACAAAATGTTGCACAAGAGGAATGAGGAGTGGGACCAGGGGCGTGTTCACGAAATAATATAGATAACAGTTTGTTAAAATCAGTGCCGGAGAGTGGAGATGCAATTTCATTAGACTGGAGACCCATGAAATCCAGAAAAAAAATCAAGATGGCGGCAAAACGAAAATCGGGATCACCTTGTGTTGTGATCACTACGGTTAAAAATTTATTATAATATTAATTAATAATAAATGGTTCTCTTGATGAGAAAACTGGAGGGCACAAACAAAATACTGTTCGAATTATAACTTTAAAAAACCCCATTAAAGAACAGATTATTTAATACGTCCCTTCCCACGCACACCAGGCCTAGAATCACTACAGACCAGGTTTTGTAGATCCACAGGCTACTCCAAGTGAAGTCCACTGTATTGGAACAATTGCAGTATGACTTTGTGATGGGCTGGTATACGTATGCCTGTTCAGTCGAATTCAAATGATCTTTCTTTGAAGTAGATATCTAGTTTGCTCTTGAATAATTCAAGTGTTGTTGCTTCAACTATTGTAGCTGGCGGTGAATTCCATTGTGGTACCACTTTGTTAGCGGAAAAGTTGTTTATTTGAGTCAAATTTGGCTGTTATATCTTCGAGGTATTCTAGTAGTTGGATTTTACATGATCTATTATGACTGAATCCATGTTGACATTTGGTAAATAGATTGGCGGTTTCCAGAATATTTACAATGCTGTCTCCTATAAAAGACTCTAGGACCTTACATAAGGTAGAGATGAGACTGATTGGCCTGCAGTTGCTTGGGCCGTTTTTTATAAACTTTTTTGTGTATGCAGCATACATTCGCCAATTTCCAGATGGCAGGTAATATGCATTCTTCCAGAGACTTGTTAAATATTATGCATAGTGGTGTACTAATTTCTTTAGCCGCTTCCTTTAATAATCTCACTGGTATTTCATCCGGCCCATTGCTTTTATTGGGGTTGAGTCCTTTCAATTTATTTTCGATGGCACTAGGTGTTATTATTATGTCCTTTAGTACAATACAATTGATTCTGGGGCTAATGATTGGTGTAGAATGAAGATCTACTGAAGTGAACATACTTGAGAAGAATTTGTTAAGAATGTTTGCTTTTTCTTTATCATCTGTAGTCATAGTGCCGTTAGCTGAGTTACGTAGCTTGCTAATTGATTCACGTAGAACGGTTTTACTCTTGACATAGTTTCATAAAGCTTTGGGATTTCTCTTGCTTTCACTTGCTACTTTACGTTCAAATGTCTGTTTTGATTTTCTGATGCATGCTGTCGCTTTGTTTCTAGCAATTTTGTAAAGGGCGTAATCTGTGGTTTTCTTTGTTTCACTGTATCTTTTGTATGCCTGATTTTTGCTATTTAGTGATTCTGTTGTAGTACGGTCAAGCCAGACGTGTTTTTTCTTACCGCATTTTTTTAAAGAAGGGATATAGGCCCTACTGCTCTTTCATTGTGATCAATGTTTTGTGTAGGAGGTTCCAAGCTTCTGACGCATTAAGTTCGTGCAGATGATTCCAGTCAGTTATTCCTAAATCCTTTCTCATTTCCGTATACTGTCCTTTATTCAACAGTAGCTTTGGCCTAGCTATTTGTTTGCTTGTGCTTAAGATGTCAGGGTGTAGTGATATTTGTAGAACATCATGGTCACATTTTGCTAATGGAGATAGGTGGGTTATTTTGTGGATGATGTTTTGGTTGTTTGTTAAAACTAGATCCAAAATATTTGAAGTTTGATTTATTCTATGTCGTGTCGCATTAGTAACTATAGTTGCTGTAGAAAAATATCGCTGCTAGTTTTAAGAAAAGCATCTTCGTCTTCATTTGGAAAAACTCCAGTGCACCAGTTAATCGATGGGAATTTGAAATCCCCTACTATAAGACTGGTCTGCATTTGCTGTATTAACTTTGTTTAGTAGATTTATGAGTTTGTTATTGTTTGGGCCGTCTGAGTTGGGACTTCTGTAGATACAACCAACAAGAATCTTTTCCTTTTGTTGTCTCATCCATGTACTCCACACCGATTCTTGAAAGCTGTCATCGTTTAGGGTTTCACAGTTTTTAGCATTTAATGATACATGGGTATAGATGATGACTCCTCTTGATGGATTACTATTCAGCGAGAGATGGTACTCATCAATCCACTAATATTTATGGGTGTGTTTTTTGGTAAGGCTTCTGTTATTAGTATGATAGCAGGGCGAATCTTGTGTACTAGCGCTTCAAGCTCAGCTTTTTTTTTATTAATTAGACTATCTGCATTTGTGCATATACATGTATTCGTTACTGTTTTAGAATTTCTATCATTGTTTATTTGAATAGGCTTTGCTATCTGTCCTGTGTTGGTGTCTGTATTCTCACCAGCTAGTGTTTTTACATGTTTTTTATGCCTTACGTGTTTGTGTTCTGTTTTTTTCATGCCTTCCATTGTCCAAGGTTGTGTAGCTTATTATGTTTTCATTGCAACTCATAGTGTATTTGGATGCCTCATTGTTGGGTATGTTTACAGTTTCTTTGCTTAGTACTGAGTATCGGTTTGAGAGATGTGTTGGCATTGTGTGATGCTTGAACTGGTTTGTAGCTGGGTATCTTCTCCACGGTGTGCCTTGGGCATGAGCCAAGCTCATTGGGTTCGTAGTTTCATATCCCTCGTACTACGTACAGAATATAAAATATATATACATACACAGGGTATATACTACAGGTATAATACAGGTTACAGGTTGTATTTTAAATACAACCAATCTAGTACAGTGTATAAGATATACATACACACCCAGGGTATATACTACAGGTATGATACAGGTAGCTATGAGGCAGGGAGATCTGGCATGGATACTGTGCCCATATCTGCCTGCTCACAATCCTAAAATACATCCCAATCCATCAAGTTTGTAATGTATAGACGCCGCCAGCTCCACATTGTATACCGAGGCTGGTCTGTATTCCAATCTACTCATCATTCATATCACAGAATAGTTCTTGCTGTGGTCGTACTTCATGTCCTGATCCTTACAGAACCTATCCAATCTACTATCAAAACACTGGAGATTGGTCGCATTAATGACCTCGTGTGGAAGTCCATTCCATATGTCTGTCACTCGATTAACAAAGGACTATTTCCTAATATCCAATCTTGAGTAGTTTTTGTCGATTTTATAGTTATGTCCTCTGGTATCAGCCATGTTGTCCGTCCGTTGAACGTGAAGATTTGATGTGTGATCCGTTTATCATAGATGCCCTGAATGATTTTGTATGTTTCTATAATATCCCCTCTCATCCGCCTGTATTTTAATTGTTGGTAGCTGCAGTATCTTTAGCCCCTGTGTGTAGTCAACTTCCTTTAATGAAGGCACACACCTCGTCGCTTGACATTCAACATTTTCCAGAGTGTCAACATCGCATTTCTTGAGCGACAGATTGGATCCATCCATTGTGATGCATGTACTTCTGCTATGCGGTGGAAGGGGCATGTTATTTGTATTAGAATGTTTCTGCTGAGTTATGATTTATGTTCGACGATTTTCGATGGTGTTTGTTCATGTCCCTGTAAATCCGGCAATTTTAGTTCCTTTCCAGCTCTTATATGCACCCTGCCAGCGATTTGCTGCAGTACGGTTATTCACTGAAACTAGCTAGCGGCTGTCAATGGTCCCCACAGATTTCGTCCGGAGCGTATATTAGTTCGTAATTTTATATGATAGACCTTAATAAACCTAAAGTGTTATATGTTTCCTCTGAGAGCAATCATTCCTCTACATGTAGGCATCGATAATTAAGCGATGCAATTAATAATATGAATTTAAGCGTCGCCTATCCAACCGGGGTGTCACCATTGGTTTCACACCTTGTGTATATTATATATAGTAGGTATATATACATGTAGTAGGGGGATATGCGGTAGTGATTTGGATGGATGAAAATTCAAAGGCCTGTGGAAAAATCAATGTTAAGAAAATTACTATTTATATGATTTATTCAAACATGATTATGTCGACAACTTTTATCAAAATAAAACACGCAATAAGGTAACGCTTACCAAGTTTAATGTAGCGGCGACCGTTGAATTGTCGTCTCGCTGCCGTTAAAATATGCCATTGTACTTTCTATATGGTTCACGCTAAAAGTTATTTGTACTGATTGACCCCGTACTATAATTAACAACTGACAGCTGTCACATTGCAGTCAGCTGTTTCATGTCATAAGCGGCGACGATTCTCGCCTTAACGTACTAGAGAGTTCCGCGTCTAAGTTACGCGTTTTATTATTTAGGCGTTTATTTACGACCCCTTTCGTGAAACTGACGTAGACGCAGGACTTAAGTATAGCATCTAAGTTAGACGGGGGCGTAACTTATGCACCTTTGTGAAACTGGCCCCTGGTCGGTAAGAAATTTACCAAGAAGTATTTATTACATTATATTCCGTAGTAGCTTCCATTCCCCGCATGGGATTATAATGACTCCATCAGCTTCATAGCGTCTTGACTTTGGAACTACTAACCCTCCAGGGCTACAACGGGCCAATCGAGGATTGGCGATTATGATCCTTTTAAATAATTTAGAAAAAGGTCAATTTGTCCAATACTCGTGTTATTGGCCCTGGTGTAACCGCAGTGGTGTAGGTCTTTGAATATAGTGATGGTCTTTGAGGATAGTGAGCCAAGATGAGAGCGAATATAGCGCTGCTGACTGACCATTTAATGCACTTATAAGCACGGCTCACCCTTACTATAGTTATTATTAACACACATGTGATCAATTGATCAACGTTATGTTTTCTTGGTAGCTCATGTCGGTCCATCTCATTCATCCATTTATCCATCTCTATCCTTCCTAGCTTCCTTCCATCCTTAATACCTTCATTGGCACCAATCCATCCATTATGAACATGGGCTACATTATGGTGTAGGTATCGATAGATAATGTCCGTCTCCGTGGCGTGGGGGTGGAGTGGAGTGAGATGGATGGGCCGGTGGGGGGGGGGGGGGGGGGGGGGGGAGGGTGAATAGTTCAAAATTCACACAAAGTATTACATTTTGTAACGGTTTACAAATTTGTAGCACGCACGCACACAAGCACGCACGCACACGCCCATACGTCAGTAGGCTATGTTCCCACGGCCACATGTTAGTATTAGTGTCTGGAATGACTCTCACGTTCAGTTTGTCTGTAGATGAAGTGGTCAGTCAGTGTGACCACTTTAATTGCAATTTGACACTTTAATGGCTGTCTGGTGCATGGATGTGTATGTTCAAAGAGAGGGGTGGTAGTTTGAGCATGAAAGGATGGCTGATTTGTAATACTGTGGACAGTTCTGATGTGCTCTTGCGAGAGGATATTTGTTGTTATTGTTGTTGGTAGAATTGGTTAGTCGTTCTGAGAGCTGAGTTAGATACGGTAGCTGGCGGATTGTTGTGAAAAATGAGTTTGAATAGTGTAAGAAGTTATAGAACGTATTCATCATAATCAACCGTGTATTCATCTTTATTAATCATAATTATATTATTTCTAGCATCGTTATAGTATTTATAGTTTTATAAGTTGAAATTAGTGATCTAGATTAAAACGTGTATTTTCCTTGACTGTCGGCCTTGGTTAACTAACTAAGTGACGTCATACATCAAATCTCTTGGCCTTACCGACGTAACAAGTTTTGGTATCAGGAGCGGGATACATAGAATATTCCGTGGACGTTCGCCCTTCACTCAGAAGCTGGGCTTGAATGGTGGACCTACGAAGTGGCTGTGAAATAATTTATGAAGCAAATTGCAGTGGGTGTCGATGACCAATTAACCTCTCATTAATAAATAAAGAACATAAACATTGTTGCAAGAGAGAAGTGCGGCCTGCCGTATGGTAGGGTTAATATGCACTCTTTTGCCACATACAATCTGCGATATATTTCTGTGCGAACATTGGCCATTTAATTTTATTATTGAACAATGCCAAACACCCGGCAAAATAACGTCGACACGCGCGATTCGGAGCCAGAAGAAGCTCCAGACCAAGGTATGGAGGATATTGGTGCAGGGAAATCTATGTCCATGAATCCATCACGATTTTACGGTGAAGTAGGAGAAGATCTAGATGCGTGGCTGAAAAACTTTGATAGGATTTCTAAGGCAAATCATTGGGGCGCTGCCAGAAAGGCAGTGGTGCTACCAGCATTTTAGCGTGACCAAGCTGCTGACTATTTTGATGACCTACCCCAGGACGTACAATATTCGTATGCGGAAATGTGCAAGTTCCTGCGCCAACGATTTGTGCCATAAGAACTCAATCGCATGTATTATGCTGAATTGTTTCAGCGAAGCCAAATGCTGACTGAATCAGTGGACGATCATGGGCAGGACATTCTACAGTTAGCTCGACGCGGACATACCCAGAGTGCACCGCGATCGTTTGACAATGGAACACTTCGTTCAGGGTTTACGACCGGAAATACGTCGATTAGTGATGTTAACTGATCCCACAACATATGAACAGGCATTTTGCATTGCAAAACGCGAAGAATGTCACGAGAAACTGATGGACCATGAAGGAAGAGACGGTCGCTATCAACGGTCTAATCAGCCAGTGGTAGCTGTCAATTCATCAGATGTAGGTCATAGAAATGAACTGTCAATAAATCACCAACTGAATCAGATGATGGATTTAATGCAGCAAATGACCAAAGCCCAGTTAGCTATTCAGGGTGTGCTAGAAAAACAACAGACGACTACACCCACTCCCTCGGCTTCACAGCTTTTCCGGCCAAACAGACTTGGTGGGCAGGCACCTGATTCTCGCTCATTCACACGAAATCTGAGGACTACAGATGGAAGACCGATTTGTAATTGTTGCCGTCACGTTGGCCATGTCGAGAACAATTGCTGGGAAAAACGAGATATGCGTAGTGATCCAAGGTCAAATTCAGGAGCATATCTAGTACACATTTACATGCCTGCCGGTAATTTAAATGAATAAACCCTACTCTTGGAAGAGGTAGAGTAGCTGGTCAGTTTTATAAGAAGCCTCTTGAATTATTGCATAGTAATACTCACAAAACATGTACGTCCCAGAACAATGTAATCAATAAACCAACATCAACAGACACATGTATTGTTAATAAATGATCTTTAGGCACTCAAGTACAGGGCCAGGTAAATGACACTAGTGTTGTTATGTTGCTAGATACTGGATCAGGTGTGACTCTGATTAAAAGTATAGTGTCCTTGACAATAACATAATTAGGAAAATTCAACCATGCCATGACATTATGTGTGTTACGGAAAATCATGATACCTTAAAACTGAATGGCAGAGTGGGTATTACAATTGAAATTGGAAATGAAACGATTATTCATTCTGCATGCGCAACAGATTCATTAGTCCATGATTGCATCATAGGAACTGATCTCATGGCCAAACTCGGCGTCATTATTAACTTTAAAACACAAAAGGTTGAAGTTAATAGATCTCCAGTCGACATTACCTGTGAGCTACCCATTACATGTGAGCTACCAACACATGCTGATCAGATATGGCCAGTTTGTTTGATTGACACACTAGAGCTCCAACCACGGTCAGAAACTGTGTTTAATGTCAGAGCAGGCTCATTTCCGAATGGACTTACTGGTGTTATTGAACAAAGCTTGGATTTTAGTTCAAAATTTAATGCATACCCTGCGAGAGGATTGGCTACATCAGAAAGTGAACAGCTGCCCATCAGAGTGGTAAATCCAACTAATAACACAACTAAGCTATACAAGAACACTAGAATAGGAACCTTCCAACAGATAGCACTATCCGGTGTGCCAATCACCAGCGATAAATACAAAAAGTGTGATTCATCGATCAGAGCTAGTAATAGTATGGAGTCCCAAGTGGACAATAAATTGGATTATGTGACGTCATGCCATACCGAGAAAACACATGAACATTTGTCCAATGAGCAGAAACTCGCCTAGACAATTTACTTAGACTATAATGATGTGTTTTCTAATAATGCTTCGGATGTTGGCCAGACTACACTAGTAGGACATTCTATTGACACAGAGAACCATGCACCAATCAAGCAATGCCCATATCGCGTACCTATGTCACAGCGGCCTATTATGGATCAGCGCATCCAGGAGATGTTAGATAATGGCATAACTCGTCCATCCATTAGTCCGTGGTCAGCTGCCGTATTGCTTGTGCGTAAGAAGGACGGAACAGACTGGTTTGTAGTCGACTACCGTCAGCTAAACTCCATTTCAAAGAAATTCGTTTATCCCTTGCCATTAATTCAGGACACATTGGACCTACTAGGTGATGCTGGATATTTCACTACATTAGACATGTCTTCTGGTTATTGGCAGGTGCCAATAAAGGAAGAGGACAAGGAGAAAACAGCTTTCTCTAGCTTCAATGGACATTATGAATTCAATGTTATGAGCTTTGGATTATGCAATGCTCCTAGCACATTCCAGAATTTGATGGAACTTTTGCTGTCTGGTATCCAGTGGAAGATTTGTTTAGTGTATCTGGATGACATAATTATATATTCTCGTGAGTTCGACGAACATATGGTGCATCTTGGACAAGTGCTGGACCGATTCAGGGAAGCCGGATTGAAACTTAATAATAAGAAATGTGTGTTTTGTCAACCTCGGGTCTCATTTCTCAGACATATTGGAACAGCTACAGGTGTAACTTCAGATCCTGCAAAGATTGACGCCATAAGCAAATTCCCTAGGCCAAGCAATCTGACAGAACTTCGCAGCTTTCTAAGTACCATTTCGTATTACAGACACTTTATCAATCAGTTTCTAACCCACTTCATCAGTCGTTACATCAGGAAAAGGTCTTTGATTGGACTGAGGAATGTGAAACCGCATTTGAAATTCTCCGTTCAGCACTGATTCATGAGCCAATACTTCAATATCCAGACTTTTCACAGCCATTCATCCTGTATAGTGATGCCAGTGGATATGGACTTGGTGCTGTTTTGGCACAAAGGAAAGAATCCACTGAAGTAGCTGTTGCATATGCAAGCCGTGGATTAAAGAAACATGAACAGAACTACTCAGTAATTGAGAAGGAAACATTAGCTATTGTATGGGCGGTAAAGTATTTCAGACACTATCTTTACGGCCATACGTTTACAGTTGTGACAGATCATAATCCATTACCACGTTGGTTAATGTCCATTAAGGAACCAACAGGTCGCCTTGCTCGTTGGGATCTTGCATTACAGGAGTATGATATGCAATTGTAGCACAGACCAGGTTTACGGCATGGAAACGCTGATGGACTTTCGAGACGACCAGTGGATGTGGAAAGTGTGCTAGCAGTGACAGAAACTGAAATACCCCAAGGACTCCAATTAGGCAGAATCAATGAACTACAAAGGCATGATAAGGACATCTTACCGATTATGAGATACATTGAGAAAGGTGAACTACCAGTTACTTCTACAGAGGCACGGAAAGTGGTCAGCGTTTGCACTGATTATGTTTCAGATGATGGTATTTTATACCACATCTGGAGTCCGGGCCCTAAGCAAAAACGTCAGCATGTTAAAAAGCAATTAGTTGTTCCAAACTCGCTGGTTGATGAGGTACTGTATTCTTGCCATGATGACATAACCGCTGGCCACTTAGGATTTCACAAAACCTACCAGAAAATTCAAGAGGTTCTTTTGGATAGGAATGTATACTGACGTAGAATTTTGGTGTATGTCATGTGTAGACTATGCTACCAAGAAAACGCCTAAAAGCCACCCAATGGCTCAGATGTTACTGATTCCAGTAGGAGGACCCTTTGATAGAGCAGTTGTGGACGTTTTGGGACCCTTTCCACCGAGTTTCCGAGGAAATCGCTACATAGTTATATTCAGTGACTATTTGACCAGATGGCCTGACACATTTGCAGTGTCATCAGCTGATGCTGTTACCACTGCAAAATTATTCGTCGAGGAGATTGTAGCGAGACATGGATCGCCAAGAACTCTTTTGTCAAAGGTAATGTGTGAAATCGTGAAATTAATGAAAACAAGACAAATCCACACTACAGCATACCACTCTCAGACTTATGGTCTTGTGGAATGGTTTAACCATACTCTTACGACGATGCTGTCCATGTACGTAAGTGGACATCAGCGAGACTGGGACGATTTTATTCCATTTGTGTTGTTTGCATACCGAACTAGCATTCATGAGACAACGAACGAAACCGCTTTCTACCTCATGTACGGCTGAGACGCTAATCTGCCAATCGATGTCAGCCTTACGAAGCCTGTTGTAACATATTGCACCAGTGACGATTACCTTGCAGAAGTTGTCAGTAGGTTAAGAGAAGCCTATATTTTAGTTCAGGAAAATACTCAGTGCGCACAGCAAGGTCAGAAGCAGAAATATGACTAACATTCTAAAGAAATCGCATATAAAGTCGGCGAAAAGGTAAGACTGTTTACACCAATATCGTGACCTGGACTATCGACTAAACTACTCCATCCATGGAATGGACCATATCGAATACTGCAGAAAACATCACCAGTGAACTATCGTGTTGAACTAAGTGATGGATATGGCACAAGCCAAATAGTACATATCAATCGGCTTAAGCGATGTACTGATCCAGATGAATGACCAATAAGAGCTCCAGTAGGAGAGGCAGAGAGTGATGATTCTTCTTCCAGTGACAGACCTACTGAAGTGCATGATGCCACTGAGCCGGTAGTAATTGATAGCATTCCATGTGATAGTGCGGATATTTCTGATTCTGAGCCAACTAAGATACTGGGCGTACAATGTCAACGTAATGAATCTGGGAAATTGGAAAAGTACTATTTTGTGAGGTGGGCTAGTAACCGTGATGACACATGGATTCGTGCGGATGACTTAAATGTGCCTGACGTGATTCAGCGCTTTGAGGAGTTACATTCCCGGCAACAAAGACGAAACTGGAAATTATAATGTGCCTTTCATGTCGCGTTTTATGGATTATGTTCACTTGCAGATTGATTCGGTTAATGGGAATTATGGGAATTAATCGCGCTATAGTTTATAACAGCTTCAAAGAGACAGGATTACTAAACAAATGTCTCTAGTGAAATATATAGTAGAGGTGTTCATGGAATAATTTGCATCGTAAATATTCATCGCCCATCATATAATTCGATTTCTTTGGAAATACTCTTGTCCGTCAAGATGACACAATGGAGATATAGGATGTTTTAATAAATTGGTGTACCATAGTAATAAAGGACGAACACTTAGATGAGGGGGGGGGGATTGTAAAAGTTTACAAATTTGTAGCACGGACGCACACACGCACGCGCGCGCGCATGCACACGCACGCACGCACGCACGAACATACACATGCACGCACACGCCCATGCGTCAGTAGGCTATGTTCCCACGGTCACATGTTGGTATTAATGTCTGGAATGACTCTCACGTTCAGTTTGTCTGTAGATGAAGTGGTCAGTCAGTGTGACCACTTTATTTGCAATTTGACACTTTAATGGTTGTCTGGTGCAGGGATGTGTATGATCTAAGAGAGGGGTGGTAGTTTGAGCATGAAAGGATGGCTGATTTGTAATACTGTGGACAATTGTGATGTGCTCTTGTGAGAGGATAGCTTTTGTTATTGTTGTTGGTAGAATTGGTTAGTCGTCCTGAGAGTTGAGTTAGATACTGTAGCTGGCGGATTGTTGTGAAAAGTGAATTTGAATAGTGTAAGAAGTTATAGAACGTGTTCATCATAATCAACCGTGTATTCGTCTTTATTAATCATAATTATATTATTTCTAGCATCGTTATAGTATTTATAGTTTTATAAGTTGAAATATTCATTAAATTCGTAGAATAAAATTAGTGATCTAGATTAAAACGTGTATTTTCCTTGACTGTCGGCCATGGTTGACTAACTAAGTGACATCATACTTCAAATTGCTCGGCCTTACCGACGTCACAATCTTTCTCAAGAATAGTTATTTATCCACATAGTCTAAACACATGGCATCAAAAGCACCTCTCTCTCCTACCCTTACCCCCTCTCTCTCCCTCTCTCATACCTCCTGCTACTCTCTTTCTCTCTCTCTCTCTCTCTCTCTCTCTCTCTCTCTCTCTCTCTCTCTCTCTCTCTCTCTCTCTCTTTCTCTCTCTCTCTCATCTGCCCGGGTGTCCTACCACCAGCTGCCCACACCTGATTGGCTGACAGCTGACCAGTAGGACAGAGTGTTGCCGCAGAGAATCTAGAGACGCTTTGAGGCAATCTGCAAACATAACGTATGTAAAACGGATATATTCATTTATATTATCTGTGATGGAGATAGAATACCAATACACAGTGTTGTTGTGGAACAAAATTCCTTATTTCAACATGAGCCACCCACCCATCCAACCCACCTCCACCACCACGTGTCACCCACACCAGCCATTCCCTCCTCCATATAATAATAATAATAATAATATTAATAATAATAATAATAATAATAATACCAAGAAATGTTGCTAGCACAAATAGAAGACCCAAACCACACCCTTGATCCTCCACCCTGGGAAAACAAACTAGAGAGAGCATAGCTATTCCCACCACAGTACCTCATCTCACAACCAAAGATGAACACAGTGATGTGAGCAAGAAGGCCCTGACCCTAGCCATGCTGGAAGAAATGTACCCTCAGGAGACATGGATAAGGATCTACACAGATGGATCAGCCAAAGATGTAATTAGGAGCGGAGGTGCCGGACTGCACATACAGTATCCAAACGGACAACATGAGTCAGCTGCAATACCGACGGGCAAACCCTGCACAAACTACAGAGCTGAAGTCGACGCACTGGCTCACGCAGCTAATACCATCAGCAGAACAGCAGACCCTATTGCACAGATTGTCTTTTTATCTGATGCCCGCTCCGTCCTTGAGGCTATCACCAAAGGTAAGCTTCCACAACTTGAAGAAGCACTACAAACCATCAAATGCTTTCGGATAGCATTGCAGTGGATCCCCTCACACTGTGGAGTCCAAGGAAAAGAGGAAGCAGACAAGATGGCAAAGGTGGGTGCAGAAGAGAATCAGACAGAAAACGTGGTTAACCATACAGAGATGAAGACTATCATCAAGTCACTCCATAGAACACCTCAATCAGAAGATGCCTATCATCATCTCTCGAGGCCAGAGCAAGTGGCCATTTTTCGTCTCAGAACTTGACAGAACAGACTAAACCAACACATGTACAGGCGGTTCCACCTTATGACATCGCCCGCTTGTCCTTGTGGAGAAGCAGAACAGACCACAGAGCACATACTTCAATGTTGCAGTACGTATCAGCTGCTGAGAGAAGAGATCTGGCCTTTGTCAACCTCTTTTCTTGAAAAGCTGTATGGGCCTGTGGAAGAACTGCAGAAAACCACAGATTTCATCTTGAGAACGGCTCTCCAAGTGTGATACCAGCGATCGAAAAGAAGAAGAAGATAATAATAATAATAATAATAATAATAATAATAATAATAATAATAATAATAATAATCGTACAGGATGATAACGGTACTGTAAAAATGGTAAAAATATAATATATTATTTAGGCCTACTCTTATAACATTGCTGCGTGTGATGCATTTTTATTTATGTACCTGCTGTTCAAATCAAATCAAGGATTACTTATTTGACAGTAACATATTTTTCCATAATTGAGTCAATGTTGTCCGGCTAACCGTAGCTCAAGCTATAGTTCTGGCGGACACCTTACATATGTAGACAGAACAATAACAATACAGACAACAGCGACAGTGAGATATCAGGATATACATTGCGTCTAGTAGATAGTATTTCTAAAACACACATGGGGTGGGGAAGGAGATTGGGAGGGGTGGGCGGGCAGGCTATGGCGGTGTTATATTGACCAGCTCATCCAGTAGTTTTAATATAATAATATAATATTCACTAGCGGTATTGATAGTGGTAATAGCAATTGGGTTCATCCAGTAGTAGTGGTGGTGGCGGTGGCGGCGGCGCGGTGGTGTTTGGTGGTGTTGGTAGTGGTAGTGCTAGTTTCAGTGGCATTAGCACTGTTGACGGTGGTTGTTAATGTGGTGTTGGTAATGTTGTGTCCACCACAAAATATGCACAGCCTTTGGTTGGCAACTTCTTTTCAACAGTCAAATCAATAATATACATTGAAATAAAGAACTATTGAATCTTTTGTGAGTCGTCAATTATCTTAATCTTCATTTGCAATTCATTACAAATATCCCCGTCCATATAATTAGTTAAATACAGTAAAACGATGGCGGGTATGTGTCAGCATAATCAATCTATAAGTGGACATTCCACAAGACCACAGCAGAGGGCATTTCTCGCGGGCTTAATCATTAAATATTTAAATACAAGAGAGGTTAAACTGAACAAGGATAAATGTCAAATCTATGTTCCCGAAATTAGCTAAGGGCATAAACTAAGCAGCCAGGGTTTAAAACCTGATCCAACGGAAATGTCAGCTATACAGCAAATGCCGTCTCACCCTGTGCCTATTATATACGCTCCACAAGTATTAACCGTCTCGTTGCTGAGTTTTTGCAGATGATATATTTCAGTCATTCTATCTCTGGACAGGATATATATTTTGAAAACAATTTGACTGAAAATTGTTGGTGGCTAAGCCACCAACAACTTTCAGTCAAATTGTTTTCAAAATATTCAGCAAGTCAAAAGTTTTTGCTCATTGAAATTATTATCTGGTGGCTTGCAGCAGCGAGACAGTTAAATTACTTACGCGCAAAAGAAGTGCACTCAGATTGAATCGTATTTGGCTGTGAGAAATTTTATGACTATATTTATGGCCAACCGCTGGTATACATTGAAACGGATTATAAATCACGTGAGCAATGTTTCCGAAACCGTTATATTAAACTCCTTTGCGAATACAGAAAATGCTCATGAAATTATAAAAGTACAATCGCTGCGTAAAATTCCAACCTGGAAAAGAATCAACCTTTCCAAGTTTATCCATCCATCGTATGACGTCATGATAAACTATGTGACGTGTAGAATGACGTCGTAATCATGCTGTCATGAATGATTCGAAATAGTCCGTCTTTACCGCTTAATAGTTCGACACGTTGTACGTATTTCTTTACCATTTAATAAACATTCTGTTGAATATTTTGAAACTAATTTGGCTGCACGCTATTGCTGCCATAGGCATCAACAACGCCCAGTCATATTAGTTTCGAAATATTTAACAGTTTACCTGTTAGTTTTCTGGAAATTGATAGTTAGGATGTTCAGAGATCGATCGATCCCAACACGGACGAGGTGTGGGTGGAGCTTAGATAGAGATGGGCGGGGCATAGCTAAAACTTGAAAGGTCCATTGTCTATCGTAGACTCACTAAGCAGAGCATATTTGCAAGAGACGTCTGAATATAGATGATGACGAATTACACGTCAATATCATAGCATATTGTCTGTTTCGCAAGACGATTGCTATAGATAGAACATGAAACTGACGCAGACAATGTCCTAATAAAACTGAAAGAAGGTGGCATACCCATACAAATGAAACTGAACCGGAAGTCAGAGAATATTGGAATTATTAAGAAATATCTGTATATGACGATTTGCTATTTAAATCGGAAAGGCTCATTATTCCAAACTCTATGAGAGCTGAAATATTCAGGCATGAAAATATTCCGACTTTTAGCGGAATTCTATGGTGTTCTATTAATGCCATCGCGTTGTCGCGCGTCGTGGGCGATAAAAAAAACATGCGACATTGTAGGAAACGGCATGTGTCGCTGACGATAAAGACATTTTTATCGCCCACGACGCACGACGTTTCCTACAATATCACATGCTTTTTATCGCCCACGACATGCGATGGCATTAATAGAACACCATAGAATTCCGACCCTAGCGCCGTCAAAATGGTAATTCCTGAGATCGATGCAAATCCGAAGAGAAAATTTGGGGTAGGGTGAAGTGGGAGTGGGTAAGGCATATGTTTGACTCGCTTCCCTGGACCCTAGAACTGCCGATAATTTCTCCATACGTTATACCATGTAAACATTTCCGCGAAAGCGCCATTAACGCATCCATTCTCCGTCTATGCTACGCATCTCGCGAGTCTACCAATCAACGCGATCCATACAAATAGCAAATTCTTTATAGGGAATATAGCACTATATAGTTTAGGGCAGTCATGTGCTAAACTGAGAGATTGACCACCACAGCCAGTACAGAGTACGAGTATACCAGGTAACGCTGTACTTTTTATAGTCCGGGAGCCAATTTTCAAAAGGGGTCTAGAAGAATGGTTTCGTAGCACACCCAGTATTCAGAAGGTTTGTCTCTATATTATGCTAGACCGATGTCTTGGGTATATTCTGAGCCGTGTTGTACAAGAAAATTGTGGTATCACTAACCCGTGAGAAGCCCATTTACAATAGGTGTTGAATGTTTTCAGACAATTTTCACAATGGTAAATTTTTCACAAACTTAAGCGCATGTTATATCAATACAATCTTAACCAAAATGGAAAGGAGTGATCGTATATCGTAGATTTATACATAATCAACCTCGTTTAAGACACCCGTATGTTGCTTTGTACATATTGGGGCACTTAGGTCTTCTTGTGACTAGCAATACCTTAGCTACAACAATGCCCATGTTTTCTACATTTTTCATAATTAAACTTTTAACTGACATGCAGTGCATGTCTACACAAGCTGGCAGGACATATTTATCACGTGAGCAAATGAGAGAATGTTACTCATCCGTGTCAGAGTCATCTTCGACAATTGTATGCTGAACATTGTCACACATTTCACCTCCCATACAAAGGCATGCTTCAGTGCAGAGTAGATTGTTAGCCTTGCATTGACAGAGATCTGTTCTTTTGCAGGCAGACTTTTGACATCTACATGATGTGAGTTCAATTAATCCAAATGGAGCAGGATCCTTTGACATTAGAACAGGCTTGAGTAGACCATCCACTATACTCCAGCCATGTCCATATGGAGATGGAAGATTCTGAACAGCTTGCAATGAACGTCTCCAAACAAGAGCTTGAAAATTGGCCCTTTCGGTGTGATGCTTTAGACTATTCGATGTAGGTGGAAGATTTTCATTTCTTTGTCTCTTTTGACAAAAGAGCCAATAACGGGTTTCATCAGCTGTCTTTCCCACATCCCTGGTGGTATACAACTCACAGACAAATTTCTCACATAGAATTGCAGTATTCGGTGATAAGTCAACATGTTCGCCGAGTTGGGCTAAGCTAAGCTGATGACATTCAGATGACTTTAAGAGATTGAATGATTTTCTCTTAGCGACTCCAAATAATGCACTAGTGCTATCACAACCTGTAAGAGAATGAAACACAGGCAAAGACAGACAGATAGCTGGGCCCAGTACTTGAGCAACTGTATGTATTGGTATGTATCGCAATTTGTCCTTTGTGCCCGTACGGAACCATAGTTCAGAACAGTGAAGCGAACGATACGTATATATACTAAGTACTGCCACGTCTGTATCAGGAGACTGTATAACAACACGCATGTGGTCTTTTGAAGCATGTAGCGCGTGCAACATCATACGCGTATCTGCTTCCTCGTGATCTGATCGAAGTTCTTCCAAATACGACGAATTGTTAGCTGAAATGACAACAACATCCATTCCATCGTTAAAGCCACCAGCAAGAATGACGCAATTGTCGGCAGATAGCATATTTGGACCAGTATCACGCCACCGCTTGCTGAGAAATGCAACCAGGTTACTTTTGTTGCTTGGATTGCTGATGTACTTGGCCTATTGCTTTGGAACGGGAGTATTTTCTCCAGCAATCTTTACTTCCAATGCTGTTGATGACCCACGTTTTAGCCGCTCTTCTGCTTTGAGAGATTCCAGTCTATCATATCTGTCAAAAACTATATCTACTCTGTTGCAGTCTTCTTGATTCAGTGGAACTGTAAAGATGTGCCAGTATTTATCAGACAATTCTCCAAATGTAGACGTACCTCCAGTTTTAACCATTTGCACAATTGCCATGCCATCTACTACATAAGCTGTTGCGCCTGTCTTGTCAACAGGTGGAAGCCGTCCATCAACATTTACTTCCTTTTCTAGTTCACTTAACAAAACACTTTTCACATTCTTTCTTAGAGTCCCATCCGTATGTGACAATGATAGTGGAACAGCAGACAGTTCATACGTCATCACTAGTTTTAAATCAACATCTCTGGACCTTGCGGCAATAATTAATCGACCAAATAGTTCGCGGTCAGATCTCACATTGTGAATTTTTTCATCATTTGTTTTGAGTTTGTTCTTCTGTGCTAGGCTGGCAAATGTTTTAAGTTTTTAGTGTGGCAACGTGTCCCAAAAGCTTCTCGTGTTAGTGTCCAGCCGCTCCTGAACAAAATTGTCCATAATCTCCTTACCAATGTCACAGGCGGAAACAAGTCTCTTGGCGATTTCACTAGGCAATACCACGCCAGTTGCAATGTTTACAAGCGGAAGACACTCGCTGTCGTCGTTTTTCGCAATATTAAAGGGATTGGTCATTATATCTGATGAGAACATCGAAAGTATCTTCTGCACATCGGTTTCATCCCTGTTCATTCGATTAGTCCCCATTTCCTTATGTACTCCAAACATGTGACTATCTTGTAACCCACACATTTGCTTTTTGACCGTTGTTATGGCTGCCCTCTCGTGGCTAGATAAAAACCACCTCTCCAGAGCTCCTGGCTTTTGTGTTATTCCAATAATACCACCTCGCTTTTTGGAATCCAAATTAATCGATTGCTCTAAGGCCATATCTGTCCACACTTGATTGAATGGATGGTGTGAGCGACTTACGGAATGATTTCCATTCAAGAATTGTTCATGTACATGGGGATGTATACTTGGAAGCATCTTCATGTCCGCAAGATATATTGGCAGCCATCTTGCATAATTGGTTCTGTCCATGCTGTAGAAATATGGCGCCATAGTAGTAGTAGCAGATAGGTGTGCCTGCCAATCTCCAGTTCTCTCAGCTCTTATGAATCCAAGCAGCAGCTCTACCATATGAATATATGAGTTCCAAAATGCGAACAGGTGTGATTTCGAGCTTGACTCAACTTTAAAGGATTTGAACAGCTGTTGCAATTTATTCACGTACATACACACCTCTTTGAAATTTTCTTGCAGTGCGTCTAAGTCGTCAATGCTGCTTCGGCACATCTTAATTTTCTCATCCAGACTCTCCAAATCTGTTGGAGTAATGTGGTCTTTATGTTGTCCATTTTGTTGAACCCATTTGGAAAAAGACTGCCATTGTAATCGCAGCAGCGCTTCCAGAACCAATTTGTGAGCCCTCACTCCTCAATTATATGACTTCCCTTTAAGTAGAGCAGCAGCCGTGCTGCTACCATATGTGTTGGCCTCTATGAGGAGATCTAAGCCAGAGTCATCAAACATCTTTCCAATAACAGCTAAGTAGTTTAGCGCAATGTGGAATCCCCCCAGTCTGATCACAGTGTCACTAAACTATTCTTTATATCGCCACTGTATCTCCTTTGCCTTGACATATATGGCAATGACAATGAGAGCGATGTGAGGTGTAGTATTCATTTTAATTTGTTTTTCCGCACCGATTACCACCACATCCATCTGTCTCATTCCAACCACCATTACCTGGGTGCTTTGTCAACAGTGGTACAGCTGGATATACAGATTCTATGATGGAGTTAGTATACATACATAAAATATAACCTTCACATTTCACCCTCGCCTTTGGTATATGCATGCAAAATGTATGTTGGATATATGTTAGGTCGATATCCGTCTAAATATCATATATGGTGAATCTAATACGATATTACTTTGAGTTATGACATGATCATGCTTATATCGTTGTGCACTGTGGATACAGCCAAAGCCTAGACCCCCTATGCAAAGAAATCAGGATAACTAATTAGTGCTACCACAATTTGTTTGTACAACATGGCTTAAAATGTGTGGGACATGTCCCCCAAGCCACAGCAAGTGTCAGACCTTCCGAATACTGGGTGTGCTACGTCACGATTCTGACCTAGCTTTAGCTCCTGGACTATTAAGTATTGTATGATTACCAATATCGTGTGAATAGACTGCTTAATCCGGCTGTCCAGTGTTTTGACACGTTTGGCGGTCAGCCACGTTAATGACCAGTTAATGACCAGTGTCCCGTTTGTTTACGCTCTAACTCGCTCTTCTTCGGCTCTCTGTCGGCGTTTTGTGTAACGTTGTCCGCGTGTTATAACAATGAGTAATCAAAACCAAAATCAAAACCAACCGGGCGTTTCTGGCGAACTTGCTGATGGGAAACGGAAAGCCGCGGATAGTAGTTTGAATCAATCATCAGAACCAAGTCCTATGCGTCCTAGACTTAATAGTCCAGTACCAGTTCCTAGACTAATGCCAGTGACAAGCACCCCGTGTGGCCCGGAAGAGCTTTATGTGTCTGGGGAAACTAGCCCACTAACGGCAAATCCAGGGGCCATCCGAATCTCTAATGACGATACCGCTTGCTTTGCAAACTTGGTGATGACGACATTATAAAGTATGAACTTTCAAGCCGTGCTCCTACCAGCCATAACTCAAGCATTAGAACCTATAACAAAGGACATAATAAAATCATCCGTGGAATCCATCCTTGAGCAAACATTGCAGTCTGTGGGTATCGAGACAAACATTCAATTACAGGAACAATATGCTGCCATAAAGAAGTTGAACGAAAACATTATTACCATCAAAACCGAATGGCAGGCTAGTGAGAACAAATTAAAACAACAAGAACTGCGCATACAGAAACTTGAGGGCGAGATTGAATCTCAGGAGCAATATTCACGGAGAAACTGTTTGCGATTCCATAATGTAGTTATTCTGAATAGAGAAGTGAATACTGATAACATCATACTTAACTTAATAAGAACAACATTGCAGGTAGAAATACACGAAAATGAACTGAGTCGCTCGCATGTCATTGGGCAAACTCGTGAAGGGAAGTGTCAGATAATTGTACGCTTTCTAGCCAACAACACAAGAGCCCGAGTGTACGCAGCACGTAAGAAATTAAAATCTAATCGAGACAACGTTTTCATAACTGAAGACATGACACGGCAAGCCAAGCACGCAGATATCGCAATTATGGACTCAGGATGGGCGTATCTTCTCACGCAGAAGAGAAGGGACGGAGAAAACAATGATAACATCGATGAATGACATTAACCGATTACTTAATTAATACGTATGTTATTACAATTAATGAATTTATGTTGTGGGTTTGTATGGTTAGTTTTGGCTGTGCGTGTGTTGTCTTAAAGCTATGCTAATTTCATCTCAAAAGGACGACATTAATAATCGAAATCAAATAGATTGTTGCGTAGTGGGCGTGTGTATGTATGTATTTTTATTTTATTGACGCACTGGCAACGTGCGGCTTCAATTTCCATGTGCTAACTTAGCCGACAGTCATGCACCCATTAGTTTAATTTGTTGATCACCATCTCCTGGTCGGGGGATCGAACCGCCATTCTGCAACTCCGCATAGCATCAGCAACCAGGCATCTTTCCACTGGACGACCGCACCAAGACTAAAAAGTCAAGGATTGGCCGACCAGCTTTCACATGTCTGATGTACTAACACACTGACGATTCATATGGGACTATCTGTGGATGCACCTGCCACAATTCAATCCTAGGCTTTATATATATATATATATATATATATATATATATATATATATATATATATATATATATATATATATATATATATATATATACGGTGGCTGGTAAGTGACATTCATATATTTTTAACAATCAGTTTTATATCTATTATTAATTTTATATAGAAATAGTCGGTAAGTTTTTGTCATGGTCAAATGTTTATGGTGTAAACAACTGTGTAGATACGTTATAAATTGAATTTTTTTACTTGCACTTCCTTTACTTTGTACAGTTCTCAACCTTGCGCACTATTTACTACTCTCCAATTGCTTCTATACAGCTCACCTCACTACATTCTATCTATTACATGAAACGATGGCTCACACGGTACACAAGATGAATTCATTGTTCAATAGCGATAGGACTATGGCGACCAAATACGATGAGATACACTTAACCGGAACTTAATGGGTATTGATCTTCAGCAGTATAGGGTCGCCATAGGACTAGATAACTTAAAATCTTACGCGTCTTGTATTCAACAATATCAGAACTATGTGCACATCAAAATGTCTAAATGTGCCATTGCATTTATGTATATCTGTGTTTGTTTATTAATAATGGTGCTGATGACTGTTTTTACTAACATTACCGATGTATGCTATGACGCATTAGGGGAACGAGCATATAATGCTTTAAAGAAAACTCATTGTGTTGAACATATAGTAAAAGCACAATCGCGGGATCAATCAAGAAACCTCGATTTTAGGAACACTGGCTTTTTTAATTTGGTAACATGCAATTTATGCAATATCAATAACAATAATCTCGCGAATAAAAATTCTCTGATCCAATGTAACGATATTCATTTAAACCCTGGTCCCTACACTTCAGCCACTAGTTCTGGTATGGAGGGTGGTCAGTTGTCTATCTTTCACTTAAACATCCGTAGTCTTAGACATAAACTTACTAGCAGTATTGCAGATATAATAGAGGACTTTGATGTTGTGTGCTTTACGGAAACAAAACTTGATGACTGGTGCGACAATGACAACTTACTGTTAAACAACTTTTATCCTCCAATACGCAGAGACAGGGATTCTGACGGGGGCGGAGTTGCAATTTACGTCTCAAAGCTTAATTATAAAAGAAGATTTGAGCTAGAACATGATAGACGCGAGCTTATATGGCTGCACATTAGATTTAAATTACAAAAATTCCTTTTATGTGTTTTCTATAGACCACCGAGGTCTTACGTCTCAACATGGGATGATTTTACAGATTCTATTTATATGGCCACGGACACTGGCTTACCATTAATTATAGTAGGTGATTTGAATGAAGACCTCTTAGATCACTCACTACACCATCTCACTGATATAATGGTGATATATAATCTAGAAAACGTAATTAAATCCCCAACCAGAATTACGGACACAACTCAAAAGCTTTTAGACCCCATAATAATCAATGACTTAGTGGAACCAATTGATTCTGGCATCATCCCAATATTAGCATCCGTCTCAGACCATATAGCAACATATATCACAATAGAATGTGAAGATTATTTACAACCGGCATATACTCGTGAGGTATGGATCTACCACAAAGCGAATATTGGTAAATTAAAGACAGAATTTGTCGAAACAAATTGGAACAACATATTAAATCGCTCCGATAGCATTGACGAGGCTTGTGAGGCATTTCACGAAAATATTATGACTATTGCAAAATCATGCATTCCAGTGCGCAATGTAAGAATACGAGATAATGATAAACCGTGGTACGACAACGTAATTAGAAGTGAAAGTAGAAAGCGTGACAGGTTGCGCAAGGCAGCTAGACGTACGGGAAAAGAGTCAGATTGGGATAATTATAGAAAACATAGAAACCGGGTCAACAACATGAAAACTTATGCGAGGCAAAAATATATTAATAGCTTGTACGAGGAATTAAGCGAACTTTCTGAGCGAAACTGTAAACTGTAAGAAATATTGGAAAAGCGTCCAGTCATTAGTTGCTGGAAAGAGCAACCGTAGTAAAATTACACCGCTTGTGTACAAAAATGTGCAAGGAGACGTAGAGGATATCGCCTTCTCGGATCAAGAACAAGCAGATTTGCTGAATTCATATTTTGTAAATTTTGCCAAATTAGATGATAGTAATGCTGTTCTTCCAACTTTTAGATTTAAATGCGACGGCTGAATAACCTATATTTCGCTTTCTGCGCAGGAAATAGAAGAGGCAGTTTTATTACTACCAACAAACAAAGCATCGGGTCCAGACAAAATTAGCCATAAACCGCTCAAGATGTGTCCAAGAGAAATCTCTACTCCTCTCTCAATTTGTATCAGTAAATCAAACTATATCAGAATTAGGTGACATTCAAGCAGGCGTGCCTCAAGGGTCGGTTTTAGGGCCACTTTTATTTTCTATATATGTAAATGACATTGCTTATAATTTGGAGAATCTAGCGCGCCTCTTTGCTCATGACACCACTTTATGCTGCTCTTCAAACAGTACTAATGTTTTGGAGGTGTCCTTAAATCGTGACCTAGCCAAACTAGCTGACTGGGCAGATGTCTGGCTTGTTAAATTCAACCCAGAAAAGACTGTATGTGTGTTATTTAGTGGTCGAGCAAATAATGATAATGACACCCCTGCTCTCGTATTTGGCAATAAGAATCTTGAATATTCAGAGACGCACAAGCACCTAGTGGTCACCCTAACCCAGAACCTTAGCTGGAAAAGTCATATTGACTATATTTTAAAAATCTACTAAAATAATTTCGACTATGAGAAAACTCAAATTTACTTTAAATCGATCCACACTTAATACTTCTTCTTCTTTTCGTTCGCTGATCATACTGCCAGTCCTGTAAGTGACTATCGACATGATCATAAGCGTTAAGTGCGTGGATCCATGGTTTATTAGAGTGCGCCGTGCGGCCTGGAACCTCCGTCTTCAGCACTCAAGGTTTCTGTCAGGGTTACCTCACCCTTACCTCCTTTAGTCGCCTCTTACGACACGCAGAGGATACGGAAGGTGTATTCTAAGCCCCACATACAGGGAACCACACTTAATACAATTTATGTTTCCTATCTTCAATCTTTATTAGAGTATGCGTCTGGTGTGTGGGACGGTTGTACTATTGATGATGAAATTAAATTGGAAAGATTTCAACTTGAAGCTGGTCGAATTGTGACAGGTCTCCCTAGATTCTCCTCCATACGAAGGCAGCAGAAACTCATAACGTTACACAAATTACTGTACGACGACAAGGTACCAGATTTTTTGACGGACATTACACCGACACGCACAAATACAACAGAGCGCTACGACACGCAAGCCACACAATGTCAATGTGCCCCTATCACGATTGGAAATATATTTTAAAAATCGCTTTTCCCAAGCACCATTCAAATCTGGAACACACTCGAAAACAATGTACAATCAGAATCAAAAATTTCAAAATTTAAGAAGCTAATAAAATTTAGAAACTATATCCCTCCGAGTTTCTATAACTACGGAATTCGAAAAGTTACTATCCTTCATACCAGACTACGTAACAACTGCTCCAACTTAAATTGTGACTTATATAGAATAGGATTATTTCCGACACCTAATTGCTTTTGTAAGACAGGAGTAGAAGATACAAATCACTTTCTTTTAAAATGTCCTTACTACACTATACAAAGACAGCACTTATTACAACAACTACATCTATATATTCCTTTGACGTGTGACTTGCTATGCAAAGGAAATACATCTCTATCCGTCCAGGAAAATGAATACATCTTCAAACAAGTTCAAAATTATATTCAAGCTACTGGCAGATTTTAACCTCATATATGTTCCCAACGTTTGATATGATGTAGGAATAGTTCGTATTTTTATTGTCATGGTTACATGGTTAGGATACAAATGACTGTATAGATATACTATATACTTTAAATTTTTGCTTCCGTTACTGTTAAATGTTTATTATAGAAATGACTGCATAGATGTGCTATATACTGTAAAGCTTTGTTTCCGCTGTCGTTACTGTGTATATAGTTCTTCCCGTACTCACAATTAAGGTATTACTCTCCTATTGCTTTTCGGGCTATCCACGATAATGCGATGCCGCAGACGACGATGACAATGACGACGACGACGATGACGACAGGAAAGAGGATGATGGGGATGCAATAAAGGCTCGCTAAACCGTTAATCTCCTCAAACTTTTCGTTCCAAGTTATGAGGAGGTTAAAAGTTCAAATTTACCTAAATACACAGGAGTGGAGCCATTTTGAATGTGTGGGGTGGGCGGGGTTGGAGGTGACTGGGTCTCATTTCTCGTTTCTGTTTCGTTTTATTTCGTGTAAGAAACGAGAAGAGAAGACCTGGTGAAAGCATGGTGGGAGTTGAGAGGAAGGGTTGGGGTGGGTAAATGGGGGTAAATGACGACGGTATGGAATAACCATGAATATGGTCTGTTAATTCAATTATTCGTATTGTTTAATCTATTATATTAATGGCTAATTGCTATCCGACAATGAAAGTGTTTGAAGGAGCTGTTCTTTTCTTTCCCATTCTTTTTTAATCTGTTTAGATCGTTTTTCTCCCCTACATCTCTCTCTCTCTCTCTCTCTCTCTCTCTCTCTCTCTCTCTCTCTCTCTCTCTCTCCTCTCGCTCTCTCTCTCTCTCTCTCTCTCACTCTCTCTCTCTCTCTCTCTCTCGCTCTCTCTCTCCCTCTCTCTCTCTCTCTCTCTCTCTCTCTCTCTCTCTCTCTCTCACACACTCACACACACACACACACACACACACACACACACACACACACACACACACACACACACACACACACACACACACACACACACACACACACACACACACACACACACACACACACACACACACACACACACACACACACACACACACACACACACACACACACACACACACACACACACACACACACACACACACACACACACACACACACACACACACACACACACACACACACACACACACACACACACACACACACACACACACACACACACACACACACACACACACACACACACACACACACACACACACACACACACACACACACACACACACACACACACACACACACACACACACCTCTTAATTTATTGTTTCTCTCTCACCTCGTTTTAGTGTTCTCAATCATTGGCTGCTTATAATAATTATGTAGGGAGAGGGCAAATCTAAGTTGTAAGAACTTGTGCCCGATCCCATTGTGCAATTGTTACAATAAAATATGTTTAAATCAAAAAATCAAATCCATACAAAGTGACTCGGCACATAATCCAGATTCCTTCCAGTATTTGTTGAACAAAATCACCGATTTGACAAACACGTTCAGTCCCAGAAGCACATAGACGTTGTGAAAACAAGGAAAACAAACTTCGGAACATAAATTCGGGACAATAACAAGCCATAGTCTTATGTTCTGTGGGTATGATGATGATGATGATGATGATGATGGTGCACTTCACACTTCCGGGTAAGTGCACCCAATTCGGTTTGTGTTGTGATTCGTGGGTGGGGGTTGGGATGGGTGGGTGGGTGTGGGGTGCGGGCGGAGTTGTGGGGTGGGTGGGGTGGTTTGAAGGTAGTGTGGGTGAGGTGAAGGGAGGGGGTGGTGGGCTTGGTGATCGATGATTGGTTTTATATACTAACCGATGATCAATTATTGATTGATCATAACAGGTTCTCATTTTTTACCCATTTTGAATGCAGCAATTACAGCATGTTCAAGGAGAATTACCTCTTTCAAACCAAGTCACAGGTATGACAGATTCTTAATAATAAAGAAATAATCTGTTGAATATTTTGAAACTAATTTGACTGGAAGCTGTTGCTGCCTTACGCAGCAGCAACTTCCAGTCAAATAAGTTTCAAAATAGTCAACATGTTATTGGTATGGTTGCTTTGAAATTAACATACCATTTCAGTGCTGAAAAAAGTAATGTCTTAGACTAAGGAGTAATACTATACAGTTGTAACAATTAAATTTAAATTATTTTCCAAAAAGTATTCGATTTCTAGCTTGACCGGTTAAAATATATTAACAAAGTCAATTTAAAAACAACCAAAACCAATTTCTGAAATCATGATCGATCGGTTGGTTGAACATGCAAACTAATCAATCATCGATCAAATCGATTAATCGGAACAACACTAGTCTAGGGTTCATGAAACTGGAGCTCAAAAGATAACTATATCCATAATCAACACATCAGCAAATGTGCTGTTGTTGCTGCGTAACAATTAGTATCTGTCATACTCTATGCGTGTGTGATGGCATTAGTATTTGAAACACCAGGGTCAAGTTCGACTCGCTGGGAAAGGTTAATTTCATCAAACCTAATTTATTTAGTGAAATATTTACACTTTTATATGCATTTATTCGTGGCAGGCGATCGGTGTCCGCCATTTTGAAATTTACGCAAATATCGCACTAACCATCTGAACCGAGGTCGGGTGCTCGGTTGACTATAGTTGACTAGCTAGTTAACTATTTGAAGTTCGACTGGTATTCTAGTTAGCTATAGCTAACTATGGTTATGAGTCGAACTTGACCCAGGAAATGTGGCTTGGAAATTATGAAAATAAGTCTGGAAAGTATGGAATATGCTTCTCCTGAAAGCGTATGCAACTTGCCTAGATGTGAATGAGTGGCCTAAGTATTCATGACCACAAAAATGTCAATAATAATCGGTGGCCACATTATACAAATTTCTTATGTAAGAAATATTCTTTTGAGTCATGTACCTAAACAGACCGTCAAGTATGCTAGATAAAAATAATGAGCATACGAAAATACAAGACATAGATACAGCCTGATGAACTTTTAAACGTGGGGCTCCCGAAGGTATCACACAGACTCGTAGGTCCGCAGAGGTATCCCCGCAAGGGAGGCTCCCGTACACGAGACTTAACTAATTAACTTAACAGGAAAATGTCTCCACTGCTTAAAGCGGGAGAAGAGTAGTGGTCGAAAGGGGCCCACTCTAATATTTAACCAAAATGGTGTAAAGAAAAGACTATACCTAGTGAGATTATGACTATAAAGTTGCGTGCTGTTTTACGTGAAGACGGGACGAACGATTCCCGAATGATTCCCACGTTACCGTCTTATGTATTTATCGGGGTCGGCCACTTAAGATGTCGGAATAACATGCTAAAGGGAAACACGGCACCTTCTGTATTTATCATAGCTCATTCCAGGCCATATGAGAATAAGAACGGTATATTTTGATGACGAAAAATAGTATCTATTTGATGTAAATACACGAAAAATTCAAGAGAACTGCTGTAACCCGCTGCTTGACATAATTCAACCATGGGAATTTTGTTGCACTCTCTTGACTACCCACGCCCATGGTTAGAGAGGTCACGGCCTATCGTCTTGTTCAAGCATTATTAGACTTCTTGGCGTGTTCACAACTTTATCCAGCAATGAAAATGTAATTCTGAACGAATTTATAGCACAGACAGTCGCCCAACCAAATATTCGTAGTCATATATTGATGGAATCAACAATTAGGTTATGCATGTGATTTATAGACATGTCAAATTAGAGTGTTACCAAAACAATAGTACGTTGCTCTCTAACTAACTAACCACTAACCAATGCTGATTGGGCCGACTGTGTTTAACAGACATTAGCACTCAGGCATAATAACCTTTCAGAGTGCAATACCCTGTCATTCCTCGTGCGCGTTCTACCTATGCCTCTGCATGTCTATATACTGCCAAGTTTTGCACGTTTGAATGAATGTTAGACTCACGTTAAACTGATGCATAATTATTTCGTCTTTTAGGAGGACGGTACGTCGAAATTTGTTGTAGATGAACGCGAAACTCTGCTCTAAAGTTGCTGCTAAAATCAACAGCTCAGCCGATACATAGCAGCTCAGACAGACAGACATTGATGTAGAAAGATCTGGTGAGGGGTTAGCAAATTCTCTCTGTGCTTGTAGCTTGACCATAGAGTTGAAAGACTCGTAGTCATAACCTCCACAGGGGAATGTTACAGGCAATTATCCGAAAGCTTCCGCAAGTCGTGAGTCTGTAAGCGCTAACACTGATCTAACTCGAAGTTGTGGCAATTCAGGCCTGGTCCGCAATACACTGGCATTCCTTGTGCGTGGACCTACCTCGAATGATTTTAAGAGGCAGACCATGGGGACATTGTTACGGTGTACATGATTTGATGTGTGAATACAGCCACGAAAAGGGAGTAGTTCTTTCGTAAGACTGACGTGGATATGGTAGGAATCGCACCACTATTGTAGACTGTTTGAAAAGCAACAGTGTGCAATAGTGGGTCTGTTTACAGATGGCTTGATTCCGCAATATCCCACATAATACAATACCAAGAACTAACGTTTGCTGTTCTGTTTCCTTTTAGCTGTTAAAACACCATGTTAATATTTTTGATGATAGAACATCATCTACACAAATTTGGTTTGTTTTATACATTAGTTTAGCTATCAAAGCTCATGCTCCTCAAGACAACATTATATTAACATGATCATAGTAGTAGAAGAGAGAAACTGTACACAGTAGGCACACCTTAGGACACGATCATACACACACAAACATACGAACGCACAGTCAATTCCAGCATCCAAAACACACCATCACCAACTCAAAAAGCTAGCTGATCACATTGAATAACGCAAATAGTCCTATGCTCGTGTACACAAGATTAGGTTTTTACTTAGACAAAAGGAAATGGATTATCGTTCATCCTGGGGTGATTACGACAAAATTACTAGCCACTAGGACTTGAAATCACCAAGAGACCCCATTTACAGCATACAAAAGTTAACCAGTTGTTGTCAAGATATACACAATTATATTTGTGTGGATGTGAATTTTGCAAGAACATTAGCATCACCGCAACATTGCTAATAACGTAGTCATGCTCAATAGTTACTGCAACTATTCATGATATTACACTAGGAGTCTGTTGAAATAATATCAAGCCTGTGTGACGATACCACCAACTACAAATGACCACGTAGAGTGACGTCCCTTGAACAGTGTTTTTGTATATCTCAGTGGCTGCAGAAACATCATATTCTGCTTGTATTTTGGCCCTGTACGTGTGTGTGTATCGTTCGTCCTGGAGTGATTTCAGGTTGTACAAGAAAGATTACCTACACTATGGAAGGCCAGTTCAATCCACTTTCAAGGAAAGGACAACAGCTTGGATCAAAGCTTAACATTCGCCAGCTTACCAGTGATGCACGCCCAGTGAGTACCACCACCGCTAGTAATACGAATTTGAAGGTGAAGTCTCACAGAAACACTGTATCGGTGTATGGAATAACACCTCAGCCAAAGGCTGAAAAGCAGCATGAAGTGGGAAGCATTTGTGACACCAATGAGACGTATATTGGTCCCACGATAAATAATTTTGAAGCACCACCGACTACCATGGAGCAGACAAATATTCTGGCAAATCCACAGCCAAGCATGAGCGTCAATGAATCATTTTCAATAGATTATGAACGCTTTGTGGGTAATAGTAATGATGGTTTGGGTCTGAACACCCCTACACACAGCGCCCACGAACAGAGCTTTTCTCTGCCAAGGTTGAGACGATTTGGCCTATGTAACCATGAGCAAAACACACTACCAGTTAATGCACATGGCAGGCCTTGCAGTCCACCTATGGCCGACTCACAGGAACAGGCAAGAGAATGCCTAGAAGTCATTATCACTGCCTTAGAGGTTGAGGCAATAATGGCCGTGATGGCGCAGTTGCTAGCTGAATATATAGATGCAGCAGCATCACAAAACCAAGCTAGCACTGATAGACTAAACATTGCAAATGCTAGGTGGATGGATGTTAAAATAAAACCAGAGCCTGTCAGTAATAATGCCACACTAATGGAGCTTGAAACTAGCCATGCTTCAAAGCCACTTAGAGGATATTACCAGTCAGTTGGAACACCAACTTCGGCTGGTGTCAGACATGGTTGCACTCCAGTGCATGTGGCAAACACTGGTGTGGATGAAATTAGTGCTCCAATTGGTGGCAGCCAGGCCGGAAAAGCTTCAATAGCATAGGCCACTGAGGACATTCGACTTCCACACTGTCCAATAAATCTAACAGAGGGGTGGGGGGAGAGGTAAATTTAATGGCTTTATTTATCTGCATAGTACACGGGTATACTATTTCATCAAATCAGCAACAGCCACATCTCTGAACATTGCATGTACATTATAGGAGATTCTGTTTATATCAAGCGCTCGATGCACATGTATTTCAGTATCAGTCTATATTAAATATTCATCTATGTTAATTAACTTCACAGTGTCTTGTACGGATAGGTCTGAAATCTGTACGGTTCAGTGAAATATTTGTACACCCCACTTTTACACGTATTGGAATCGATTTAACCTTTGTGTTAAATTTTGTCAAGAAAATAAAAACATTCAATTATTGAATGGCCATTTGCAGTCCTAGACAATAATATTTCTTGAAAATTTATCACTGGAATAATTGGATCGGTTATCGAGTCAGATATTCCCATGGTAAATTTTTAAATATCATATCCTCTCGGGCTACAAATGGTCATTCCTTGGGACCACTGCAGAGACAGATTTTGACTGGTTTCGCCATGAAAGCGATAACGTTTTACAATCTGAATTCCCAAAATCGATATTTATGGGTAAAAATAGACGTAGGCTGTTGAATATGTTGACACTAATTTTGACTTAAAGCTGTGAGGACTGCTGTATCAACCACTTGCAGTTAAATTACTTTCAAAATATTCATCACAATGTTTATTATGGTCTCAAGATCTGTCATTTCTATTGTATGATGGAAATGATTACCTTATTTTACAGTTGAATAGCCATAAAATGTGGGCACATAAGACCCGGCGAATCTACCAATACGAGTCATTTCAAAATTATGGCAACTAGCGCCCCAATGAACGCTTCTAGAATGAACCCTGTACACGCAGGTCTATATGGGGATGTAAAGTACGAACCGGGGTCCACCAGATCCCGCATACGTGCAAGTACCAAATGTCTGAATAATTAGCTTAAATTATAATTTTATGACACCTCTATCTTGCTCATGACGTGCTATTTAACTAGATAATTCGAAGAGCTCCAAATTAATTCCAAGCCTAGTCAAAGTGAGGTGTAGACCTTTTAGCTAGAGATAGAGGTGAGGTTATATTTTTATTCAAGAGAAGCAATGCAGATTAGCTCTTACCACTCTGATGTCAAAACTTTTAATTTTCAAATTAACTTCAAAAGATTAACTGGTGTTCATTTTGCAACGAATTTGGTGGAAGATGGTGCTGTCGTAGACAGCAACATCGTCCACCAAAATTGTTGAAAAATGTACACCATTTCCTGTGCTAGTGACACAGTAAAAGATAGAATATTGACATCAAAGTGGTAAGGGTTAAGAGAGATCCCTTTATTAGAGGTTTTGTGGCTCTAAAAAGGGTGTTTTGATGTTTCAACATCTCATCCATTAGATTCCACTGTCTCAGCAGTCATATGGATCTGTATGGTCAATCGACGCCCCTCGCATAACATGCAGTCAGCTTCACGAGTGCCCATTCTACACAGAGAGGTGACTCAAAAATAGCGGACATCGTTATTGCATGGGGCGATTGACTTCGCCCATTTCTTCGAAACCTGAGCTAAATATTACTTTGTATGCCATGAGGCCGTTTCCCTATAGTGAAGAAATTATCGGTCTTGACCAACTGCCATTTTTGTGCCTTCGCCAGTTTTTGATGCACCCTCAGGGGTATGCAGTATGAATATACGAAATAGGACCTATAAATAGGCGTTTTGCAGATGACGTCAGCTTATTAGTACATCAGGCCACACGCCCTCTTCATGGGGCATTACATATGACAAACTCATCCGAGACTATCAATAGATCTGACCCACGCCAGAGCGACGGTATGGACGCCCTTACCAGTGTGATGATATAGACATCATTAGGCCACGTCCCAACTCATTAGGTCCCCCCCCCCCCTGTCATGGGTCCTTACACGTGACAAGATCCTCTGCTTTTATCAATAGATCTGACAATGGCAACGATATGGACGTCGACCTGATTGACTTCGAGGTGTCACATGATCTCATACCAGGGCAATGATATGGACGTTATGTATGGGCGATCTGTTATCGAGCCAGTCATTCCAGTGGTAAATATTCAAAAATAGTCTTTACTTGATCTGCAAATGGGCATTTCTCAAGACCACTGCAGAAGCCGTTTTTTTCGCTGATATGGGGGGGGGGGGGGGTTAAGAGTTAACGCAGCTACTCGAGTGGGAAATAACCGCTTTGGGCAGGTCTGCCAGTATGTATGTGCGTGTGTGGGAGTATATTTATACATTTCAATGTGTGTTTGTGCGTTTATCTGCTCCCGTATGAGAGTGTGTGCATGTTGATGCTTGTTGGCAGCTTTCTGTTATTCTAGTGGGACAATATCGAATTGCCCCATTCCAAGCTTTGATGTAGATGGGCGTGTGACAGCAGCTCTGTGTAACTTTTCAGTAAATTTCTTGTGACTAATATTAACTAAGGTCAGAAAGTCTTAATACTAGCGTTGGTCGTAGTAGAGAGGTACGGTATGTGCTCAAGGTGGTCATAATGTCATTGTTATCATAGTCATTGTTTTTATTGCCGTCATCATCGTCGTCGTCATCGTCGTCATTGTTGTTGTTGTTGTTGTTGTTGTTGTTGTTGTTGTTGGTCTGATCTTTCGTTTTTCTTGAACAGATGCAGATATTTGCATAACCTATTCTGTATTGGTTTGTTACAGATCACAAACAGGCCTTGAGTTTTCTCTGTTGTGTTCTGCCTTACATAGTAATCAGGTATAAATTGTGTTCTTTCTGATGTGTATTTTTCGCTATGTGACATGACCATGTTTGGATAGATTAAATTTTTTACCCACAGTCCCCACCCCCTGCGGTCATGACAACATTTCAAAAGTGCCATGCCCATTCCTCGCAATATGGGTAATCATACCGAAAGTTTAATGGTCTCTGTAAAATGGTCTAGGACGAGTTGTGTTACAATCGATTTGTGCCCACTTTTGTCCCCGCCCCCTACCCTAAGTTGGACCCAAGATAAAATTAATTCCTTTTGTTGTAGTCTATTCATCATTGGCTTGACAATGATATATGACATGACCACCTTTGCATAAATTAGATTTTTTACCCACAGTCCCCACCCCCTTGGCGTAATGACAAAATTTCAAAAGTGCCATGCACATCCTTGGCCATATGTGTAATCATACTTGAAGTTTCAAGTTTCTGTGTGAAATGGGCTAGGAGGAGTTGCGATGGTAGCTCTTTTAAATAGACTGTTAAGAGTGCCTTTCTGTTGCAATTTTTTAATTTGTTCAAGAAAATTTAAATTTTCTAATGGAAAATATCCATTTCTAGACCAAGAGAAGACTATTTTGAAAATTTACCACTGGAGTGACTGGCTCGGTTATCGAGCTAATCATTCCAGTTGTAAATTTTCATAAATAGTCTTCTCTTAGTTTGCAAATGGACATTTCGCAAGACCATTTCAGATGCACTGAAGAAGGGGTAAAGGGTGAAATCTAAAGTTGTCACCAACTGATGTAGCTAATTGAGACAGGAACTACCTTTACTGTCACGCTTCTAGTATTGAAACACACGACGCATTTGTCAACTCAAGAAAACTGAATAGATAAGATTCTGAAACTGGTTGGAGGGCTTGGGTAGGGATATATGACGGCTGTGGCCACAGTTTCCAGTCAAATTTCTTTCAATACTTTCATCAACTTACGCAATACTTCTAGTATTATCAGGAAAATAAGATTTTAGCACTTTAGGGTTCAAAGTGTTAAAAGCTAAATCATTAATCCGCTCTATTAAGAGAAGAGTATAATAGCGCATTTAAGCGTGCAAGATCACTCAAGCCTGTTTATAATGGGCACTGTACGGTCCATCAGAAAGTGGTTGTTAAAGACAGATAGTCAGTTAATACAACTTATTCGCTATACTATGCAGCGTTTTTGGACCAAAACGGCTTACGGCTTCTCGTCATACCACCACCCCTTTTAAAGAATAACCATCTTTTGGCGCCAGAGCACGTGTCCGTCTTTGGATTGACCTTTTTTCCGCTGATGCCTAAATATTTAAGATATTATTCTGTGCTCTGACATCTATGTTGTTGAATTTTTTGTAATGTGTTTGACTGAAAGATGTTCCTCCCGCAGTAATGACCTTCAGTAAAATTATTTTTAAAGAAACCATGTTGCTAAATAAACTTGGACATTCGGCTACAAGGAACAGGCGTGTGAAATCTAAAGTTGTCACCATAAATCTGCTCGACTGCGTAAACTGTAACAGATGTAACCTGTCTATTAAGGAACACATCTGAAATTAGACCTTTGCTATATATGATGTAGTAATTTCGGAAGTTCATATCTCGGCCGTTTATGGACAGATTATCTTCTAGTTTTCAAACACTCGTTCATCTATGACCACGCTGATATGACAAAGGTCATAGCATTCCGGGATCCATGGCTCAAAAGAAGCCGATAGAAGAGGAATAGTAATAATAATAATAATAATAATAATAATAATAATAATAATAATAATAATAATAAAAGAGAATAATCAGAACAATTTCTAGAAGGATTCCAAGTAAAAGTTAGCATTATGCAGTATAAAGGTTAATACCAATCTATTATTTTACAAGTAGAAGGGTTAATAGGCAGGAACAACTTTCAGTCAAATTAGTTTCAAAATATTCAACATGTTACATGAAATTCAGGGATCAATGTGTACAAATTGTATACAAATGTTCTCTGGTGAAATTCACTTTTTAGTAACTGCTCTAGATAATATTTCTTGTCATTCGGATCAATCACTTAGGTGGCTTTGGAGAAGATTTATATACAGACACAAAACTGGTCACAAAAATCAGCTAGATGATTGGCCATTCAACAGTAAACAGGTTAATCAGGGATTGGCCATTCAGCAGTAAAAATTCTAAGAAGTGTGTGACAATCTTATCTTTCCAATATTTTTAATAGACACTGGAATTTTAGTACAAAATCAATGAAATAGAATTTAACATTCTGCAGTATAAGGGTTAATACAAATCTAATATTTCACCAATAGAAGGCTTAATAGGCAGGAACAATTTCCTGTCAAATTGTTTTGAAAGATATTCAACAGCTATCCTTAGCATCTACATTAAGTACAAGTGTTATATTGGCATTACTAAGTTCATGGGCTAATCAGTCAGGTTGTCAATTGGTATTAAATGGCAATTAAATCCCTATTATATTAATATGTTTACCTAGAGCACTGACAGTAGCAAATGCCATTTGTTACCCCCATGGTAACCAGATATAAAATGACAATTAAATGTCACATTAATCATTTTTATTAGAGCCTCTAGCAAACTGTCTTCTACTACATAATAAAGATGAAAATTAAAATCTAAATATTTCTGCACTTTACAAATAGATCTCGTTCATTTTCACACACACTCTGCGGACGGTCAACTAACATATGTATAGCAATTTTCTCCATCAAAATCCATCAAATAAAAAAGTTCAAAATTGCCCCCAAATGCTCGAAATTGATTGGTCCACGGTTCCGATACTGTATGACCAATCAAGTTTTTGCGAACAATTTTCACTTGCCGCCATTGACTGATTATAGTCCCCAAATTTTAGCCAGATCGCTTCAGAAGATCCAGAAGCCAGATCGCTTCGGAAGATCCAGAGGAGAAGATTATTTTGTCATTTATGACGTCATCAATATGGCCGCCAAATCCCCGAGTGCATCATGTTCTCTTTGATTAATTTTGATCCTAGTTGGCATGTAGACCATAGAAGCCGAGTCTTGTATTGATTGACCTGCTGAGTTTTGGTTCAATCTACTTGCTGGAAATGGCTGGCGGAAGAATAATAATAATAATAATAATAATAATAATAATAATAATAATAATAATAATAATAATAATAATAATAAACAGAACAATTACTCTAGTCTTCCAGAGCTTCGCTCTTGGAAGCCTAATAATAATCGGAACAATTACAATAGGCTTCCAGCCTGCAGCTTGGAAGCCTAATAATAATCGGAACACTTACAATAGGCTTCCAGCCTGCAGCTTGAAAGCCTAATTATATACAGTCGCTTGCAATGCATCTAGTCGCACCTCTAATAGCGTTCGTTTGTTTGTCTCATCCGACAGTCACTCCTCTAATAGTGTTCGTTTATTTGTATCATCCGACAGTCGCTCTTCTAATAGCGTTCGTTTATTTGTCTCATCCGACAGTCGCTCCTCTAGTAGTGGTCATTTGTTTGTCTCATCTTTGCGTTCAGTACAGTGATTTGTAAACGACTTTTGACTGACTGTACTGATGATTGTAAATCTTGTTTCCCACACTGTAGATAGGTCTCCGTTCAGTTCCTCGGCAGAAATGGCCGGCACTTTATAAGTCAATGTGTAACAGTGATAATGAGAATGATAGAAAATTTAAGAGCAGCCATTTTGTCACAGACAAAATTATCTAACAAATAATTCACGCAGTACCTTAATAACGGCAAGGCAAAGTTATCTTATGTTGATTGCGATTGCGCAATTTGGTAATTATATAGGACGGATCAAGGATATTAGAACTGAATTCATTCTGAAGGAAGAAAACGCAGATTGAGCTCAAGGGGCCTAAATAAGAAACTTGTTTAATAATTTGAATACAATTTGACTAAATGTGCTGCTGTGTATGGAGTAGCAAAGGGTGTGTTGGGTATTAGTCAACGAGAATGTGTAATATTAATTTGCCCATAACCACCCATTTCTTAGCCAAGATGGGATGTAGGATATTAACACCTTAGCCAAGACAAGCCAGAAATCACAAATTATTTACTATGTCGGGAATATTCTTTTCAATATTTTGAAACTAATTTGACTGGGAGCTGTTGCTGCCTGCTTCCCAGTAGAGCTGTCTTGAAAGCGAGACCCACTAATTTCCTGTACATGGTCAAAGCGCTAAGGACTATGACATAGCGCATACGCATGTTCGATCTTACGCATCTATATATAAATTTGCGACCTTGTTTGATGGCTAGAGGCATGCATCATTGAGTATTCTACTAGGAATAGCGACCACCTTCTCAAGCAGACAGAAATCTGTATTGCAATGCATGAAGATATATGGTGAATTGAGCATTTGAGGGGGTTCCCACTGGGGCGGTTTCCTAGCGAGAATAAGCG
Source organism: Chaetoderma sp. LZ-2023a (assembly GCA_034401795.1). Taxonomy (NCBI): domain Eukaryota; kingdom Metazoa; phylum Mollusca; class Caudofoveata; order Chaetodermatida; family Chaetodermatidae; genus Chaetoderma; species Chaetoderma sp. LZ-2023a. The sequence goes on along the minus strand of CM067374.1, from coordinate 126,032,399 downwards.
CTTTTATTCGTAAATTTTTCAAAACATGTATGGATTTTTTGTTTGAATACATATATAAATACAAGTGGTTCCATTGGAGGTTACTTAAATAGTGTCTTTGATATACGATCAAAAATTTGATTTTATAGTTGGCATACATTACTTATACCAATGCATCCCACGGAATGGGGAGAGAGGGGTGAGGGGTGGTTGAGAGAGGGCGGTGGATGGAGGGATGGGGTAGTGACTCAGAGAGGGCTCTCTCTCTCTCTCTCTCTCTCTCTCTCTCTCTCTCTCTCTCTCTAGTTGGGCGGGTGCGCGTGTGTGAGAGCGATAGTGTGAGTGCGAGAGAGAGAGAGAGGGCGAATGAGAGAGGGAGGGAGCGGGAGAAGGAGAGAAGGAGGGAGAGAGAGAAAGAAGAGGGCTGAAGAGAGAGAGAGAGAGAGAGAGAGAGAGAGAGAGAGAGAGAGAGGGTCTTCTCACTGGGTAGGGTGCCCATGTAGGGCGATCACAAGCACAGTCTCATCACATGGTGTCCATGTACCACACCCACGAGCACAGTCACGCGCACAGTGTCCATATAGGACAATCATAAGGACAGTCTTCTCACAGAGTGTCCTTGTAGGACAATCACAAGCACAGTCTTCTCACAGAGTGTCCATGTAGGACAATCACAAGCACAGTCTCCTCACAGAGTGTCCATGTAGGACAATCACAAGCACAGTCTTCTCACAGAGTGTCCATGTAGGACAATCACAAGGACAGTCTTCTCACAGAGTGTACATGTACCACACTCCCAAGCACAGTCTTTTCACAGGGTGTCCATGTAGGACAATCACAAGCACAGCCTCCTCACAGAGTGTCCATGTAGGACAATCACAAGCACAGTCTCCTCACAGAGTATCCATGTACCACATTCCCAAGCACAGTGTTTTCACAGGGTGTCCATGTAGGACAATCACTAGCACAGTCTCCTCACAGAGTGTCCATGTACCACAATTACAAGCACAGTAGGGCAATCACACCGAGAGTCTTGTGTAAGGCTGCGCGGTATGGCGTAATGTCAAACAGCTGACAATGTCGATGCCAAATTTCAAACCGGTTTGAACCATATGTCGGTTTACGGGGTGGGGCCCAGGATGAGTGGATACAATGGACCTTTCCAGTTTATCCATCCATAATATGACGTCATAATCAACTATGTAACGTGTAGAATGACGTCATAATCAAAGGCATTATGAATGACGTAGATAAGTTCGTCACGAACACACAATTGCTGACCGACTAAGCGTTGTTGTACGAATTTTATGGCTTTACTATTTAATAAACATGCTGGTGAATATTTTGAAAGTTATATGACTGCGAGCTGTTACTGTCATATAGGCAGTAACAACGCTCTGTCAAATTAGTTTTAAAATAATAAACAGCTTACCTGTAGCGTATTCTGAAAATTTATAGTCCGGGAGTTTAGGCATCGATCGATCCCAACATGGACGAAGCGTGGGTGGAGCTTAACTAGGGATGGGCGGGGAATAGCTAAAACTAGATTCCTCCATTATTGTAGCCCTATGTAATAGTTATTCTCCAAACATGTTGCAAGTATGTGTGTTACCGGGAACTTTTGATCCAAAATACACGCTCACAACTCTAAATTTCTTTATAAGCATCAGGAATAAGGTATATAACATTCATTTCTGATTACGCCAGTAATTTTTAGGATCTAGCTTCTTAGGGACTAACAAGTAATTTTATTGCTTACGATCTGCATTCCCCATGTATAATATTTATATGTCAAATATATATTTGACTGACTGACCAGTGCTGCCTACTGACAGCCACGTGTATGGCAGGCAATATGCAGCAATAGGCAGCGATGGCCAGTCAGCCGAACATACACTTCTTTATTTTGAGGCTGGGTGAGGTATGAGTGGATTTTAATTAGTATAGTGTTAAGTAATCAGAGGTACATAAATTAATACTATATACGCCTATATACGGAATGAGAGTCTTTATATTTCCTTTGTATTTATACTGTTTGATGTCTGAGAGAGAAAAGAGGATGCTGGCAAAGATGCATAGCAATACAATTGCATTGTATTGAGCAACCCTGATAACGCAGTTTACTGGGCCGATGCTGGGCGGTTACCGGGTCAATACTGAAAGTATCGGCATGGTATCGACCCGGCATCGGTCCAGTAAGCTGCGTTATCTGGGAAGTGCTATATATAACACAATGTGTTATATAGCTAGAAAATGTATTGAGAGGTAATCACGTCATTTTCACGACGATTTTCAGGATATTATTTAATGTGGTCATTGGTCTTGCATACGATTTATAAAAAAAAATTCTGCATTTCCGTTTGAATTTATAGATTGTTTCACTGCATTTTATATTGTTATCTAAATCATTCCATAGGTTAACAGCTTTGACAGAAACACACATTGCGTTTTGAGTGGTACGACTATATCTATCTTTAAAAGTTATCTGCTTGTCGTGTGTAATGTTGATGAGCTGTCTCCGTTAACTGAAAAATAGTTTTGCAAGTTTATTGGCAACATGTTATTTTTTGCTTTAAAGGGATATTCCACTGGGGGATTTTATGCATCTGACGTAAAGTACTAATTTTCCGCATTAATTTGAGACCAAGAGCACAATTTTATGCCAACAAATAAAAAAGATATCCTCAATTTAAATTGCTAAAGTAACCAGTAGATAGAGGCGCCATTTTGGACAAGCAGCTGACGTCACCGACACACCTACTCTCTTTGCCCGATCGAGGATAGCCGTAACCAGGGGAGATAAATCTTGCATCTCGTGTATAATTAGCGTACTGCCTAAACAACTGACACTTTGCCACAGTGTTTGGAGGAAATTAAAGTGAATTAGTGACCCGATGATCGCGCCACTCATTGTAGTGCTAAATTGTCAAAAATTGTTTTCTTATGGGTAATTTCTATTTTAAAAAAACATTGAAGGGTTATGCCAGGACCGTGTTTGCAATCAACCAGCTACAACAAATTCTTGAAAAATATGTTAGTTGAATAAATGTTGAATGTAATTTCTCTGAAAGCTGTTGCTATTGCAACTTCTGTTTCCAGTCAAATTCCAGTTTCAAAATATTCAACAGGCAGTAAATATGGGTCAACATTTAAAAATTTGGGATCAATTAGTTAACTCTTTCAAGGACAGAAAAGCAGAAAGCTTAAAATTTACCCTGCAAAGGCCTATTGTGTGAAACTAATTAGTTTGGAAGCTACTGCAACATAATTCCAGGAAAATTTAATTCAGACTATTCAACACTCTGCATAGTTATTTTAAAATTGGGAGTAAACGTTGTAAATGATTAATAACGCTGGATTTCAATAGTGTGAAGGCACTAAATTACTAATTATGTCTAGCTAGTCCAGGAGCTAAAGCTAGGTCAGAATCGTGACGTAGCACACCCAGTATTCGGAAGGTCTGACACTTGCTGTGGCTTGGGGGACATGTCCCACACATTTTAAGCCCTGTTGTACAAACAAATTGTGGTAGCACTAATTAGTTATCCTGATTTCTTTGCATAGGGGGTCTAGGCTTTGGCTGTATCCACAGTGCACAACGATATAAGCATGATCGTGTCATAACTCAAAGTAATATCGTATTAGATTCACCATATATGATATTTAGACGGATATCGACGTAACATATATCCAACATACATTTTGCATGCATATACCAAAGGCGAGGGTGAAATGTGAAGGTTATATTTTATGTATGTATACTAACTCCATCATAGAATCTGTATATCCAGCTGTACCACTGTTGACAAAGCACCCAGGTAATGGTGGTTGGAATGAGACAGATGGATGTGGTGGTAATCGGTGCGGAAAAACAAATTAAAATGAATACTACACCTCACATCGCTCTCATTGTCATTGTCTACATATAATTCAAATTATGCCTGTAACACTTGTTCCGGGATAATTTTTTAATTTGTGTTCCAACGAATGCAATTTGGCCCAAGACCAGAGCGTGTCATACATGCTGAACACTCAGTCAGGAGAAGGGCTTTGACAGCACCAGGTACTGAAAACAGAATTCTTGATTGTGGGGTGTTTGGTAGAAGACCAGTTGTGACCGCGTTCATAGACACTGTCAAGAAGGATTGGTACCAATGTGATAGCTCAATCCAGGAACAGGCATTAGTCATGGATCTTGCATGGGCCATCGTTCGAATGTGTCCAATAAAATTGTTTGCGGTAGATCTTGTACCCATGATGACCACAGAAACACAAACAGTCCCTAGTTGGAGTGGATTTAATGCACTTGTATCATGTGCTAACGCACCTTTTACACAAATCGGTTACTGTCCAATGATTTCCGGATCACCAACTGAATTCAATACGGTGTATACGGTCATGAAACAAGTTCAAAGAATGATGACAACACTAGGACAGAATGACTCGGTCATTACATTCGACTTGGCCATATATGTCAAGGCAAAGGAGATACAGTGGCGATATAAAGAAGAGTTTAGTGACACTGTGTTCAGACTGGGGGGATTCCACATTGCGCTAAACTACTTAGCTGTTATGGGAAAGATGTTTGATGACTCTGGCTTAAAAGATCTCCTCATAGAGGCCAACACATATGGTAGCAGCACGGCTGCTGTTCTACTTAAAGGGAATTCATATAATCGATGAGTGAGGGCTCACAAATTGGTTCTGGAAGCGCTGCTGCGATTACAATGGCAGTCTTTTTCCAAATGGGTTCAACAAAATGGACAACATGAAGACCACATTACTCCAACAGATTTGGAGAGTCTGGATGAGAAGATTAAGATGTGCCGAAGCAGCATTGACGACTTAGACGCACTGTAAGAAAATTTCAAAGAGGTGTGTATGTACGTGAATAAATTGCAACAGCTGTTCAAATCCTTTAAAGTTGAGTCAAGCTCGAAATCACACCTGGTCGCATTTTAGAACTCATATATTCATATGGTAGAGCTGCTGTTTGGATTCATAAGAGCTGAGAGAACTGGAGATTGGCAGGCACACCTATCTGCTACTGCTGCTATGGTGCCATATTTCTACAGCATGGACAGAACCAATTATGCAAGATGGCTGCCAATATATCTTGCGGACATGAAGATGCTTCCAAGTACACATCCCCATGTACATGAACAATTCTTGAATGGAAATCATTCCGTAAGTCGCTCACACCATCCATTCAATCAAGTGAGGACAGATATGGCCTTAGAGCAATCGATTAATTTGGATTCCAAAAAGCGAGGTGGTATTATTGGAATAACACAAAAGCCAGGAGCTCTGGAGAGGTGGTTTTTAACTAGCCACGAGAGGGCAGCCATAACAACGGTCGCAAAGCAAATGTGTGGGTTACAAGATAGTCACATGTTTGGAGTATATAAGGAAATGGGGAGTAATCAAATGAACAGGGATGAAACCGATGTGCAGAAGATACTTTCGATGTTCTCATCAGATATAATGACCAATCCCTTTAATATTGCGGAAAACGACGACAGCGAGTGTCTTCCGCTTGTAAACATTGCAACTGGCGTGGTATTGCCTAGTGAAATCGCCAAGAGACTTGTTTCCGCCAGTGACATTGGTAAGGAGATTATGAACAATTTTGTTCAGGATCGGCTGGACACTAACACGAGAAGCTTTTGGGACACGTTGCCACACTTAAAACTTAAAACATTTGCCAGCCTAGCACAGAAGAAAAAACTCAAAACAAATGATGAAAAAATTCAAAATGTGAGATCTGACCGCGAACTATTTGGTCGATTAATTATTGCCGCAAGGTCCAGAGATGTTGATTTAAAACTAGTGATGACGTATGAACTGTCTGCTGTTCCACTATCATTGTCACATACGGATGGGACTCTAAGAAAGAATGTGAAAAGTGTTTTGTTAAGTGAACTAGAAAAGGAAGTAAATGTTGATGGACGGCTTCCACCTGTTGACAAGACAGGCGCAACAGCTTATGTAGTAGATGGCATGGCAATTGTGCAAATGGTTAAAACTGGAGGTACGTCTACATTTGGAGAATTGTCTGATAAATACTGGCACATCTTTACAGTTCCACTGAATCAAGAAGACTGCAACAGAGTAGATATAGTTTTTGACAGATATGATAGACTGGAATCTCTCAAAGCGGAAGAGCGGCTAAAACGTGGGTCATCAACAGCATTGGAAGTAAAGATTGCTGGAGAAAATACTCCGGTTCCAAAGCAATGGGCCAAGTACATCAGCAATCCAAGCAACAAAAGTAACCTGGTTGCATTTCTCAGCAAGCGGTGGCGTGATACTGGTACAAATATGCTATCTGCCGACAATTGCGTCATTCTTGCTGGTGGCTTTAACGATGGAATGGATGTTGTTGTCATTTCAGCGAACAATTCGTGGTATTTGGAAGAACTTCGATCAGATCACGAGGAAGCAGATACGCGTATGATGTTGCACGCGCTACACGCTTCAAAAGACCACATGCGTGTTGTTATACAGTCTCCTGACACAGACGTGGCAGTACTTAGTATATATACGTATCGTTCGCTTCACTGTTCTGAACTATGGTTCCGTACGGGCACAAAGGACAAATTGCGATACATACCAATACATACAGTTGCTCAAGTACTGGGCCCAGCTATCTGTCTGTCTTTGCCTGTGTTTCATTCTCTTACAGGTTGTGATAGCACTAGTGTGTCATCAGCTTAGCTTAGCCCAACTCGGCGAACATGTTGACTTATCACCGAATACTGCAATTCTATGTGAGAAATTTGTCTGTGAGTTGTATACCACCAGGGATGTGGGAAAGACAGCTGATGAAAGCCGTTATTGGCTCTTTTGTCAAAAGAGACAAAGAAATGAAAATCTTCCACCTACATCGAATAGTCTAAAGCATCACACCGAAAGGGCCAATTTTCAAGCTCTTGTTTGGAGACGTTCATTGCAAGCTGTTCAGAATCTTCCATCTCCAAATGGACATGGCTGGAGTATTGGGGATGGTCTACTCAAGCCTGTTCTAATGTCAAAGGATCCTGCTCCATTTGGATTAATTGAACTCACATCATGTAGATGTCAAAAGTCTGCCTGCAAAAGAACAGATCTCTGTCAATGCAAGGCTAATAATCTACTCTGCACTGAAGCATGCCTTTGTATGGGAGGTGAAATGTGTGACAATGTTCAGCATACAATTGTCGAAGATGACTCTGACACGGATGAGTAACATTCTCTCATTTGCTCACGTGATAAATATGTCCTGCCAGCTTGTGTAGACATGCACTGCATGTCAGTTAAAAGTTTAATTATGAAAAATGTAGAAAACATGGGCATTGTTGTAGCTAAGGTATTGCTAGTCACAAGAAGACCTAAGTGCCCCAATATGTACAAAGCAACATACGGGTGTCTTAAACGAGGTTGATTATGTATAAATCTGCGATATACGATCACTCCTTTCCATTTTGGTTAAGATTGTATTGATATAACATGCGCTTAAGTTTGTGAAAAATTTACCATTGTGAAAATTGTCTGAAAACTACATTCAACACCTATTGTAAATGGGCTTCTCACGGGTTAGTGATACCACAATTTTCTTGTACAACACGGCTCAGAATATACCCAAGACATCGGTCTAGCATAATATAGAGACAAACCTTCTGAATACTGGGTGTGCTACGAAACCATTCTTCTAGACCCCTTTTGAAAATTGGCTCCCTGACTATAGCGTACACTTGTCATTATTTACTAGCTGTCACCTATCGTCTACGAAGTAAGCCGCTAAGCGGTTGCCTATAATTGACCGACCGGACAATCAGCGACATCGTTTCATTTTGGTTTGCAAATCCGTTTTACAATTGATGCCAGCAAATACGACGTTAATTGTCGAGTTTGATTCTGTTATATTAAAATTAAGTACCGCGCCTTTTGTTTTGAAATGCATGACACATTATTTTAAAATTATACAGACAATATGTTCTAAACTTGTGTCTTCCAAATTTAAATGTGGAAGATATCCATCCAGTGCCGATGTTATGAAGCCATCTTTCAGTTAGCCCCTGTTCATGCGGATGCTTCTGTGGATCCGGTATCTGAAAATGTGAATTGCCGTACCGTTTCCATGATCGTTTCTATTACTGCAAGCCCATGCTTGACACGGACATGATGCGATTTAACCATTTCACGCCAACACTGGCCTCTACAATCGTCAAATTGAGGACGCAGGTCAAAAGAAGGCTATTGTGAGAATTTACAACTAAAACGACTGTCTCAGTAACCGAACCAGCCATTCCAGTGGTCAATTTTCAAAAATAGTCTTCGCTTGGCCTGCAAATGGGCATTCAATAAGGAAATATTCTGATTTTCCTACCAGAATTAATATTCGGCCTTCATAACGCGAAGTAAACAGGTAAATCTAAAAGCGCTGGCGATATTTTGCTGGTGTGTCGCTGACGTCATAATCTCGCGGTTTCTCGCACTCGTTGCGAGAAAATGGATGCGCCCAGGAGTCACGTTTTCGAGCGTTTTGGGCATATTCATTTTATTATTTCTCGGCAATGGAGCAGTGTATTTTATATTTTTTTACGGCAACTATTCGGATTATAGTATATTTTTAGTCGACTTATTCCCGATTTTCACTGGAATTTCCCTTTAAACATTATAATTAAATATGTTAAGTTCAATTATATCAAAATAATGTGAGAGTTTTGTGTTTTATAATCTATTGTAGAACTGCGTGAAAAGTTTCAGCATTGAGGCTCGTAACGTTATCAGATATTCGTGACATGTGCGTGTGCGTCATTGCTCTTGTTGTCTTTCAGCGTTATAATGAGGCGTGCCACCCTAACTTATGTTACGTTAACATTTAATGATCAAGCTGGCAAGACACTCGCACCTGGTGTCTTAATCGTCTTAAGAATGTCCAATTGCAGGCCAAGATAATAGTATTTTTGAAGATTTACCACTGGAATGACTGGCTCGGTAACCGAGCCAGTCATTCCAGTGGTAAATTTTCAAAAATACTATTCTCTTGGCCTGCAAATAGACGCTGGCTGATCAAAAACTCGAATTTTCTTAGCAATTTCCCCTTTGGCGGTCAAACTGGTCAAACACGTTCTCTGTAATTGTCTTGAGGCCAGAAAAAATTGTATGTAATTTTCAGTGGTAAATTTACAAAAATAGTCTTCCCTTGGCCTTCAAACATTATAATTTTATTGAAAAATCTTGCCAATTAAACGTTTAATTGATATGAGGTGCACCCTGGGCGCTTTGAGGCGCTGTGGGCATAAGAGGGGTTAGATACTCTGACGTTAAATTACATGGCAATTATGTCGAATTATTCATTGCAAGAAGTAAAACCGATCAACTTACGCTACACATTCACATTCACGAAGTTGGCGCCAAACTATTACGAAGTTCAGATCAGGGGGGGGGGGGGGGGTGGGGTGCAGCTCGGGGGTATAATCGGAGAGGGATGGGGTGGTGAGGGGGTGAGTTTGGGACAGTTCGGCACATGCCGGGGTGGTAGCTAGCAAGATCGTGCTTTGTTTCGTGGTGCAGGCAAGAACTGTCACGAACTCTCACAAGTACCACGACACCTCTACGATAGTTTCGCGACACTTCTACGAACGTTCACGAACTCTCACGAGGTACCATGAAATCTCAAGAACTCAGGGACGAGATGGGCAGTTTCTTCATTCCACAGCTACCCACCGATGCTGTTTAAAGTTTTTCTCTTGTCCACCCATCTGGTTACATCATATCCAATGATTAATACTATTGGCAGATAGGTGTATGTATACAAAATCTATGTATACAATTTCATGACCTTTGATGACCTTCATTCGTAGCAGTTCGCAGCAGTTCGTAGTAGTCCGTATGAGTTCGTGAATGTTCGGGATAGTTCGGGACGGATCGTGAGTCGAGTTGTTAGTACTTCGTAACAGTTCGTGAAGGTTCTGGACACTTTGTGACAGAGTTCAATGACCTAAAAAAAGTGTCCTGAACTTAAGTTCCGGACACGTGGGACACGTCACGAGACTTCGTCGCAGACTTCGTGAATGTGTAAGAGTTCGCTACTACTGCTACTGCTACTGCTACTGCTACTGCTACTGCTACTGCTACTAATACTACAGGTTTTCTCTAAGAGGTGAAAGGGACTATTTTTTGCCAAAGATAGTCTTGAAATTTTTGTCGAACGTCTATTTCATCGAACTCGTTTTAGTTACTCCTGTATAGCAGCTAGCCTGGATTATGATTACCACGAATTTGAAAGAGAATAAATTTGATTTATTAGGAAATAGAAGTGTTAGTTCTTATGTGAAAGATCATGGCCATGCTACAAAAATTGGCCGATTTTGTCGGGTCCATTATCGTATTATTCAAGCCAGCCAGTAATAATCCGTAGCGAGCAGGCCGGCCAGCAAATCGGGCAAATCCTTGACACCTGTCAAAGATTTTTTTTTACCAGATTTTTCTGGCCGAATTGGTTAAAATCGGGCCGGAAGTTCCTGCTCATCTGCCGATACTACCGATTTTTCCACCCACCAGTGCATCTGGCCGGAAAAATTGGTAGATGGTTAGCCAGCTTTATATTAACTGTGTAGATTATGCAATACCATAAGCATAGGCTCTATACATATTTTTCACTTTGGTCATACAGATAGGCTGTTGGTTGTTCTTAGACTAAGTTGACTAAGAGCTGTTGTCACTTTAGACAGCAACAGCTTCGAGTCATGGTTTTCAAATTTTAAATCACTTTGCATTATATGTAATATATTTTGTGGCCTGAAAAGAGGCACACTCACATTTCTAACGCAATGCTACAAGAGCCGCGTAAAATAGTATTATTACATCATGTTTTTTAGTATATGTGATATAACACAAAGGCATTAATGGATTATAATGTAATTAACAAAGGCTTCATAGATAGACACCATTTTTGCTGATACACAAGCGTTTGCCGTTGTATGTGTTTTGTGGTATTCTGTGACAGGAGTCATAGAGTGTTTGAGAACGAAATCACAATTTAAAAGCCAAAGGGTATGCATAATTTGATATACTTATGCTAGATATTCCGAATCGGTAATTATTATTATTATTATTATTATTATTATTATTATTATTATTATTATTATTATTATGATTATTATTATTATTATTATTATTATTATTATTATTATTATTATTATTATTATTATTATTATATAGTAGCCTACAGCTCAGAAATAACATAACACGGCTCCAGAACAAAAACAGAAACATTTTAGTAAGAATTGTTCTGTTGGAACGTTTTATCGCAATTGGATTGGAAGATATTGTTGCCTTAGGTAGCAAAGTCTTCAAATCCAATGGACCTTTCCAGTTTTAGCTAAGCCCCGCCCATCACTAGCTAAGGTCACCCACACCTTGCTGTGTTGGGATTGATCGATCCCCGAATGCCCTAACTATCAATTTCCTGAAAACTATGCAGGTAAGCTGTTGGATATTTTGTAACTAATGTGACTCAAAATATTCAACAGAATATTTATTAAATAGTAGGCATACAATTCGTACAGCAACGCATAGTCTGTCTTCAAATATATATATTCCATTCTCTGCTCTGGTGTGTCACAATTTTTGTATTATTGCAACATCACTAATAGCTCCGCTCTGTCTGTTGACGGGACCAGACTGCCCACCTACGAGACCGTTCTGCATAATGTACAAGGATTATGATTGCTGCTAGATTGGCTAATATTGAAAGGCAAACCAAGTACAGAAAATGTACAAATGTGGATAGAGAGTTGAAACAGCAAGCACAAGAAGGCTTCGGTAAAAGCTGTATATTTTGTGGAAAATGTAATAGAACGATTCATAGCTACATGTACTGCACATGGGAACTTGATAAGAGTGTGGGGCATATTACCATAAAGCTAGAGGAGAAAACCTTGTTAGCACGAATAGCGGGTGGTGACCTAATAGTTAGTGAAGCTCAATATCACTATAACTGTTTAAGCATGTTTAAGATTCACATTAACGGTTATTGCGCAGCGAGCATGGGGAGAGCCAAAGCAGCAATGCAGAGAATTAGTTCAGTCCCATGTATTTGCCAAGTCAATTTCATATATAGACGACAATATTGATGAAGGAATATTGATTTTCAACATTTCTGGTTTGCATACATTGTAAAAAATCGACCTTCTGTTAGAATCTTCTTGGTTTTGATAAAACAGTGAATAAGGCAAAGCTAAAACATCAACTCTTTGCACATTTCAGCGAGAAGCGTCAGGAACACACAGATGTGAAGAACACACTCCTTGTTTTCAAGGATGGTCTACAACAGATCTTCAAGTTTGCAGTGGCTGCACATGATTTGGATGAAGAGGCTATTTCTATGAACCAAGTTGTCGAATCAGTGGGAAAAGAGATATTTGGCAAGAAATTCCTCAAGTTCTCAGACTCGTTTCGCGATCACTGCCATGTCTGAGTCACTTCCAGTCATTCTCAAGTCATTAGTATCATTGCTTCTATATGATAACAGCATCATGGTTGAGTACTGACTCAAGTCTGCCTTACTATTGGCCAGCTAATACTCTTGAACTCGAAGTAACCGGCTCTGGAATCCACCAAGCTTGTTTTGTATGTGGGACTAAAGGGCCATATTAACACCAGCAGCAAAACGGTGTTAACACAATTGTATGAACTGGATATCAGATCAGTTATAAATGACTTTTAGAAATATTAGACTGGTTCACTGCAGCTCTGTGTCAACGATTTCAGCGCGAGAATTCTGTCTGTCCCACTCAGTTGCGTGTGATATCTGTAATGTTGGTGTAATTGACAAATTAACCACACATATTTGTGATCTACTACAGCGGAAGGATCCTTTCATGCAACAGTTCTGAGCTTCCTTCAGTTTTTCACAACTAATAATCCTTGGGAAAGCAGGTCTCCTACCAAAATTCCAACTGAAACCACATTTGGAACTGCACGATTACCTGACAGTTGCTGCATTGCCACTGACATGGTATGCAATGTGGGATGTCTTAAAGTGGCAGAGGTTGTTATAGCTCATATTATGAACAACCTTGATGAGGCTGTGAGACAAGAGATCAAATGGTTAGAACACAGTATTGAAGTCCTGTCCAAAGATATCCTTGGCAAGAACGAAACCATTGCATGGGCCGCTTACCACGCATCTAATCAGACAAACCTTACTAATTTCAGTGGTATAAGTGCGATGTTACCAATTTTCGTTGAGAAAGTGCTTATGGTTCCAATGGTCATTCACGGAATGACAACTGTAAAACATAAAACAAAAAGATTAGATCTAGGCCAAATACCAGTATTAGCGGCTGATCAACTGCTGTTCGCCATTTGCAGGTGCGTACAATATACATGGCGAGGGCCAGCGTATGTCATCATGTTTGGAGACCTTTAGCTTGACATAGCTTTGTGGAATGTGCTTATTGACCTGCTAGAAAAAGTGGTTGGACAGTTACAGGTCTAAACACCCATGCCGTCACTGGATAACATGGACCAGACACATCGCTGATCGCAAAGCCCCAAAAGGTTCTAAGGCTACAACAGCTGTCTTCAATCAGATAGACTTCATACTATGCAAGACAGAAACGATACCCCTACTTCGGAATGCTCGTTCATATGGAGGCACAGACCTCAATTCTGACCATAAGCCAGTCATTACACACCTTCAGATAAACGATCTCTACCCAATGTATAAACGCCATATCAGGCAAGAGAGTAGAGTCACCTACAACCTACCCAAGCTCATCAGCGACACAATATACCGATATTATATTGAGTACTGGTATCATAGCTATACCATTAGTCATACCGATATGATTTTGCTGATACCGAAATATCGAGATATAAGGTAAAACCGGTATAACATTTTATTAGGCAGATAATCTGCTTCCAATTAGTAATTTTTCAATATTATATAGCTGTCTAGTGATATAAGTTACTGCTCTTCGTACGGGGAAAATGATATTTTACCTGTATTTAACGATCCCGCTTTTCTGATTTATCTAGAGCTGTCAAATTGCTTTGAGGCTAGTGTTCTTCTTCTTCTTTGAGCGGAATTTCCTCCCTTGATGGAAGCACCCTTGTCAGACAAGATAAGATGGCATCGCGATAAATTGTTACTTGTTGCCGAATCCGCTTATCTGCTGTTTGTAGGAAATTCCTATGTTATCTTTAGATTTCATTAGTTTATTTCACTGCTGGATTTTATTTGCCGCCAAGTCGTCCACCTTGTGCGTACTTATCTTATTAAGAACTAACAGCCACCACGTATATAGTGAATAGATCAGGTCTCTGCCAATCTTCTCAAGCACACCCCTTACCGGTTCTTCATGTACACATAAGGGGAGATTTTCATGGGTTATGTCAAGCAGTATTTGCATCACGCTGTCTCTATCTTCCAACAGGTCACCTGTCTTGTATTCTCTTAGTAGCTCATCTAGTCTAGCCAAAGGACTGCGAACATCATTTAGTCTTTCGCACTTTAAGAGAAAGTGCTCTCTGTTCTGGGCCCCAACGTTGCACAGTCTGCACACTGGCGATGATCTGCCAAGTCTTGCCTCGTGGGTTTGGAGACGTAAGACTCGCACATTGCCTTCACCTTCACCCTAGCCTTCCCGGTTTCCCTGACTGAATCTAATGAACTGGTCCACACATATGCGACATGTTCATTATCTAATGTATCTGGGGATATGTATCGAAGGGTGCTATATTGATGCTTTCTCATCTCTTTCTGCTGCTTCTCTCTCCAGTGTGCATGAACTACACTTGTCACTGTTCTTTTCCAATCTGATCTCTTTGGTAGAATATTAAGTAGTTCGTGTGCTGTTGGTATCTAGGATTCTGTTTATGTACACAAACCAGCTGGCTGACGGAAGACCACTTGATACTCTATAGAGTCTTGATCTTGTAAGCAGTTTCGGAGTAGGGCCAGAACCCTTTTATCTATGTCTGCCTCAACTGGGAACACACCGATAAGCACTGCTATACTGGCTGTCGAATCTAGGAGATTTTGGAATCGCCGCATCTGCCTCTTTTGAAACAACTCTAGCTTGTAGGTGTTCTTGTTCTCCAGTTTAGAAATCTCCGATCCATACAACAGGCTTGCGTTAATGCAGGTCTCGACAGAGACTGAATAGCGGCTGGGTTAAGCCCATTGCTTCCATAGCAACCAACGCCAATAAGTTGATATAGGCCTGCAGTTGCAGACTTGACCATATCCGCTGCTCCGGTGTTGTTTATATTTGAGGCAGGGCCTTGGGTGATACTGAGGTGCACCTCCTTATCTGCCATCCTAACAGGCGGTGAGTTTATTTGCAATATAATGTGTGTTGGTTGACAAATTTTTGGATTTGTCATACATTAATGCTGCCAACTTTTGGAGTTATCATGCTTTAATGCTGCCGACTTATTTCCATTGATCTTAATTCAGTCCGTATTGAACATGTTCTTTGCAATTTTAGTCACTGCATATTCCAAGCTCCCATTTACTGGTCTTAATAATGCTGTATCATCTGCTACTGTAGGTGCTGAGTAGTCCATTGTTCCAATACATGCGCCAAGACCGCTGTCCTGTATTTCTTGGAGAACCTGCTTAAAGCAGGAGAAGAGTAGGGGTCGAAAGGGGCCCACTCTAATATTTAACCAAAATGCTGTAAAGAAAAGACCATACCTAGTGAGATTATGACTATACGGTTGCGTACTGTTTTACGTGAAGACGGGACGAATGATTCCCGAAGGATTCCCACGTTACTGTCTTATGTAATTCTCAGGATGCTGAATTAGTAGTTGCCACTTTTATTTATGCGGGCCTTCTTCTATGCTTACCCTAATATTTAGTTTTAGAGACAAAAATTATTTTAGGTGGCAAATGGCTGGCGTCTACCTGGCTTTTAGATACGGCTTGTCATTGAGAACAGATGCCCTGAGACATCAGTACTGAAGACAGCGTGCATACATGTTATTTAGTAAGATCTCCAAACTGGATAAGAATCCGGACATCTCGCTCCGTAACCACATAAAATGTCACAGGACATGGGTTACCTTTTACAAAAAGCATTATTTAGGCAACAGATGCATCGTTATGGTGGGGGTAATAGAGACGAATACCCACCGTAAATATCCTCCCCGTGAGGGCATGGCAGATCTGAATATCATGCCCAGACATTGTTACGGAATTCGGTCGGGATGCGCATCTCACCTGTCACCAGGTCCTATGGAACTAACTTTTTAACCTGTCGTTAGGTTTAAACACAAGTTGCCCAGTTATGCACTGCGGTGCAGGAGGATTGTTCAGCAGATTAAAGAAAATAATAATTAAGACATGTTTTCGCAGTGCTTTCCTACATTGGCAAAGGTGCTAACTACTGAGTATCCGAAGATACATGGGAAATGTGTGTGACACCACACCCTGGCCATCACCGCCCAGAAACCCCAATAGTTTCCCAGGGTTGTATCAGTCCATGGTGCGGATAGGAGCATCCAAACAATTAAGAAGCCATAAGGCTTAGTGGAACATGAAGAGAGACAATAACTTAGAAATATGAGGCCCTTTTGTTATGTTGGCCAATCTTACACAACCTTGCCGTAGTGCGGAGCTAAATTATCGCAATTACCAGAAAAGAGGCGTACACTACGTGTTTCCTAACGAAGAAATTGTCTCTAATCAATTGAACCTATCCTATCGAGCTGAATAGAAAAGGTTTTTAGTTGGTAGCATGCTGGGCTAAACAGAGTTATAGCATGGACAGCGACCTCAGTGAAAAATTGTTGGTGGCGGGAGAAAGTGCTGCATATATATGCTGTATAGTGTTGTCTACGTGCACTGCAGTCCTATGTTTCCTACAAATGAACAAAACATATGAACTAATGGCCACTGGCCATATACAAACTAACCAGAACAATCAACACAGTGTGAAATGATCAGAATAATATATCTATAGTACAGGTTAAGGAACCTACTACGGTGCGGTTAGAAAAAACACCTTACAGAAAATAAGAATAACTATAAACAGATACAGAAATTATAACTAGTGGTCCTAAGACCGGTACGGTGCCTTTTAGTTAGCGGGACCATTTATACAAATACGATATAATTATGAAAAATGTAATTAATGGAATAATTAAAATGTCAAGTATAGTTACTTGAATAATCGGTAGCCATTCTTAAGTCGGGGCTATCGTGTTACTGAAATTGATACGTCACCCTTAGGCTGACGTGAGTTGATGCATTCCCTGGAAGCGGGAAAGTTCCCACAGGCTGGTTTCCGCAAACAGGATTCCCGCAAGCAGCTCATGACTGGAGCGGATCGAACTCAGGACTGTAATCACAATATAGAATGTCTAACGAATAGTCAGCAAGAAATACAATAACATTACTGGTGTGACGAAAGTTCCCATACACCGATGGTACGGATGGAAGTTGACAACAACCCGATCATAAGCGGGGTTTGTTATATGTGGATGAAGATTCATAACCCAGCTTAACGGTGCGGGGTACATCAACCATCTCTGAAAACCTACCGGGCAAAGTTTACTTGCTGTGGTCGAAAAGTTTAGATAAACCTGCACATTAGTGCGGGGACGGTTAAATAACCACTTTTTGGCGTGGCCGGCAGATCCGGCGAGTCATCCACCAAAGAACATCGCTGCCTCTACATCTGTAGAATCACATTTGCAGGGCGGGAAAGGCCTCACCGCAAGTTCGTGTTCCGAATTAGTTCTTGATATATTCGTGAACAATATCTAAAAAGTTCCAAAAATGCGCCCACAAGCAACGGGAGTCACAAAATTGCTTTAGTGTGGTGGGTTGGATTACTGCTGGCTCCGAGAGAGAAACCGACAGAAAGCGAAGTGATCTGCGTAATGCCTGTCGTGCTGATCGCAGCTGACACAGGTCCAACCTATTCGGCCAGGGGCCGAGGATGCGCTCGAGCTCTGGATCTCATCTCCTTTTATACTACTTGTGATGTCACAGGCGCAGGCTCCAACCAATCATCGGTCGCGAAACAGCCAATCAGCGCGTAGCTAATAATAACACAGTCGAATGTTCTAGAACATTCTAGAAGTTCTGCGTACACGTGGTTGTGACGTCACAGATAATCAAAAGGGGTTTTCCGTGGATAACTCAGCCATTTCTTAACCGATTTTGAAATGGTTTACAGATTTGGAAAGCGCATCGAATTCTGGTCTTGACTAATGCCAGATTCGCCGGGAACAGGTAATTAAAAAGGATTACATTGTACCGTCTCTGTACACTAAAAGCGTCATCCTATCATGGTCGAAAAATACACACTCTGTCAAAAATAGCATTTAAGCGTGCGCATGTGCACTATGCGCTTTAACGAACTTAGTCGTTTTTATAACACGATCTCTCTCATAGGCTCATATATGCTTATGGCTCTACCCAGGGGGCGTGCTCAGGGAATGAATCCAGGACGGGCGGCGCGTACCCAGCTTGGCTGGTACGGCCGGTACCTGTCTGGTCGATCCGAACTACAACCCCTCCTAGTTTGACATCCGTGGCAAATGATCGCGCAGAGTGGATCGATGCACGGACGTACGCTAGGCAGGAATTATAGACTTCCCGGGTAGGTGTGTGGCCGGAGAGGAGTAGTGAAGCAATAGACGCATATTTTAGAGACAGAGCACATAAAGGTGCCAAAGAGGAGAGGGGAGGCATACTTTTAGTTTTTAATTTTTGACCTGGAATTATTTTTCCAGGTCTTCTTTTTTTGGGGTTTTTAATATTTTGGTGCGTGCTTTCAACTTTATTTAGCTAATGATTCCTAAACAATAGCTCGCATGGGTATTCTCTTTGGGTGCGGATAATTATTATCTCCGCAGAGAACACCCAAGCTCCAATGTACCACAATTTAAGTTTAAGATATATAATAATATAAAATATATGTATATCAAATATATAATTTTCACGTAACATACCCTTATGGGATATCTAAAATATTACAGCCGAATTACTTGCGCACCCCAGGTAAATAAAGAGGTACGCAACACGTATCTTGATTTAAAAAATATATTTGCGGCCCGTTATAGTGGGTCCGCAATGGGCAGCTCTCGCTGACCCCATAGCCGTCCTGACATCTAAGACAGGAAGAAAAATAATAAGAAAAATAGAACATAATAACAATAACTCAAAAGTTAGTTTATCAGGCAGTCCCAGCATAGCTGAGACTGCATGACGGGATTATGACATTATTGCACTGCAGGGTGCTGTATTCTTTACGTCGCACACTACGTTCCTACAACACGGGAGTCCGCAGTGCTCATTTTGTATGGGGCACAGCTGGGCAACTTAAGTGCGCAGCTGTGTCGAATAACCATAGTCATCCTAGGGACGGGATTTAATTGATGTAACATATATAATTTAAAAAAAAGTATTTCAAAAATAAATTAATAATAAGTAAGTTTCCATGAATCGCACCACTGATGTTCTGCTGTATCACAAATGATCACACCTCTACTGCAAAATTTCCCCACTGAGTCTGGGTCCCGCGACTGATGGTGGTTGGTCGAGGTGGATGAACTATTAATGCTGAGATGCGTTCATTATCACTGGCACTTTCGGAAATGTCTGAAGTGATGATGG
The DNA here is from genome assembly GCA_034401795.1 of Chaetoderma sp. LZ-2023a. NCBI lineage: Eukaryota > Metazoa > Mollusca > Caudofoveata > Chaetodermatida > Chaetodermatidae > Chaetoderma > Chaetoderma sp. LZ-2023a. The sequence continues at coordinate 126,012,793 of CM067374.1, read as the reverse complement.
CAGGAATATGAGCGTCTATAATGTCTCTCACATTTACTGCGGGTGCTAGAATGTTTGTCCGTAAGGCAGCGGTGGTGCTAGTGGGTGTCGCGGCGGTCGATGATGCGGTCTTCGTGATGGTCGTGGTGGCTGTGGTGGTTGTCGAGACGATGGCGGTGAGTTGAATCGTAGGCTGAGGCAATGATGCAGGAGCGGATGCGGTAGGTGATGACATCTTCCGAGACTTGGCGTACTTCAAGAGACGATTTGCAGTAGCATTGGGTACGGGCTGAATGTCCTGCGTGTGAGTGATACGTCTTTTTCCCACGTACAGTCATTCCAGAGTAGTTCCCTTCCTGATAGCTGGATCAGAAAGAGTGGGATGCGGATGCTGGACGACACGGGTTGGAGTAATACTAATGGACGCAAGTTGCGACGGTCCCGGTCCATCATCTATGGTCAGGTCAGGAGGAGATGGTGACTGGTGGTAACTTGGAATCTCCATCTCACTAGGTGTTGTGATAATTACCGATATCGGCTGACTGGCTGAGATCGCTTGGGACACTACGGGTGCGGGTGTAGTGGCTGCAGTTTTGTGGCTGGTTACTGATGCGGGTGCTGCCGGACTGGATTCTGCGGAGGATTTATGCTTCCTGCTCCACTTCAGGACCAGTGTAGATGTGGTGACTGGAAGTGGCATAGTGCTCCCCGACGTGGCTGCGTGTAGGATTTCATGTCTTGCTGCCGGTATGTTGCCCAAGGTAGCCGCGGGAGGATGATGACTAACGGGATGTCTACAGGTAGTATTCTTCGTGCAGGCCATCTTCTCAGTCGGGAGAATTTTACCTGGAAACCGAGATTCAAAACGTGTGGCTAAAATGGCACGATCCTCGTTTTCTTCCCCTGGAACTAATGTCACTTCTAACACATGGTGATGATGATGGAGCGCATGCGTCACTCCGTAGCAGGTAGCGGTATAGAGATACTGACACGTCACGCAGAATGCTGTCTGGGGGAGATGATCCTTGTTAACATGAAGGGTGCGGTCTGACTTTCCCGTAAAAGTTATGGTACAGGGTTCTCCGTTAGCTAATAACGAGCTGCACGGGAATCTTTTTGAAACTGGTACCAATTCTTCTTCAGACGAATCCGACAACACTAAATCTTATTTAAAACCTAAAGCCCTATCTCTTCATTTTTAACTTTCCAGGCCAAGTATTGTAATAATGAACTAATAATAAGAACAGCAGAATTTAGTTTTCGACACGAAAGACGCCTAATGCTATTTGTTCTTCCCTGGTGTCGAGTTTTGACGGGAATACGAAGTTTCAGAGGGCGCTTCCTCCCTTTAGACTATTTGGTGACGTCATAGACGGCAGATGACCACACCTGGAAATTTCAACAGGTGAATCGGTCAGCCCTCTATGGAAAGTTTCTCCTTTTTCCATTCTGATCGTCACTGGATTAAGTCTTCCTATGTAAAGGGAGTACTTTTAATTATAAGAGGAAAGGCTCACTAACTTAGTCTTGTTGTAGCGCATTTAAAGTTTTCGATAACAACTGGGTACTACTTATTCCTGTGGAGCCTCAACTTTTAATTAGAGTGAGGCGGTTTTACAGATTGGATGCTTATAAACTTGCCTATTATAATTTTAGGCTGGAGCACCCGATGGGGTGTGAGGGAGACTGGTGACATCAGCAGTAATTACCCTGACTCACCCTCGCCACCCCTCCATCACGCCGTGGTAGTTGCGTACTTGAGCGGCTCTGGTTTAAAGCGTTTGATCCAATTTACTGGAAATAGTAGTAAACGGTCACGTGGCCCTTGGAAACATGTGGTTGATTGGAAACATATGTGCAATTTACGGCGATGGCCGAGATACTGTTGCTGAGGTGTAGTCCTTTGTAGATGCGAGATATGGAAATATATATATGTTATACCAAGATTTCGTTTTATTATAATGTCCCTATTTGTGCGGGTTTTTACACATGTGTCTTATAGCTGGCTGTAAAGGTAGTTCTCAGCCCGTGTTGATTATGGACTGGAACGCAGAGAAGAGAATTTTTGAAATTCTCCTTGTAATTATACTGTTAGAGTTTTGATGCCGCTTTACCGGCCCGTGCGCTAATGATTTGTAGCACGGTAGAGCAGTTGTGTTCTTAATCAAAAATATAACAGTAAAGTTGTAAGTAATTTGATGTGTGGTTTAAACAGATCTATTCAGGCGGTAGATCAAAGTTACTGATCCCGACAAGATAGCTGCGTTTTCTGAGCGGAAGGGCTGCCAAGCATTCTCCTCGACGGGTAGAACTAGCTACGTCCTGGCCTAGACCAGACACATTAATAGCATTTAATAACGGTTATATTACAGTACAACTCGGAAGTGGGTGCACACAGTGTTACAATTTACAATGCCGTCGTTTGGATATTGTGAATGCAGTCAACCAGAGTGTCTATGTTTCTGACATGTTGGTGATTTGAGTCTGATACACGTGGCTGGTTATCTGTGGATGATACTTGCGCTGTGGTGAAGGTGACGTTTTATGGCTGCCAGGTGCAGGAATGGGGGAGGCGGTGTGATGTCAACTTTATCGAACCTTGAGGGTATTTCGCTCTGTAATGGCCGAGCCCGTGGGCGGGACAGACTTACTTTAGAGCGCAATGACCTGTCAGATGCTGTCGTAACTTTGATCAATCCATTATCGAATTCAACTTTTCGGTAGTAAAATCCTACTCGTGACTGACGACAATGCGGGCATCTTGCTCTCTTAATAATATCGACTGTTATTACGTGTATATAATGTATGTAGATTTTCGCTGTTTCCATACGACATCGGGGGAAAGGGAAGGGGAGGAACATTGGGCAAACGTTCCTCCCACGACGCGTGCTGTAGATGGCTGTAGTGCAATCCTTATATACATATGATCAGTTCTCCCGTAACTAGATAAGAAGGTGTGTGCGGGAGATTTGTTGCCTGTTGTTTGTTGACGATAATGTTGTTGTTGGGATGTCCGGGCTGCTGTATGATGCCAATGTTAAAGTGAAGTGGGCGCATTCCAGTTTTCACGCTGGTGAACGCCAAGTCTGTTGTTATTGCGGGAGGTGGGGGTTTGTGAGAGATATTAATTCTCCAACATCTTGTGCGAGTGGAACCGTTGCGTGAATTTTTATGTCTCTATCGGGGATTAATTAATACCGGTAGGTGGTGCTAAATGATGTTGTTGCCTGTGTTGAATGTCTCTGCTATGCTGAGTATAACCGAGTATGTTTGTGATGTACGCGCAATGACGAATTGACGTATCCAGCCAGTGTTCTGTATGTGATGCCGTTCTGTCTGTGGTGTAATGTACTGACTGCTCACAGGGGAGTATGCTACGCCGAATGGATGGGGTGGCCTTTGGACAGGGGGATGTGGTCATCTCCCATTACACGACGGTTGGTATCCTGTCGTAGTTTTTAGACACCAGGAAAATTCGAGCCGAGAGTCTGCTGAACAGGCTGCTTCTCTGCCCACCATGGGGGGTGTGTAATGTTGGTCGGTGCGGTGCGGGATGCCACCTCCTCTGTAGCAGCAGTCTCTCTCATATATGAAGATTGATGGTCAACAGACGACGAGTGGAGTGTGAAATGGACCGGCCTGGTGATGTCCGAACTTTGTGTATAGATGAAGGACGCCAGTTGGATTTCGGGTGGTGGTGTGGTGACGGATAAGTGTACCGCTTGGTTGGGGATTGGTCTGGCGCTTGGGGGGGGGCGTGGTCGAGTACACCTTGTTGTACGGTTTTGCGGTTCTAGACACGCCAAGGCTTCATCTAGCCTCTTCACTTTCATGATATTCATCATATGTTCCACCCCATGGGAAGCATGGCTTGGGTCAGCCTCAGCTTCCGCTTGTGGCAACTCTATAAGGGGGGTGGGGGCATAGCATGAAGTGGGTGGGAATGGGAAGAGATCGGGGGGAACAGCTTTTCCATCCGGTCCCTTGCACAAAACAAACACAAAGTTCTTCAGATACGGCTTCCCAGATCGAGTAGACCCATGCTGAGGAGGGAGAGGGCGAGTACGTATCTCGTCATCGTCGTCAGCGTTAGCCGCTTGTTCACCCACATTCTGGCTTAGTAGAAGTGGGGTTGAATTGGCACCGTAGAAATATCTGTCTGGGTACTGGTGTCACGAGAAACGCCCAGTCCGAGCTCTGGTGCTGGTTCATCACTGAGACATGGTTTAAGCCGATCGAAGTGGATGACTGAGGTCAGGCCAGCCGAAGCACCAATATGGTAGGTCACATCCGACGTCTTACCTACTACCACATAGGGGCCTTTCCACTGGTAGCTCAGTTTACTTGGCCATGAGTACATATGGGAGCCGTAGATCCCAATCTCTAAATCAAGGCATGTTTCCTTCGTAAGCATCTCCGCGAGAGTTCTGTTGAATCTCTCTACCATCCCGTCACTCCAGGGTTGGTATGGAGTCGTCCTTGTTTTGACGATATGGAACAATTTGCAGAGCTCTGATATGAGCCGGCTCTCAAAATTACTTCCTTGTCGGAGTGCAACTCATAAGGCATACCAAAACGGCAGAACACATTGCTTGCCAGGACCTCTGCTATGGTGGATGCCTCTTGGTCTGGCAAAGCAAATGCTTCTACCCACTTCGTAAAGTAGTCTTGTAATATGAGGATGTATTTATTTCCGTCATCCGTCATATTCAAGGGTCTGAGCACGTCGATAGCCACTCACTCCCACAGTGCACCAACAATCTTAATTTGAGATGGTGCGATATGGTGTTGGCCAAGTTTCGGGAGTCAAGGGTACAAAACCACTTGGCTCCGGACAAGGAATCCAAGGCCTGATCTATCCGAGGTAATGGATAAGCCTCCTTAATGCTAAGATCATTAAGGCGGCGGTAGACAATACAAAACCGCAAGGTTCTGTCCTTTTTTTGCCTGCTAGTACTATTGGGCTAGCCCATGGCGATGCTGAGGGTTCAATAATACCAGTCGGCAATATGTCGTTTACTTGTTGATGTGCTTTCGCTTCTTTATGAATGGGAAGACGTCATACCGGTTGATGTACAGGGCGATTATTGCCTGTGTCGATGGAGTGTCATACAAGATGAGTTTCTCCGAGATCCATGTCTCCGGAAGAAAAACTATCGCGATATTTGTACAGTAGTTTCAGAATTTCGCGTTTCTGTGATTGCTGTAATCCAACTGTGGCACGTAGATATAAATCATGTAAGTGTTCAGGTAAATCATCAGTCATATGCTGTGCTGTGTCGGTAAGTGTAGGTGATTCCAATGAGATTATGTCCACCAAATGGCCACAGCATACTCCCGGTTCAAGAGTAATGGGGGTCTGCGGTACCATTGAACACTCTAAAAGGTATATATTCCTTATTAGTAATGTCTACTATCATGCAGGGACTTGATGGGGGTCTGCGGTACCATTGAACACTCTAAAAGGTATATATTCCTTATTAGTAATGTCTACTATCATGCGGCGATCATGTAATCAGGGTCGGGTTACAGCATGGCGATGTGTGTGTTGCTTCCTAACTTGTCCCAGCTCAACTGTGGCCGTACCTGATAATATTACAGCACATGTGTCATATAATGACGATGCCGGTCCAAGAGGTATTCGTCGGCCGTGTATGTCGAGTTCCTGTTTGTTTGCAATGTATGATGGCTTCGCTGGCATTGAGGAAATCAGAGCCAAGGAGGGCATCGTTATGAATAGAGGCGATGACAACTCGCTGTATTAATTGCATCTCCTCTATTTGGATTACTGAATTGACTGCACCGGCTACGGGCACATCAGCTCCCGTAGCCGTCTGTAGGAAAATGTTTGTAGGTTTAAGGAGAGGCTTTTTATGAGGTGGGATGCTCTCATATAAGCGCTTGTTGAACACCGTGATTGAAGCGCCAATGTCAATGGTGGCACTGGTGGAAACACTGCTAAACAGACAGGCACATTTGTATATCACTTTGCGGTGTACCTGTGGAAAAGTTTCCAATGACGCCGTCTGCGACAATGGTGTCAGAGCGGAATCATTCTGTACGTAATCAGACTGTTTCTGTATCGCTTCTTTTAATGTGGTGGATGGCTGAGTGAGGGGCCAGTCCGTCATCGCCGCTGCTGTGAGGGCTGCGGTGAAGGCGGAGCTGGGGGTAGCAATGATGATGGAGATGTTTCAGGGTATGTAGTATTAGTGTAGACAGCAGTGCGTATGGGATGACAGATAAGCTCCACCTGCATGAGCCATTTCTTTCAATGCTCCATTGGATGTTTTGGCGAAGCACAGAAGAAACAGCGACGCCAGTAGGGACACATTTCTCCCCGTCCACGTCAGCATTTGCGAATCCAAGAGGCGGAGTGAACCGCTTCTCCTGAGTCGCTGCTGTCTGTGGATGCGGGAGATGTTGTTGTGTGGGGGGGGGTGTTTTGCATACCACCAAGGGACACCGGGAATTTAGTGTCTTGGTGGCGGGACGTGGTGCTTGCAAAAACGTTGTTTCAGCGGAGGTGCTACAAGCTACCACTGCCGTTTTACAAAGGAAGAAGGCTTGTTATGTATGGAGATAGAGGGGGATGGCGATGCTGCGGATATGGGAAGCATTGTAGCCATCGACATATGTGAAGCCGTGCGTTTTGGTGTAGATGTAAAAGCTGAATTTGGTTGGTAATAGTTGGCCACTGAAAGTTGTTGTACGAAGGCCGTAGTTGAGCCAGGAAGCGAATACGGGCACCGAGGTGACTCTGCTTTCCGTGCCCTTAAGAGTTTGACGGCATCTCCAGTTGTGGCATGCTGCAGTCAGGGGCAGGCATTGTGGAAGGAGGTCGGTTAGGACACAGTTCCCTCCAATGACCTGGCTGACCGCATCCGAAACAGGTGTTTGGTGGCAGTGCAGTGTGGGTGGTGTTCGTTGTCCTGAAGTGAGTGGTGGCGAGGTTCGTGCTGAGTGTAGTCACTAAATTGGTTAATGCGGAGATCTGTCTGTTGATCTCGTCTATTCATTCCTTCATATTGCCATTGGTGTTACTGTTGTGCTGGTTCCGGCGCCCGGGGACCCCATTGTAGCTTCCTCTACAAGCACGCCCCCTTCCTCCAGGCACTTGATTCTGATTGGAATTGTGTACATTTGTTTGTGGCTATGTTGGTGCAGTCGGTGTTGATGATCTGGGTGGAGCATTAATGGGTGTGGCGATAGCTGCACCCTCTACCTCGTTGATAGGGTGAAGTTGGCGTCGGCTACTCTTTTCCCGCTCCAGAAAGTTTTCTATTCGGACCACGGTTGCCGTTAATTGGGCCAAACTCCTGTGGTCACCAAGAAATAGTTTTTCTTTCAGGGTGGGTTCCCAAAAGGTGACGTCACTGACAGGCGAAAACAGGCTATATTGCGGTGTTGTTGATCCCACTGGTGAATTTCTAGCATAGTCGGTGAGCATGTGAGCCTGGAATCCATCGTATGATGGTACCTCTTGATCGAGGGAATCGTTGCTAAATGGAAACAGTATAGAACTAAGCTCACTATACGGTGTGGGCGTGAGTTCGCTGCGCATTACTAATGATGTTCTTCGAGCCCCACATCAGGCGCCACTTGTAGCTCATGGGGTAGTGTCAGGCCATTCAGGTGTCTGATGTTGACTCGCCGCACTGCAAGTGCACGACGAATGATGACGCTGGTTAGCTTCCGGTCTCGGGGTGATGGAACCTGTACGATACTGCCCTACGGGTAACAAAGACTGGCTCCTAAGGCCAGTGGAACGCAAGTGTTTCAGTGGGGCCGTGTGACCGTCGTCGCGAACATTAAACACAACAGTCTCATCCCAAGAGTTTGTGTCACCAGTATGCCTGTCCATAGCAATTTCGTGATCTATGGACTTACAAGATTTGATTTGGTGACCTAATTAAAATAAGTCTATACAATAGTTTTACCTAAACAGACTATCAAGTATGATAGATAAAAATAATGAGCATATGAAAATACAAGACATAGACACAGCGTGATGAACTTTTAAACATGGGGCTCCCGGAGGTACCACATAGACTCGTAGGTCCGCAGAGGTATCCCCGCAAGGGAGGCTCCCATACACGAGACTTAACTAAATATAAGCTATTATACCTCTAAGCTGAAAGGAAAGAAAATTATCTTTGTAGTGACAGAAAATCATGTGCCTCACGCGGGAACTACTCCTAGTACTAGTTCGGGTGAGGCGTATTATCCTCGCGTGGACAGTCGTCGCTGAATCCTTGCGAGAGGCAAGTAACTCGCGTGGGCCTCCGTTACAGGAAAATGTCGCCACTGCTTAAAGCGGGAGAAGAGTAGTGGTCGAAAGGGGCCCACTCTAATATTTAACGAAAATGCTGTAAAGAAAAGACCATACCTAGTGAGATTATGACTATAGGGTTGCGTGCTGTTTTACGTGAAGACGGGACGAACGATTCCCGAAGGATTCCCACGTTACCGTTTTATGTAATTCTCAGTATGCTGAATTAGTAGTTGCCGCTTTTATTTATGTGGGCCTTCTTCTATACTTACCCTAATATTTAGTTTTTAGAGACAAGAATTATTTTAGGCCGCAAATGGCTGGCGTCTACCTAACTTTTAGATACGGCTTGCCATTGAGAACAGATGCCCTAAGACATCAATACTGAAGACAGCATGCATACATGTTATTTAGTAAGATCTCCGAACTGGATAAGAATCCAGACATCTCGCTCCGTAACCACATAAAATGTCACAGGACATTGGTTACTTTTTACAAAAGCATTATTTAGGCAACTGATCAATCGCTATGGGGGGGGGGGGGGTAAGAGAGACGAATACCCACCGTAAATATCCTCCTCGTGAGGGCGTGGCAGATCTGAATATCATGCCCAGACATTGTTACAAAATTCGGCGGGGATGCGCATCTCGCCCGTCACCAGGTCCTATGGAACTAAATTTTTAACCTGTCGTTAGGTTTAAACACAAGTTGCCCAGTTATGCACTGCGGTGCAGGAGGATTGTTCAGCAGATTAAAGAAAATAATAATTAAGACATGTTTTGCAGTGCTTTCCTACATTGGCAAAGGTGCTAACTACTGAGTATCCGAAGATACATGGGAAATGTGTGTGACACCACACCCTGGCCATCACCGCTCGGAAACCCCAATAGTTTCCCAGGATCGGATCAGTCCATGGTGTGGATAGGAACATCCAAACAATTAAGAAGCCATAAGGCTTAGTGGAACATGAAGAGAGACAATAACTTAGAAATATGAGGCCCTTTTGGTATGTTGGCCAATCTTACACAACCTTGCCGGAGTGTGGGGCTAAATTATTGCAACTACCGGAAAAGAGGCGTACACTACGTGTTTCCTAGCGAAGAAATTGTCTCTAATCAATTGAGCCTATCCTATCGAGCTGAATGGAAAAGGTTTTTAGTCGGTAGCATGCCGGGCTAAACAGAGTTATAGCATGGACAGCGACCTCAGTGAAAAATTGTTTGTGGCGGGAGAAAGTGCTGCATATATAAATGTTGCTGTATAGTGTTGCCTACGTGCACTGCAGTCCTATGTTTTCTACAAATAAACAAAACATATGAACTGATAGCCACTGGCCATATACAAACTAACCAGAACAATCAACACAGTGTCAAATGATCAGAATAATATATCTATAGTACAGGTTAAGGAACCTACTACGGTGCGGTTAGTAAAAACACCTTACAGAAAATAAGAATAACTATAAACAGATACAGCAATTATAACTAGCGGTCCTAAGACCGTTACGGTGCCTTTTAGTCATCTGGACCATTTATACAAATATGATATAATTATAAAAAATGTACTTAACGGAATAATTAAAATGTCAAGTATAGTTACTTGAATAATCGGTAGCCATTCTTAAGTCGGGGCTATCGTGTTACTGAAATTGATGCGTCACTCTTAGGTTGACGTGAGTTGATGCATTCCCTGGAAGCTGGAAAGTTCCCGCTGGCTGGTTTCTGTAAACAGGATTCCCGCAAGCAGCTCATGACGGGAGCGGATCGAACTCAGGACTGTATTCACAATATAGAATGTCTAGCGAGTAGTCAGCAAGAGATACAATATCATTACTGCTGTGACGAAAGTTCCCGTACACCAATGGTACAGATGGAAGTTGACAACAACCCGATCATAAGCGGGGGTTGTTATATGCGAGTGAAGATACATAACTAAGCTTAACGGTGTGGGGTACGTCAACCAGCTCTGAAGATGTACCGGGCAAAGTTTACTTGATGCAGTCGAAATGTTTAGATAAACCTGCACGACATCAGTGCGGGGACAGTTAAATAACCACTTTTTGGCGTGGCTGGCAGATCCGGTGAGTCATCCACCAAAGAACATCGCTGCCTCTACATCTGTAGAATCACATTTTCAAGGCCGGGAAAGGCCTCATCGCAAGTTCGTGTTCCGAATTAGCTCTTGATATATACGTGAACAATATCTAAAAAGTTCCAAAAATGCTCCCGCAAGCAACGGGAGTCACAAAATTGCTTTTAGTGCGGTGGGTTTGATTACTGCTGGCTACGAGAGAGAAACCAACAGAAAGCGAAGTGATCTGCATAATGCCTGTCGTGCTGATCGTAGCTGACACAGGTCCAACCTATTCGGCCCCTGGCCGAGGATGCTCTCTAGCTCTGGACTCATCACCTTTTATACTACTTGTGACGTCACAGGCGCAGGCTCCAACCAATCATCGGTCGAGCAACAGCCAATCAGCGCGTAGCTACTAATAACGCAGTCGAATGTTCTAGACCATTCTAGAAGTTCTGCGTACACGTGGTTATGACATCACGGCAATATTTTGAAGATAATCAAAAGGGGTTTTCCGTGGATAACTCAGCCATTTCTTAACCGATTTTGAAATGGTTTACATATTTGGAAAGCCCGTCGAATTCTGGTCTTGATTAATGCCAGATTCGCCGGGAACAGGTAATTAAAAAGGATTACATTGTACCGTCTCTGTGCTCTAAAACCTCATCCTATCTTGGTCGCAAACTACGCGCTCTGTCAAAAATAGCATTTAAGCGTGCGCACTATGCACTTTAACGAACTTAGTCATTTTTATAATGCGATCTCTCTCATAGGCTCCTATACGCTTATGGCTCTACCCAGGGGGTCGTGTTCAGGGAACGAATCCAGGACGGGCGACGCGTACCCAGCTTGGCTGGTACGGCCGGTACCTGTCTGGTCGATCCGAACTACACATTTGAGAGATATAAAAACCACTCCTGATGGCATCGGAGATCAGCTAGTCGTTTTGTTTTTCCTAAGGGGAAATAACTGTTTTCTGCTATGACATTTGACCTGGTGCATGAACAAAAAAATCAAATGTTAAAGATTCAGGTAGAGCGATAGTATCGACGGAGAACATAATGCGTTGAAGAGATTGGTGTGGACTCTAGTAGGTACCGTCCGCAATATGGAAAACCTTGGTAAAGAATAGTATAAAGAATATCTCAAGAATAATTTGGTTGAAAGAAACCAACCTATCCATGATCACATTAAAAGAAAAAACATCACGATCTTCAAGCAGCCCACTGCAAGAAGTAAATCAAAGACCAAGCAACAGACATCAATAATGAGCCTCTTCGGCCAATTGTTCATCTTGTGTCAAGTGGACGATGGAAACCTTGAGGAATTCTTTATGCATGGAAATCACCCATCGCCTCAATCTCTGAGTGAACATGGCAAACGTTGGATCGCTTGCACTGACAAATGACTGAAAAGCCAGAAACCCTAGCTTTTGGTGACAAAATCGCTGATGGCACAGCAGTAGTACATTCACTTTCACGAGAAGATACCTCAATATTTGAGCAATACAAATGTGACCTTCACATGCTGGATAATTCGTCAATTTCAGAACTGTAAGCGTAGCGATGTAGCATGGGATGTGTACAAGACTGATATCTTGAAGGCGGCCACACATGAGAAAAGAGTCTTTACTCCGGGGCAAAGCTGTCAAAGGACTTCAATGCCTTTCTAAATGACTCCAAGAATAAAGCAGATCAGGTTGCTCAACGCACGGATGTAGCAGCCTCTAAAAATGTTATCCACCAGACAAAGTCTGGTATATATCAAAACCTCTGGTCAATCAGTTGTGGTAAAAGGCAGTAATGAGCGGATAACAGAATCTAGCCAGGAAGAGGTAGATACGGGAATGTGTCTACATATGGCAGATGTTGCGCACAATGGTGCAAGAGAAATTATGGACACCACTGTAGACACATACATTGTGGTCATTTGTATTGCCATATAGTTCCAGTTCCAACTGGCAAAGTTACACCCTAATATTCAGCTTTGGGTAGCCTTTTGGCAAGGGAAAGAACTTTCGGTACTGTCATATCAATTCCCTTTGCGCTGAGCTTGGAGAAGACAGACACTATGCCCTTCCATTCTTCTATGCCACTACTGTGTCAATTACAATAGCTAAGTGTTTTGGAAAGGCCAATAAATCATGCTAAGAAGTGTGTAGAGCGCTTCCGTCTGTGACAGAGACATTCATGTACCCTAGTGTGTATTCATTCGAATATGAATGAACATCAATTCTCGACACTTTGAACTGCTACATGGACTTTCCGGCACTCTGCATGATAGTTCGTCATGTTCAAGTAATGTAAATGACCTACCGACAGAATTATTTCCGGGAAAACCTGTCACCAACCCAGCATGCATTGATTGGGCAGAGGAATCGAAGTATTTATCAGGCTAACATTTGGCTGATGTGCTTGAAGCTTGAGCTAAAACAAAGGCCAGAGAAATTTGACTGAACTAAACGGAAAGGTCAATGCTAACCGATTTGGACCACACAACCAGAAGTCTCAGAGAACTGCAGCATCTGATTATGTTTGATAATGTGCGATTATGTGCAAGGCCGAACCCATTTGGATATGAACATGCGTTTGTAAAAGTGGAGGACTCGTGTGCACAGCTCTATGCCACTGTAGAGGACTTTACATTGACTGAAATGATAATGACTGTAAAGGTGCTGATTCAGATTAATAAGAAAGACATGAATATCTCAGTGAGTGTTATTGAATCAGAAGTTTTAGACACAATTATGCATGCCATTGATATTCAAAGTGTGTCTTCCCAATGACTGCCGATCTTGCAAAATGGACAAATATCATTGTAATTATCACAAACCCCGAATCACTACTTTGCTTGACCGCGAAAAAGTTGGTATAGACGCTGGTTATAACTTTATAACTCATTTAGTTTTGAAGTTATTATGAAAAGGTAGATTTCTCATAATCACGACGGCAGCCATTTTGGAATATGATCAAATATATCATCAAGCACCATAAAACTAGTACCATTACATAGCTTGAGATTTAATTAGTGGATATACACACTGGTTCCACAACTTTAAGTACGTTAGTTTCCATGTTATGGCGAGAGGCCATTTCAGCCATTTCTGATAATGGCGGCCCTCTTAAAAGATTCTAATCCGGGTGACATAGGTTGGTCACCTCCTTGAATAATGATTTTATATGGCCTAACCAACATCTGTGCCAAGTTTGGTGCTTTGGTCCGGCGTGTCATGATTTCAGCCAAAGTTGGAGTTAAGCCGCCAGACTAGATGTATGTGAGAATATAATGCTGATGTACATTATTAATAAAGATTCCAGGTTACTTCAATGGCAAGCCTTTACTCATTGTAATATTTAGATTTCATCTCCATGGTAAATTTTCACGCTGTCACAAGCTGAGTGTGGAGGAACTGTGGATACCTTAATAAGTGCTGACACTCACACACAAACACACGCATGCAATATGTCAGGAGGGCTGGCCCATTAATAATGTGGAGTTGGGTTTCACTTTCACTGTTTCCATAATATTATTCATAATAATGCAGATACGGTCCTTTAACACGTTTCGTGTCAAAAGCGCGTCAAAGCACTAAAATCCTACTAATCCCATTTAACCCATAAATAGTCTAAATAACCATATGATTTATGATTTATGTATGTAAATAAACATATGATTTATTTACATAGAATTATAAAAATTTTAACCTGTAAGCTATAGTTTAAATTGATGATTTGTGTGCATTTCTGCATACTCACATGTGTCCGCACTGAAAGAGACAAATCGTACTCTTAAAAAATCCTAATCCGGGATCCTAACGCGAAATCCTAATCCTAGGATCCCGGATTAGGCTCGCGCTCGTTCGAACTCGTTTTCAGGACAAAAAAATCATGACAATCTGATCGCCCTGTAGCGGTTTCAAAGATGGCAAATTTCAAATCACCATATGCATCATAGCTTTAAAAACCCTATTCCATCGCATGAAAAGATCCAATATAGTTACCAAACCTGTAACACTTTGATTGATTGATTGATTGATTGATTGATTGATTGATTGATACACAATGGCCATATTGTTAAGTATCAACCACTGCACTTGAACAAAATTTAACGGCGCTTAGTACGTAATTATATCTCCAAAGAATTTTCGATCCAATCCATTCAGCAGTATTGGAGCAAAAGTCATTTTCGTGAAAACTAGGTCACCCAAGATGACCACCAAAGCATTTGGCCAATTAACTTCCATTGAACAAGATTGTTTCAGCTGTTGCCCTAGTTGATGCTTCGTGAGTTTTGAATCGATCCATCCTCCACCAAGCGGTATCGGAAAAGAAAACTTTAAAGACGTTTCTAAAAATCGGGTAGAATCCATGATGGACATCGGGCACATCACGGACCTTTGCAGTGGTCTTGTGAAATGTCCATTTGTAGGCCAAGAGAACACCGTTTTGTAGTTTTAACACTGAAAAGAGTAAACCAATTATTCTAGTGGTATATCACGTAAATTGATATTTACTAACTGTGATAAGATTTAAATTTTCTTTAAAAATTCGGACCATTCAAGGTCTTATTATGATCCCAAAAATAATCTCATGTCCGATATCTGTAATAAGGGGAGACTACTTGTTCTATGTTTCATATGTTTGTTATGAGATTTTAATGTTGACTCACCTATTGCTCCAATACCTGTGATTTTCTTACACACAGCGCGCAGTGCAAATGAACTAATATTAATATATAGCATTCACTATATAGAACATTAATCATCGCCGTTGCTGTTTTTTATACAGAAATGGAATCGTAAATTTTTTACGGGTTAGATTCGACAATCATAAATACTAAATCGTTATTTGTACTGACAGAAACACACGCACGCATACTATATATATATATATATATATATATATATATATATATATATATATATATATATATATATATATATATATATATATATATATATATATACACATCAAAAAAAGTAAGTTCCCCCCTAAATATGGGCTAATATTTTCCAAACTATACAACCGAGTGTAATGAAATTTTTCACAGATCATCAATATGACTATAAGAACAATCTCTGCAAATGATTACAGTGTATGACGTGTTACGCCTGCATAAGCATGCATTGAATGAAAATTTGCCCAATTTAAAAAATTTGAATACAGATTTTATTCAAAAACAAGAAAATCATAACAACAGCTAGAGTGCAAGATACAGATCTTGCGGGTAACAATATTCACTATACATTAATTTCATATCGGGTAAAGCATAATAAAGATTTCATTAGAAAATTTCAAATCTGTTAAATCTCAAGAAAGATACAACTAATGACTTGACCACAGTTAATAACGCGTGTATCCACCATTATTCGCTATCACGTTGCGACACCGTGCTCTCATGCTGTTGATGAGACGGGTGATCCTCTGTTGTGGGATCGCCACCCACTCTTCATGTAGCAGCTGATGGAGGTCGCCGAGGACGGTGTCGTCAGTAACTCTCCGGTACACAGCGCTCTTTAGCTGGTCCCACAGATGTTCAATGGGATTCAGATCTGGCGAGTTAGCTGGCCACGGGATCCTCTCGATGCCATGGTTTGTCAGAAAGTCATTTACAATTATTGCCCGGTGCGGACGCGCGTTATCATCCATGAACTTGAATTCATCCCCTATTGCAGCAGCATACGGCAGTACATGTGGCTCAAGGACCTCGGCGATATAGCGCACAGCATTAATGTTACCATTGATTGGTATAAGTTCTGTCTTTCTTCTAGCGCTGATACCTGCCCAAACCATAACGCTTCCTCCGCCGAATGCTGTGGTTGGCTGTACACAGGACACAGTATACTGTTCACCAGGGCGACGCCAAACCCGCGACCTTCCGTCAATGTGATGAAGAGTAGCGCGTGTCTCGTCACTAAACATGACATTTGACCACTGTTGCCTTGTCCAACCTTCGTGGTCTCGTGCCCACTCAAGCCGGGCTTGTTTGTGTCTCAATGAGAGGGCTGGCCTCTTAATCATGCGTCGAGCATGCAGCCCAGCGGCGTGAAGACGGTTTCTAACAGTCTGGTCACTGCATCTTCTGGCTCCAGCTCCAGCAGCTGCATGTAGCCGATCATTGATGGCGCGCGCTGTGGACGTTCTGCTACGGCGTGCTGTATTTGCTACAAAACGATTTTGGCGTGGAGTGGTAACAGTGGGCCTTCCACTTCTCTGCCGGTCATTCACATCACCATACTGTTGGAACTTTTGCCGTAACTTCCTGATGGCATTTGGGCTAACACCCATTCTACGCGCAATTTGCTTCACAGCGAAATTGGCCTCCAAAAGGCCAATGGCAATTGCCCTATTCTGGTTGGACAAACGTGGCATTATCAAATTACAGAACTCTGATCGCGCTAACATGTGTCTTTGCACAACTAGTGACAAAATCAGTGATATTCCTCTAGCAATGATCATGTCTAATTTCAGAATTTTTGAAATGGATCAAAATGTCATTTAGTGCGCGCTAGAACAGGCACGACTGACTTTCTGCGGGAATCGATTTCACATATCAGTGCTATAGTCGCGGCGATCACCTGTGCAAAATTTCATTACAAATAGATACATACTTTAGAAAATATAGGCCCATATTTAGGGGGGAACTTACTTTTTTTGATGTGTATATATATATATTGTTCTTTGTTTTCGGTCACCGGGACAGACATTCCCAATGGCATATCTATGTAAGAGTAGAGTCTATATTTGTCTCTGTTGATCTTTCATTCGCCGTTTCTGCACAGCATATACTTTCAAGCGTTGCGTGCGTAAATTACACGTTTCCGTATATGATAGCTGATCGTGATATGTGCGCGTGAAAGCTTGAAAGGGTTAATTCCCCAAGAGATATATTAACGATGGCAGAAAATGAGATCTTCATCTTGAATACAAGTTAGCGTAACTAGCCTATAGCCTACAACCACACGTCTCATTGGAAACATTGCATATTAGCATCAGACACACAGGCCGTGTTAAAGTTGTCCTATATTATTATTATTATTGTTATTATTATTATTATTATTATTATTATTATTATTATTATTATTATTATTATTATTATCGTCGTCGTCATCGTCATCGCTATGATTGCCTGACATCATCATGTTCATCATCATCGCGCGTGCCTGCGTATGTGTGGATGAGTATATATGCGTTGTGTAGGCCTACGGGTGTCTATCTATGGTGTGCGCGCGTGTGCATGTGCGTGAGTATGTGCGTGCGTACATGCGTGTACATGTAACATGTGTGCTTGAAAGATGCAATGCTTAACTTAATCATGACTATTTCAATACCTACCTTCATTCGCAGATTAAGTTTAAGCTCAAATAATCCACATAAAGATTATCAGTGACGATGGCGGATTTAAAGCACGCACGCATGGCATGGGTCCACGCCTGTGATGAAACGCGTTCTTGTTCTAATGGCACGGCTAACATAACTGACGCGCCATCAAAGACGGTTAATCCACTTTATGTGAACTACATGTCATATTTAGCATTGTTGTCTGCACTGCCGACTGATATGATTATTCTAGTGACATCCGCCGTCTATATCATGGGAGTTCTTGCTAATTGGTGTTTAATAGTTTATCTTATAAAATTTAAGCGTTATAAGTCACCGCTGTTCGTGGTGATTTTGTCACTTGCTTTCTGTGATATGGGCGTGTGCCTGAGTTCTCTGTTTTGGGCGCATTTTGCTTTATACAAACTTCTCGGACCACTTTGGTTGTGTTTTCTGTTTGGGTATTCAGTCACGTTCTTTCTTTTCTCTAGTATACATCACATTGTGTTTTTCTCTATCTTAAGGTAAGACATATGTAGGCCTATCGTCGAATACAGCTCAGAAATAACTTTAAATGGCGCATATTCACACCAGAATGCTTGAAAATAAAATTGTTAAAATTGTATTTTTATAGTCTTAAATTTTGTGTCTATATGTAATGAAACGAAATAAATCTTAACATATGATGTCGTGCCTCTATTTCAATTTCGTAACATTAAAAAATTATATTAATTTATATGGAATGAGATCATCATATGATAAGATTTATTTCGTGTCATTACATATAGGCTCACAGT
Source organism: Chaetoderma sp. LZ-2023a (assembly GCA_034401795.1). NCBI lineage: Eukaryota > Metazoa > Mollusca > Caudofoveata > Chaetodermatida > Chaetodermatidae > Chaetoderma > Chaetoderma sp. LZ-2023a. The sequence continues at coordinate 125,994,353 of CM067374.1, read as the reverse complement.
TTAAGCCTCTAAAAGTATATAATTTAAACAATTTTATTTTCAGTAATTTTGCTGTGAATATGTACCTTTAAATGTTCCCAAAACAAAAGAAAACGTAGAGCAATATTGCAGCAATGTCTTCCAATCCAGTGGGCCTTTCCAGTTTTAGCTATGCCCCGCCCATCTCTAGCTAGGCTCCACCCACACCTCGCTCGTATTGGGACGATCGATCCCTGAACACCCTGACTATCAATTTTCAGAAAACTATACCGGTAAGCTGTTGAATATTTTGAAACTAATTTGACCGGCTGCTGTTGCTGCCTATGGCAGCAACGGCGCCCAGTAAAATTAGTTTCAAAATATTCGTCAGAATGTTTATTAAATAGTAAAGACACACCGCGTACAACCTGTTGGACTATTAAGCGTTTAAAGGTGCATATTCACACCAGAATGCTTGAAAATAAGATTGTTAAAATTGTATTTTTATAGGCTTAAATTATGTGTCTTTATGTAATGACACGAAATAAATCTTAACATATGATGATTTTATTCCATATACATTAATATAACTTTTTATGTTGCGAAATCGAAATAGAGGCTCGTGCCTCTATTTCAATTTCGCCACTTAAAAGGTTATATTAATTTATATGGAATGAAATCATCATATTGAGAAGTCGGGAACTCGGATTCGGAACTTAAAAGTGATGCTAACTGATACTGGTTTGATTATGTAGACGTGTCGGGCTTGTATCTGACTGCAGAAAATTATCTGGGTTCAGAAAAGACGAAGTGTATTTCTCTAATCACAGATTGAACTTAACACTTATCAAAGATTTAACGAATAGGCCTATAGTTTTATTAACTGATATAACTGAATGAAGCAAATAAGTCGTATTGCAGACTATAAATTGAACTAAACTTTACCTATACAAACTTGGTTCCCAATTGATAATTGATAAACACAAGAATTGCAGAGACTAACTTAATTTAAATACTGAAACAGACGTTCGCAAACATGGTTACTGAGTTAGGATGACGGAGTGATCTCGAACACTGTCAACAGTGCATTATATAGTGTAAAAGGGTGTTCATAACTATCGTCACACAACAGGAGCAAAAGAGGTAGTTCGGATTCTGATTGGTCAAGCCTCATTGCTCGCCCAATAGAATCCCCACAAATTCTCTTCAAGATGCGTGCGTTCGACTAGTTCTAACTAGTTCTAGCTGGAACCGTTCTGAAGGCTATATCACAACATCTTGTTGATATTGCGTCATACTGACGTTGTGATTCCAAGCATAGTCTCATATTATTCTTCAGCTTGACAGCTCGGCCACGTACTTCTACCTGAATCCCTAGGATTCGATCATACATGGTTTGTCTATTTAGGCTTTGGCAACATGACGGTCGCAGTACCACAGGACCTCATCATTCAGTGATCTCTGACCTAGCACGTACTGCGGATCTGGTCACGGGAAAATCCGTAGCCCACGCAGTACATGAGTCAGCAGCACCTGACAAAGTTCGAACGTACTAGAAAACCAGTCATTTAACCACTGCCTCTATTCAAGATATTTCCAGTCATAAAGTTCTCATAATAATCATTTCCCGTTGTACGTTGCCTAGCATTGACTATATAAATAGCTATAATCGTTTCTAAAACAATCCCGCATCGAAGCAGTCAATTCTCAGCCGCATTTCATATACAACCGTCAATATGCGTGGCATCAAAATTCATTCAGTCATAATAAAACCAGTGTTTCATACAAGCCTAACTAACCATGCTTGGATTTTTGATAAATTCTATAACACCGTCATGAAATGCGTTTAACCTTTAGAAATACAATAGTTTGCAGTCGTTGTTACGAACTAACAAATATTTTGCGTTTGTCGTTACGAAAGTTTGCATTTATTGTTACGGATTCTATTCAAAATAGTTTGCATTTGTTGCTGTCCAAAGGTGGGTAATTCTTTCATTCATTTCATTCCATTCGCGCTGCATTTATTAACACTGACACTTGCTGTGTTCACTATAGACACGCGCCATTACTAAAGTAAATGTTCATTCTAGTGATGCGCGATATACCGATACCATATTTAAAACCGATATCCTGCACTGACGGTTTCATAACCGATTATAAAAAATAAATATCGAAAAACCGAATATGAACATATTTTCGGTTTTTCGTATCAGGATTGTTAAAAATAAAAGATACTAACGAGCATGAAAATCGTAATGAATAATAATGGTCATACTTTCCATTAAGCTATGTTCGGGGCAACTAATAATTGAACGTGGCCCCAATTGCGCATATTGTGTAACTCCATGTAACTCGCTGTACGCCGAGAGAAATCAAGCAGCGAATTAATTAAATAAATATCCACTCGTCTTTTCTCTGGTAGTCTCAGATAAATTTGCAATATAAAACACAATACTAATGTGGGAATTTGTCATTAAAATTTGTATCGGGGAAAACATTTCTAAACAACGGCATCCATTTTATTTACGTCACCGGCTAATTAACATAATGCAAAGTCGTCCCAACACTAAATCGCCCGAATGCATAAAAATCTCGCCAATAAATATAATGCTGAATACATTTTGCTGATTGGGACATAATTTTAAATAAAATTATTACTCAAACCGTTTTTAAAACGTTATCTTCTATACACAATATTATATTAACTTATGAAATTACAGTTAATATTTTCTTCAAGGCATGCTTTCGTCCTTGGGCCGAATTGGAAATGAAAGAAGAAAGGGAGATAATTACATCATAATTAATTACAATCGCTTGATTTACGTCTTTTCGCAACCCGTTTTGCTGATTTATGATTAATTTTGACAAAATAAACGATGTTTATTTAACTGTGCGTAATATTTAGGCGGTCTAATTAATAATTTCACTCCCGCGATGATGGATATTATAAGGTATATTAAGCTTTAAAGACGTAAAACGTTACGAATGTATCAGGGCGTGAAAATACGTTCTGTTTTCGTGCTAATTTTTATCATTTAAATTTTTTGTTTCATGTCCATAAAACCGATATTCGGTTAAAACCGATATGAAAAGTCATATCGAAACCGATAGGCTGTAAGCTTGTCTGTTCGTCCGGCCTTTGTTCATAACTTAAACGTATATCTTATTCCAGCACGCAGTGTAAAAGAGGTTACCATATCACGCGTTCCTGACTAGGTCATCCTGCTCATCTATTTATATACATGATATTTATTACATAGATAAAAACAAGGTTCAAACTTCAATCTAATTGCGTACATGTTCAAACGCACACATACATACCCACACACGCACTTATATTACATAAACGGTTTCTCATAAACGATATATATAAATCATGCACATATATTACATAAACGGTTTCTCATAAACGATACATATAAATCACGATGACGCTGTCGTGACGTAGAAAATATTTATAACTGAGATAAATCTATCAAAAAGACTACTAAAAAGACTAACAGAAGATTTGGGCTTCAGGCTCGCCAGGTCAAGAGGTCATATGCAAATAATACTTAAGACAGGAACCGACAATCTTGAGGCTAGCTACTTCCTAAAAATCCCCAGATCCGAATCCGGATATCTACAATATGTTAAGATTTATTTCGTTTCATTACATATAGGCTCACAGTTTAAGCCTCTAAAAGTATATAATTTAAACAATTTTATTTTCAGTAATTTTGCTGTGAATATGCACCTTTAAGACCGACTAAATCGAGTCATTCATGCTGTAATTTATTATACCGTCATCTTACACGTCACGTAGTTAATTATGACGTCATATGATTGATGGATAAAGTGGAAAGGTCCATTACAGTACACCTCAGAAATGACTAAATGTTTCCATAACAAAATACGACGTACTGTTGAATATTTTGAACATAATAAGATGGGAAGACATTGCTGGCTAAGGCAGCATCTTCCATCTTGATTACGATCAAAATATTCAACCGAACATTTCTTACTGACTAATATGTTTCTGCTTTTGTTTTTGGAAACATGTTAAGTTATTTCTGAGCTGTACTGTATGTTCAAACTAGTCAACAAAACAGTTCTTGCATCGTGTTCATTATTGTACTAACTCACATGTTTCTTGTTTTGGAAACACGTTAGGTTGTTGTTGAGTTGCACTGGACGTCCATAAACTACTAATAAGCATGGTTAAGTCCGAAATGACTACTGAAATGGTCTTGGGAACTGCTGCTGCTGCTGCTGCTGCTGCTGCTGCTGCTGCTGCTGCTGCTGCTGCTGCTGCCGCTGTGACTGCTACTGCTTATGTGACTGGTACTGCTGCTACCACTACTACTACTACTACTACTACTACTACTACTACTACTACTACTACTACTACTACTACTACTACTATGAACTATATCCTAGTGCCAGTGCGTCGTCAAATGACAGGGTTCATAGAACTAATGCTTGACAATAACAACAACTACTACTACAACTACTACTACTACTACTACTACTACTACTACTACTACTACTACTACTACTACTACTACGACCACCGCCACCGCCGCGGCTGCCGCCGCCGCCGCTACTACTGCTGCTGCTGCTGCTGCTGCTGCTGCTACTACTACTACTACTACTACTACTACTACTACTACTACTATTATTTATTGCAGATTCTACCAGCTCGTGTTTCCACTGAAAGCCAGAGGAAACATTACAGTGAGTCTAGTTGTAAAGATATGCGCATGCCTCTGGATTGTGAATGCGCTAATTTCCATCGGCATTCCATCTCACTACTTTGGCGCATCTTTTCCACAAGATGACAAACTTGTTCATTTCTGTACCTGGAAGGCTAATGACTATCAAGTATTTTTAGTCTTCAGTTATTTGGTCATTCCAAATGTACTAATAGTAGTATTTCAGTTAGTAAAGCACGTGTTGGTACTAAGACAGAGCAAGAGTAGTGTATCGGAGAGTGAGTCTAGCACAGATAAGAGGCAATCTACCGACGCGAGAGCGGTGGCAATTGTCATTTTGGTTTTCTGTATAACATCATGGCCAGAAATGGTTCAGGTTCTTTGTCACCAGATTTTCGGTGTACCTCCTGCATCTTATCATATTATCCTCAATGCCATTGCAGTGACCATGCAGCATATAAGCTCTGCAGTCAATCCCTGGATATATGTATTTGGAGCGCAGTCAATAAGAAAGGACGTCATCGCCATGCTGTGTTCTTGTTTCCGACGTAAGCAGGGTCAAACTTAAGACTCGGTTGGGGGGGGGGGCTGTGCAATGTTTCTCATATTCTTACCTGGGCTCTCGGAACTGACGATGTGATTGCGAGAAAGCTATAGGTTTAGTGTCGACCGTAGTGGTGAGGGGGGTTGGGGTGAGGGCCTGAGGTCAGAAGCCTGTGAGATTTGGTTACATCAGTCTTAAAAAGAACGGCTCAGAAATAATAATTTGACATATTTCAAGCACAAAATGAAAAAGATACAGTTGAATATTTTGAACAAAATTGGATTGGAAGACATTGCTGCCTAAGTTTTTTAAATATTCAAAAGAACATTTTTTTAAATATCGTTTTCAAAATTGTTTTCTATAGGTGTGGCATCTATGCATGTATTTTTAAGTTATACAGGGCCCCCAAACTAAGACCAAAATGAATTTTTGTGTCACTTTTGGTGGCCCTGGACAAATGCACTCGTTGCACTGCCTTAAAGTTCTCATCTATTCATACAAGATATATATCCGAGATAAATTATGACTATTTGTTACTTTATGGATACTTTAACTAACTTGGACTGCAGCCACCATTTTAGATCGATATTTGCGGGCGCCATTATTTCAGACTCTATCCTCTTCGCCGGTGAGAAATTGTTGGTATAACACCTTTCTAGTAATGCTATGCTGGTCATTCTTTTGCTGGCTTCTAAGATGAGCACATAGTAAGGATAGCATAGTACAATACTAGTTCTATATTTCCTATGGTGCAAATAAAATAAAATATATCTATAACAAGTTTACTGAATGCTGATGCTACCTATGGCAGCAACAACTTTGCATCAAATTGTTGTCAAAATAATCAGCTGATAATACAATTGTCACGAGGCAAAGTTTTGATAATAATTTGGCTGAAAATCGTTGATGAAACAACTTTCAATCAAATTGTTCTCAAAATAATCAGCATGGCAGTCAAAGTTGCAAGACCCGCTGAAGATAATTTCGAGCAACTTTATTGACAGTCATTTCTTACTCAGCGGGCTTTCTTTTTTGTTAGCTAACAAATGCATACACAATAAGTTAGGCCCATATGATATAAGGAATCGAGACCCAGTCTCAGATATGCTCGAAAATTCTGTTCATTTCATCGTCAATCAGGATGTAAGCATATTATACTATTCACGGTAGGCATGTCAGAGGCGATCGTGCATGTGCTGGTGGACTGCTCGGTCTTTGTGAACATATTTCACTCTGAAATACACATACAATATAGGCCTAACTATTTGTGTATGCACTTGCTCGCAAACAAAATAGGAACTCCACTGATTACGCCGAGAAAATTTTGACAACTCTGTTGCTGCCATATTAAAAATGATTGTCAATAAAGTTGCGCGAAATATCTTCAGAAAGGCTTGCAACGTTGACTACACCGCTGATTATTTTGAGAACAATTTGATTGAAAGTTGTTGCATCAACGATTTTCAGCCAAATTGTTATCAAATCTTTATCCAGTGACACTTACATTATCAGCTGATTATATTGACAACAATTTGACGGAAAGTTGTTGTTGCTATAGGCAGCAACAGTTTTCAGTAAACTTGTTATAAATATATTTGTTGTCTCTTGCACCAAAGGAAATATACACAACTGGTATTGAACTACGCTACGTGCGTCTACTAGCTCGCTCACCGGCGAAGACAATAGAGTCTGAAATAATGGCGCCAGCAAATATATATCTAAAATTGCGGCTATAGCTCTAGTTAGTGTCCATAACGTAACAAATAGTCATAAATTTAGCTAAAATATGTGTCTCTTAAGAATAGATGAGAACTTTAAGTTCGGCCCTGGAAGTATGACATTAAAACTGACTGTATCGACACCTGTTAGTGTGTCCTCTTGTACTTAAAACCTTTGACAATTAACATCTCAGTCTGATAACTCATGTTAATGAGCCGGTAGGCATATTGGGCCAATACCAGGCTCGTGTTGGCCCATTTACTGGCCGAGTAACCCGCATTGATCGGTGTAAGTTTCCGTTTATGTTTGCTCAAATAATGGCTGCGTTCTATTACGAAAATATCTAATTTATTCTTATATGAAAATGTGAAAGTTTATTACTTCGTTCATTAAATGTTATATCCGATTTTGTTGAAAATTATAGACACTTTCTCGATCTCGTATCGAAGAAGATCTCGCGAGACAGGAATGACATTTAAGTGACTTAATTACATTACAGGAATACAATATAATGGCCTATACAACGAGGTGGGTAGTTTTGAATATTAGGCCTACCGGTTTGAAATTCTCTATAACTGTGTGATAGTTAAACAAAAATGTGGTTTAAATAAGTAGATACGGGAATATGTGTGTCTCGAGCGTGATACAAACAAAATATATACATTACATAACTCATTTTAACTGCCTGCCTACTGAATTTCTGCAGACTACATCTTCCATCGGGGTTAACTTTGACTATGCTGAATATTTTGAAAACAATTTTACTGAAAGTTGTTGGTGGCTGAGCCACCAACAACTTTCAGTCAAATCGTTTTCAAAATATTCAGCAGATCCAGATCTATTGCCTACGGAATTTATTGTCTGGTGGCTTGAACCAGGCAAACATGTAATATAAATTTATTGTGACATGTCAATAAACTATGACGTATTATTCGATTCAATGACATAATGATTGACTTAGACCATTATTAAGGTAAATACTATATACAGATGCATTGCTGTAAGGTTTGAAACTGATTTGCTGTCGTCTCCTAATTTACGAGTAATTGTGTAGCTATCTAAATAAATATTTTGCTAACATAGCATAATTATGATACTTTGTAAATTAGTAGCCTAGTTGTTTTCTCAGTTATAGATAACGTGCTTATATAAGTATTTGATTTTGTTTGTTACGAAGGATTTAAGATCTATAATGCATTAATTAATTTCAAGTAGGCTTATAATTGCTAATTGTGTATTTTATAGTAACTATTATACTCCAATATTCGACTTAGTAAATACCAACTCGATCACTAATTAGTACAGATTCTTTATTTTTATATAGATAGATAATTTAACAATTCAAAACAGGCATCCACTAAAGGCAAGGTCTATGATGTGGTGGACCATTGACATATAACATTTGTATAATATACGGTTTATAAATATAGCATTTATATATTTTATATTACATATGACATAGTGTACGATACAATATCTGTATGGATTATTCTGATATTTATACAAATTATGTGTGGAGACATGACTTGTACATATCAAATGGGTATGCTGTATGTACTTCAGTTGCACTGTTAGTGAAAGATTTTGCCCAAGTCTTGCAGATTTTATCAGTAACCCATAACCAAAGAGCTGTTATCCTGTTGAAAGTACAACAGTGTGCAAAACTGCTAAGCATACTACATAATGCATTGACTGACTCAAGTCCAGAAAGAACCAGTCCTCATAACGCAGATTCCTGGGCCGGTACTCGACCAATAATGGGTCAATATCTGCCCAGTAACCTGCATTATCAGGGAGAGGGAGTGAAAGATTCTGAGTGACGACGGGAAACAGTTGCCACGGGGAAAAGCGGAACTGATGGTAGTGTCAGTATATACTTACTATTGTACTTAGTACAGCTTGCAAGAGAGGTAGACATGGAGGCTATGAGAACCATTTTAAGTAGGATGATTGGTAACTAGAAAACGCAATGACTGAAAAAAACTCTATGTAGTAGGTAGCAATTTTATTCAAAGCCTTCAAATTATTACAAATAAAATAAATAAATAAAAAACCCACGGAAATTGACAAGAAATGTAAGTTTTTGCATTAAAAAGCTAATTTTTACCCAAAATCTTGAACCTATAAGGGCTAATCTTCCAAAAGGCACATCTACCCGTCATAAAGAAACTACCTGCTAAGTTACATTAACTTATTTTAAGAGTTTCTGTATGTTGTGCTGTTTACGAAAACATTGACAAAAATTGTGAGTTTTCTTTATTAAAAAGCCTATTTTCAAAACTTTTTGCCTATAAAGGTGACTACTTCAAAAGACACGTCTGTCCATCATAAAAAAGCCACCTGCCAAGTTCTATTATGTTATTTTAAGCGAGTCCGTATGATATGGCGTTTATGAGAACATTGACAAATATCGTGAGTTTTGCATTAAAAAGCCAATTTTCACCCAAAATCTTGGACGTATAAATGTGACTCCTTCAAAAGGCACATTTTGGCATTAAAAAGCCCATTTCACCCAAAATCTTGGACCTATAAAGGAGAATTCTTCAAAAGGTACATCTGCGTATCATAACAAAGGCATACACAAAGTTTCATTAAATCTGAAGCAGTTCTGTATGATATGCTGTTTACGAAATATTGTGGACGGGCAGACGGATGGACGGACGGGAAGATGGATGGATGGATGGACGGGCGGGCGTACGGATGGGTGGGTGGGCGGGTGGACGGGCGGGCGGGCAGACAGGCAAACAGACAGGCAGGCGTAATTACGTAAGTATAATTAACTGTAATAAGAGTTACAGGCACATTAGAATTCAGCCTGATCTCACAAGGAGAACAATGTTGTGGTAGCGGGGTTGATGTAAACAAACTCTGGACAAATTAAATTACAGTGTCCAAAGAATTGGATAACAAGACATCAGTGTTACACTAACGGGAAAATTGGCGAAAATCTTGGCATTATGCATATCCAAATGCAAATCTAGATTTGTATCAAGATTACAATGACCTTGACCTCAGAAGTATGGTAACAGCGATTAGTTCCAATAATTTGGCCAATTCTGAAATAAAGACAAAATGAGCTAAGCAGACGAATCTACCAGCAATTGTTAAAGTCTGCATTTTATACAAATGGTACAATGACCTTGACCTTTTACCCCATATCATCGAGTAGATAAACCTCTTGATACAAGGAAGCATGTTTCCAAGTTTACTCCTAATACCGTGAAGCCATGCCGAGCTATATGACGCTCGTTGAGCTAAGCCAAAAACGTAACCCTAAAAAATAGTTTTATACCAAGTTCAGAGTGACCTTGAAGGTTTATCTCAATATCATAGTGCTCAATCCCCTTGATATAAGGAAGCGTGTATCCAAGTTAAGTCCCAATAGTGTGAAGCTATGCCGAGATATAAGACGATACATTGATCTAAACCAAAAACGTAACCATAAAAAAATATTTTTATATCAAGTTCACAGTTATCCTGAAGTTTGACCTCATGACCTCAATATCATTGCGCTCCATTCCTTTGATATACGGAAGCATGTGTCCACGCTTAGTCCCAATAGGGTGAAGCCATGCCGAGATATAAACTCGAGGTTAGAACCCCAAAGACACATAAACAGACAAAGAGGCAGACCCTGTAATGGAACCATTCGATATATTGGTGAAAATTCAAATTTTCGCCAATAATAATAATATAATAATAATAATAATAATAATAATAATAATAGGCGGAGTAACTCGGGGAGATGACTCAGTATAACGATGCCTTGAGGATCATGTTAAATTAGGTCAGGGCCTATACTAAGATATTTATAATCGTTTTAGATGAAAGTAATGTTATAACATACCTTGAGTATTTTGGAGCAGGAATAAAAATAATATTGGTGTCCTACTCTCCTGACCAGGGTAGCTTGGTAACGCAGGTTGCTAGGACAGTACTGGGTCAATACCGGGATGTATTAGCCTGGTGTTGGCCCAGTACCAGCCCAGTAACCTGCGTTATTACGTTAATCAAACAATGTGCTTAGCTATGAATGGTTACTGTGTTCTGCGGCTGTAATAGTAGAAATACCCTACAGCTGCAATCAACCCTTCTCCCCTTTTGACCACCGTGTCTTGTCCTCAGCCAAAATCTTTTATCTTCCCCGGGCCCTGTCTTGATTTGAGTGTATCCAGTCCTGTGTTGTTGAGGGCACCTTGCAGCACGCCTAAAAGATGTATACAATGACGTCCTCTCCCGGCATTATATTTGCTTAGCTAATAACTAGAAAATAATATCGCTTGGTGGGGGTATTAAACACCCTCCATTATTCTGATGTATGCCTTTTGACTACTCCTTTCTTTGATCTTAGAACACTACATTGGATTTTCATATAGCAGAAAAGTCAGTAATTGGTATATATCTGTGGTTGGGGAAAGTGATTAGTTAGAATTAGACAAACGGAAGAAGACAAGAGGAAGGAAACGGCCGGAAGAAGACATGTAGGAACATGATTTGATTGGAGTAGAAATGGTGAAATAAAACAAGATTTGAATAAAGTCGAAGCAATTAGATAACCGAAAAGAAAAATCAAGAAATACATGTTCGAAAAAAGTTACAGGAGGAAACGATTCTGATGAAGTTAGACAAGTTAGAAGGAATGAATACAGGATACAGATCTTGTTGACTGGGTAGCTGGCTACTATCTAAAGCTCAACTGACTCTTGCTAGGAAACCTTGGCCTCCTGACATGTGCAAGCTTCTTCATCTGAACTCTGGTATGCAAGAGTGTGGTCAATGAGAAGGGGCAGCAGTAGTGGTAGATATATCAGTACATGGAATTCTATGTCAGCAAGTGCTGTCCTGAGGTGTACGTAGTCCGTTGCTGCAGACTGTAGACTATCCAGTATGTGGTGTTCCGCAGCTATATGGATGTTAAGTGCACTTGACTATTTCCGGATTGACAGTAGATCCTTGGCCTGGACCCTTGTCTACTGAAGAGCCAAAATAACAGGACTTTTAATTCATGAGCCAGTGGGGAGATCCCGTGATCCATTGGCCTACATTAAGCACTGTCAAACTTCGGTACACAATCTAGTTTCGGATGGTAATCACTTCCGTGCTCATTCTGCAATGTCATCGGCTGACCACTTTCCTATTGTCAGTTTGCTGATTGTGAAACATCCATTGCTGACTCACTGCACTTCAGTCACGGTCAGGATTGACAATGAAAGGTTCACACAGAGCCGAGTACACACTGATGAAGGCATTTCATTGTCAGTTCCACAGCCGTGCTTCCTCTGGAGCTGATCCAGCTGTTAGTGACCTCGTAGCTCGAGTGTTCAAGTCGAATCAGTGATCCTGCTGCATATCAGGGTCGAATCGGCCATCCTTTCACAGCATTTGATAGAATAGTGCCTGACACTGTGGTCCGACCTCGATATCGCCAAGTAATTTCCCCAACGATGAGGACCGACACAACCATGTGTCCAGGGAACATAGCAGCACACACATGCTGAACTCCAGAAACTATGTGCTTCTGGACCTGTCAGCTACCTACTTTTTATCACCGTCACAGGCCTCGTGCGTGCATGCATCCAGCGTGTTTGTTCTCACGCCCAGGTGACACTAGTGAATAGCATGTCTCCTGGCTGATGTCCGTTATTGTAACACTGAGACTGGATGACTGGTAGGCGATGCAAAATGCCTGCTCAAGCGCCATCAGAATTCGCACTCATACTGACGAATCTGCTGTGAAGGCTTTGAAAGGTGGATGCCATCTTTAACTGATATGAGATGCTATCTAAGGATATAAGAGCCGAACGAGATTGTAGATGTCCTTATTAGCTCATCTGGCCAGAATGTCTGTCCATCAACCTTTCTAAAAAATTTGCCATAAATTGTAAAAACGCTACTCCTCATTAACAGATGGGCGGGTTTCAATGTAATTGGTTGTAAGGACCTTACGGGCCAGGCTTCATTCAGAACTTGTATACAGAATTTAATCGGTCAATTTTTTCAGTGGCCGTCTTGAATTTCCCGAAAAATGGTGGTCAATCGTTAAAATGCCACCCCTCATTAAATGCTTTGGCAATTTCAACCAGACTCGGTTGGAAGGACATTACGGCGTTAGGCTTCAGAACATAAAGAATTTGGATTGATCACTTTTCCTGGCGGCCATCTTGGATTTTCCAGAAATGTGCATAGTAGGTAGTGATGTATGAACCGGAGGCTTTTGCGGATTTTGTTGACGAGGACTATATGATAAGGACGGCAAATATGATAATGAACCAGAATCTAGGAAGCTAACCACTCTGTGAGTGGATCTATCACACCTATGTGAAAGGTTCTGTCGATCCATTGCGTGCAGTCGGGGCTCTGATGGCTCTGTTCACAACGAAGGCTGGCAAGACGGTCGGGAGTATTGCCACATTGCTCTTTATGAAGTTGTGATTTCTTAGGATATTTCACCCATGTTCATGTGTGAGTATCTTCTTTAGGGTTACCTGTCTGTGGCTCCAATGCATTGTCATTGTTCTCATGGCTATCCGGATGGCTAAACCATTAAGAGGTGGTTAATAGAATGACGTCATTGTGTTACTTTGTCAATATCCTCAGCATTCATGGTGTGCCCAATAAGTTGCCCTTCTCCCAGAGTACAGCAGTAATTAGCTAATGGTGCACCCAGGTGTATGTGGTGTTCAGTTAAAGGAACGGAAAAAGGGAAATAACAAATGATGTTAAAGGGATATAACAAATGATGTTTATTGGTAATCGCATACCATATAATGATATTAAATAAACTACCATCGGTAAAAATGGAAATGAATCGGGATTATTTGCGCAAAGGCATTAACTAAATCTAGGTGCGCTTCACTTGGAGCTAATTAGTGACCAAGCTGGCGCTTCTCACTCCGCCGAGTGTCAACTTTGTGTACAGGTATACCGCGTAGGCACGCCTGAATATAATAAAAGCGCACATGATTATAGTTTTGTAAGAGGTATGAATAGTATTCTCTATAGGCGCATATGTCGAGCGATTAACTCGCTACTGCTAATTCACTATTGATCCTTTTGAAAACGTTATATTTGAGTCACTTTTTCTGGTGGAAGCAACCAGTTTCGCTCAAAATGATTTCAAAATACACTGCTGGTTTCCAAGGTCGCAATATGATGCCTACTGAATATTTTGACATTCGTGTGACTGAATGTAGACCCTGTCTCTGGAAACAACGGCATTCAGTCAAATTGTTTTAACACTAAACAGTATTTTACCCGTAGGACGCAGTGGCTAACCAGCTGAGCACGAATATAATTGCTTATATGGACGGCTATAGCGGGTATTATCTATTCGCTCAGCATACACCAGAGCGCATGGGTCCAACTTCGTCACTAATTGGTTACAGCCAGAATTCCATAAATGGTATTTAGCTGATTTTTTCTAATTATTCTGATTTATTTCTGTTTTTCACTGGTGGGTATAGGTTGATTATTATATAAAGCTGTCTGTCATTCAAGAGCATATGTTATTTCCCTTTTCCTTTCCTTTAAGGCCGAATGAATAACAGAAAGCTATTCGTCTAAGTAGAGTTTCTCTACGCCATCATTTAGAGGATGGGAGTCAATTATCAGTCTACTCGTTATTGTCATGAGCCTCACCATCTACTCGACGCTGCACACCATAAGGGTTACAAAGAGACCCTGCAAAGTGTCAGTCGGTTGATTTAGAGGCATGCAATGTTGTAGATATATAGACCTCATTCATGCCAGTCAGCATGATGAACCTGTCCTGAATAGAGTGTAGAGTGCGCCAAGCGCATGTACTGTTCTTTTTGATGGCCGAGTGGGATAGAAGACCTACAAGTAGGCACCTAACAATGTTGATGTTGGTAGTAGAGATAAGGATGGCGTGCCTCTCACATACATGGCCACAGGTTAGATGCGCCGTGGCCACTCCAGCTCAGAGTTTATGAGGCACTGCAAAAGCGCTTCGTGGCCACAGTTGTCCCAGATTGACGATGGTAAGGAACTTAGAGGTGTCTTCAAAGCTCATGCAAAAATATTGCATGGCATTAGACAGGCGAGGTGTGGGATCACTATGCTCAGGCTATCACTGGGCGATGGGACAGGACTCTGGCAGTGAGGATCATCCCACATCAGTATGTTCAGGAAATAGTTGCACCTGGTTGCAGGACCAAAGTCTGGGTGAGATATTGCCCATTGTTGTGGCATGATCCAATGCAGAGGTTACTCTGTAAGCCTCCAACAGGCTGGATAGATATCATCTATGTGTCAATGAGGTGCACACTTTTTCACAGTATCGCACATAACCTATATTCATGTGGGAAATAGATTTTCTGCCGATTGCATCCACACACCTTGATCCACACTTCATAACATACCCCAAGGGAAAGGTAATTGAACACATCGAGGAAGCGTAGCTCGGGTGTGATGAGGAACATGGTCTGTGTATCTTTGTTGGTTACTAACTTTCTGGGCCACTGGTGTCTGAATGACAGACTATTAGTACATGGTATGCGTTTGGTTTGTTATGGACACCATCTGACAGAACACAATGCTTATCAAAATAGGTAAAAGCTAAATTTTTCCTGTTCATGTCACCATAGACTGGCTATACTTAAGTCCTCAGTTAGTAGTTTGGTTCATTGACCCATGGATGATACTGTAAACGCTTACCCAAAGACCTTATTCAGGCACTGACATTCCCTTGGCTGAACATTTCATTTCATACCAGGAGTATGCTCAAGCTCAAATAGTCCTGGTGTTCGTCCATCCCATTTGTCTAAAGCTTGCCAGTCTCTTTTGTATGTCTCATATCCCTAGGAATACTACCTACTTCAAGCCGTTTCCAGATATACCGATATAGGCTGAATGAGCATCCGCCAGGAGGTAATCAAAGCTGTTATATGCCATGTACTGATTTGGAAAGTTGAAGGTGGACGAATAGCAATCTCAGGTTTACAGCTGTGGGCCTTCTGCAAACCAAGAACTGTATATCACGATATCTACAACTCGTTCATACTTGGTGAAGCTGGTGTTGCTGACACTTCAGCGCTTCAATCATCTTGCTATAGTCATGGTTGTCTAGTAGTTTGAAGATATCTGTCAAGAGTGCTTTACTTTTATCTACATATCCCATTGGGCGAGCCACTAACTTTGATTATGAACCACTCAAAATATACAAACAACTCAATATACAGCCATAATCTCCATGCCATGCCATGACTGATATACCTCTTGAGTGTCATTGCATACAAAAGCATTTTGGCAGCAGGTGCACTGAGTCGCTTGCAGCTTGTGGGGTGCTTCTTATCTTTTTATGCATCTATCATTAGATGGAGTGTATTATATGATGGCACATCGTGTTTATCAGTCTGTCCATCTGTCTGTCTCTGTCTGATTGTTAAAGGTAGGGAAAAGGAAAATAACAAATGATGTTTATTGCTAATTTCATACAATATTAAATAAACTACCATCAGTAACAAGAGGCCCAAGGGACCTGTATCGCTCACCTGGACCGTAGGCATTCCAACTAGAATGCTCTTTATCAACAAGATGGGCAGCGAACCATTTATCCGACAGTTTCGAAAATGGCAAATTTGAGATCAGAATACCAAAAAACACATAAAACCAATTTCGGCCTCAAAATCCATCAAATAAAAAAAATCAAATATGGACACCAAGCATGCTATATTTTGATTGGCCCATGGTGTCCAGGTTTTTTGATGGATCAACACCCCTTGAACAAACTTCAATGGCCCTTAGTCCCTAATCATATCTGCCAAAATTTCGCCCCGATCCCTTCAGCGGTTCTGGAGAAGTCGTTTTCGCTACAAGTAGGTCAACTAAGATGGCCGCCAAACCATTTGACCAATCAAGTTCCCTTGAACAAACTTGGTTCAGCTCTTGCCCTAAATCATATTTCATCAGGTATGCATCAATCCCATAAGCGGCTTTGGAGAAGCTTTTTATACACGTTTCTAAAAATCGGCCAAAATCCAAGATGTCCACTGGCCCAATTGGCCGATCGGCTTCGTTTGAACAAACTTGAATCTGTACACCCTAAGGATGCTTCCTGCCAAATATAATTGAAATCGACCAGGTAGTTCTCCAGAAGAAAACATTTTAAATTTCCCATTGCTTTAGTATGGGAGCTTTTGGCGGGAAAATGATCCAAGATGGTCACCAAACCATTTATCCGATAGTTTCGAAAATTTCAAATCTGAGCTCAGAATACACCAAAACACATACAAAACCAATTTGGGCCTCAAAATCCATCAAAAAAATCCAATATGGCCGCCAAACATGTTATTTTTTTATTGGCCCACGCTGCACATGTTTTTTGATGGGATCAACTTCTCTTGAACAAACTTTAATGGCCCTTAGGCCATAATCATATCTGCCAAATTTTGGCTCGACCCCTTCAGCGGTTCTGGATAAGTAATTTTCGCCCTAAATCATATTTCATGAGGATTGCATCAATCCCCCAAGCAGTTTCGGAAAAGAAGATTTTTAGACGTTTCTAAAAATCGGCCAAAATCCAAGATGTCCACTGGCCCACTTGGCCGATCGGCTTCGTTTGAACAAACTTGAATCTGTACACCCTAAGGATGCTTCCTGCCAAATATAATTGAAATCGACCAGGTAGTTCTCCAGAAAACATTTTAAATTTCCCATTGCTTTAGTATGGGAGCTTTTGGCGGGAAAATGATCCAAGATGGTCACCAAACCATTTATCCGATAGTTTCGAAAATTTCAAATCTGAGCTCAGAATACACCAAAACACATACAAAACCAATTTGGGCCTCAAAATCCATCAAAAAAATCCAATATGGCCGCCAAACATGTTATTTTTTTATTGGCCCACGCTGCACATGTTTTTTGATGGGATCAACTTCTCTTGAACAAACTTTAATGGCCCTTAGGCCATAATCATATCTGCCAAATTTTGGCCCAACCCCTTCAGCGGTTCTGGATAAGTAATTTTCGCCCTAAATCATATTTCATGAGGATTGCATCAATCCCCCAAGCAGTTTCGGAAAAGAAGATTTTTAGACGTTTCTAAAAATTGGCCAAAATCCAAGATGGCCGTCAGCCCAATTGGACGATCGGCTTCATTTGAACAAACTTGAATCTCTATGCCCTATATATAATATATAATTAAAATCAGTCCAGTAGTTCTCAAGAAAACATTAAAAATTTCCCATTGCTTTAGTATGGGAGCTTTTGGCGGGAATCCAAGATGGCCGCCAAACCGTTTATCCGACAGTTTCGAAAATTGTAAATTTGTGATCAATTTTGGCCTCAAAATCCATCAAATAAAAAAATCCAATATGGCCACCAAACACGCTATATTTTGATTGGCCCACGGCAGCCATGTTTTTTGACGGATCAACTTCTCTTGAACAAACTCTAATGGGCCTTAGGCCCTAATCATATATGCCAAATTCCGGCCCGATCCCTTCAGCGGTTCTGGAGAAGTCGTTTTCGCTACAACTAGGTCAACCAAGATGGCCGCCGAACCAATTGACCAATCAAGTTCCCTTGAACAAACTTGGTTCAGCTCATGCCCTAGATCATATTTCATGAGATTTGCATCAATCCCCTAAGCGGTTTCGGAGATTTTTAGACGTTTCCTAAAATCGGCCTAAATCCAAGATGGCCGTCGGCCAAATTGGCCTATCGGGTTTATTTGAACAAACTTGGATCCTGATGCCCTAAGGATGCTTCCTGCCAAATATAATTGAAATTGGCTGAGTGGTTCTTGAGAAGAAGTCGTTTAAAGGAAAAGTTGACGGATGACGGACGGTCGCCACGGCATAAGCTAACTTGGCCTTTCAGGCCAGGTGAGGTAAAAAATGGAAATGAATCGGGATTATTTGAGAAAAAGCATTTACTAAATCTAGGAGCGCTTAACTTGGAGCCACTTAGTGAACGTACTGGTGCTTCGCACTCCGCAGTGTCTCAACTGTGCATACAGGTATACCTCATAGGCCTACCTGAATATAACAAAAGCACACCTGAAGATCGTTTTGTAAGTGGTATTAATAGTATTCTCTATAGGCGCTGATGTAGAGCGATTAACTCACTACTGCTAATTCATCATTGATCGTTTTGAAAACGTTATATTTAAGTAACTTTTTCTGGTAGTTTGTCAAAATGATTTCAACAAAATACACTGCTGGTTTCCAAGGTTCCAATATGATGCCCACTGAACATATCGAAATTCGTGTGACTGAATGTAGATCCAGTCTCTGGAAACAATGGCTTTCTTGATAAGCAAGCTAGACATTCCAGTGGTAAATTTTCAAAAATAGTTTTCCTTGGCCTCTAAATGGAAATTCACAAAGCAGAAATTTAACATTTTTATGCTAAATTTTAACGACTAAAGGCATAGCAAATAGTACCAAACATTTACTGAGGAATTGTTAGTCTTATGTTTATTAGTTTTGAAAGCTTTTTTTTTTCATTTCAGTTTGAATGTGATGACAGGGTTTATTTATTTGTTTTGTTTATTTATTTATTTATTTATTTAGATGTGCTAAAACTATTTGTCTTAAACTAGTTTTTGGAGAAAACTAGTATTCAAATTTCACCCAAAAATATTCAGATCTTTTATTTAAATTTCAGATTCCTAAGTTTCATTCCTTTTCACATGATAACTGTTCTTCATACTGCGTGTAGGCTGCTGTCTAAGAAAGCAACACTACTTCCAACATGAGCCTTCTACAAATTTTAATTTGACATAAGTGCAAGAAAGCCTAACTAACCCCACCCCATCACTCCATAAAATGAATGATACCAAACATTTACTGAGGAATTGTTAGTCTTATGTTTAATAACTTTGAGAATGTGTTTATAATTTCGGTATGAATGTGATGGTAGTGTTTATTTATTTATTTTGTTTATTTTTTATTTAGATGTGCTAAAACTCTCTGACTCCAACTAGTTTTTTGGGAAAACTTGTATTCAAATTTCATCCAAAAATATTCAGATCTTTTATTTAAATTTCAGATTCCTAAGTTTCATTCCTTTTCACATGATAACCGTTCTTCATACTGCTTGTAGGCGGATTCTGTCTAAGAAATCAACACTATTTCCAACATGAGCCTCGACAAATTTTAATCATTTGACATAAGCTCAAGAAAGGCTAACTTACCCCACCCCACCACCCAATTTAAATGAATGATTTGAATATAAAATTCACTGTGAAAAGGGTTAAGACTCTGGTACGAGTCCGACAGGCTAGTATACTAGAGGCGTTGTTGTAACTTGACCAGCTCTACCTAGCTTGCTTTGAAAGCTGATAATTGCCCATTCTATTGCTGATAATTTGAGAATTAAACCCGCTTTCCCAAGACTCAGACAGTAGAATTAAGTTAGAGAGCAATACAGTAGTATACATTGGTAAGGATTCTATATATGCATTGATGTGTCTTATAAAAAACTGAGAAAATCATGTGAATATTTTGAAAACCATTTGACTGAAAGTTGTTGCTGCCCTGCTGTTGGAGTAGGGTGGCATAGGAGAGGATACCACAATACTATCGGCCAAATTTTTTTTATAAATATTCTAAAGATTTCATTTCCATCTTCTTTAAAACCAGATTGATTAAAATTGAGGATGACATTTGTGAAGTGTATGAAAATTCTTTTTTAATAATTTCAATGCACTTTTGTAACTATTTATATATAGGATTATCTCTATTCTTAATGGGATGTAGTCTGTGTTTTTATAATAAAAATATCATTATACTATGATTTGCTCATATTATTAACACTGAAGCCCTAGCAACTATGTTGAAAGACATCCTGCTGATTATGTTGACAAAGATTTCAAACGAGATTGTTGCTTCTTAAGACAACAACTTTCATTCAGTCAAATTAAGTGTTAAACATTCAATAGTATGTCATGCAAAGAGTTACAGAAGATATGAGAAATCTGTATAAAATTTTAATTTGCAACATGCATATTTGAATGTAAGAATTTATCAGACATAGACAGAGAAGTATTTTGAAAAATATTTGAAAATACTCAAATACATTGCCAATGTATTTAAATACAAATAAAAATACTTGAAAAATGTATTTAAATTATTTCAAATACAAATACTTTTATATTTGAACCCAGCCCTGATCGCAAGTAAATTGCATCCGCACTTGTTATTCACAATGCAGATACCATGTGCTGATGCAAGTAAGTTTCCCACCAGCATGACTAATGGATGACAGAATATGATCTTGATAGCACATAAATAACACGAAACAAGGCATTACACATTTATTTTATACATAAAGTGATGTTTAATTGAAAACAAACACAATGAAATGATTTTTTTAAATGACAAAATTATAGTCAATTCTATAACTATTTATATGTTCATGTTATTAACGCTTGCAAC
Organism: Chaetoderma sp. LZ-2023a; assembly: GCA_034401795.1. Lineage (NCBI taxonomy): Eukaryota > Metazoa > Mollusca > Caudofoveata > Chaetodermatida > Chaetodermatidae > Chaetoderma > Chaetoderma sp. LZ-2023a. The sequence continues at coordinate 125,973,036 of CM067374.1, read as the reverse complement.
CCGCAGTCAAATTGATTTTCACGAAGATCATCATTGCTCTGACCTCTGACCGTGATAACGCTGGGGTACATCTCAGGTGTTGGTGACCATTCATCCAAGCTTGATTCCAGGATTCCTAAAAAATTGGGAAGGATGATGATACAAATGCAACACCTTAACATTGATCAGTTAGATTTTCCTCTCAATTACTGACCTTTGAGAAAATAACCTCCATGTAAAACTATTGATGTATCCATGTGCAAATAAAATAATATTAACCCTTTAATGGTCAAGCTGCCCAAAACCAGCCTCTGCAGTAGTCTTTAGGAATGTCCATTTGTAGACTAAGAAACGACTATTTTTGAAAGGTTATCACTGGAACAACTGGGTTAATAATCGTGCCAGGCATTCCAGTGGTAAATTTTCAAAAATAGTCTTCTCTTGGCCAACAAATGGACATTCACTACGCGTACATTTAAATTTTCTTGATAAGTCTTGCAGTGGTAAATTTTCAAAAAGTCTTCTCTTGACCAACAAATGGACATTCATTACGCGTAAATTTTAATTTTCTTGATAAGTCTTGACCATTAAAGGGTTAACAAAGTTTCAAATAGAAGGCAACGTGGAGGACCTAAAGGCAAACCTTAACATCAACGCGGCCATCATAAGATGTCTCAGTTTCTGTTTCACCTGCGGGATAAAGATGACCTTATTTACATACAGCACCAGTTCCAGCATGGGTTGAAATTAACCCTAGCGCAAGGCTACTAGAAATTGACCAGCACGATGGGGTAGTCAGTAACAATGTGATATTTCAACCCTTTAATGGTCACTGGCCCAAGGGCCCTCACCTGGACCATTAGCATTTGAACCATTTGCATTTAAATAGATATGATGCATCATTTCCGGAAAATCGAAGATGGCCACCCAAAAAACTTACCAATTAAAATTTTGAATAGACATACTAGAGTCTACTATGATAGGGGCATTCTACCCAAATTTGGATGAAATATGTCAAGCGACTAAGGACAAGCAACGTGTTGACAATTTCATAAAATTTAAGATTTTCACCCAACAAGTTTATCAATCAAAATTCTGAATAGAATTTCTAGAGCCTACCACCATAGAATCCACCTCGTGAAATTTGTTTGAAATATGTCAAGCAGCTAAGGAGGTGTAGCAATTTGACAATTTCTGGAACATTTTTCATAAAATCTAAGATTTTCACCCATCCCTTGGTCTGCAAATGGACATTTTCTGTGAGAAAATCATTGAAACTAGTCCGGACACAAAATCTCAGACAAAAGGATGGACAAAATGATAACTATATACCCATAATTATGCGGGGATATAACCATTACCACGGATAGACCTGTTGTATGCAAAGCATGAACAAACAAATATATTAACCAGAAATACAATCTTTCTGAACCAAATCTTAACTATTTTAACCAACGTTTACAATATTTACAATCACTCACCACAAGTTAACGCTTTCAGAAGAGCACTACAGATAAGATACGAGACTTGACTGACCCTTTTGAAATTAATTTACCTGGAAGCTGTTTCCATGCAAATTAGAGTTAAAATATTTATCAATTAATATATTTGTCATTAAATTTGGGATTTCTGGGCTGAAATGGTTAACTTGATCAGATTAAAAATATTATATTAGTTAGAACTTTACAGTAACAATGATCTTAAAATGTTCTTCACAAATAATTGCTGGCAATCATATTATAACAAGGCATTGCAAGTAATACTTGATTCCCGCTTTTGTTGAAATGACATGTCCCTATTACTGGTATAAGTTTATATATTTCAAGGGTGATAACTCTGGCAATTATTGATGGACACTAACAAAACAGGAACTTGACCTCCGTCTTAATAATATTAATCTAAAATCTGAATTTGGTTAAAATCCGTTTAGGCTAGCATGAGTTATTGCATGGAAATGGTTAAATTAACGAATGTTATATTTTTCAAGGGTGATAACTCTGGTAAATACTGCCAGAAACTAATGGAACTTGAACATGACCTCTGCCTCTGTAGTATTAAGCTATATTCTGAATTCGGTTTAGTCTACCCCAAGTTATTGGCTGGAAACGGCTAAATTAACCAAGTTTGTATCTTTCAAGGGTGATAACTCTGGCCAGTATCATCAAAAAGTAGTGGAACACAAACTTGACATCTGTTTCAACAGTATTAAGCCGTAGTCTGAATTTGCCTTGAATCGGTTCAGTATAACACTAGTTATTGCTTGGAAACTTTCAAATTAACGTTTATATTTTTTCAATGAGGGCCAACTCTGAGTAAATTTGACTAAGCTGACAGAATTGTAACTTGGCCTCTGTATTAGTATTACTAAGCAGCATGTCAAAGCTGGCTGAAATCACTGCTGGCAAACACAGGTCATTGTCTAGAAAAGAACATTTTATGAATTTTATAGTTTCAAGGGAAATTTTTTTTAACTCTGGGTAAATTTGACACAATATTCAACAGATTTCCTGTATGGTTTTCCTAAAGTTAGATATGGGAACTCATTGGTGAAAGGTTTAGCTTATGTATGGTTCACGAACCACACGAATCACATGCAAGTGAACCGAACCACGGTTTATCGTCCCTTGGTTTACGATTTTCCGAACTAACGAATGTTCGCTACAGCCCTAGTAATCAACACTTAGAGATCAACTGCCTACAATGAAGGTGGTCGAAATATCAGCAAATGATGTTCAAATTCATTCAATACTTCCTTATTTTTGGACGAGGCCTGTTAAAGCATATGATTTAAAAGAACTACTTTCTTAAGGACTACTATTGTACTAACATATAAAGCCATTGCCACACAACCAAGCAGCAATGGTAAACAGCACAGTGAAAGGAACTAAGAGCAGTGAACTTCAATAGAATTTGTCTACACACATACTCACACACGGACATGCGCATTCACATACATACATACATACATACATACATACATACATACATACATACATGCACGCACACGCTCACAGGCAGTAATTCCAATGGGCAAAAACTCTGGACTTGAATATTTTGAAAACAATTTGACTGAAAGTTGTTAGTAGCTTAGCCACCAACAACATTCAGTCAAATTGTTTTCAAAATATTCAACAATTTTCAGTAAAATAGTTTTCAAAATATTCAGCAGGCCCAGAGTTAAACACCATGGAAAATGTAGTCTGCAGAAATTCAGCAGGCAGGCAGCTAACAGTCAATTTGGTGGTCGGCTGAAGATGGCTTTTACAATGATCTTTGGGAACGAGTATGTACTGATAAAGAGAGTAATGTTTTAGAAAACTTACCACTGGGATAACTGCCTCGGTCATGGAGCCAGTCATTCAAGTTTTAAGCTTTCTAAAATATATTTCTCAAATTGACATTGTGTGAAAATGAACCCATTTTCTTGGCCAATTCTGACCATTGAATGGAGAAAATCAATGATGGTTTGGCCTTTGGAGACAATAGAGGGATCTATTTCTAGCTATGCCCTTCCCCTTTCTAGCTAAGCTCTGCCCACTTTTAGCTAAGCTTCGCCCAATTCTAGCAATGCTCCACCCAGTATTAGCTAAGCTCCGCCCATGGTTTGTGTATGTTGTTATTGATTTATAAACATGACTTATCAGAAACCCATTTTCAGAGCCGTGGCTTCCTGCCGAGAATCCGCCTCTAATGTAATGACCGTCCATCTTGTTACTGCATCACAACAACTAAACTGTTACACAGACTCCACTTCAGAGACCAGACAGGCCAGGACCCAGTCGATCTCTGTAGTGGACTGGAAACACCCCACTGCGGTTCATGTTGATTTTGGTATCATCTTAACCTCTGTATCACTGGCCTGATCCAGACATTAAAATCAACTCAATGTATCCCGTAGTTATGTGCTATCAGCATCTACACAACGTCACAAAATTCTTGTCATCATTTTGTGTGCAACCAGTTTGAATGTTACGACAAAGTAAGAGGGTCAATTTTTCTGTTAACTATTCTTCATACAGAAGACTATGAGGCACTATATCAAGTTTTGAATGGAATAATATTGTCTGGTATGTATAGCCTATTGTCTGGTATGTATCGTGTCCTTTCAAGATTCAACTCTCTTTATCCCCAAATTCTGCTGAAAATTATTATGTTAATGGCCACTCAATACACCCGAGATTCTTTTCTCCATCTTGTATCGAAGATCTCACAAGACGAAGGCCTCCATTTGGCATAATTGATTATGACATAATGTACATTTGACTGACAGATCATCTCTCTGTTAGACAATAGATTAGGCAGTTACACTTTTTAGTTGCGACTTGCAATAAGCATAAGTCTGTCTCTTTGTTGGTCTGTCAAATTTTTTAACAATTTTAATTATAGTGCACTACACGTTTTCCCAAGTCAAATCTGAACAATTTTAGCCACCACTTTAATTAAATTACATCAGTAACATCAATCATCAACAATGCAGATACTGCCGAATATTTTGAAACTAATAATTTGCCTGAAAGCTGTTGCAGTTCAGGAAAATTTAAATTTTACCATAGAAAATGTCCATTTGCAGACCAAGAGAAGAGTATTTTTGAAAATTTACCACTGGAATGACTGGCTCGGTTATCGAGCCAGTCATTCCAGTAGTAAATTTTCAAAAATAAACTTCTCTTGGTCTACAAATGGACAATTCTCAAAACCACTGCAGAAGCCGTTTTATGGCTGATATGAGTGTTAAAGGATTAAGAGAGGATCCATTCTTAGCTATGACGCGTCCATTTCTAGCTAATGTTCGCTCAACCTTTACCCATGGTGGAATCAATTTGAAACTTTGAAAGCCGAATTTCCAGAATCTAAATTTAGGTACTTGAGTGATAAATTAGGCTACAACTCTACAGAATCAACTGGCCACGAACACGGCCATCAGCACTATGTAGTGATATCTGCATTCTTAGAATCTAAATTTCCAAGTAAAAATACAGGTAAAATGTTGAGTGTTTTGAATCTAATTTAACTGTGGGCCAGCAATAGCTCTCAGTCCAACTGGTTTCAAAATATTCAACAGAATGTTTATTATAATGTAAATTCATCATAGACATACAATTCCTACACATTAGTGACAGGCTTCAATTTTTGTGACAGAGCTATGTTATTTTGATGGTGACATCATCTAACATGTGACGTTATTTGAGTATGACATCAGATTATTGAGTGACAGATCAGATCCATAGTGACTGATCACATCCCTCCACTCGGCACTAGGTCTAACATGGCCCTCAGCACTCTACAGTAATACACCTAGAAACTAACTGATACTTAATTGTCCAAGTATTTCACTCAGTTCTTAATAGATATATACACCGGCTTGGAGCTGAGATGGGCTTCTTGTACTTCTTTCACCATGAGTACGCGATTTAACAGTTTGGCCAGATATTCACTGTCTAATTTCCCCGTCGAGAACCAGACAGGGCTGTCCGGGACACAAGAGCGCTCGGGGACTAAATAAAACATGTCTTTTCGCAGTTTGACTCCTTCAGGGCTGCATTGAAAATAAAGGAAAAAGATTAAAGGTCATTCTGCTAAAGTATTCAGTCAGTATAACTCAAGTTGTTGCTGACTAACTCTTTAACATAATTAACCACTGGTCCAGAATTTGTGAGAAGATTAAAATTTGTACCTAATGAATGTCCATTTGCAGGTCAATATAAAACTACTTTTGAAAGCTTACAACTAGAATGACCGGCTCAGTTACTGAGTCAGTTATTCCAGTGGGGAATTTTCGAAAAAGTTTTCTCATGACCTGCAAATGGACATTCCTCAAGAGAACTGTAAAGGCCGGATTTGGCCGGCTTGACCATTAAAGGGTTAACACAAACACCAGCCAAAAAACGCTTCTGCAGTGGTTTTGGAAACTGTCAATTTGCAGACAAAGAGAAGACAATTTTTGAAAATTTACCACTGCAATGATAAACGAGTCAGTCATTCCAACGATAAAATTTCAAAAATAATTTCTGTCTGCAAATGGACATTTTCTATGAGAAAATTGAAATGTTCTTGAAAAAATTTGATTGTTAAACGATTAATCTTCTAACCTCTTCTTAGGCCGCAATTGCCTGCAGTCAAATTATTTATCAAAATATGAATGTTAGTGATCATGCAATTAATGGATAACCCTGCAATTCAAACTAAATCCTCCTGTGACGTTGCGCGAACCAGTAATGGTAAAGCATTTTAGATACACTTAACACCGTGAAAAGTTGATCACGGTGACCTACTTTTGATAATTGACACACAGTAATCCCAAGATGTATAAATACACCAGGTTTGGTTACTATATATGAAAAGTTTTTGAAACTATAGCATATATAATAATTTTCTATGATCCTCAACAAACCATGAAAACCAGGTGACGCCGAGCTACCTTTCCTATTGCCTATGTGAGACACCGTTAGTCTACCATTCCAAGTTTGACTACTCTATATACCATATATAAACTCCTAGGACAATAATTTTATATAATTTTCAGTGAAAAGTAGGTCATACTGAGCTATATGACAACGCCTTTAGATTATGATGCATCCATGCACCAGGTTTGGTGACGATATGCAAAAGGGTTTTGAAAGCATAGTCTGGATAAGAATTTTCTATAAAGTTCAGTGAACCAAGGAAAGTAGGTCACAATGACCTACTTTTGACATATGATATACACTTAGCTTCCCAGCTATAGGTGTGTGCATGTATGTGTCTCTGTGTGCCCAGCGTTACCAGATTGCGAGGTTCACGATCCAATCAATCACGATACATGAGCTATGATCCAAACGTAATTCCCCACATATTGACACATGGATGTGAACAAAACAGAACAGATCATAAATAAATTAACCCATTTTCAAAACAATTTCGAAAACGATATAAGAAATATTCTGTTAAATATTTTGACCATGCTTAGATTGAAAGACGTCGTTGCATAAATATGTTTTATTTTGTTATGGAAACATGTTAAGCCTTTAACACTCATATCATCCAAAAATGGCTTCTACATTGTCTTGAGAAATGTCAGTTTGCAGACTAAGAGGACTATTTTTGAAAATTTACCACTGGAATGACTGGCTCGATAACCGAGCCAGTCATTCCAGTGGTAAATTTTCAACAAAATTTCTTCCCTTGTCTGAAATTTGACATTTTCTTTGAGAAAATTGAAATTTTCTTAACAAATTTAAGGATTAAAGATTTAGCACTTAAATTTCTTTTTCAATTTTTTCATAGAAAATACTCATTTGTACACAAAGAGAAGACTATTTTTGAAGATTTACCTATGGTAACTTTTCAAAAATAGTCTTCTTAGTCTGCAAATGGACATTTCCCAAGACCACTGTAGAAGCCGTTTTTTGGGTTAAAGACTTAATCTATTTCTGAACTATTCTCCATAACTATATTTCTATTTACCATTTGCTGAGGTAGAATTCATATAACTTAACGGGACATCGAAGCGGGTTGTCAAAGCTTTCTGTCTGTTCAAAGACGGGAACCTCGTCTTTCTTGCGACCTTTACCAGGTGTGCTGTCTGATAACTCTGAAAAATAAAATAAAGAAATGACCTCATGAATAAAATGGCCGTGAAGTGAAATGAGTAGATAATGGCCTTCAAGGACGGTAGAGAAAATGTGCTCCAAAAATATAGCTGACATTTCTATTTGACGTTGAAGCAAGTTTTTGTCCAGGTATTTGTACTAATGTCTATAATATAGCACTTGAAATGACCCTGGATTAATACACATTAATTTACAGTAAAGATCATAAATAAGTTAACATGTTTCCAAACAGAAACACAAACATGTTAGTTATTACAATTTGAAACACGATGTAAGAAATGTTCTATTTAATATTTTGAACATAATCGGGTTGTTCAAAACATTCAACAGTATGTTTTATTTTGTTTGGGAAATATTCTCCGTTATTTCCGAGCTGTAATGTATTAGCCCCAATGCTTATATTATCAGTTCATCTCAGATTTCAGGCTTGCCCCATCCCCAATCCAGTTACCATCATGCACTAACTGCCAGGACGACACACACCACACACATTCCACCAACAAAGTTTTCAAAAATAGTTTTCTCTTTGACTACAAAAAATGGCTTCTACAGTGGTCTTGGGAAATGTCCATTTGCAGACTAAGAAGACTATTTTTGAAAAGTTACCATAGGTAAATTTTCAAAAAATAGTCTTCTCTTTGTGTACAAATGAGTATTTTCTATGAAAAAATTGAAAAAGAAATTTAAGTGCTAAATCTTTAACCCTTAAATTTGTTAAAGAAAATTTCAATTTTCTTAAAGAAAATGCCAAATTTCACGCCAAGAGAAGAAAATTCTTGAAAATTTACCACTGGAATGACTGGCTCGTTTAGCGAGCCAGTCATTCCAGTGGTAAATTTTCAAAAATAGTCCTCTCTTAGTCTGCAAACTGAGATTTCTCAAGACAATGTAGAAGCCATTTTTGGATGATATGAGTGTTAAAGGGTTGAAGGCTTAACATGTTTCCAAAACAAAATAAAACATATTTATGCAACGAGGCCTTTCAATCTAAGCATGGTCAAAATATTTAACAGAATATTTCTTATATCGTTTCCGAAATTGTTTTGAAAATGGGTTAATTTATTTATGAGCTGTTCTGTTTTGTTCACACCCATGTGTCAATATGCTTATATTATCAGTTCGTCTTGGATGTCAGGCTTGCCCCATCCCCAAACCAGTTACCATCATGCACTAACTGCCAGGACGACGCACACCACACACATTCCACCAACAAAATTGGCTTTTACAACCAAAATTTGTGAGTCTGGTTAACACACCAAAACAAAACAAGTGCGAGTGAGCTATAGCTCTGGCTACAGCTTTAGAAAACCTGCCAAAAATTTGACAGATTGACGGACCAACAGAAAATATGGCCTACATAAGTGTCAAAATCTGTTGCTTAAAATCATGATAAATGTGTTTTTCATTGAGACGAATTTGTTTAACCCTCGAATTTGTTCAAGAAAATTTCAATTTTCTCATAGAAAATGTCCATTTGCAGACCAAGAGAAGCCTATTTTTCAAAATTTACTACTTGAATTACTGGCTCAGTTATCGAGCCCGTCATTCCAGTGGTAAATTAAAAAAATAGTCTTCCCTTGGTCTGTAAACGGACATTTCTCAATACCCCTACAGAATCCGTTTTAGCTGATATAAGTGTTAAAAGATTAAGAAGTCCTACTCAAATAATGTCATTGCATCGCAAGATACATCCGCAAAATGCGATGCTGTGTTAAATGGCAGCAACAGCTCCCAATCAAACTAGTTTTAAAATATTTTTTTAAATGCTTATTAAATTGCAATTTCATCATACAATTCGTACACTTTAGTGACACTGTTCAATTTTATAATGGTGCTACCTTTTGATTTTAACTTCAGCTAACCAGTGACACATTTGATCAAGACATTAGATACTCAAGTGACAGATTGGATCCATCTATTTAACTCGATTCTCCTATTAAAAGTACCTTTTTGTGCTGTGGTGCAATAGAATCTCAAATAGACCGCTCTCCCGATGCCCTGTGGTGTCTCCGTCTTACGCCAATGTTTGAGAATATGAAGAAAGCCGAGATCATTATGCTCTTGTACCGTCTTCAGCATAAAGTATTTTGTGTTAAAGTAGACGAGCGTATTCAACAGAATGTTCGGCGAATGCGCACCGAGCTGCTTGCTCTCCCACAAATGTTCCTCTTCTATACGGCACACCAATTGACCTGTTGATTAAGTGTGCAAATGTTATTGGTTTCCCCGGGACTCTCTGGGCAAGGGCTATTTTTTAGAAACATTTTAGAAGTTGAAAAGGCACTTAAAGCCCTGAAAAATGGATGGGCACCTGGACATGATGGCATGAGCAATGAACTATTCAAATATGCAAGAAGTGACATTATCTCAAAACCGATCACGCACCTAATCAATTCAGCTTTTATGTATGACCTTCCCATCGATGCTGTAAGCCAAGGCACCCTTATCGCGCTACCCAAGCACAAGAAGGCGCCTGGCCACCAGCTAATCTGTGGCCCATTGTTCTCCTCAACAGCATATGGAAAATCCTATCCGATGTTACCCTATGCCGCATCCGAGACAAGATCGATGACGTTACTGGATCATGTCAAGGTGCCTTCAAAAAAGGGCGCAGCTGCGCAGACATTGTATGGGTTCAGCGTATGCTTGTGTCAGTAGTCATGTCCAAATACTGGGATTTCCACAAAATGGGCATTGACATGTCATGAGCCTTCGACACAATTAAGCGTTCAAAGATCCTAAATGTACTACGCCAGGCCAGTTGCAATGAAGATGAGCTACTAGTGAAAATATGCAGACACCAAGCTGAGACTATGAGTCAAGTCAGTGAAGTCTCTAGAGTATGAAACATCAATCAGCTCCCCACAAGGAGATGGTCTATCCCCTGTGCGTTTCACTTGTTACCTTTTTGCTGCATTGAAATCATTGTGGGAAAATTCTACAAGACCAAACACACCCCACACCCCAATCCCCACCCCCAGTGTATGTACTGTGCATGCTGCTAGAGATGGAATATGTCAATGATGAGGAAAAGAAAACCCTTGACGAACTTCTCCCAATAGCAGCAAGCAAACTAAAAATTGAGAATCTCTCTGTGAATGAATCCAAACCAGAGTTCACCCACATATACCTATCTACAAAGCATGAAACTAAAGAAAATGACAACCCACTTCATGGTGGCGAACCATGGAGGAAAAGTAAAATCATGGGCTCAGTGCTTTGCAGTGCTGCTGAAATTGCTGCACGCTGCCTCATGGGGAACATAGCTTTCCAGTCTCATTCACGTTTATACAATGCAACCTGCGTATGCTTGATGCTGTATAACTCTATACACCGCAAACACCTGCGCACCATCACTGGCCACTGATGGCAAGACAGCATCATTTACAATGATGCACTATACAAGATGTGTAATGTATCGCCACTGTAAAAGTCACCCAGCAAAGATGGTCCATGTTTGGCCATGTCCTAAGGATGCCAGAAAACCCTCCAGCTCAGAGAGCCTTGGAATTCACCAGTACTGGGAGACAGCAAATACAAAGGTGACCTCAAGAATGCAGGACTCTGAATACTCAAATCAAGAATGGACCTGAAGAAGCTATGGGTTTCGGCTGATGACAAGACACAGTGAGAAAAGCGAAGAAGGACTGATTGCAGCTGTACGATTTTTCTACTACTACAGCCGCAGAATACTGTAATCATACATACATCTTACATACCACTGGAACCACTGGCTCCATTATCAAGTCTTGCTATCAACGTTAGCTAAGTTACTATTATTAGATATTTGGTGTGGAGCGAGCATATATTCAAGATGGCAACTATCTCGCCAAATCATCTTATTGCTGAAAGTTAGAAACAAGCGATCTAGTAATATTATTAGCTCTATGGATAATACATACCAGCGGGATTAACTCTGGGCACAGACTGAATAACGTGATCATTTAAACTGTTTGAAAAATCGGAATAGCACTGGTCCGTGAATATGTTATCAATCCGACCATTCTCATATAGGTATTGTTGAATGCCTGTCAAACAATATTAAAATCACATTAAAATTTAATGATTATTTGATGACGATGCACACTTAATACATATTAGCCCACAAATTTGTTCATGAAAGATTTTTTGTTTTAATTGAACTATTGATTAAGGAGGCATAGCGTTTAAAGGGTTCTGGTAATTTTCAGACGATCCAAGATAGCCACCAAAAAGATCGATCAAATAGAAGTTCTAGAGCTTACCACCATAGGCCATTCAGGACAGGTGAGTGAAAAATTACTTTCCATGGTGAAATTTACTCCTAAGGGAATCAAAAATTTGTAAATAATATTTTATTTTATTTAAATTATACAAAAGATTAATTTACCATGCTTTGACAATATTGATATAGTTTGAAGCTCTAGCACATAAAATTACACATTTTCATAACAAGTTAAAATAGGAGATTTCGTTACTACATGTAAAGAAAGGCAGCCAGGATTTGCAATGGTGCTTGCTGTCGGGCAACTGCCCAATTTTCTAAATTTTGAACAGGCATATATATTCTGATTTCTATGCATTCAGCTCACCAGTCTGTGGTGAAATCTGCTATCCGAGAATTCAAAATGAAAAAGTTAAACTAGGGAATACGATCTACTTGTCATGTGACAAAAACAAGGGAGATAATCATGATAGCACTTGTAAATATTGATTCTTACCAAGACAAAGGTAAAAGATGCTATCCCCTGCGTATGTATCTCCATTTGGCTTCCGTACTTCGTTCACAAACAGACGTAGAGAGTAGTTCAGTTCATCGCTAGTGCAGTGAAGTAAATCTGTCTTAAATTTCTTTGCTTTGCTTGATCGTGGTGTTTTTTCAATCTGTGAGTTTTTCACCGTCACCCAATTTTTCCATGCATTTACACCATATGTGTATTTCAATGCGAGGCCTGCATCTGGTGCAACTGCCTGTGTAAGAAGTGCAAAATACATTACATAGAGGATTTCAACGGAGGATTCCAGTTTCTTAGCCAATCATATGATGTCATAATTAACTACATGACATGTACAAATGTAGGATGCCGTCGCTACCAATTACGTCACGAATGACTCGATTTAGTCTGTCTTAAACACTTAATAGTCTGTCAGGTTGTACAAAGTGTATGTCTTTACTATTTAATAAACATGCTGTTGAATATTTTGAGACTAATTTGACTGGGCGCTGCTGCTGTCAGTTTTGACTAGTTCTAAATATTCAAGGGAGGTAACTCTGGTGAATATATTGACTGATTGCGCCATAACGTAATAATCCAAAGCGAGGTCGAGTCCAGAGGTAACAATTATCACCTTGAAGCGAATGGACGCAAACCTCATACATTCATATTATGAGTGGCAAGAAAAAATTTTAGTTAGGGGTCAAAAGGTTAAACATCGAGGTCACGGGGTCACTTAGTGCATACTGGAATGCACATTTTCGTCTATAACTCTGCAATGTAGGAAGGTAGAAACACCAAAATCAGTACAATACATTTATATTGCGGTTGGCTAGAACCAAAATTTTGTTTCAGGTAAAATGTTCAAATATTTAGGTCACAGGGTCACTAAGAGTCATAAATCGTGACCACAAGTAGGTATATTATAATTCATATTATAGGTGGCTAGAAGTTCTAGTAGTTGCAGGACAAAGCAACGAGTATCTAGGTCACAGGATCCTGAAGTGCATAGGGGAAATACACATTTTTACCATAACTCTAGAATGCAAGAAGGTGGAATCACCAGATTTAACACACGGCTTTATATTACGACAGTTTATGATTGCTTTGACATTGATGGCAACAGATGAACTATGACACAGGGGTCACTAAATGCATTGCTAAGACAGAACGGAAAGGTGTGCGTCAGCATCTCCCTCAAGTGCATTCTAGCTACACAAAATTTCATACCAAACAGAATTGAATAACATACAATGATACAAGACCAACATTCTGTAGTATAAGGGTTAAAATTAATCGCCATATCTGCCAATGAATGGGCCAGTAAATAATCAATAGGGCTAGTAGTGACCACTAGTTCTGAGTGACTCATCCGAGTGAATTGCAAACCTGCCTGTTTGTATTGTTAATTTCCATCTTAACCCTCTAACACGCATATCAGACGAAAATGCCTTCTGCAATGGTCTTGAAAAATGTCCATTTACAGACCAAGAGAAGACTATTTTTGAAACTTTACCACTGGAATGATTGGCTCAATAACCGAGCCAGTCATTTCAGTGGTGAATTTTCAAAAATAGTCTTCTCTTGATCTGCGAATGGACATTTTCTAAGAAAAAGATTAAATTTACTTGAACAAATTCGAGGGGTAAACGGTTAACATTACCAAGATGATGACAAACTATTGTTTATCACTTCTCTATATCAGATTGTCAGAATAGAAATCATGTTATCGTATGCAATGAGAACAGTCCGAATAAAAATACAAAGCTCACCGGTGTAGGTACGAGTGTTGGACTATCAGCTGCTGGCTCCAGGTCGGGCGGCGTGTCATCACCCACACGAGACCGCTTAGAACGCCGCCTACCTACACTGCTTGATGTACGCTTTGGAGGACGGCGGGTGCGGCTTTTCGATGGTGGTGTTGCTCGTCGAGGCGAAGCTCGTGTAGTTGGAGGCTCCGGCGTCCAGTCGTCTTCGTCATCGCCATCAGCTAACATATCAATCTGATCCAGATTATCGTCATCATCATCTGCAAGAGACAGGTGGGGGCATAATGTTTAACAGTGACTGTTTATCCTCATTTCTTAACATTTAATAGTCATTGATTTAGCTGGACAAAAATGGCTTCTGCATTTGACTTGAAAAATGTCCATTCACAGTAAAACACAAAACTATTTCTTTTAAATCTACCCTTGGACTGGCTAGTTCGATAAAAGGGCCAGTCATTACAGTGGTATATTTTCAAAAACAGCTTCTCTGCTTGCCACTAGATATTCACTTACAAGTTACAATTTTCTTGAAGTACTGTTTTTAAATGGTTCCGGAAGACTTTCAGAAAATCAGAGATTGCTGCCAAAACATTGACCTATCACAATTCTGAATAGAATTTCTAGACGCTAAAACAATAGGATCCTTACCGCCAAATTTGGTTGAAATCGCCTAAGCGATTAATGAGTAGCATTTTATATGAATTCCCATTTTTTGGAAAATCCAAGATGGCCACCATCAAAAACAAGCCATCAAAATTCTGTATACATGTTCTGAAGCGTATGGCTTAGGGTTCTTCCAGCTGAGTTTAGTTGAAATCGGCCAAGCGGGTAATGAGCGGGTAATGAGGAGTAGCCTTTTAACTGATTTCCCACAATATTCAGAAAATCCAAAATGGCCGCCGGAAAAATTGACCAATCAAAATTTCTGAAGCCTACCGCCTTAGGCTCCTTCCAGTCAGTCTGGTTGAAATCGCCCAAGTAGTTAATGAAGAGTAGATGATTTTCAGCCATTTTTCGGAAAATTCAAGATGGCCACCGAACAATCTAACCAATCAAAATTCTGTATAGAAACTCTGAAGCATACCACTTTAGGGTCCTTCCACGCGAGTTTGCTTGAACTCATTCAAGCAGTTAATGAGGAGTAAGTAGCCTTTTAACTGATTTCCTAAAATTTTCAGAAAATCCATGACGGCCATGACGGCCATCGAAAAAATGGACCGATCAAAATGCTGTATACAAGTTCAGAAATCTACCAGCATAGTATCCTTACAGACAAGTCTGGTCTAAATTGCTCACGCAGTTAATGAGGAGTAGCATTTTCCCGCCATTTTTCAGAAAATCCAAAATGGCCACTGGAAAAATGAACCAATCAAAATTCTGTACACAAGTTCTGACCCATCCTCCGCTAGAGTTCTTCCATCCAAGTTTGAATGAAATCGGCCCAGTCGTTATCGAGTAGGCTTTTAAGATATTTCCAGAAATTTCCCACTATTTCTTGGAAAAATTCAAGATGGGCGGCGGAAAAAAAAATCAAAATTCTGAAGCCTACCCCCATAGGGCCCTTCTACCCAAATTAGGTTGAAATCTGTCAAGCTGTCAATGCGGAGTAGCGTTTTTAAGCAAAGGTTGACAGCTGGAGGGCAAGACGGATGGATGGATGGATGGTCGGCATGGCATACGCTCATTTGGCCATTCTGGCCAGGTGAACTAACAATGTTGCTGTAGACTGTTGCTGTCAGAGACAGCAACAGCTTTCAGCAACATCAGCTTCAAATTCCATTAAATAAAAAAATCCAATAAGGTCGCTAAACATGCTACATTTTGAGTGGCTAACAGCTGCCATGTTTTCTATGTATCAACTTCTCTTGAACAAACTTATATTGCCCTTGGTCTCTAATCACATCTCCAAAATTTCAGTCTGATCCGCTTAGTGGTTCTGTAGAATTCGCTTTCGTGAAAGTGAACTCATCCAAGATGGAGATTTCTAGACGTTACTAAAAATCAGCCAAAATCCAAAATGGCCACTGGCCAAATTGGCTGATTGGCTCCGCTTAAACAAACTTGAATCTCTATGTCATAAGGATGCTCTCTGCCAACTATACTTGAAATTGGCCCAGTGATTCTCAAGAAGAGATTTAAGATTTCCTATTGCTTTAGCATGGAAGTTTTTGGCGGAGAAGAGATCCAAGATGGCAGCCAAACCATTTATCCGACATGGCAAATTTGAAATCAGAATACACAAAAGCCTATATAAAACCAATTTCGGCTTTAAAATCTATCAAATAAAAAAATCAAATATGGCCGTCAAACATGCTTCATTTTGATTGGCCCAGGGTAGCCATATGACTTTTTATGTATCAACTTCCCTTGAACAAATGTTAATGGCCCTTAGTCGCTAATCATATCTCCCAAATGTCGGCCTCAATCCGTTCAGCGGTTCTGGGGAGAAGTTTTTTGTGAAAACTAGGTCATCCAAAATGGTCAATCAAGTTCCCTTGAACAAACTTCAGGGGCGGATCCAGGAATTTATGTATGGGGGGGGGCATAAATGTTGAAGGTCTGGGAAGGGGTATATTGTGGGAGGGGGGGGGGGGTGTCCGGGGGACAAATGTGACAATTAGACAATCTCCTGCATTCGGAGTGATTATTTTTTGCACGGTCACCAAAAATAATAGTATGCTTGGACAATTTTAGGGCAGGGGGGGGGGGGGGCCTACACTGGGTCCGACACCCACCCCAACCCACCCACTGCCTTGAATCCGCCACTGAACTTGGTTCAGCTCTGGCTCTATATGATATTTCATGAGTTTTGAATCGATCCCGCTAGGGTTTTCGGAGATTTTTAAAGAAATTTCTAAGTCAGCCAAAATACAAGATGGGCTCCGTTTGAACAAACTTGAAACTCTATGACCTAAAGATGCTTCCTGCCAAATATAATTGAAATTGGCTCAGTGGTTCTTGAGAAGTACTTTAAAGAAACGGTTGATGGATGGATGATGGATGACAGACAGATGATCACCATGGCAAAACTAAACAGGTAAGCTGTTGAATATTTTGAAACTAATTTGACTGGGTGCAGCAACAATGCCCAGTCAAATTAGTTTCAAAATATTCAACAGAATTGTTATTAAATAGTAGACATACAATTCATACAACTTGACAGACTATAAAGCGGCGTTTATGACAGACTTAGATACATCATTCATGACGTAATTGATTGCGACGTCAACCTACATGTGTCGTAATTCATTATGACATCATATATTTGACTGACAGACTAGATTCCTCTATTACTGTACAACATATTCACACTAGACAATCGACTCAAGTTCACCAGTCAAAAATGTTTGTACATTTTATTTACCTGACATGGTAGCAGCTGGTGCCTCTATATCCTGGTTAGCAACTACACCGTTGTTATTCACTACACTAGCAGGACCCACGGTCGTTTCCAGGTCGACGCCCTTCAAGTAATCAGACGGAGAAGCGGATGCTTGCTCAGGATTGTCAAATGACTGGGTCATTGCGTTTTCTAGAAACAGTACAAGGCGATTATACACTAAATGCCAATTTAATCTTTTAGTGACCAAAACAGCCTCTGCAGTGCTCATGAGAAAGGTCTAATTGCAGGACAAGAAGACTATTTTTGAAAGTTTTTCATGGGAATGACTGGCTTGGTAACTGAACCAGTCATTCTAGTGGTAAACATTCACAGAATTTTCTCTTGACCAATGAAGGGACACTGACCAGACAAAGATTTGAATTCTCTTGACATTTAACCCTTTAACACTCACATCTGCCAAAAACAGCTTCTGCAGTGGGCTTGAGAAATATCCATTTGCAGAGCAAGAGACTATTTAAAAAAATGTATCACTGCAATGACTGGCTCGATAACTGAGCCTGTCATTGCAGTGTTAAATTTTCAAAAACAGTCTTCTCTTGGTTTGCAAATGGACCTCTTCTGAGAAAATTGAAATTCTTTGGAACAAATTTGAGGGTTAAAGGGTTAAACAGCCACTGCAGTGGTCTTGAGAAATGTTCATTTATACGATAACCAGAAAACTAGTTTTTGTAAACTCTGGTGGCAAATTTACAAAGAAAATATTCTTCTCCTCACCTGCAAATATAAATTCATTGAGGAACAAATTCAATTTTCATGAAAAATCTTGACGATTACATGGTTAATTGATATAAGTAGCATTTTGAGCGCCTTCAGGCACTGTTGACACATGAGGGGTTCAATATTTTGATTATTATTGGAATTGTGTAAAAAGATACCCTTGCCACCACCACCACCACCACCACCACAACCATCACCACCAACAACAGCCATCACACCCGAAAACATATTTTTCTTTCATGTTTATTGAGCCATGAGTAGTAGTTGACACTGATGTACATTTGATATGCAACACAGATATAGCATAACCCTTTAGTGGTCAAATTTGGTCAAGAAAATCAAAATATTTACTTACTGAATGTCCATTTGCAGCCCAAGAGACATCTATTTTTTAAAATTTACCACTGGAATGACTGGCTCATTTATCGAGCCAGGCATTCCTGTGGTAAATTTTCAAAAATAGTCTTCTCTTGCCCTGCAAATGGACATTCCTCAAGATGACTGAAGACGCCGTCTCTGGCCTGCTTGACCACTAAAGGGTTAAGACACACCAATACACCAAGTTACAAGACCACAGGTTAAAGGGTTGCAATCAATGGACATAAAAGAATTTCCTGAGGTTCAGTGAACCATGAACAGAATGTCAGGCTACAATAATTTTGATACCCAATACACCTTTACCAGAAGCTGTATCCATTTGGTGTTGAAATTAGAGGATAAACAAACATCTCTGACATTCAGCATAAATTTCCTTGATCTTACATGTAGAGCTAAAACATTTTTTTAATATACAGAACAGCTTGGAAATGACATAAAGTATTTCCAAAACAAAATAAAATGTACTTTTGAATATTTTGAATGTAATTGGATTTGAACACATGTCTTCCAATTATGTTCAAAATATTCAACAGAACATTTCTTACTAACATGTTTCTGTTTTTGTTTCTGAGCCGTACTGTATCGAGATATGATCAATAATCATATTTTATGATGTTAAGATGACAAAATAGTAAAACCGTGAACAATTAATCCACAGCGACATGGTGAATATTTTGAAATTACTTCAACTGGAAGCTTCCAGTCAAAGTAATTTCAAAATATTGAATTGTTTGATGCTGTTTGGTATTAAAGAAAAGTTATTAACAAATAGAGGGATACATTTCTAGTTAAGCTCCGCCTACTTTTCATATATGTTGGAATCGATTTATATACTTTGAATCCTGATTTCCAGAATCCTAATTTCAATGTGAGTACATAGGTAACATGTTGAATATTTTGAAACTCATTTGACTGCATGGGGGGGGCCCTAGGCAGCTACAGCTCCCAGTCAAATTAGTTTCAAAATATTCAAAAGAATGTTTATTACATTGTAAATTCATCAGACATATAATTTCATGACACGCTAGGTCATTATGATTGCGACGTCCATTAACAAGTGATGTATTTGATTATGACATCAGATACTATCATACTTGAGTGACAGATTGGATACATCCAGTGATACTGTACAACGGAACTATAATTCTTAGTCGATAGGAACTGAGCAGAGCGTGTTGTGATTGACTAATTACCCGGTTCTTTGTCCTCGTCTTCTGAGCCACTGCTGCTGTCTGATTCCTTCTTATCACTCGCTACAGCCTCAGCCATTCTCAGCATCTCTGCTTCCAATGGGTCAGAGGGAATCTTTTCACGAATCTCCTGCAAGGCACCAACAGATTCAGGTATTCAGAAGCTATAGATCCAGGTCAAATTGATACGACCTTTCCCAAACCAATTGTTGTTGTCGCAGTCATCGTCGTCATAGTCGTAGTAGTAGTAGCAGCAGTGGCAACATCAGCAGTAGTAGTAGTAGTAGTAGTAGTAGTAGTAGTAGTAGTAGTAGTAGTAGTAGTAGTAGTAGTAGTAGTAGTAGTACATGTAGTAGTAGTAGTACATGTAGTAGTAGTACATGTAGTAGTAGTAGCAAGTCGCCGCTATCACCGCTGCCTTTGTAGCAGCAATTTTTATTATTGTTAAGCATTAGTTCTAGGAAAACTGTCATTGACGACGCACTGACACTAGGATATAGCTCATTCATCATCTGGAATGTGATTTTTACCTTTTTCAATTTTCGACCTGAGCAGGATTCGAATTCTGCGGTACCTGTTGCCTAGCATTTGGGAGGTAAATGTTCTACCACCAGACCAGCATTCAGAGGGCAAAAATCCACTTTTACCGGACTGGCTTTCAAACACCCATCTCACAACATGAGTAGTAGTAGTAGTAGTAGTAGTAGTAGTAGTAGTAGTAGTAGTAGTAGTAGTAGTAGTACCAGCAGCAAACAAGTCAGCAAGTCACCCAGCATGCACGCCAGCCAGCCTGCCGTCGCCCAGCGCCTGCTGACAATAATGCAGCCTAGCGTTTGGGAGGCAAATGTTCTACCACCAGACCAGCATTCAGAGGGCAAAAATCCACTTTTACCGGACTGGCTTTCAAACACCCATCTCACAACATGAGTAGTAGTAGTAGTAGTAGTAGTAGTAGTAGTAGTAGTAGTAGTAGTAGTAGTACCAGCAGCAAACAAGTCAGCAAGTCACCCAGCACGCACGCCAGCCAGCCTGCCATCGCCCAGCACCTGCTGACAATAATGCAGCAGCAGCAGTAGCAAGCCACAGCCGCTATCAGCACTGCCTTCGTTGTAGTAGTAGTAGTAGTAGTAGTAGTAGTAGTAGTAGTAGTAGTAGTAGTAGTAGTAGTAGTAGTAGTAGTAGTAAGGTAGCAGTAGTATGGTAGTAGTACCTGTCATCGAGCTAAGCTATAAATTCTCTTGGACTGCAAATGGACATTCCTCATTGGAGAGAGCAGTTTTAGACAGCTTAACCATTAACAATTTGAACCTTAAATTCCCAGAAACCCAATTTCAAGCTATACAGGTAAGCTGTTGAATATGCCCGGAAGCTGTTGCTGCCTTATGCAACAACAGCTCCAAGTCAATTAGTTTCAAAATATTAAATAGAAAATTGAGTAAATTGTACATATTTTCATATTTTGGACTTTCAGGTTCAAAGGGTTAAAGTGCTAAAGCGCCACCATCTTGTGGCTACAAAAGTAAGTGCCCCTTATAAGCAGGTTTGTCTGTCTGTCTGCTGAATTTCTGCAGACTACATTTTCTATGGGGTTTAACTCTGGATCGGCTGAATATTTTGAAAACAAATTGACTGAAAGCTGTTGGTGGCTAAGTCACCAACATTTTTCGGTCAAATTGTTTTCAAAATATTCAGCTGATCCAGAGTTATGGTCCATTGAAATTATTGTCTGGTGGCTTGCAGCAGTCAGACAGTTAATTGTACATGTTTTACTTTTGATACATTACCTTGATATGTTTGAGAATCTTTGGACCATTCTTCTTTGTTGTGGGAATGAACACTGGTACTGGGATTGGGATCGGGAATGGAAGGGGGATGGGAGTCGGTATTGCGTACATTGCCATTGGGGTGGGAATAAAGAATGGAACTGGTATAGGAATTAACATTTTCTCAAGTGGTACTGTATCTGAAAATAAAATATGTAAATATACAAATGAATGAAAGGATGGGATGGATGAATAAATGAATGAATGAGCGAACAAATAAACGAATGGATGGATGGATGGACACATGAGCAAATGGATGGATGGATGGACAGATAAGCGAATGGATGGATGGATGGATGGATGGACAGATGAGCGAATGGATGAATGGATGGACAGATGAGCGAATGGATGGCTGGATGGACAGATGAGCGAATGGATGAATGGATGGACAGATGAGCGAATGTATGGATGGATGGACAGATGAGCGAATGGATGGATGGATGGACAGATGAGCGAATGGATGAATGGATGGACAGATGAGCGAATGGATGAATGGATGGACAGATGAGCGAATGGATGAATGGATGGACAGATGAGCGAATGTATGGATGGATGGACAGATGAGCGAATGGATGGATGGATGGACAGATGAGCGAATGGATGGATGGATGGACAGATGAGCGAATGGATGAATGGATGGACAGATGAGCGAATGGATGGATCGATGGACAGGTGAGCGAATGGATGGACAGATGAGCGAATGTATGGATGTATGGACAGATGAGCGAATGGATGGATGGATGGACAGATGAGCGAATGGATGAATGGATGGACAGATGAGCGAATGGATGAATGGATGGACACATGAGCGAATGTATGGATGGATGGACAGATGAGCGAATGGATGGATGGATGGACAGATGAGCGAATGGATGGATGGATGGACAGATGAGCGAATGGATGGATGGATGGACAGATGAGCGAATGGATGGATGGATGGACAGATGAGCGAATGGATGGATGGACAGATGAGCGAATGAATGGATGGATGGACAGATGAGCGAATGGATGGATGGATGGACAGATGAGCGAATGGATGGATGGATGGACAGATGAGCGAATGGATGGATGGATGGACAGATGAGCGAATGGATGGATGGATGGACAGATGAGCGAATGGATGAATTAACCTGCAGCTAGATGAGTGAATGATTGCACATTGGATCAATTGAATTAAATAAATTTAATAACTCAATGAACAAAATAAGTGGTTGAATGGACTGAATGGATGGATAGATGGATGGATGAATCTAGATGACATGTACATCATTGCAAATCCCCACGTTATCAGCTTTGACTTTTTTACCACACTGGGTGCAGAGCCAAATGCAAATGTCCTCTTGAATTAGACAATCAGGCCATCCATAAAAAATGGTTTCCTGCAAACCGGATCGGAAAAAAGACTTCAGTAGAGAGGGAGGAAATTTTTTTTATTTCAATTATTAATTTATTTTAAAAACGTCATAAATATTTGTTTCAAATATTTTAGTTCTAGATCTCCATTAAATATGGTTGTAATTGTCAAATTTGTCATGTTTTTCATGTCACAATTAGCAAAAGGGATTCCAATTGCATAAAAATGGCCTTAAAAATATTTTCATTTGTATAGTTTGACAAATGTATGGATGTTTTAGCATTTATAAGTTGGGTTTTTTTATTACCAGCCAGGTGAAAAAAAAGAAATTTCACCAGGGAGATTTACAGGAAACGAAACTATTTTTTATTTTGGCCTCATATGCATAACTCATATACCAAATTTGCTTGAATTCTGTACAACACTTTCAGAGAAGCTGCAGTGCCAAAAAAAATATTGAACTCTAGACGTCCACTCCCACTCACCTGGGTGTGAAGCTAAATGTAAATGTCATCTACTCTGCAATCATGTGGGTAACTTACACACCAAAATTGGTCGAGCTCTGTCCAACAGTTTCGGAAGAGTTGCACCACTATCAATTTTTGCAGTGTGCACGCACACCATCATAGGGGTGAAACTTAATGTAACCATAACCTTACCACCCCCAATCATATGATTAACTTTTGGTTCTATTCCACCAACTATAACATCCTGCACAACACCCCCACCACCATCCCAGCCCCGGGATTCAGTCTAAAATAAACGCTGTCTCACAATCCGCAACCATATGGGTAATGTACATAAAAGAATTCCCACAAATGCTTTCAGAGGAAATAGCGTGATGGACAGATGAACGGAGACAATTTCTATAAATTCCTGACATTTTTCAAGCAGGTAGGAATAATAGCATGTATACAAGAGGCCCAACAAACATGCTACATTTTGATTGGTCCACTTCTGCCACGTTTCTGACTAAGCTCCTTCCCTTGAACAACCTTTAATGGGACTAATCATATCTCCCAAATTTTGGCCCAATCTGCTCAGTGGTTCTGGAGTTGTTTTGGCAAAAAATAGGTTATCCAAGATGGCCGCCAAACCATTCGGCCAATCAAGTTCCCTTGACCAAACTTGGTGCAGTTCTTGTCCTAGATGATATTTCATGCGTTTTGAATTGATCCTCCAAACGATTTTGGAGATCTTTAAAGACATTTTTAAAAATCGACCAAAATCCAAGATGTCGCAAAAATACATTTTAAATTTCCCATTGCTTGAGTATAGGAGATTTTGGCGGGTAAATGATCCAAGATGGCCGCTAAACCGTTTATCTGACAGTCTCAAAAATGGCAAATTTGAAATCACAATACGCACAAAAATTCCTAAAACCAATTTTTGCCTCAAAATCAATCAAATAAAAAAATACAATATGGCTGTCAAACACGCTATATATTGATAGGCCCATAGCGTCCATTTATTTTACAACTTCTCTTGAACAAACTTTAATGGCCCTTAGTCCCTAATCATATATCACAAATTTCCGCCTGATCGCTTCAGTGGTTCTGGGGAAGAAGTTGGGTTTGTGAAAACGAGGTCATCCAAGATGGCCGCTGAACCATTTGGTCAATCAAGTTCCCGTGAACAAACTTGAGTGAGCTCTTGCCCTAGATCATATTACATGAGATCTGAATTGATCCCTCAAACGGTTTTAAGGAAGATTTTTAAAGACATTTCTAAAAATCGGCCGAAATCCAAAATGGCCACCGGCCAAATTTGCCGATCGGCTTCGTTTGAACAAAATGAAATCTCTATGCCATAAGGATGCTTCCTGCCAAATATAATTCAAATCGGCCCAGCAGTTCTCGAGAAGATATTTTAAATCTCCCATTGCTTTAGTATGGGAGATTTTGGCGGGAAAATGATCCAAGATGGCTGCTAAACCATTTATCCAACTGTTTCGAAAATTGCAAATTTCGGCTTCAAAATCACTCAAATAAGAAAATCCAATATGGCTGCCAAACATGCTATAATTTGATTGGCCCACGGCGGCCATGTTTTTTGACGGATCAACTTCCCTTGAACAAACTTTACTGCCCCTTAGGCCCTAATCATATCTGCCCAATTTCGGCCTGATCCCGTCAGCAGTTCTGGAGAAGTTATTTTCGCTAAAACTAGGTCAACCAAGACGGCCGCCGAACTATTTGACCAATTAAGTTCCCTTGAACAAACTTGGTTGAGCTCTTGCCCTAGATCATATTTCATGAGGTTTCCTTCAATCCCTCAAGCAGTTTTGGAGAAGATTTTTAAAGATGTTTTTAAAAATCGGCCAAAATCCAAGATGGCCACCGGCCTAATTGGCCGATCGGCTTCACTTGAACAAACTTGGACCCCTATGCCCTAAGGATGCTTCCTGCCAAATATAATTGAAATTGGCCCAGCAGTTCTTGACAAGAAGTCGTTTAAAGGAAAAGTTGATGGATGGACGGACAGACGGATGGACGACGGACTGTCGCTACGACATAAGCCCACTTGGCTTTTCAGGCCAGGTGAGCTAATAATAGGCGAGACAGCTCATTAAAATGAATAAAGTTTGTCATAAAAAGGTAATACACAAGCACCTATGTTTGAATTCTGCTTTCATTATTACATACCACAACTAGTCACGAGTTTCAGTCAACTTGTTTAAAAAAATATATTTTTCAGTATTCTTCCATCTAAGACTAGATCGTAAAACTAATCCACCAGCTCACTTGATTCTACTTACCTGTTTGTGTCTCTTTCGTCTGTACGTGTGGTCGACAGGAGGTCGCTTTGGTCTGAACAAATGGCTTACACAGCAGTGCTTTGTTCTTCACCGGCTTCGGCGGTGGAGGCTGAATGATGATCTGCTGTTGTACTTGCTGTGCCTTCGCATTGATTGTTGTCTGAAAACAATGAGAACATGACTGCCGCAAGTCACCAGGCAATAATTTCAATGAGCAAGAACTTTGGACTTGCTTAATATTTTGAAAACAATTTGACTTAAAGTTGTTGGTGGCTTAGCCAGCAACAAATTTCAATCAAATTGTTTTCAAAACATTAAGCATACTTAAATTTAAAGACTGAGGAAAATGTAGCCTGCAGAAATTCCGCAGGCAGATAGTTAAAATGTCGGTAGTGAAGAGGCATTGTTACGGCTCTAATATTCAGTCAAATATTTTTTGGAAAATATGCAGGAAACACATTTCACAAAATATTGGAGGGAATGATATTTCGTTCCTCTGAAGGTTATCAGACTTCACCATGACATCAAGCAGGTAGTATTCAGGCAATTGATGGATCCATTCATAGCTATGCCCAGCCTTTTTCTGGCTAAGATCCACTCACTTTTTACGTAGCCTTTGAACACTGAATGTATACAATTATACATGTAAGGAGCGGAATATTTTGAAACTAGTTTGACCGGGAGCTGTTGCTGCCTATCAGAATCTTTATTACATTGTAAATTCATCAGACATACACTCGTGACAGGCTTTTCGATTTTCATGAATGAGCTGTAAGTCATGATGATTGCGACGTCAGCTAACAAGTAATTATGATGTCATATACTTGGTTGAAAAGTATCATAGCTCCATAGCTTTCATCCAGATATCCACTATGTGACGTGTATGCTGATGTCATAATCATGACATCATGAATTATTCAATCCTATCTTCCCATCTTTAACGCTTAATAGTCCAATACGTTGAACAGATTGTTTGCTATTTAAGAAACAAGCTGTTGATTATTTTGAAACTAATTTGACTGGGCACTGTTGCTGCATGCAGTCAAATTAGTTTCAAAATATTCAATAGCTTGACTGTTTAGTTATCTGGAAATTGATAGGCAGGCAGTTCAGCGATCGATCGATCCCAACACAAGCGGTGGAGCGCCCAGTCAGACGTGTCCATAACAACCAGAATGAGACTGCGGAGGAATTCAACTTCATTGACTCCTACATATACGACTATCATATGAGATAAAATCTATTCGGTTTCAGTCAAATTAATTTCAAAATAATTAACAGTTTTCCTGTATGGTTGCCTTGAAAATGAAATATGGGGAACTCATCGGTGAAAGGGCTAAATAGCACATACAATTTGTACAACAACGCTTAACCTGTCATCAATTAAGAGTCATAACCATCATAGCTACGTCATTCATGACGTACTTGATTATGACATCAGCCTACATGTACACATGATGTAGTTGATTATAATGTCAAATGAAGGACTGAGAAATTAGTCTGTGCCAATCCATAAATGAGTTATATATATTTACGTCAAACAAATTCTGCAAAATACAGAAGGCTCCCATGATTCATAACGTGAAACTAGCACAAGACATCTGGTCCAGTGGTACCGCAAAATGAGAAGCGGTGAATGTTCTTGCCAGTGGAGCAAACATACTCTTGTTTGCTTATAAATTATGCGTATTAAACAGGGATTTTCATGAGTGTCCTTTTGAGGGTATATGCGCAGCACACGAAAATGAGATATTCCTGCGGTCCGGGGAAACCACATTTTACTGCAGGGCAACCAAATTTTAACACACTGGTTGCCCTTGAACCCAGATAATTTTGTTATTTTCAGAGCCTGTATATGTATTCATGGTGAGTATTTATTTTATTTAGTCTTAACCCTTTCACAATCGATTTTGTTCAACAAAATTTTGATTTTCTCACAAAATTTCCATTTGCAGACCAAGAGAGGGCTGTTTTTAAAAATCTACCACTGGGATGACTGGCTCGGTTACTCAACCAGTCATTCCAGTGGTAAATTTTCAAAAATAGTCTTCTCTTGGTCTGCAAACGGACATTTCTCAAGATGAGGGATAACGGGTTACTAAAATGCTTGAGTTGGTATTTACAAGGATTCTGTAGCTTGTATAGCTTACAACAATATATATTTTCAACAGAATTTACAGAAATGTGGCAACCTGGAAATACAGTCGGGCAACCCAATTTAAATGTCATACTTGCCCCTGGGGGCAACAAAGTATTTTTCTAATTTTCGAGCCCTGATATACCGCTAAGATGCAAATTGGGAGCCTAAAAGTAGTGGTAGAGGGTTTCATGAGACACCTGATAATCCTGTATGATTATTAAATATCTATTAGTTTTATATGTTTTTGCACAAAAATACCCACAAAACCTAGCATAGGACAATTAGATTTCAGCTGGGGACTCCCAGATTTCACGGTGTGGGCTCCCAGATTTCACGGCGTGGGCTCCCAGATTTCACGGTGTGGGCTCCCCGGGACCGCCAAACTTCAGATGCCATGGGAAACAATGAGCATAAACACACACCTTAATCTGTTGAGGTTGACTAGTGACCACCACAGGCACCTGACCAGTCGGACTTCGTATTGTCACTGTCTGCGCCTTTCCTTGAGCCCCTACATCACAAAAAACCCACAAACAAAATTAATCAAGAAATCCTAGATTCCGGATTTCCCAGAAACAACATGGGATGCATGTTGATTTGTTTGAAAAGTATTTGACTAACTTAAGTTGCTGGAAATAACTTGAGACAAACTTAAAAAGAAAGATTAACCCTTTAATGTACAAAATTTTGTCAAGAAAATTGAAATTTGTAATTAATTCATGTTCATTTGTAGGTCAAAATCACTATTCTTGAAAATGTACCATTGGAATGATTGGGCAATTTATCGAGGCAGTCATATCAATGGTAAATTTTCAAAAACAGTAAAAGTACATTTTCCACTGCAAAGTCAGTAATTTCATTTTATAAATGGTTTATTATTAGTTGCCAATGAATTATTAAGACTCAAACGACTACTGCTCAACTTCCGCATAGTGATATCCAAATCCAAGGTCGATGGTATTCTGATTGGTCAATATAAAATTCCTTTCCCACGCTAATAACCAATGAAAATACTTCACTGCAATATTAACGTGATTAACTACATTTATATTGTTAATATGGAATGGACTAAAAACCTTTGTTTATATGATAAAATGAATTCAATCAGAGAGTAAGAAATACTTTTCTTTGCCCGTCGTTTTTTTCAGTCAATGACTGTTCTGTGACCAAAGCTTACAGGACAGCTAAAAAATAACGTAAATGTTTAAAAAATAAAATAAAACATACTGTTGAATATTTTGGACTTAATTTCATGGTCAGATTTGGTTAAGAAAATTTTAATATCTGCCTATTGAACGTCCATTTACAGGTCAAGAGAAAATAATTTTTGAAAATTTATCACTGAAATGACTGGCTCGTTATCGAGCCAGTCATTCCAGTGGTAAATTTTCAAAAAATGTGTTCTCTTAAACCTATATATATGGACATTCCGCAAGACCATAACAGAAGCCGGTTTTGGCCGGCTTGCCAAATTAAAGGGTTAACCCTCACAGATCTGATGTCAATATTCTATCCTTTACTGTCACGACTGCGTCAATATCAAAGAAACTGGTGTACATTTTTCAACAATTTTGTTGGAAGATGTTGCTGTCTACGACAGCACCATCTCCTACCAAATTTGTTGAAAAATGAACACCAGTTAATCTTTTAATTTAATTTTAAAATTTAAAATTTTGACACCAAAGTGTTAAGGGTTAAAGCAGCAATGGCTTCCAATAAAATTCAGTCCAATATATTCAACAGAACATTTCTTACATCGTATTCAAAATTGTTTTTAACAAACGTTAACTTATTTGAATTTCTACGCTATACTTTATCTCCCCTGGCGTATGTGACAATTAAAGGGTCAAACACAGTGCACTGAAACTGAGGAAGAAATTAATCGTTTCATTTCTAAATTCCAGTCTATGTCCTCATTTCAAAGCCACTTAACAGGCAAGAAAGAAGAGCAGTTAAAGATGCAATAGTCACAGAATAACATGAATAATGCTTGAAAATAAAATTTTCAAAAATCTATAGTTTTATATTATTTTTTATTTTCATGCATTCTGATGTGACATAAGCACCTTTAACAGTTCAATTTGCATGATACACAAACCCCTTACCTTGAGGAGCGAGTGAGATGACGTTCGATATCATTGGCAGAGAGGAGCTGGCCTGTGCAGTTGAACTTACTTTCACAACAGGAAGTGTTACGGTATTTGGGACTTTCTTGTTACCTCCCCTTGTTACCATCTTACTGGCTGAAAAGCAGATTATTAACAATTATATATATATATATATATATATATATATATATATATATATACCAACTGTCTGCTGGTCACAGGTCATCATTCAACTAACAACGTATATCAGTAAACTAATGGATGCTCCCCGAAGGCATATGTACATGTACTCCGCGGGACACTCTTGAAACTATGGCCTGTTCAATGAAACATGAAAAGTAGGTTAAAAGCATGGTCAGAAAACTGTGAAAAGTAGATCATACTTTTCATATGCAACACACCTTCAGCATATAATGCATCCATACAGTGTACATCAAACTTAGTTCTCGCATACGAAATACTCTTGAAACCACAGGCTAAACCAAAACTTTCTGTAATGTTCAATGAACCATGAAAAGTAGGTCAAAGGTAGGTAATGCTGACCTACTTTTCATACGCCGAGCACCTTCTGCATAAGATGCATTCACATATAAAGTTTAGTTCGCTGTATACTCAACACACTAGAAACTACAGCCAGCACAAAAATTGTTTGTAATGCTCAATAAACCGTGAGAACTAGGCCAAAAGTAGGTCATGCTCACCTACTTCTCTCATACACTGTATACATTCTCCCTAAGATACACTCACAAATCAAGTTTAGTTCACGTATCTCAAAAACTCTTAAAACTACAGCCTGGGCAAATATTTTCAGTAATGTTCAATCAACCGAGAAAAGTAGGTCAAAAGTAGGTCAGACTGACCTACTTTTCATACTCTACACACCTGCTCCCTAAGATGCATCCACATATCAAGTTTAGTTCACGTATATCAAAAACTCTTAAAACTACAGCCCGGACACAAATTTTAAGTAATGTTCAATGAACCGAGAAAAGTAGGTCAAAATGACTGACATACTCTCATAATTAGACCGACCTACTTTTCATACTCTGCACACCTTCTCACTAAGATACATCAACATAACAAGTTTAGTGGATATATGTTAAAACGTCTTGAAACTATGGTCTGGACAAACTTGTAGAGGGCCCGGACAGACAGATAAATGGATGGACAAAGTGGAGACTATACACTCCTCTGGAATTTCTTGAGGAGCATAATAAGTTGTTGCCCTAGGCCTCAACAGCTTGATATCAAATATTTCTAAATATTCAATAGAATTGGTCGCATAAATAAAGTAAAAACGAAGTCAAAACTAGAAAGGAATTTCTCTTCCACACATGGATATGGAGTTTTATATATCTGGAGTGATCTCCCTTGGAAGACTAATAACATAAATGATCTAAATATCTCTGGATTGTCGATGGCACAATAACCAAACATGCTGGGAATTCCAATGTTGACATTTTACAGTTTAATCCTTTCATGACGAAATCGGCCAAAACTGGCCTCTGCAGTGGTCTTGAGGAATGTTCATTTCCAGGCCAAGAGAAGACTACTTTAGAAAATTTATAACTGGAATGACTGGCTCAATAACCGATCCAGTCATTCCAGTGGTAAATTTTCAAAACTAGTCTTCTCCTGGCCAGCAAATGAACATGCGATAAGCAAATATTTTGATGACAATATTCTATCTTTTACTATGTAAATAGCAAAGAAACTGGTATACATTTTTCAATAATTTTGGTGGGTAATGTTTGTCTTTTAATTTAATTTAAAAATTAAAAATATTTTACATCAGAGTGGTAAGCATTAAAGGGTTAATAGTTAATATTAATGGACATGAGACAGCATATTTCAGCAAAGGTATTTTCAACATGACATGCATGATGACAAGTTATTTTCATAAATCTAACTAGAACGTGCAGTAGATGGGGCACCAACAAACCAAATAGCTTCAGAAATGATAATGTGATGGCTGAATTTTTACAAATATTTTACCTTTTGACAGCCTCTGCCTCACGGCAAAGAAGGTGGAAAGCACACCATAAATGCCATCTAGCAACCCGCAATCATATGACATGTGTAATGCAAATACAATATTTGGGTACATGTACATTCCACATAACGGTTTCAGCAGAGATGGAGGGATGGGAAGAGTTGATCGCAATATCAACAGGTTTTTTTCAAAACATGTTGAGATAATTAGATAACTGAGGTTGGCAATTCAGCAGCCACAGCTGTACACCAGAGTTCCTACTTCAATGAAAATTCCATACATGTACTTTTTCGGAACTAACTTTAATTAGCAACCTCCAGACACATTTTATATCCTCAATTCGAACCTACTTAAGGTTTTTGAAAATATCAAAATTAATAGGCGAGACCAATCAGTTTTTGAAAATTACACAAGACCAGAAGCAGAAATTTATTTAAACTTTCTGTACTTCTTTCAAACTCTTAGCACAAAAAGTTTCATTTTGAAAACTTTTTAAAAATCTACGGTTCTCTTATGGAGAAGCTGGCCAAAACAGCCTTGGAAGTGTGGTTTTTGTAGGCCTCGAGAGACTAACATTTTTTTTAATTGACAGCTGGAATAACTGGCTTGACATGCTTGCTAAACGGACCAGCCATTCCAGTGGTAAAATTATAATAATAGCTGGTTACCTGTACTTGGTGGATCTCGAACATTACATGTATAGGGTTAACCCTCCAATTTGTTCTAGATTTCAATTTTCTCATAAAAAATATCCATTTGCAGACCAAGAAAACTATTTTTGAAAATTTACCACTAGAATGACTGGCTTGGTTATCGAGCCAGTCATTTCAGTGGTAAATTTTCAAAAATAGTCTTCTCTTGGTTTGCAAATGGTCATTTCTCAAGACCACTGCAGAAGTTATTTTTGGCTGATATGAGTGTTAAAGGGTTAATGGGAAAGCTGGCAAAAAAATTATTGTTAGACTATTTTTGAAAATCTACCAATGGAATGACTGCTTGATGTACATGTGCATAGTTCTACATACACCCACGCATAGGTACATGAATACGCTACTTACTAGATACTGCTTGTGCTGCCGCAATAGCGGCTTTGTTAACAATAGGTTGTGATGTCATGACTTTGTGCACCGGGGCTTGACCCGTCTTTGTACCCGTCACCACTGTCTTTCCTTTTCCAGCTGCATTACTAGCATTGAAGTGTGTCTGTGGAAAATATGGCATAAAATATGAACACACTCATAACTGTCGATAAGATCACCTACAAGGTACCTATAGAGACAAAATATGTTCTCATATAAAATAGTGGTTCTTTAACGTACCCTTTACTGGTCAAACCAGCCAAAACCGGCCTCGGCAGTGCTCTTGAGGAATGTCCATTTGCAAGCCAAGAGAATTCTATTTTTGAAAATTTATCACTGGAATGACTGTTGAGCCGGTTATTCCATTGATAAATTTTCATAAATAGTCTCCTCTTGCTCTGCAAATGGGCATTCAATAACCACATATTTGTATTTTCTTGACCAAATTTAACCATTAAAGCGCTAAGACAGCATTTGACATCATTCTTAACACCTAGAACTAATCATAGATGAGAAATGACAACCTCTTTTTGATGTAAATGTTTTGTTGAACATTTTGAAAGTAATTTGACCGGTATGGAGTAAAATGATGAACATCCAGTTCCTTACTTTGAGTAATATTCTATGATTAGTACACGTAGATCATACTATCTAGTGAGAAGCCGAACTTTCATGTCCGAATATCCTCTCTTGACCATCCATATAATCTAAGCATGAAAAATACACACATTTTGCCACTCTATGGGCTTCCTATAATTTATAAACATAGTAAGTATGAGACTACCTGAGTAATAGTTTTAGTCCAACAAGGAAACATGGAAATTTAAAATGATTCACATACATGTTAATATGCTTAACCCTTTCACCGTCAAATCCCTGAAAAGGTATATTCTTCACGATATAAAACTTATTCTGTTGAATATTTTAAAATTAATTTAATTGGAAGCCATTGCTGCCCAAGGCAGCAATGGCTTCCAGTCAAATTAATTTCAAAATATTCAAGAGTTTTGCTGTTTGGTTGCACTGAAAATAACATATGGGGAATTAATCGGTGAAGGGGTTAAAATCACTCTTTAAGTGGTGTCAGGGCAAAAATGTAGGAATATTTGATTTAGGAGCCAAAACATGAGCTTCTGTAGTATAGTACTCCCCGACTCCCACTACAGTAGTGGAAGCCCTGGTGTCAATAGCGCGTCAACGCACTCGAAATACTCATTATATAACAGGTAATGATTAAGATCCTTCTAGAAAATTCAAATCTTTGCTCACTGAATGTCTACTGCAGGTCAAGACAAGACTAATTTTGTAAATCTATCAATCAAATTTACAAAAATGTCTTTCTTTTATGCTGCAAATGTATATTTCTCAAAGTACTTTCTTGGTCGGCTTGACAACAAAAGAGTTAAAGGCCACGGCAATATTTTGTTAGTGAGTGCCCATTTATCTGTCTAGAGACTATTATCTAAACTTTATCACTGAAATGATTCGCTCGGTTATCGAGCCAGTCCTTCCAGCATGTACAGTGGTAAATTTTCAAAAATAGACTTCTCTTGGCCTGTAAATGGACATTCGTCAAAACCACTGCACGTGGGCAATTTTTGGCCTGTCTGACCATTAACGCTTCCGCAGATGAATTCCCCATATCTGATTTTCAAGGCACCCATACAGTAAAACAGATGAATATTTTGAAATTAATTTGACTGGGAGTCGTTGCTGTCTTAGGAAGCAATAGCTTTCAGTCAAATAAATTTTAAGTATTAAACAGAACAAGATTTATAATGTACACAAATTAGTTTTTCTGGGATTTGTCGCTGAAAGGGTTAAATGGTTAAACCCTTTTATGGCGAAACCGGCCCAAACCGGTCTTGAGAAATGTCCACTGGCAGGCCAAGTGAAGACTATTTTTGAAAATTTACCACTGGAATGACTGGCTCGGTAACCGAGCCAGTCATTCCAGTGGTCAATTTTCAAAAATAGTCTTCACTTCGCCTGCAAGTAGACATTCAATAAGCAAATATTTTTATTTTTTAACAAAATTTAGTCACCAAAGGGTTAAGTTGAGCCAAGAACTGTTACACGTCCACGTATGCACTCACCTGGAAATTCATTACACATGGATATGTGCAGAAATTACGGACGGATGCGTCGCTCATTGTCAAGTGATACTGGGCAGGTGCTTGCTTATGACACTGGTCGCATGGAATCATGTTGTTCGATGTTGCCTGAAGGTTCACGCGGTACAATGAGAGACAATTCAACGAGCAAAACAACTGGAACTTATTATTCGCATCGAGTCGTTCAATCATGTCAAAATTATACTTCCGCGTCCCGCACCAAGCACACGACACGGTTTTCTTGTGGCCCTCATGGAAATTCATAATACACTTACTGCTACAAAACCGACGCTGCTGTCCCTCAAACTGAATAAATTTCGGAACTGCGCCTTCGCGAAAACACATCTGTCCACACGTTTCACAACGGCAAGTGCTAGCATTAAGCTTATGCGCGTACTGGAAAGCGGACAGACACGGGTCACTGCACATCTGGTGCAGCTTGCCCTCGTACTTCAGTTCATGTTTCATGTTAGTCATCTTACCACACACTGCACAATTGTTCACCATCTTCGTCTTACGGCCATCACCCGGTTGTACCTTAAGAATCTCTATATCATTGTCATCTGCCTTTGGCACAACCACTGGCTTTTTCTTCTCAATAAGAAGACCTTTCTTCAGTTTCTCTTCATATGCAGTTAAACACTCAGGAGTACAAAAATCCTTAAACTCGCTATTATTACCAATTGGAGCGACAAACGCATCCGAATCGCCAGCTAAATCTTTCTTACAATTTGTACAAATCTTCATGCGTGCTTTTTTCTCTTGCAAACATTTATCACTGCAGAATGGACGCACCTCATTACCGACTCGAAGACAAAACTTTCCGGACTTGTCCAATGGGATATATGTTGCGCAGTAACAACAACATGTGCCAAGATTGGCCTTGAATTTCTGCTGGCAACCCGCCCCACAGAAGTTATTGCCCATCCATGAGATGAAGGCACTGCTTTTGTTGATACTAAGCAACTGACACACGCAGCATGTCTTAAAACTTGATATATCAGGTGCCGCAGTAGTTTTTACGGTCACCGGCATGGATATCGGAGCTGGATCGGCAGTTCTGAGAAAACGGGTTGGAGTACGACGGAATTGTTTAAAGCAGGCATCATCGCAAAGGTGTTTTATGTCACCATTTCTTACAATGTTGTACTTGCATTTTGTTATCTGTAATATAAAAGCAGAAATATGATGTGACATTAAATGATACATACATCAATGCAGCGTCCAGCGACACAGTCACACTGACAGTACAGCTCCGAAGCTCCAGCTTCCCAACCTGCCCAAAACTACGTCAAACACACTGTTGAATAATTTGGACTTAATTTGATTGGAAGCCATTTCTGCCTAAGACAGCAATGGCTTCCATTCAAATTAAGATCAAAATCTTCAACAGAACATTTCTTACATCATGTTCAAAATTGTACTAAAACATGTTTCTGTATTTGCCTTGGAAACATGTTAACTTGTTTATGAGCGGTACTGTTCGCAACAGGCCAAATGCCATTTGGAGCCAAAGAACTGGTAATTCACTAAGCTAAGTGATCCAAAGACCACCTGTCTTACAGAACCACCCACATTTGGCTCCAAGTGGCATACCCTGTAGCAAGTTACTTGTATTAACCACTTAAAACTTGCATCGGCCAAAAACGGCTTCTACAGTGGTACTGAAAATGTCCATTTGCAGACCAAGAGAAGCCAATTTTTTTTAATTTACCACTGGAATGACTGGCTCGATAACCGAGCCAGTTGTTCCAGTGGTAAATTTTCAAAAACAGTCCTCTTGGTCTGCAAATGGACATTTTCTTTGGGAAAATTTAAATTTTCTTGAACAAATTTAAGGGTTAAAGGGTTAAGCGACCACCTCTCTATATAGTGTGCTCACTACATGTACTCCATAAGGTGGTCGTTTAAAACTTAATGGTCAAATCAACCAAAAACAACTATCATGTCTACAATCAGCTTGAGAAATTAAACATCAGTTTGTTGGCAAAGATATTGACCATTTTCCCCTGGAATGGCTAGCATTATAACTGAGCTAGTAACTTCAGCAGAAGCTTTCAATAACAGCCCTCTCATTGCCTGTAGATGAACATTCACTTTTAAGAAAAATGCTAATTTTCTGGTTATATTTTGACTGTTAAATGAGCAACACATGATTGCATCATTGTCCATCCCACTGATTATCTGCAATTGTCTGCAATACAATATATAAATATAATCTGTCTATCACACATGATTTCATTAGCCAACTGATGTCAATTCAACTGACATCACTTCAACTGACATCACTTCAACTGACATAACTTCAACTGACATCATTTCAACTAACATCAATTTAACTGACATAATTTCAACTGACATCAACTTAACTGACATCATTTCAACTGACATCACCTTAACTGACATTACTCCATGTCAGTTGAAGTGATGCAGTTGAAGTGATGTACCAATAATAACAGATTAGTGATGCGGCAAGACAGATTCTAACAAATGCTTTGAAACCCATGTAATTTGATAATTATATTAATCTTTCTTACCAGTTGACAGACAATGCAGGTCTGAATCTTGCTCAAATCTGCTTTCTTTTGTTCAGTGGCTGTAAAACATCAAATAAACATATCTTTAATAAATCAACCATGTCAAGAAACAAATAAATGGCCCAAGGGCCATAGTGCTCACCTCGCTCGTTAGGAACTGTAAACATGTTTAGCTTTATTAATGCACAACAAGCATCATTGGTCCATCAGGTAACCATAACTGTCCTTACGACTAAGACAACAAGAGCTACACAAATGGTGCATAATACCACGACATGATGACAAATCAATGAATGAGAGTTATCAGAAGTAGACAAGTCATCCTATGAAGTTTCAACATTATCCGCTAAATAGTCATGGAGTTATTGCGGCCGCCGGTGGCTGGCGCCCAAATTGGATTTCGGATCATCTACAATTTCAATCAATTTCTTCCTCAGACCTAGTCCTTTTCATCTCATGAAATTTTGAAGCGATCCGGAAATGGAGAAATCAATTTTCAAGATGGCGACCAGTGGCTTTAGGATCATCGTCGACTTCAATAGTTTCTTTCTCTAGAGCTAGTCCAACGACCCTATCAAGTTTCAAAGCAATCCTGGTAATGGAGTTATCATCCGGAAACCAATTTTCAAGATGGACACCATTGACTGGCAGCCATCTTCGGTGAGTTTCTTCTCCAGACCTAGTCCAGCCACCATATACCGGTGTCTGGCGACTATCTTAAATTTCGGATCATTGTCAAGTTCGAAAGATTTTTCCTACATACCTAGTCCAGCAACCCCACAAAGTGATCTGATAAACGGTAAGAGTTATCATTCGAAAACACATCTACCGCCTGTCCGGATGGTGCCATCACATAATATCCCTCCAAAATATTGGTGTCCTTGACAAATTGGATGAGAAAATGCAAGAATATTGGCGTCATTGACATTATTGACAAATGGGAAAGGTACCATTGGTCAATGGGGCAGCCATCCCTGACATTATTGACCCAGCAGATGACATTTACCCACAGGATGATGGTGACAGTAAAAAAAGATTGGATGAGAAAATGCAAGAAAATTAGTGTCACTGACATTATTGACAAATGGGAAATGTGCCATTGGCCAATGGGGCAGCCATCTCTGACATTATTGACCCAGCAGATGACATTTACCAACGGGTCAATGGTCACAGTAAAAAATTACATTATTTACCGACGGAAAAGTACCATTGATCAATGGGGCAGCCATCACAGACACTATTGATTAATAGTTCAATTGTCACAACACTGACATTTACCAAAGGGGCAATGTTGATGTCACAGTAACAAATTTGGATACATTAGGTAAATGCAAGAATATTGATATGATTGACCAACAGGAAGAGTACCATTAATCAATGAGGCAGCAATCCCTGACACTATTGCCATTTGATTGAAGTGTACTAACTGAACATTTCTGATAAATCTGTTTTAGTCCATTATCAATTTACGAAATGTGACACAGATTATTTTCCCCATATGGTTCAATACTTAAAATGCTTTAAAGAGCCCGAGTTATGGCCCTTATTTCAAGTCATGGCTACTTCATATTCATAGGGCGAACAGATATCAACTGAAGGAACATATCTGCTAAAATCCTTTTTAATCCACCAACAATTTACAAAACAAATGAATTTTAAACAAAGGGTTCAATAGTTTTAATGAACCAGGGTTATGTCCCTTGTTTACAGGTGCGGCCTCTTTATATTAGTAGTCCAAATAATCGTTTGACTGAAGAAGCATATCTGCTAAATTTGATTTTAATCCATCAACAAATGACAAAACAAATGGATTTTCACCACAGGTTTCAATAGCTTAAGATTTAATGAATGAGTTATGGTCCTTGTTTATAAATGCATACTCTTTATATCCATAGTTCAAATAGACTGAAGGAACATATTTGCTAAATTTGATTTTAATATATCAACAATTGGTGAAAACATGTATTTTCCCCATATGACTCAATATTTAAAAACACTAGATGTTATCTATAAAAGAACATATCTACTAAATTTAGTCGTAATCCATCAATAAATGACGTCATGGCGTGTTTTCAACGTGGATTCAATGTTGAAACAATGTCATGTGCCTGCTGGGTAGGCTATATGCATTAAATATCACTCTATTTGAATAACGTCTACAGCACACGAGATGACTGAAAATGTATACCACTGGTATTTTTGCATAGGCCTACTTTTGCTATTCTCAAACCAATATAATTTCAGGTCTAATTCACGTACACAAAACCTACTGTTACTGTCCCCACAAACCGGCGTATGTTAGCATTATAATATTAGTCGCCATACAGCATTACAGGTCTGTCGTTTAATCAACAAAAATATCATCCACTTTTGCGATATTACTGAATCTTTGTGCAACTTGAACAATGTATTGTGTCCATGGCTGAACAATGAATTGCCATATAACACTGATGTGTAAAAAATAGGTGCGTAGGTGCCTAATACACGCAGTAGTAGCCGCCTATATGCTCGCTATGGTATTATTTTGAATAGTTATCTGACTTGAATTGATGGCCGCTTCCCGGAGTGACGTCACAACTTTAGCTTCATAGCTGAAAATGTTTGGTTGTCAAGATGGTTGCTATGTGTTTATCTCAGCTTTCGATGGGCCGATTTAAAAAATTTAAATAGCATTTTGTTCTTTTAGTAAAGGAGAATATATATAATATGATTGTCAAGTTAATCAGAGCAATCGGGTAGCTAGTGCTCACAACAGCTTTAACATGAAATCATAATTAGCCACAGTAAGCCTTTAGCATCAAATCATAACCAGCGACAATAAACCTTTAGTATCAAATCATAACTAGCCACAATAAACCTTTAGTATCAAATCATAACTAGCCACAATAAACCTTTAGCATCAAATCATAACTAGCCACAATAAACCTTTAGCATCAAATCATAACTAGCCACAATAAACCTTTAGCATCAAATCATAACTAGCCACAATAAACCTTTAGCATCAACTCATAACCAGCCACAATAAACCTTTAGCATCAAATCATAACCAGCGACAATAAACCTTTAGTATCAAATCATAACTAGCCACAATAAACCTTTAGTATCAAATCATAACTAGCCACAATAAACCTTTAGCATCAAATCATAACTAGCCACAATAAACCTTTAGCATCAAATCATAACTAGCCACAGTAAACCTTTAGCATCAAATCATAACCAGCCACAGTAAACCTTTAGCATCAAATCATAACTAGCCACAATAAACCTTTAGCATCAAATCATAACCAGCCACAATAAACCTTTAACATCAAATCATAACTAGCCACAATAAACCTTTAACATCAAATCATAACTAGCCACAATAAACATTTAGCATCAAATCATAACCAGCCACAATAAACCTTTAGCATCAAATCATAACTAGCCACAGTAAACCTTTAGCATCAACTCATAACTAGCCACAGTAAACCTTTAGCATCAAATCATAACTAGCCACAATAAACCTTTAGCATCAAATCATAACTAGCCACAGTAAACCTTTAGCTTCAAATCATAACTAGCCACAATAAACCTTTAGCATCAAATCATAACTAGCCACAATAAACCTTTAGCATCAAATCATAACTAGCCACAATAAACCTCTAACATCAAATCATAACTAGCCACAGTAAACCTTTAGCATCAAATCATAACCAGCCACAATAAACCTTTAGCATCAAATCATAACCAGCCACAATAAACCTTTAGCATCAAATCATAACTAGCCACAGTAAACCTTTAGCATCAAATCATAACTAGCCACAATAAACCTTTAGCATCAAATCATAACTAGCCACAATAAACCTTTAGCATCAAATCATAACCAGCCACAATAAACCTTTAGCATCAAATCATAACCAGCCACAATAAACCTTTAGCATCAAATCATAACTAGCCACATTCAACCTTTAGCATCAAATCATAACTAGCCACAATAAACCTTTAGCATCAAATCATAACCAGCCACAATAAACCTTTAGCATCAAATCATAACTAGCCACAATAAACCTTTAGCATCAAATCATAACCAGCCACAATAAACCTTTAACATCAAATCATAACTAGCCACAGTAAACCTTTAGCATCAAATCATAACCAGCCACAATAAACCTTTAACATCAAATCATAACTAGCCACAATAAACCTTTAGCATCAAATCATAACTAGCCACAATAAACCTTTAGCATCAAATCATAACCAGCCACAATAAACCTTTAGCATCAAATCATAACCAGCCACAATAAACCTTTAACATCAAATCATAACTAGCCACAGTAAACCTTTAGCATCAAATCATAACCAGCCACAATAAACCTTTAACATCAAATCATAACTAGCCACAATAAACCTTTAGCATCAAATCATAACCAGCCACAATAAACCTTTAACATCAAATCATAACTAGCCACAATAAACCTTTAGCATCAAATCATAACCAGCCACAATAAACCTTTAGCATCAAATCATAACCAGCCACAATAAACCTTTAGCATCAAATCATAACTAGCCACAGTAAACCTTTAGCATCAAATCATAACCAGCCACAATAAACCTTTAGCATCAAATCATAACCAGCCACAGTAAACCTTTAACATCAAATCATAACTAGCCACAGTAAACCTTTAGCTTCAAATCATAACCAGCCACAATAAACCTTTAGCATCAAATCATAACCAGCCACAATAAACCTTTAACATCAAATCATAACCAGCCACAATAAACCTTTAACATCAAATCATAACTAGCCACAATAAACCTTTAGCATCAAATCATAACCAGCCACAATAAACCTTTAGCATCAAATCATAACCAGCCACAATAAACCTTTAACATCAAATCATAACTAGCCACATTCAACCTTTAGCATCAAATCATAACTAGCCACAGTAAACCTTTAGCTTCAAATCATAACCAGCCACAATAAACCTTTAGCATCAAATCATAACTAGCCACAATAAACCTTTAGCATCAAATCATAACTAGCCACATTCAACCTTTAGCATCAAATCATAACTAGCCACAATAAACCTCTAACATAAAAATCTTAACTAACCACAATAAACCTTTAGCATCAAATCATAACTAGCCACAGTAAACCTTTAGCATCAAATCATAACTAGCCACAGTAAACCTCTAACCTGAAGACTTAACCTGCTCCCAATATGGGTTACTAACTAAAGAGACATTCCCTGGCAAGTCTGGTAGATATAAATTTTGGAGAATTCTACTTTATTTTGGTAATGTACAGTAATGGTCTCGATGTATTGTTACCACATAGCGTTTTCTATGCAGATATTCCGGACTGGTCACCCATATTTGTTATTATTTGCTATTTTTCTGTAAACATTTGTGTACACTGCATTTTCTTCGCCTGAGGAATTATTTTAAATACGAAACATTCCTATTGTTATGAACTTAAAACAACCTTAAATATGTCTAGACAGTTTGAGAATCTCAGACAAAATACTGTGCCACCTGTCACTCGCAAAGCCTCAAAAGACTCTCGGCGCAGAGGATGCAAACCGCAAAAGATTATAGGACCACCTCAAAAGAAATTGGATACTGTGATAACAACCCATCTCTAGAGCACATACTCACGACAGTGATTGTATGCAAATACTCTGGTTTTCTCTGTGAAACGGTAGTGAAATCTGCCATTAAATTTCTTTTTAATTTCTTTTTAAGTTTTTATTTCTAATTCCCATCGTCTTGTCTATTGAATGCCAGTAATCATATGAATTTAAGGCCGTGTTCTCACTAGAGAGTTAATCAGGAATAACACCATACCTCGGTTAAGTCTCTAGTGAGAACACGGCCTAAGATCACAGCTAGTATTGACCCACTAGAAACTGTTTATACACTTAATTCATTCAAAATATTCATTTGCAGGCCAAGAGAAGACTATTTTTGAAAATTTACCACTGGAATGACTGCCTTGATTATCGAGCCAGTCATTCCATTGGTAAATATTCAAAAATCGTCTTCTCTTGGCCTGCAAATGGACATTTCCCAGGACCACTGCAGAGGCTGGATTTGGCTGGCATGACCATTAACGGGTTAAATCCTGAAATTCCTGTGTCTCAATTACAAGAAAACATGTTGAATATTTTTTAATTAATTTGACTGGAAGCCGTTCAAGGAAAATTAGTTTCAAAATATTCACCAGACAATACCTTATATCAAAAGACTTTGTTACTTCTGATCTGCACAGGTTAAATGGTTAATTAATACCTTAATAGTGGCAATAATCTTACCTCTGATATCCGCCAAAGCATCATCAATCTCATTTTTGATCTGAGAATAAGAAAAGGGAGAACAATTCCATATGCAATGTACATAATGAAACCTGTAGCAAGCAATCATGGTAAAGTGGTCCATAAAGGCAGAGGGTCTTCAAAGTATGTCATGAATAAACAGCAAATTTGCATTTAAACAACTATTTTGCGAAATTAACTGCCTAACCGCTGAGTTTTTGTAGACGATATACTCCAGGGGTTACATCTATGGACCTGCTAAATATTTTAAAACAATTTGCCTGAAAGTACTGTTGTTGGTGGCTAAGCTTTCAGTCAAGTTGTTTTCAAAAAAATATTCAGCAAGTTACATGTAGGTGCTTTCGCCCAATGAAATTATTTTCCGGCGGCTTATAGCAGTGAGACAGTTAAATGTATCCGTGCCTGTCCTCCATAATGTTGTCAATGATTTGGCACTAGGCAAAGACTTGTACCATGCATGTTGATTACTATGTAAGTTTACTTCTGATATGTATCAGGCCTGGAAAGAACTTTTTCAACAGTGTCCAACTAGTGTTGTTCCAATTAATCGATTTGATCGATGATTGATTGGTTTGTATGTTCAACCAACAGATCGATCATGATTTAAGAAATCGATTTTGACTTTTTAAATCTACAATATTTTATGAGCTCTTTTTGGCAATGCCATTTTAATTTTATTTTTCAACTATGTAACCTAGTATTACTCCATACGAGCCCATAGTCTAAGACATTAACCTTCACAACAGTGAAATAGTATGCTAAGGTCAAAACCACCATACCAATAACCCAAGGCAGTAACAGCTTCCAGTCAAATAAGTTTCAAAATATTCAACATATTATTTCTTAAATTATTACGGTTAAATATCCATGAACATGCAATAATTATTGCATTCAAAATTTCAGAATGGGTAAAAAAGAGAAAATGTTATGATCGATCATTAACTGATCATTGGTTAGTATATAAAACCAATCATCGATCACAAAAATAGTACCAATTCCCAACACTATGTCCAACACTTTGCCAGGCACCAGCTACTTAGTACC
This sequence comes from Chaetoderma sp. LZ-2023a, assembly GCA_034401795.1. Lineage (NCBI taxonomy): Eukaryota > Metazoa > Mollusca > Caudofoveata > Chaetodermatida > Chaetodermatidae > Chaetoderma > Chaetoderma sp. LZ-2023a. The sequence continues at coordinate 125,928,053 of CM067374.1, read as the reverse complement.
AGTCATCCAGAATTTGCTGCCTGTCAACACTATTCTACTTCAGTGTTCTTTACTTGAAGTTTATATTAGAAACATGTAAAAAAGCATCTAATCATGCGTCATAATGATCGTGATACACCTTAGGTAGATGAATATTTTATGACTTTGTCAACACGTGTATGCAGACTTTTTTGTTACACACTGCAACTACTGGGACTTTAAATCTATACCTGACAAAAGGTCAGAAAATGTTAAGACTGCCTGACATTTGGTAGTTTGGTGCCTGACAATGTCCTTGACAGGCACCTTATTTCCAGGCATGTGTATAATACATGGACATCTTCCGCTTCATAGTCCTAACAAATATACCTTGTTGTGGAAGTTATAAGTCTGTCTGGAAGGCTTGAAGCTAAGTGGAGCACTGATTCCTTAGCTAGCCTTATCTTCAAGACTTCCAGAGAGACTTCTACTGTTCACAAGCTCAGGAATCTCAGTGGTCTAGATTATCAGAGTATTTGAGTATTTTACATAATGCAAATTAGATATTGGTCCTAATTAGTAATCACATTTCTAGATTAACCATGATTCCTGATAATGCAGCTTACTGACATGACTGGGCTGGTACTAAACCAATACCAGACCAACACTGCATGGTATTGGCCCAGTAACCTGCATTCTCATGGATGGTATCATGGTACATGTAGGCTAATAACAATGTGCATCCTAAATCCAGGGACCACCATGGCTTTTACAAAGTATTAAGCAATATAGATCAATCATTACCTGCAGTTAGTCATGGACTTCTAGATAATAACATCGATGTTATTAACTAGAAGTCCATGAGTTAGTTAACCCTTTTACACTCAACCTAGCCAAAAACGGCTTCTGCAGTGGTATTGAGAAATGTCCATTTGCAGACCCAAGAAGACTATTTAAGAAAATGTATCACTGGAAATACTGGCTCGGTAACCGAGCCGGTCATTCCAGTGGTAAATTTTCAAAAATAGTTTTCTCTTGAGTTTGCAAATGGACATTTTCTATAAGAAGATTAAAGATTTATAAAGAAATTTGAGGGTTAAGGGGTTAACCCTATCACACTCAAGCCGGCCTAAAATGTAAAATGGCGTCCGTAAAAGTGTTGAGACATTCATCCAAAGACCAAGAGAAGACTATTATTGAAGATTTTGCGCTGGAATGACTCGCCCAATACCTGAGCCAGCTATTCTAATGGTAAATTTACTAAGCAAACATTGTAAATTTTCTTGTGAAATTATTATCATTACAGGGTTAACTGGCCCCTATTTATCTCAAACAATGACAAAAATATGTAATATTGTACCGGTAGTGTTCATTCTCTGAACCATGAAAAGTAGGATGCTTAGCTCTTTAACCCTCAAATTTATTCACGAAAATTTTAATTTTGTCATAGAAAATGTCCATTTGCAGACCAAGAAGATTATTTTTGAAAATTTTACCACTGTAATGACTGGCTCGATTTTTTTTCCAGTGGTAAATTTTCAAAAATAATCTTCCCATATTCTGCAAATGAACATTTCTCAAGGCCAGTGCAGAAGCCGTTTTTGACTAATATGAGTGTTAAAGGATTAACTGTCATACATTTCTGGAACACGACAATACAACTCACGCTCAAACTTACTTGTACTTGATCAACCCGAATCTTCTCTTTCTTCACACCGGTAGAGACTGCGACGATCTTCAGGCCACTGTCATTATTCTCATCATTGACTACCTTACTCAAGCTTTCACCCGACAATATCTCTCCATTCTTCAATTTACTATCACCACCCGCACAGGCATCACGACTAGCCATAGCCTTTTTGACTAGTTCTTTGCTATCTTCCGTTTTAATGTCTTCTAGTAATTTGGTTTCAGCTGCCTGCTCTGGTTCCTCCCTTTTCTCATCACCAAATTCTGAATCTAAATCTACAACATCCTCAACATCTGCTGGTTTGTCATCTTTGCTGTCAACGATTTTCCCCTCCGCAACAGATTCTGAGTCTAAGACAACGATACCATTATCAGTTTCAGGTAGTTTGGATTGGGTATCCTTAACAGTTTTTTCATTCACAGGTTCAGCGTCTAAAACCATGATATCATCAGAATTTTTATCATCACCACCAATAGCGTGTCCATCTTTTTTAGAACCGTCAGCGTCAGTGATTTCAACATCCATTGCACTATCGTCCTGTTTCTCATCAACTTCCTCATCCACTTCCATCCCCTCGTCTCCTGGAACAATAACATCACCATAGTGTTCCGAGTTTGAAGCTTTGTCAGCATCTCCTGGTACAGGCACCACAGCATCTCTCGAGTCGCCATCTGAATCAAGGTTAACTGTGTCAACAGGAGTAATGGTTGGGCTTGGTGGAGCAGCTGGAGTCTCTGTATCAATATCACCTTGGGCTTTCGTCCGCGTATCTTCACCCAATGCCGCATCATCATTATTCTCCAATGACTCCTCATCCACTGTGGCTTCTTTTTTATCATCTTCTTCTACATCTGCTGGATTATCACCATCATCTGACACATCAACAGCATCAGCTTCTTTCTCATCATCTTTATGTACATGGTCGTCACCTTCATTCGCATCATCTACTAACTCAACAGGTTTCTCTTCTTCTGTAGGTCCTAATGAATCATCCACATCTTGAGGAGAATCACTGTGGACGAGAGCATCATCTTGACCGGTCATCAGGTCATCCACACCCTCTACTTCAGCTCCAGCATCGGTCAACAAATCATCTACAACAGCCACACCATCATCTTGACCTGCAGGCTGGTCGAGTGGCAACTCCGCAGACTCTTGTTCCTCTCCTGCATTATCCGGCAAATCATCTAAACCGAGGACAGCATCCTGAGGAGTATCGTCTAATGGCGGGTCACCTGGCTCAGGTACACCGTCTGGTAGAGAACTAGATGATAGTGACTCGTCTGGCTGCAATGGAACCACCGGGTTATTATCAATTATAGCCGGCATATCGAGATCAAACAACGAAGACTCATCTGCTTGCTCCAATACACCACCATCTAAATCACCTGCCTTTTTTATCGCTTCATGATCATCTGCATCAGCTCCATTAGCATTCTCATTATCATCACCCTCGTCGATTTGTTCTGGGTTTGGCTCAATAATTGACTCTCCTGTATCTTGTTGGGTGGAGGTTTCCTGGTTCAATACAGGAGATAATTCATTGTCCATATTTGATGCACTTTCTATGACGTTATCTACCAGATCATCACTGGTATCCATTCTTACTTAAATCACCTGAAATACAAACACATATACGCTGATTAATTATTTAACGTTCAAATTTTGTTACGCAAATCTTAATTTTCTCATAGAAAATGTCAATTTTCAGGCATAGAGAAAACAATTTTCGAAAGCTTACAACTGGAATTTAACTGGCTCGATTATCGAGACAGACATTCCAGTGATAAATTTTCAGAAAATCTCTTGGTCTGTAAACCTAATAGACATTTCTTAAGACAATTTCAGAAGCTATTCTTGGCCGGCTTAAGTGTTACATGTACTAAAAGGTTAATCCTTCCACCGATGAATTCCTCATATCTTATTTTCACGTTAACCATACAGGAAATGTTGAATATTTTGAAATTAATTCGACTGGAAGGTGTTGCTGCAGGCAGCGGCTTCCAGTCAAATTAATTTCAAAATATTCAATAGATTAAGTTTTATAACGTAAAAAATATACTCTTCAGGGATTTGTCGGTGAAAGGGTTAATCAACTCTTTAGAGATCATCAATGACATTTCAGCACCACAAATTAATGCCAATCAATAATGGTCAACACATACAATGAAGTTATTAAATATTTTTGAAAATAACTTTACTTGAAGCCATTTGCTGCCTGAGGTAGAAGCTAGGAGTGCACAATTTTTCAATATTTCGATATATCGTATATATGTAATAACGATTTTCTATGATATGCAACTGAAAATATCGAGAAATAAAAGTAAAAATTAAAAATTGTGATTTTTTTAATTAAACTAAAATCCTTGAAAAGGATTTACGCAGGAGACCTTTACAAAGTACAGGTACTTTAGAATTTCGTCTCTGTATGATATATCCCGTTTTAAAACCATAAAAGCTAATCACGCCGTCGCTTAGCATTAATACATATCTCTTTGATGTCAAGACATTAATTACAAAGAAAGTAGAAGAAACTTGACCGTCATTGGATTAAATCTGACTTAAATGAAAGGAAATTGAAGATTTAGGTGCGAGTGTGGGATGGGGGGGGGGGGGGTGTTAGATGATCAGAATTATTACGCTGTGTACAACTAATTGTACAATCATGTAACCACCACCTAAGCATTGAACTCTTGATATTCAACTGTCTCAGTTTCAATACATGATGACTGTTGAATATTTTGAAACTAATTTGACTGGAGCCTGCAGGTATACATGTGTGACCTCGGTTTTTGCCTTTATTCATAAGAGATTTGTGGCTCCGAGTTGTTTTGCAGTTAGTGCAAAGCAGTTCATTAAGTGAACTCTTTTCTTCATCGAAGACATCAACAAATGTCTTATTTCTACGCCTGCTGTTAGAAACAGGTACATGTACGCGGACCATACATCCAGTCATCCACAAATGTAGGAAAAGCCACCAGAGAGCCTCTTGATTTCAAAGTTTGTTGGATGGGGCTAGGACCTATCTTTTAATGCGCATCGCTGGATGCAAGCGTTACTTCTTCTTGATGTTTTAATTTATCACTGGAATGACTGGCTTGGTTATCATTATAGTTGTAAATCTCCAAAAATTGTATTCTCTTGGTCTGTAAATGGACATTCGACAAGACCACAACAGAGGTCGGTTTTGGTGGGTTAAGGCATTTTTAGCTGCGCACAGTAGCTCAGTAAACTGCCTTGTCGCTTAGTCAGTCAGTTAGTCCATCAGTAAGGTCACAAAAGGTTATTCACGCTGTACTTTCAAGAGTGTTTGGTATATAGTAATCAAACTGGAGGAAACATTGCCCTAGGCTTGTAGTCCAGTAAAACTACAAATTAACCTAGAACAAATTGCAACAGAATTTATTCCTTTTCTGCGGCATTCATGGGACTGCCAGGTGTCACATATCAAAAGTCCTCCAAAATCCCTCGATGGGAAAGTGGGTAAATTCGCATATTTAGCTACCGCCATTATCCGAATAATGAAACTTCCCTTACCTGCTTCATTCCGCAAATAAACGAAGTAGAAATGTTGTCTAAGCTCTGAATTTCATGGTCACGGAAGACAGTAAGCAATTGGCAATATTGCCTTGAACCACTTGTACAAATTCTCCAAACCACAGATTAAATATGGTTGTATGCACAGGGCCGGGGTAATTTAAAAATTTTTTATTTAAAGTAAGTTTAATTTTGTTTTTCGCTTTTAAAATTTTATCTAAAATAATTTGCATTTTAATTTTCACTTTTATCTCACAATTTGAATAAATTTCTATACAATTCAATCAGAATATGGACATGGATTTAGATACATGCGTTATTTGTAACCAGAGCCTAGAAAATGGCTCACAAACTGTTACGCTTCGAGTTAAAGGCTGTGACGGTATTAACAATGCTAGCAGAGCCCGTGAAAGCGATGTCATAGCTGAAGTAGGACAGAGGGTTCATGTAAAATGTCGACGGGAGTTCATTGATCCCAAGTGGATTGCCCGTGACGCAGAGAAAATTGAACAATCTCCGCCACCCATGCGAACACTCCGTTCCGAAAGTCCAACATTCAATTTTAGTGAACATTGTTTGCTATGCGGATACCCTGCAAAAATTCAAGATGGAAAGAAACGTGGCTATGATATTTATCCAGTAAGTACGCATGACTTTCAATGTAGTATCGCTGAGGCCTGTGAGCAGAGAAAAGACGAATGGGGCAAACTTGTAGCTGGGCGGCTTGCCTTCACGCCGGATTTATGCGTTGTCAATGCAGTATACCATCAAAGCTGCAGCGTAAATTTTCGAACCATGAAAAATATCCCTCAGCTGCACTCATCTTGCTCATCCCAAAAACATGGAAGGCCAGAAGACTTGGACAGAGTAAGAGCATTTAGTGCGACAATGGCATTTCTTGAAAATAATGATGATGAGCAGCTGACCCTGCACGACCTCGTTAATAAAATGCAAGAGTATCTCGATGATAAAGAGAATAAAGCATACAGTACAAAATACATGCAGGATAAAATAAAAGATAATTATGGCGATGAAATATTTATTAGCACTGTGAATGGTAAGCCAAACGTTGTTACCTTTCGTTCTAAAGCATCTACTATTTTGACTGACTTCTATAAGGAACACAAGAGAAAGGATTCCAAATCAGAGAGCATGCTAATCATTCAGACAGCTGCCAAACTGCTTAGACACGATATTAAGTTAATTGATTCATGCACATCATCTGAAAGCTATCCATCAAGGGAGCAAATGAGCGACCCAGTAAAGGCATTGAATTATTTACCAGAGACACTGCGGGAATTATTGCGGATTTTGTTTACTGGAAAAGACACAGAAATGAAACAGGCATCAGTTGGACAGGCTATTATGCAAGGAACTCGTCCTAGAGTTATTTTGGCACCTTTGCAGTTCGGGCTGTCATGTGAGATGCACCATAAATTTGGATCTAGATTTATTGTTGACACCTTGTACAAGCACGGATTTGGATGTTCATACGCGGAGATACAGAGGTTTGAGCGCAGTGCATCACTTCATGGTGGAGATCTACCACAGCCATTATCAGGCGAGTTCATTCAGTTTGTTGCCGACAATGTGGATCACAATATTTGCACAATAGATGGGCATAATACATTTCATGGAATGGGAATCATTGCATCTGTTACACCAGGAAACCTTTCGTGCAAACTTATTCCAAGGATAAATGTAACATCTGAAGATATCAAGCAAGTTGGCAAGATCTGTATCAGGAACTTTGAGTCTCAGCATACCAGGAACTTCTTATTGACCTTTAAGGAGTTAACTGCGATGGAACAAACAGACCCAACAGCTGACATTGACATCCTCTGGGATTTCTCTTTGTTTCTGCGTTCAAGGAGACAGTCATGGTCTGGCATGATGCAAACTGTTCACCAAGGAGTTTATCCAGGTAAATCGTCTGTTATTTTCCTTCCGATGATAGATCTAGAGCCAAGTAACATGACCTGCATCTTTTCCACTTTGACTTATGTTTGTGAACAGGCAAACCGATACCATGTTGCACCCGTGATTACATTTGATCAGCCCTTATTTTGGAAAGCTATGACTATCATAGAGATTGAGCCGAGCTGGAGTCCATTAAAGCAAATTATTCTAAGACTCGGAGGTCTTCATATGGAGATGAGCTTCCTTGGCTGCATTGGTCACTTAATGGCAGGAAGCGGTCTTGCGCCTATTCTAGAGGTAGTCTACGCTGAGAATGCTGTCAAACACATTCTTAGTGGAAAGGCAATTTCTCGAGCAGTTCGAGGACACCTCATGGTTTTTGCTTCTCTCAGTACAATCTTGATTGCAAATGCATACAACCTACCACTACCTACAATTGCAGATGCTGAAGTTGACACAGTAGAATATTCCGCTTCAATGCATTCAAAAGAATTGTTTGACAATGATGATAATGTTGCAGGACATGAAACGATTGAAAGTTCCCTAAATAAAAGTCTGGTTAAAGTTGGAGAGCTCTATGATGACATTATCAAAAATCCGTTTGTAGCTACAAGATTGTCCTCGGAAAATGCATTACATGATGTCAAGGACAAACTAGACTCAGAGAAGGTGGTCATGAAAGATAAGAGGACTGCACGACTCTGGCTCTTGTATATGGAGTTGGTTGACATTCTGCGCAAATTCATTAAGGCAGAACGAACTGGTGATTGGAACATGCACCTTCAGACCGTTCGTGAGATGCTTCCATATTTTGCAGCCGCTGGGCATAATCTGTACGCCAAGTCTGCATATGTATATTTACAAAAGATGTTAGAAATACCTGAAAGTCATCCAGATATACACACCAGCTTCCTCAATGGTCATCATGTCATTCATCGAAGTGATAGGTATTGGGCAGGGTTATCTACTGATCTAGTTATTGAGCAGGTAATTATGAGAAGTGTAAAGTCAAGTGGTGGTCTAACACGAGGTCGTGGAATGACAGAACTTCAGCGTCTTGTTTGGTTGTTGTCTATTCCCGCATGTGCAGATGTGTGTAATGCAATGCAAGAGCTCTCTGGGGTAAACTGTGATTCAAGTGAACAACACAAAGATTCCACACAATCTCGAATAAAGCGTGATATGGATGATACCTACAAAATTCTCAAAATCCTTAGTGAACTGAATCCATTTGGACCAGACCCTTCTCTTAGAGGACTTGTTAGTGGATTGTCTGCACATGAATCAGTCAATGTTGACGATGCTAAAGATATTGGAGAATCAATTGTTAATTCGATGTGTGGCCAATGTGTATCAAGCATTTCGTTCCAGAGAAAGAGACAAGCTATTACCTTAGCATCCAAAACATCTCTCAAGATTGATGATGAATGTGTACAAATTGATCCACAACTCCTATTTCAAAGACTCAGTTTAATTGCTACAAATGGATCAAAAGGGAATCCATCATCTTATTTTGAGTATGAGTTGTGCACTCATCCGCCCGCACTCTTTGATAATTCATCTCTTCCATGGGAAGCAAATAAGCCGGCACTTGCCGATGCATTGTGGAAATTAATTCAAAATGAAGATGCAGTCCTTCCAGATTCTGTCCACTATGTGCTTGATGGAGGAGCTCTATTACACCGTGTTCCATGGCAGCGTGGAGAGACATTTGCAAATGTTTGTCAAAGATATGTAAAATATTGCATAAGCAAATATGGAAAGGCTACAGTAGTTTTTGATGGTTAGGACCAAGGCCCAGACATAAAAGATGTAACACATAAGAGGCGAACTCGTGGATCAGGCGCAACTGTTGTACTGACTCCGCAAACAGTTGTAACTCTGAGTAAGCCTGATTTTCTTAGTAACAAGCAGAACAAACATCGGTTCATATCAATCTTAAGTTCATCTCTCGAACAGGCTGGATGCTTAACGATAAAGGCAAGCGGTGATGCTGATGTCTTAATTACGCAAACGGCTATCTTGGCTTCAAAGTCAACAAATACTGCTCTTGTTGGAGACGATACCAACCTACTGGTGTTGCTTCTATACCATACTGATATGAATGGCTGTCAGCTATTTTTCAGACCAGACCCAAAGGAAAATGCAAAGAAACCCCGACTGTGGAATATCAAAATGGCAAAGGAAAAACTCGGGTTCTGTTTGTGCTCACAGCTGTTATTTATCCATGCTATCCTTGGCTGTGACTCAACATCTAGGCTTTATGGAATTGGAAAATCTGCATCCCGTAGCAAAATCCAGTGCTGCAAAGAACTCTCTCAAATTGCTGAAGTGTTTACAATGAGTAATGCGAATAAAGATGACGTGATAAAAGCAGGTGAGAAGGCAATGCTTATTCTATACAATGGCACTTCAATGGATAGTCTAGTTGCTTTGCGGTACAAGCGATTCAGGGAGAAGGTTGCAAAAAGTTCCAAGTATGTTGAAGCACGAGATTTACCACCAACACCCGCATCCGCAAAGTTTCACAGTCTTCGCGTGTACTACCAAATTCAAGTTTGGAGAGGAGATGCTGGAGATATGGATCCAACAGAATGGGGCTGGAAAGTTCTCAACCACCAAATGCTGCCTGTTAAGACTGACATGCTGGCAGCACCTGACGATTTACTGTATTCATTTAGATGCAGCTGCAAAACTGGCTGTGAATCAAAGAGATGCACCTGTAGAAAACATGGGCTCAGCTGCACATCCGCCTGCGAAGACTGTAAGGGTCTCAGTTGCTCGAATTCAATAACGCTCATTGAGGAAGATGACTTGGATAATTGATGCAAGATGAAATTAGTAGAAACCAGGTAACTATGCCATACTATTTCATCTTAGCTTAGCTTAGAAACACACAATACCGTGACATAATAAAATATAATATGTATTGTATCAATATCAATGATGGTATTAGGTAAATTCATGCAAGTGGCATAACACAATACATTTAATTTGTGGAGAATATGTCAATCGTATTCATTTATTACTAAAAAAGTCCAAAAATACCCAGTCACACATATATTACATACCGGTTTTAAAGAAATAAAGAGAAATGGATTTTTCAGGTGAAATGGCCCAAATCTGGTAATAATTATGCAAATTTTACCCTTTCCCCTATTGGAATTTTGGAGGACTTTTGATATGTTGTACATGATGGCCCCCTATACACTGGGCGAGGTAAAAAAATTCTGTTGCAATTTGTTCCGGGTTAAAATATTTTTGGCCTAGATTGACTGGACTATTGTGCAATTATTGCGTTGAGTGATTGCGATCGATTATTAAAAAGTAATCATGATTACTCGATTAATGAAATTACCAAGACATAACAACAACAAAATATCAATGACGAAAATTGCAGTGGTGTTTGGAAAAGTCCATTTGCACGGCAATAGAAGACTATTTTTGAAAATGTATCACTGGAATGCCTGGCTCAATTCTCGAGCCAGGCATTCCAGTAATACATTTTCAAAAACAGTCTTCTCTTGCCATGCAAATGGACATACATTCACCACACAAAATGTCATTTTTCATGACATATCGCATTAAAGTCATTGACAGTTAGTTTTTGAAATATTTTATACAATAGAGAATATTCACGATTATTCGATTATTTAATTTTTAATAATGAATATAATTTCACGATTTAAAAACACAATCGCAATTTTCGATTTAATCACGTAATCGCGCAAGCCTACATTGCCCATGGAGTCCTGACATTGCTTGAAGATGTGTGATAAACTGGGAGTCCAAAGGTGAAGGCCATAATGAGTCAACAATAAGATAAAAAGTTCATTAGTTTGAAAACCGTACCTGAAAGACAATTTCTCAATAACTCTACATCAGAGCTCTATATAAGCAAGGTTTTTGCGTTTTCACCCAATAAAAATGGCCAATCACCCAATTAATTATTAACATCATGAGTACCGAAATAGAAAATCACCCAATTAATTTCAGTTCTCTTGCCAATAATGTAAAATAACTTAATTTTAAAAAAACAATTAAATTCAAAAAAAACTTAATTTACAAAATTTCTAAGAGTGAATGACCCAATTATTGAAAAGCCTATCTAGAGCTCTGCTCTACATTGTCCGTGGAATCCCGAACAGGAGTATTAAATTTGGGGTCAAAAGATCAAAATATCAAGTGATTAAAAATTCTTCGAAATACGAACGACAGTATTGTACTAATTTGGGTCTGTTTACATATGAAGATGGTCGATGGTCACATTAGAAGCAGGGAGGGGGCCTAGCTACACATTCGTTATTTCGCTAAAACAAAATATTCGAAAAATGGCGAGAGAAAATTCTGTTTGACTAATTTAACCATTTAACCCTCATATCAGCCAAAAGCGGCTTTTGCAGTGGTCTTGAGAAATGTCCATTTGCAGACCAAGAGAAGACTATTTTTGAAAATTTACCACTGGAATGACTGGCTCGATAACCGAGCCAGTCATTCCAGTGGTAAATTTCAAAAATAGTCTTCTCTTGGTCTGCAAATGGACATTTTCTATTAGAAAATTGAAGTTTTTACAAACAAATTCAAGCGTTAAAGGGTTAATGGCGAAGGTATTTATTGATTTAAAAAACTAATAGACAATACCACGAAAATTAAACACAATTTCATGGTATAAATTCGCGCCACCTTATGACTATGTTTAATATATACCTGTACCTTAACAACATGATCACGGATGTGAAATTATTAAATGGGACCACCTAAATATTGCCTGTTCTTTAATCCTTTAGCACTCATATCAGCCAAAAACAGATTCTGCAGTCGTCTTTAGAAATGTACATTTGCAGACCAACAAGACGATCTTTGAAAACTTTACCACTGGAATAACTGACTCGATAACCGAGCCAGTCATTCCTGTGGTAAATTTTCAAAAATAGTCTTCTCTTGGTCAGCAAATGAGCATTTTCTTTGAGAAAATTGAAATTTTCTTGATTGTATTCGAGGGTTAAAGGATTAATAACGATGGTTTATTATATAAAAATTAATCCTGAATTTGACATAAATGTCATCCTGAAAATATATAACTAGTATCAACAATAATTAGAGCGAGTACCCGGATATAAATATTCTGGACTCGGAACTTGCTATTATATATTGTCATTGTGTGATGGTGACCGAGTATTGTACTTTAGATCCAATCCGAATAATGGGTATAACTTTAATAACTTACTTTGCATTTATATGAGTCGTTTCAGACAAGGAAAGTTTGAATCAATGTGATCTAACCCATGTTTATATCTTGAAGCTTCTTATCTGACAAATCCAATTATATCAAAAACAGCTCAAATGCAAAAAAATTTTGTTTTAATTGCACAAGATTGCATAACCAGGTGAGAATCTGTAGTAAAAAATGGCCGCTTTTGAAAAACGCTCGGAAATGTTGACTGAGTTTTCAAAAGAAATTTCTACTTTTAATAGACAGCGTTCATTCCTACTATTATCCTAGAATCTAGATCAGCTTATTTAGTAAACAGATGGACAGTTTTTTTTGGGCCGTGTTGGCTGCTTGGATGGCTTCTCAGCATCGTTTCAATCGCAACCACCCTACTCCCAAAAATTATATTAAAATGTGACCTAATGCCGTGGTATTGCGGATTGCATATTATAAAATTAATTAGTGGGTTTATTCTTTATCCTTATCTTGATTTTGTATTAGTAAATGTTAGAATCTCAATGATTTATGCATTTTGACGAATTCCGTGAATTATTTTCACTATTTTAAGCTTATTTTTATTAAAGGGGTAGTCTCAGCATTTCCAAAACTGGTCCCATATTAAATACGGCTCTAACTTATCAGTGTCTTGTAATAAAACAGCTTCTGTGCCCCTACTGTAACCCAGGAACACTAAACAAATGTGGAATGCATGATTTATTTCATTTATTGGCGTTTTAGGCACTTAGTATGCTATTTTCTGCATTGCCATGTAGCGAGAGAAGGCGAAAACTCTCGTACGTACTCTAGAGTAGATCAGCATGTGATCAGTTACCCTCGGGTTTAGACCACATGTTTAAATTACATTGATTTCAATGCAAACATGTGACCTACTCGACTTACTCTGGCTGATAGGTGGGTAGCCTCGAGTAGGTACCACTCTAGAAAATTTACTCCAGCCGTTTAGGCGCTACTCTAGTAACTCGAGTAGCTAGTAGGGTTGTGCAGCCTTGACTTGCCAGATAGCGTGTAAATTTTGATGGGGCTTCTAAACTTTATTGCCAGATACTAACAAGATTCTACATAAATTATCTACAAAACGTATTTAAGCAGCAATAGAATACTTACAAATAATCAATGTATCCATATACTTTTTCACTGACTGGTATGCATTTGGTGATTGGCCTAAGGAAAGTATAAGTTTTAGCTAAATGCCATGGGGTTTGGTTAGGCCAATCCTACCAGAATTTGGATCACTGAGTGCTGACCCTAAATGAAATCGTCCCACTTTTCTGATCGTCTGATTTGGTGTAATTTTTGGATTGTTGGATGGTCAGATTACTGGGTAAGATATCACACCGTTGGGGTGTCCGACTCATTGGGTTGTCCGAATAGTGCCCGGTAATTGTGGCCCATTCAAAATTTGATCAGACGTTTGCTGCAAAATGATATTTTCGAAAACTGGTATCAAACTACATTGCATTGTGTAATTGTATATAGCCAATTATCAATCAAAGGAATGTAGTCTTCCGAATATAGTTGCTAATTGTAATTTACCACAATGAACAAAATTCATAAAATCTATTCACGGATAACTCATTTGAGTAAAGTATAGTTTACGATCCATAATCCGTATTTCAGAATTTGGAATTGGGTAAAAACGGGATAACATCTTTATTTTGATACTAGAAATAAAATTACATATTTTAGTTCATTTAAATTTTTTACCTTATATTACTTAATTAAAATACATGTTTTCCACATTGCTTATATTTGGTTGGCTTATTTTTCTAATGGTCATGTGTGTGGGGGGGGGGGGGGGGGGGGCATGTGTGCGAAAAAGAATTTGATGGATTGATTGTGAACTTGTGATTTTGTTTATAATTGAATATTCAAATTGTCTTATACCTCGGTTAATTTGCCCACGTCATAAACATACTAACCTGTAATTGCAACCATGTTTTCCTTAATAAAGGGTTGCGGGAAAATAAATGAATAAACAGCCTCGTTTTGAAATCGGGACCACATAGTGAGAAAACCTGCCAGATGGGGAAACCACCCCATTAATACAATATTAATTTTGGATATTTCCACTTTATCTTCATGCTTGCATTCGATAGCCGCAAACTCTTTATATAATACACAATGAGTAAATTTATTCCTGAAAATTTTCCAGATTCCATATTTCAGCGCCCTTCATACTCGGATAACCTCGGCCATTTCCGTTTTCGGGCAGGTGCGTATAAAATGCGGACTAGAATCCGAATCAAAATGTTTTATGGCCTTAAAATATATATATATATATAGTCCATGTCATCATATTTTACGAGGCATAAGCCATCTTCCCACGTCTGCAATTTCTGGTAGGATGAAGAGACACTAGCGTAGATATGGTAGAGAAGGAGACTTGGAGAGCAATAAACACAGAAAATAAAAACAACAGCAATAAGGCTATATACGGCCTCCACACAACATTCGTATCTTGAATTGAAGCTTAAAAGGACACGAGAGCTACTCTAGCTCTTCATACCAGACAATATTATTTCAGGTAAAACGAGATGATATGTGGAAAGCCGTCTCAAATTTGACAAGTACACAGAAATTGCTGCAAACAAAGCAAACAGACTTGTTGGGATGATCAGAAGATCTTTGACTACCTCGACCCCAAGACGCTAGTCCTGCTGTTCAAAATCCTAATTGTGTGACCCCATCTAGTGCTAGAACATGGAAATGTTGTGTGCCCACCACTGTGCAAAAAGGATGTTCAACTGCTGGAGAATATACAACGCTGTGCAACCAAAATGCTGCCAGGCTTGAAGAATAAGGATCCTTCCACCATAAACAACATATATAAACAAAACTATAATTTTTATCAGCCTCATTCACTCTGAACGATTCCGCTCTAGACAAATAACACACCAGATCGTTACCATGGGCAAAACTTATCCTTGCTTCATATGCTCATGGCCTGAACTTTTACCCAATATGAGTCAAATTTGCATGGCAAATGGTGGTTTACTCACTGTTCCAGGACACGTCAATACAGCAATTACATTAAACAATGGTACTGAGACCGTCAAACTCTATCAGAATATGATTGTGCTGCAGTGCTTGGATATGACTACTTATACCAATATAATTGCATGATTAATATGGCATACAATACTCTCAATGGAAATGGCCACACTATACAATGTGAGTTAGAGAGCACGATCCCTTCAATATTTAAGACTGGTATTAGAGCAACAGTAATCATATCTCCACATAGTAAAACTATTTTAGATGGAGAAGCAGGAGGCAGATGTAATCCAATGACTGCAGTTGTCGAGCCAAAATAGATTTATTTCACTCAACCAGTCTGATACTGGATAAAGCCTTGGCCGATCATAGTGAGAGCTCTGTGCCATTAAGGGTGATAAAAGCATGTGGCAGATAGATAAAATTGTTTAAGAAGACATCTGTAGCCACATGTGAACCCATTAACACAGAGACAATAGTATTCAATGAGGAGAAATATGGCAGTTTAAGAACTAGTCAACCTGTTAGTGGCAATAATAACGTGGACACCGAGTTACCTGAGCATCTAACTTACTTGGGAAGCTTCCCGTCCTCATCTAAATGAAGATCAGAAAACAGCACTTAAAGACCAAGCACAACGGTAGCAAAAGTGGCTTTAATATACACGATTGTGCAATAAATAATATAATAAAATGTTTTATTTTAAAATATTACTCTGTTTTACGTTGTATTTTGCAATTCTGTGTTGTCCTCGATAAAACCGAAATAGAAACGCTCTATATTGTATGACGTCATCGGAGGGACCTATCGCTATCGTGCCTGATAGCTCCTCTTATTAGCAGTGCTAATAAGTCATTGTGACCCTGTTGCGCGATCGTGGATTGTTGTCAAATATGCCTAACCGTTGTGTGGCTTGAAGCTGCGGTAATACTGCAAACCAAACAAATGGAATTTCGCTGCATATTTTTCCGAACAAATAAAATTTATAGGCTAGGGTGCAGTCGGTAAATTCCATACAAAGAGAGCCGATTTCCGCGAACCCAAAGATGGCTCAGTACAACAGCCGTCGTCCGCTCTCTGCATTTGGGCGAATATTGTTTTCGAGTAGAAGCACAGATGGCTATACTGACTGGTTATTATATACACATAATTTGGAATGCTTATATAGATTAATTACGAAAAAATGCGCACCCCATTAGGCCTAAGAAAGGCACCACCACCACCCCCCCAACGCTCCCCCCACCCACTTTCTTGCCAACAAAAACCGCAAGAATAAAAAAAAAAACTATTTGGCCTACTACTACTACTACTACTACTACTACTTACGCCCTTTGTCTAAATATAAGGCCGGATAACGTCATATCACGACATCAAGAATTATTAACAGCTGTCTAGCTAGTCTATCTAGTTCAAAACCAGTAAATTAGGTCAATCGTCTAGTCATTTGCAGCAGAGACATACATAGTACGCCTATCTGTTTGCAATGCACTGTGTGATGCAACGCGGGTGTGAGGGGAGGGGGAGGGGCATAATTATGCATTGTGACCTATTAGTCGGAGAACACCAGAATTTAAACATATTGAATATTTGACAGGTAGCTGTTGCAGCAACAGGTTCCAGTAAAACTGTTTTCAAAATATTCAACAGATTTCCTGTGCAGTGGTCATACTTCCGCGCTTTTCTTTTTTCAGAGACCACTGACCTCTCTGTTAAGTAATAAAATATTACACTGATCATCAGTTTCTCTATGTCTGATCCTAATGAAATTGGTTGCTGCCAGGAAAAGTAGGCTTAACACCCGACAAGTCAGAAACCCCACCCAACCCCCTTCAACACACACACACACACACACACACACACACACACACACACACACACACACACACACACACACACACACACACACACACACACACACACACACACACACACACACACACCATGCTTCACCAACAGTCCACACCACATCCAGAATTTAAAAAACAAGAGGCCCAAGGGGCTGTGGCGCTCACCTGGACCATTAGCATGTTAACCATTTGCATTTAAAGAGACATGATGGATAATCTTTGGAAAATCTAAGACTTTCACCTATAAAATTGATCAATCAAAAATCACAATAGAAATTCTGGATTCTACCATGATAGGGTCACTCTAGCCAAAGTTGGTTGAAATATGTCAAGTAGTTATAGGTTTTTTTCATAAAATCTAAGATTGTGTTTTCACAAAAGTATATGTTTTATCATTTTGACAATTTCTGGTACATGTTTCATAAAATCAAAGATTTTCACCCCCAAAGATTGAAGGAAAAAAATTCTGAACTGTGATTCTGGAGCCTACGACCATAGGGTCCTTCCAGCCAAATTTGGTTGAAATCGGCCACGTGGTTAATGAGGAGTAGTGTCTGAAAGCAAAAGTTGACAGACACACGGCGGATGGTCGCCACGGCAGAAGGAGATTTGCAAGGTGGATGTGGCGCATCCTTGGTCACAAAGTGAGAAAAGTTTTACCTACATGTGTCATTTACTGAAATTAACACTAGCCTGTTACCACTGTTAGCCCAAGGCTAGTACAAATTGATAAGTGTGAAGTATAATTTGTGACTGACCACAACTCGGTGGCCTAGTAATAATTTAATAGCTAACGCAAACCCTTTAATGTTCAAGGCAGTCAAAGACGTCATCTGAAGTGCTCTTGAGGAATGTCTTTGTGCCGAGGAAGAGGACTATTTTTTAAAATTTACCACTGGAATGACTGGCTAGATTAGCGAACCAGTCATTACGGTGGTAAATTAAAAAAAAAATAGTCTTGGAATCTGGGTCCCCTAATTGTCAACCAATGTATTATGAACAATTAAAAAAATATATAACTCATTTTACGCATCCCAATATATGTATTAATTAAGTGTATTGCGCTCATTGCCTCATGATGAATAAATATACTAGATGCTGGTCAACCTTTCCATCATTAGCGCTTCCGCAGTGGTCTTGATAAATGTCCATTTACAAATCAAGACTATTTTTGAAAATTTCCCACTGGAATGACTGGTTCGTTGGTTACAAAACCAGTCTCTCCGGTGGTAAATTTTCAGAAGTAATCTCTTGGAGTCTTGGTCAGCAAATGGACACACCAGTACACTGTTTAAAACTCAGTTCTCTCACCCCAATATATATTGTTGTCAATAGTGTGAATAAATATATAAAAAGATGCTACTGTTGCATCATTCTGTCATGTCTGTAGTTGCCTCGATAATGTCCATTTGCAGACCAACTAAAGACTATTTTTGAAAGTTTACCACTGGAATGACAGGTTAGATTACCAAAACAGTCATTTCATTGGTAAATCTTCAAAAGTAGTCTTCTTCTGGAATCTTGGTCAGCAAATGGACATACACTGTATATGACCCAGTTCGCTCTGGCAACCCCAATATGTATTGCTCTCAATAGCCTATACTAAAAGATGTTGCAATATTTCCATTAGTGTTTGTGTACCAGTAGTCCTCTTCATAAATGCCCATTTGCAAACCAAGAAGACTATTTTTGAAAATTTACCGCTGAGATAACTGGTTAGTTTATGGAACCAGTGATATCATTGGTAAATTGTCAAAAATAGTCATCTTAGTTTGCAAATAAACATTAAATTTTTCATCTTTCGCTAAGCATTTGCTAATCTGTGCCAATCCATACTATCTAGACAAGTTTGTCTTTATTATCGGCCTAATATCATGGGCGTATATTGTGTCCTTTATTTCAAGTTGCATCTTGTCATTATTCACAACTTGTACAATTTATCACTCTGAAATATGAAGAAACGTATGAAATGAATAAACATGAAAAATAATTACATGAATAAATACTGCTGCATATTTCATTGACATAAGCTTCCTGTGTCTTAAAACTCTTAATTCCTTTCAATTTGAAACTGATTATAATCCAAGAAATAGAAAGTAACAACTGCGTTCTATGCGCATACTCGACGCCAAATGTTACATTGTTTCTTGATTCATCTTGTTTCCGACATCATCATTTCAATCACTAAATTTATAATGTTAATTTGTGATGAAGTTATCGAAATATACGGCATAAACTTTTATTAGCCACCTATATTATTCAGAAAGTAGATCAGACTGACCTAGTAATTATATGGATGGTAACTTTTGCCCAGAGGTACTCACTCACCCAGTTTGAAGTAAATAGCTCTAAGTATGGCCAAACGTGCCACAATGGTAATATTGTTTCTCATTGAGCCCAATACCAGAGAAAATGAAAGAAGTCAGAGAGGTACAATGAATCATTTTATTTAAATCAATGATTCTATATAATAGGATAAAACATCTTGACAGGCACGCACACCCGAGTCATTGGCACCGACCTCATTTCTGATACTTGGTGGTCTCTGCAGAAAGTGAATCCAGGTGAAATTAAAGAGAGAACGAATGACTGACTGGTTTATGAGCAGCCAATCCGAACTCACTTTGTTATCCCCCGAAGTCCAAAGCACCACCTAATCATCTACTGTGTACACACACACACAGTGACACGTGTTGCACACTCACACCAACGGATTGAAACGCTTGAAATAAGTATATCACAATTTTATGAGCTAAATCACAATGCGTGTACGGTGTTAGTATCGACAATAATAATAATAATAATAATAATAATAATAATAATAATAATAATAATAATAATAATAATGATGGTGACAATGAAGGTGATAATAGTAAAGTTCTATCAATGGAGTAACAATGATAATGATAAGACCGATGGCAGTGACAATGATTATGATGATGGTGATGACTGCATCTTACTATGATGATGAGTGACAATGATGGTGATGACCACAGTGACATGATGAGAGTAACAATTATGGCGCTTACACTGTTGATTATGACCGACAGGGCCGTATTTAAGGGGGTGGGGGGGCAAGCGGGGCAAAAGCCCTGGGGCCCCCACAATTTTAAAATGAAAAAAAAATTATGCACCTTTTTTTAAGTTATAGGACATTTAAAGCAAACTTTATTACTCTTAATCATGCATTATAATTCTATTCTAATATGTGTGGGGGCCCCAATTCTTGTTTGGTGTTCGGCAACAATGTTAATTACGAAAATTTGCAAAATAAAATAATTTTACAGGATTGGTAAAAGTGTACTTTATTTGAAAGGCTATTATATGACTAACATATTGGATCCTAAATAAAAACAATAGAAAAATAATACTAGTAATTATACCATTGTAAACATGGGATTATTTTATCTCCCGGGCGGCACCATTTTCTTGCAACGAGAATGAGATTTCACGAGAACCTGATATCATCCCCGCACAAACACTATCTTTGCCAAGCACAAAGGCTGTACAGTAATAATGTATATGCATGGAGGCCTAACATGTGCTAATTTGTAATCGTTAGGACATTGTCCAGTTAAGCTAGTAAGTTTTTCAAGTAATTCTAGTATCCGAAGTTGGTGGGGAATTGTTAACACCTAGACCATTGAAGCATAGATTCCATTTTCTCTATCCTATCAGAATGTGTTCATTTTGGTAACACTGCTGCTGTATGTCATTGCTGTGCACGACAGCAACACGTTTTAGCAACATCTTTTTTCAAAATGTACCCGGCACTATCTCTGTAAGTAGGCTATTACGCATTTTACACCATGCGATAAGGGTTAAATGAAGTGGCACACTTGACATGTGCATATTGTCAAATTACTCAGCTGACTCAAGATACCACTATAGCGTGTGTCGCAGGCAGTGTAAATATATATTCCCAAAAATTATATGATATGATAATATTGCCAGAACCACAGAAACCGATTGTAATAATTCTGATAGCTACCTGTAGCTGAAAATTCGAAGATTTATCCAATGCTAGGGATGTTAGAATTGGCCTAGTGGGTCAAAAGATACACTCTGTGGGAAAAGCTAAGCCAGCCAAATTTTAAAAAAAATTTCAGGATGCGCTCTATCCATCATCCCATATCAGAATGAGTATTACAGCTACAATGACAGAATTTGCTGGGCCGAGGCTTTAAAATGATATCACATAACGAGAAAAATTCCATTAAAATATCTTAATTATTGAAATTGCTACAGCTTGCCGGGCAATATTAATCGGCGATGAAAATTCCCAGATTTTATGTTAAAATGTAAATTCATTTGGTGATATCTCTGGCAATATTCACGTGAGCAAAATTATAATTGGTCAGGCAAATAGCCATTTATTTCAGCTTTAACCACACTCCAATTTAATGACAATACGCAAAGATAGAGTCTGTGAGGCAAAAACCATCTCATGCTGAATTTTACCCAGAAAATGGTAACGTATTCTCAGATCATATCTTAGATGAATAATTTTTTTAATATATATTTCAGTCTTTTGAACCACTTGTCCGATATTAACATCCATTATATCATATTAATTCCAAGGTCGGCACCTATTTAGAGATCGTGGAATCATTGGAATTGGTTCAGCGGTTCGTTTGCTATTATTATTTACATATACTTCCTTAAAATTTATACCCGCATCTATTGGGCTCGCTCCTCCAGTCATAGCAATAACGGTGGTGCGGGGCTGACATCGCTAGACACGATAAAATGGCAGCGTCCCGATGTGTGAAAAATTGTCAATTTTACCGACTTTATCTAGCGATAGTTGGTTACGCTATTTCTATCCGTTTATTATGCTGGCGCAATTTCATTAAGCAAGTAATACTTCTTCAAATAAAGCACACTTTTTGTCATCCCGGAATTGTCCTTTAAAAGATTGCCAATAGAGAACCAAGATGTGTTTGTCATATCTAAATTTAATTTAGAATGTGCACATATAGTGCAGCATAAAACTAATACATGCGATGTGCCACCAATTAGAATGCATCCTCGCTGAATCCCATTATCAAAATGTGCTGCTGCCGTAGATAAAATAATGTCTATGCTGGATAATAGTATCATTGAGCCATCCATTTGTCTATGGGCAGCGCCTGTGGTGTTAGTCCCCAAGAAAGATGGCTCAATCCATTTCTGTCTCAACAATAGCAATCTGAATAAAATAGTATCCAAAGATTCCTTCACACTACCGAGGATTAATGACTCGCTAGATATCCTGTGAGGGTACAAAGGGTTCTCGACATTAGACCTCCAGGGTGGTTACTGGCAGGTAGAGATGGCACAAGAAGATGCTGAAATGAACACATTTACCACCATTGGCGATGATTTCAAATTTCTCAAAATGCCTTTCGGCTTGTGCAATGCACCTGTCATATTTGAACGATTGATGGTGGCATGCAGGGCTGCATTTGGGAAACATGCTTTGTATATATAGATGATATAATTCTATTTGCCACATCATTTTCATTTGAAGAGCATTTAGACAGACCAAATGGTGTGTTGATACACATTAAACAAAACCGCTATCAAATTATTGCCCAAGAAATGGCACCTGTTCCACAAAGAGGTAACATCTTTGGGACACATCTTCTCGAGTGATGGAATTGCTACTGACCCTGAAAAGGTCAAAGCCGTGAAAGAGTGGGAAATACCTCAAAATGTTAAGGATGTCCGAAGTTATTTGGGCACTTGCTCATACTATTGGTAGTACATCAGAGCTTTCGCTCATGTAGCCAAAGCCCTTCATAAGCTAACAGAGCAAAACATGCCATTCATATGAACTGATGAATGTTCCTTTTGAACTATTGAAAGAGAAGCTTCTGAATGCACCAATCCTGGGTTATCCACATCTGGATAGATGATTTATACTCGATACTTATGTGAGCATGGTTGCTGAATAGTCTACATAGTGACCCAGGTGCTGGTCATCTGGCATGACGAAGTTAGTTGCCAGAATAAAACAAAGGTTTTTTAGGGTAGGCTACAGTGAAGATGCAGGAGCTTGGTGTAGGGGGTGTCTGATATGCATGTGACATGACAGGTCAGGAAGAGGCTGCAGAAGAATATCAAGGGTCCATTGCAACACAGTATTGTGAATGAACCATTAGAGAGGATAGCGATCGATATTCAAGGTCCTTTTCCAGAGTTTCATCAGGGCAATAAGTAAATGTTAGTCATTGCAGATTACTTTACTCGCTGAACAGAGGCATATGCTATGCCCAACCAGGAGTCTGCTACGGTGGCAAATATTCTGCTGGATGAGTTCATCTGCAGATTTGGAGTACCAATTCAGATCCATACAGATCAAGGTAGACAATTCGAAAACAAGCTCCTTCAAGAACGTTGTAACGTCTTGGGCATCTGTAAAACTAGGACTACTCCCTTCCATCCTCAAGCAGATGGCATGGTTGAAAGATTCAATCTTTCTCTTGAAGATATGCTCAGGAAAGTTATGGATGAGAAACAGCGTGATTGGGATTCCTATATTCCAATGATTAAGTTTGCATATCGCTCTGCATGTCATGATAGTGCGAAGGTATCTCCTAGTATGACGATGTTTAGGAGAGGTAAAATTGCCCATTCATTTGCCTTTTTGGCAAATGCTAAAAGATCCAATCGAATAATATCAAGGGGGCTATGAATTTGCACTCAAAGATCGGCTCCATACAATTCATGTATTTGTTCAGAAACAAATGTCATTAGCAAGAAAGCCTCAAATAAAGAACTATGATAACTAAATTTTTCAGTTTAAATACAAACGTGGTGACACCATCTTGCTTAGTTTGTGCCAGAGAAAGAAAGGCTTATCTAAAAAAACTTCAACCGTGTTGGAGTGGACAATATTTAGTGGTTGATTAACTGTCCGATTTGCCTTAGGAATTCAGAACTCAATTCATTCTAAAACATAAGCAGTACATCACAATCGATTGAAACCCTGCATGGGATGTATTGTTACAGTTGCTTAGGGAGATTTGATTAACTAAGATCAACTTATGTTAAAGCTGCTGGTTCACTGAATTTCATATTATTTCACATCAGTCTCTAGGCCACATACACCACATCATTGTGTCACAAAAGGTTCATATTTGCATAATGCTGCCAATAAAATGATGTAATTCCACCATTGCAGCGATCATCAAATATCACATTTTTATAACCATTACTGATTTAAATTGTATTCAGTGGGCATCTCATAAATATTCATAAAGGGAAATCCTTTTATCACATGACATATTTTGTTGTTTCACTTTCAGCTTGGACTGGTGTCAACAAGCTGTTGATACTAGATGGGTAAATGATCAGTAATTACCATTGGTGACTAAATTCAATGATAGATTGGACAAATGTAGGCGAATTAGTTGAAAACGGTCCAACAAAGAAACATTAATGCTGGTAATATGCACCACTTATAAGTGAAGATGGTTTGTGTTACCGGTTTTCGTCGACGCCATGTTACTAAGACTGGCAATGCAAGCCATGTTCATTTGTAAGCTATGCATGATACCAGCATTGTTGCATTTTTCTTATGCAGCTTTCATTATGAAAAAGCCATCATAATACATATGCTACTATGCTATCCAATAATCTTGAACTCATCTCTGGCTAAGCTGACACAATTCCAAAATCCAAGTGTAAAGAGAAATCACCAGCTCTGAAAAAATTGTAACTTGAGCTATATAACTCAAGAAAGTTTTATAAATCACGTCTGTCAAGCCTGTCATATCTCATTTATATCACACATTCTTAATACAACTTCAACACATCTTTGACAACAACCCGGAGGTGTCCAACTCTGCACAGCCACATCACCAATCAACAAACAAGCGAGCCAAATAACGCTCGCCTAGACCATTAGCATTTGAACCAATGGTGTAATTCGGATCGACCGGACGGGTACCGGCCGTACCAACCAAGCTGGGTACGCGCCGCCCATCCTGGATTCGTTCCCTGAACACGCCCCCCTGGGTAGAGCCATAAGCATATATAGGCCTATGAGAGAGATCGCATTGTAAAAACGACTAAGTTCATTAAAGCGCATAGTGCCCATGCACGCGCTTAGATGCTATTTTTGATGGAGCACGTAGTTTATGACCCAGATAGGATGATGCTTTTAGTGTACCGAGATAGTACCCTGAAATCCTTCTTGATTACCTGTTCCGCCGAATCTGGCATTAATCAAGACCAGAATTCGTAGGACTTTTTAAATCTGTAAACCATTTCAAAATCGGTTAAGAAATGGCTGAGATATCCACAGAAACCCCTTCTTGATTATCTTCAAAATATTGCCGTGACGTCATAACCACGTGGACGCAGAACTTCTAGAATGTACTAGAACATTCGACTGCACTATTATTAGCTACGCGCTGACTGGCTGTTGCTCGGCCGATGATTGGTTGGAGCTTGCGCATGTGACGTCACAAGGAGTATAAAAGGAGACGCGATCCAGAGATCGAGAGCATCCTCGGCCAGGGGCCGAACAGGTTGGACCTGTACCAGCTACGATCGAAAGGCAATATGCAGATTACCTCGCTTTCTTTCGGTTTTTCTCCCGTAGCTAGCAGTTACCCATCCCACTGCACTAAAACAATTTTGTAACTCTCTTCTTGTGGGAGCAATTTGGAGCTTTCTAATTATTGTTCATGAATATCAAGATCTACTTCAGAACACGAACTTGCGGTGAGGCCTTTACGGCCTGAATATGTGATTCTACAGATGTAGAGGCAGCGATGTTCTTTGGTGGATGACTCGCCGGATCTGCCGGCCACGCCAAAAAGTGGTATTTCAACCATCCCTGCACTGATGTCGTGCAGGTTCTTCTAACTTTTGACCGCAGAAAGTAAACTTTGCCCGGTGCGTCTGCAGAGCTGTTTGACGTACCCAGCACCATTAAGCTTAAGTTTTGTATTTTCATCTGCATCCAACAACCCCCCGCTTGTGATCAGGTTGTTGTCAACTTCCATCTGTGCCATCAGTGTACGGGAACTTTCTCCACAGCAGTAATGTTATTGCATCTCTTACTGACTACTCGTTAGACATTCCATTGTGCTAACAGTCCTGAGCGATGTGCTCCCGCCATCATGAGCTTCTTGCGGGAATCCTGTTTGCAGGAACCAACCTGCGAAAACTTTCCAGCTTCCAGAGAATGCATCAACTCACGTCGACCGAAGGATGACGTATCAATTTCAGTAACATGATAGCCAAACTTAAGAATAACTACAGAGTATTCAAGTAACTATAGTTAACATTTTAATTATTCCACTAAAATGTACTCTTCTATATTATATTGTATCTGTAAAAACGGTCCCGATGACTAAAATGTACCGTAACGGTCTTAGGACCGCTAGTTATAACTTCTGTATATGTTTATAGTTATTCTCAGTTTCTGTAAGGTGTTTTCACTAACCGCACCGTAATAGGTTCGTTAACCTGTACTAAGGTATATAATTCTGATCATTTGACACTGTATTGATTGTTCTGGTTAGTTTATATATATATATATATATATATATATATATATATATATATATATATATATATATATATATATATATATATATATATATATATATATATATGGCCAGTAGCCATCAGTTCATGTTTTGTTTATTTGTAGAAAATATAGGACTGCAGTGCATGTAGGAAACACTATACAGCAACATTTATATATGCAGCACTTTCTCCCGCCACCAACAATTTTTCGCTGAGGTCGCTGTCCATGCTATAACTCTGTTTAGCCTGGCATGCTGCCGACTAAACCTTTTCTATTCAGACACATTCTTCGTTAAGAAATCTGTAATATACTCTTCTCTTCTGGTAGTGCGATAATCTAGCCCCGCACTCCGGTAAGACTCATAACTCCAAGATTTTGTCTCTCTTCATGTTCCACTCAGCCTTGTGGCTTCTTAATTGTTTGGATGTCCCTATCCGCACAATGGGCTGATCCGACTCTGGGAAACTGTTGGGGTTTCCGAGCGGTGATGGCCAGGGTGTGGTGTCACATACATTTCCCTTGTATCCTCGGATACTTAGTAGTTAGCACTCTTGCTAAGGAAAGCACTGCGAACACATATCTTAATTATTATTTTATCTGCTGAACAATCCTCCCGCACCGCAGTGCAAAACTGGGCAACTTGTATATAAACCTAACGACAGGTTAAACGGTTAGTTCCATAGGACCCGGTTACCGAATTCCATCAAAAATGTCTGGGCATGATATTTAGATCTGCCACGCCCTCACGGGAAGGACATTTATGGTGGGTATTCATCTCTCTTACCCCCACCATAACGATAGAAGAGTTGCCTAATAATGCTTTTGTGAAAAGTAACCAGTGTCCTGTGACGTTTTATATGGCTACGGAGCGAGATGTCCGGATTCTTGTCTAGTTCGGAGATCTTACTAAGTAACATGTATGAGAGCTGTCTTCAGTATTGATGTCTTAGGGCATCTGTTCTCAATGACGGCCGTGTCTAATAGCTAGGTAGATACCAGCCATTTGCGGCCTAAGACAGTTCTTGTTTCCAAAACCTAAAAGTTGGTTAAGCAGAGCAGAAGGCCTGCATAAATAACGCGGCGGCTACTAATTCAGCATACTAAGAATTACATAAGGCGGAGACGTGGGAATCCTTCGGGAATCGTTCATCCCGTCTTTACATAAAACAGCACGCAAGCCTATAGTCATAATCTCACTAGGTATGATCTTTTCTTTTTCAGGCATTTTGGTTGAAATATTAGTGGGCCCATTTTTGCCTACTACTCTTCTCCCGCTTTAAGCAGTGGCGACACCTTCCCAAGACGGAGGCCCACGCGAGGCACTTGCCTCTCACACGGATTCAGCGACGACGGTCCACGCGAGGATAATACTCCTCACCTAAAATAGCACCAGGAGTAGTGCCCGCATGAGGCACATGACATTTCGTCCGAGATAATCTTCTTCCTTTCAGCTTAGAGGTATAATAACTTATATTAAGTTAATTAGTTAAGTCTCGTGTATGGGAGCCTCACTTGCGGGGATATGTCTGCAGACCTATGAGTCTGTGTGGTACCTCCGGGAGCCCCATGTTTAAAAGTTCATCTACCTGTCTCTATCTCTCGTATTTTCGTATGCTCTTAGTGTAGTGTTATCTAGCATATTTATAATTGTTTGGGTAAACTCATTGTATACTTATATTTTTAGGGCCATAGATCACGAAATTGCTATGGACAGGCATACTGCTGACACCAATGCGTGGGATGAGACAGTTGTGTTTAATGTTCACGACGATGGTCGCACGGCCCCACCGGAATGATTGAGTTCCACCGGCCTTAGGAGCCGTTTTTTGTTTCCCGCATGGCGAGTCGACATGATACACCGGAACGGCCGACACTACCTGGCGCGCTACAAGGGGTGCCCGATGTGGGCCTCAAAGAACATCAATAGTAACACTCAGTGAACTCATGCCCACACCATATAGTGAGCTCAGTTCAATACACTCTCCATTCAGCGAGGACTCTCTCGATCAAGCGGTAGCCTCATACGATGGAATCTCAGCACACATGCTCACCGACTATGCCAGAAATTCAGTGGAATCAACAACTCTGCACTATAACCTGTTTTCGCCGGTTAGCGATGGCACCTTTCGCCTCACAGGCGGGAATGGAGTTCAGAAACATATCGGACATCCGCGACAGGCCAACACCAACAGGGCCGAATCATGGACGACTCCAGCAAAGACCCGATTACGGGCATATTCACAGCCCTTCAGACTACTATCGTTCACCCATGTCATCTACGGAAACTGTATGGCCGGGTGATAATCCACAACATAGACAACCTCCCGCACCACCCCCTTCTAGCGAAACACTGTACTCATGGGGATCACTGCGGTAATATCAGGAGGAATCGGCACCACCATTTCGCCAGTATATCAGTCTTGCAACACATCACGACCATCAGCCGATTGCACAACTGCCATATGAGGAACAACAGTCCTCACCTCGGGAAGAATGACCGTGCAATCTTCACAGCAATCCACCATCCCGTCCATAGACCCATGCCGGTCTATGGCTCTACAAATGGGGTGGACTCATTAAATTGGAGTACGCGTGTCCTAGCTCCTCGGCATCGCCATCGACGGGAAACACCGACACTACCACAACCTGCACTACGACCAACCTCAGTACATTCATCAACTTCCCAGATACCCGCACCACCCGGATTTCAGCCACTGCATTCTTCCCACGGTCGTGGACGAGTCATCCTGCCTCCCGAATTTAGTGGGGAGAATGACTGGACCAATTATAAGATACAGTTCGAGATCATAAGTCGGACTAACCGCTGAGACGATCGACAAATGGGTGAATATCTCCCCGCAAAACTTTCCGGAAAAGCCCTCCAAGTTCTTGCGGATCTGGGAACTAATTACACACCCACCTACACAAAGTTGGAACGAGCACTGATGGAGCGATTTGGCGACACAGCCCTCGGAGAAACCAGTCGTCTTCAAATTAAAAATCTCCGACGACGCATGGGAGAAACTCTTCATCGATGCATTAAGCGGTGAACCCGCCCATCCAATAGGCCTACCATACTCCTCCGTGAGCAGTCAGAACATCACACAACAGACAGAACGTCAACACCTAAAAGAACACACCTGCCTTCAAAACTGGATGCATCAATTCATCAATGCGCGTACATCACAGACTTGCTCAGTTATACTCAGCATAACGGAGACATTCAACATCGGCAAAAACAGCATTTAGCAGCACCTAATGGTCTTAATTAATTACCGGTAGAGACATAAATATTCCCGCAACAAATCCCTCCTGCACAAATTGTGGGAGAAGTAATACCTCCCACAAACTACACCTCCCGCAAATAACAACAGACTTGGCGTTCACCAGTGGGGAAAACTGGAATGCGCCCACTTCGCTTATAACATTGGCATCATACCACAGCCCGGACATCCCGACAACATCATTATCATCAAGAGAATTTTTGAAATTCTCTCTGTAATTTTACTGTCAGATTTTTGATGCCGCTTTACCGACCCGTGCGCTAATGATTTGTAGCACGGTAGAGCAGTTGTGCCCTTAATAAAAAATTTAACAGTAAAGTTGTAAGTAATCTTGATGTGTGGTTTAAACAGTTCTATTCATGTGGTAGATCAATGTTACTGACTCCATCAAGATAGCTGTGTTTTCCGAGCGGGAGGGCTGGCCAAGCATTCTCCTCAATGGGTAGAACTAGCTCCTGTCCCGGCCTAGATCAAACATATTAGTACCATTTTAATAATGGTTAAATTACAGTACAACTTGCAAAATGTGTGCCACAGTTATTACAATTACAATGCCGTCGTTCGGAGATTGTGAATACAGTCAACCTGAGTGGCAGTGTTTATGTCATGTTGGTGATATAAATCTGACTGGTTTTCTGTGGATGGTACTTGCGCTGTGGTAAAGGTGACGTGTTTATGTCCGCCGGGTGTGGGAGGTGGGAGGTAGAGGCAGCGTGAATGTCAACTTTTTTTTAACCCTGTGGGTATTTCACTCTGTAATGGCCGAGCCCGTGGGCAGGACAGGGTTACTTTAGAGCGAAGATGACCTGTTGGATGCTGTCGTAACTTTGATCAATCCATTGTCGAATTCAACTTTTCAGTAGCAAAATCCTACTCGTGACTGATGACGAGTCATCTTGCTCTCTTAATAATATTGACTGTTATTATGTGTAGATGAAGTATGTAGCTTAGCTGTTCACGTACGACGTCGGGAGAAATGGAACGGGGAGGACCGTTGGACACATGTCCTCCCGTGACGCATATTGTAGATGGCTGTAGTGTATTCTTGATATCCATATGATCAGTTCTCCCGTAACTGGATAAGAAGGTGTTTGCGGGAGATTTGTTGGTTGCGGTTTGTTGATGATAATGCTGTTGTCGGGATGTCCGGGCTGTGGTATGATGCCAATGTTATAAGCAAAGTGGGCGCATTCCAGTTTTCCACGCTGGTGAATGCCATGTCTGTTGTTATTTGCGGGAGGTGTAGTTTGCGGGAGAAATTACTTCTCCCGCAATTTGTGCGGGAGGGATTTGTTGCGGGAATATTTATGTCTCTACCGGTAATCAATTAAGACCAGTAGGTGCTGCTAAATGCTGTTTTTGCTGATGTTGAATGTCTCCGTTATACTGAGTATAACTGAGCAAGTCTGTGATGTACGCGCAATGATGAATTGATGAATCCAGTCTTGAAGGCAGGTGTGTTTTTGTAGGTGTTGCTGTTCTGTCTGTTGTGTGATGTTCTGACTGCTCACGGGGGAGTATGGTAGGCCTATTGGATGGGTCGGCCTTTGGATAGGGGGATGTGGTCATCTCCTGTTACACGACGGTTGATGTCCTGTCGTAATTTTTAGACACCGGGAAAATTCGAGCCGAGAGTCTGCTGAACAGGCTGCTTCGCTGCCCACCGCGGGAGGTAATGTTGGTCGGTGCCATGCAGGATGCCACCTCCTCTGTTGCAGCAGTCTCTCACATATCTGAAGATTGACCGTCAACAGACGACGAGTGGAGTGTGAAATGGACTGGGCTGGTCATGTCCGAACTTGGTGTATAGACGAGGGATGCCAGTTGGATTTGGGGTGATGGTGCGGCGATGGATATGGGTGCTGCTTGGGAGGGACTTGGTCTGGCGTTTTCGGGAGGTGGTCGGGTACACCTTGTTGTACGGTTCTGCGGTTCTAGACACGCCAAGGCGACATCCAGCCTCTTCACTTCCATGCTATTCACCACATGTTCCACCCCACAGGAAGCATGGCTTGGGTCAGCCTCATCTTCCGCTTGTGGTAACTCTATGATGGGGGTGGGGGTGGGGGGCATAGCATGAAGTGGGTAGAAATGGGAAGAGATAGGAGGAACAACTTTTCCATCCAGTCCCTTGGACAAAACAAACACGAAGTTCTTCAGATATGACTTCCCAGATCAAGTAGACCCGTGCTGAGGTGGGAGAAGGCGAGTACATATCTCGTCATCGTCGTCAGCGTTAGCTGCCTGTGCATCCACGTTCTGGCTTGTTAGAACTGGGGCTGAACTAGAACCACGGTGCTCTGGGCTAACCGTGTGAATACTAATCTCCATAGAAATATCTGTCTGGGTACTGGTGTCATGAGAAATGAGCTCTGGTGCTGGGTCGTCACTGACACAAGGTTTAAGTCGATCGAAGTGGGTGACTGAGGTCAGGCCATCCGAAGCACGGATACGGTAGGTCATGTCCGACGTCTTACCTACTACCACATAGGGGCCTTTCCACTAGTAACTCAGTTTACTTGGCACATTTGCAGACCGTCGAGAATCATGTACCCAAACCATTCTTCCTGCTTCATATGGATCTCCATGCACTTTCCGGCCACGCCATGTCTTTTGCCGCCTGTGTGCAGTGGATAGTGTTTTTCTCACTAACTCATGGGCTTGTTCTATCCTTTGCCGCAAGAGTATGACATAGAGAGATGGTGAATTTTTCTCTCCTGGTGTTTGTGGCATGGCCAGATCCAGGGGTAAGGCTAATTCATGGCCTAACATTAACCGAGCAGGGGTGTAGCCCGCGCTGGAATGTTCCGAAGTGCGGTAAGCCATGAGCACATATGGGAGCCATAGGTCCCAATCTCTACAATCAAGGCGTGTTTCCTTGGTAAGCATCTCCACGAGAGTTCTGTTGAATCTCTCTACCATCCCCTTGCTCCGGGGGTGGTACAGAGTTGTTCTTGTTTTAACGATATGGAATAATTTACAGAGCTCTGAAATGAGCCGGCTCTGAAAATTACTTCCTTGATCGGAGTGCAACTCATAAGCTATACCAAAGTGACAGAACACATTGCTGGCCAAGACCTCCGCTACGGTGGATGCCTCTTGGTCAGGCAAAGCAAATGCTTCTACCCACTTCGTAAAATAATCTTGTAACACGAGGATGTATTTATTTCCATCAACCGTCATATTCAAGGGTCCGAGCATGTCGATAGCCACTCGCTCCCACGGTGCACCAACAATCTTAATTTGAGATGGTGCGATATGGTGTTGGCCAACAGCGCATTTTTGGCATGGGATACATTTGGCCACCCATGCCTTGACACTATTGCGAATGCCGATCCAGTGGAATCTCAGTTTGATACAGGCAACAGCCCTTTCCACGGCCAGATGTCCGGCGTAATCATGTAGTTGTTTTAATATAAGTTCTCGATAACTTTCCGGTACTACCAAACAGTCATTAATGTACAGAATGTTATTTATTAATCGACATTCTTCGAACCCTTGGTAATAATATTTAGCCATGGTGGATAGAGGTGTTACTGATTCCTTAGGAGGACGTACCCCCTCCTGAATCCACATGCATATATTCCATGTCTTCACGTCTGTTGTTTGGTGGTGTGTGATTTTTTTCCGGAGTCCACTCTGCGCACCTCAATTCGGGGAACTCTGGAGATGGCTGTGTTGACTCTGTCACGGTGTCAGCCTCTTCGTGTTCAGCCTTTGTGCCGATTCTTCTAAGGGCGTCGGCATTTCCATGCAATTTGCCGGCACGGTGAACAACGTTAAAGTTATAGGCCTGCAGGGATTCCTGCCATCTCGCTACCTGGCCCTCTGGATTTTTTAAGTGCCTGAGCCACCGTAGCGAGGCATGGTATGTACGGAGTGTGAAAGGGCGCCCGTACAGAAAGTGCTTGTAATACTTGATGAAATGGACCGCCACCCATAGTTCTCGCTTGGTGGTTGCGTATCTTCTCTCCGTTTTATTCAGTGTACGCGAACCATAACCCAACACCTGCTCTGTTCCGTCTTCGGTGACCTGAGATAGAACCGCGCCTATAGCAAAAGCTGATGCGTCAGTGTCTAAGATGAAATCTTATGTGAAGGAGCCTTCACACTCACTCATCCACTCAAATGGTCGATCTTTCTCGGTGAACTTGTAGAGGGGTGAAGCAATCTCGCTGAAATATCGGATGTAACGGTGATAGTACTGGCATAGGCCAAGGAAACTCCATGTCTCCATAGCTGAAGAGGGCCGAGGCCACTCTGCTACTGCCTTAGTTTTCGATGGCTGTGTAGCGACTCCATCACCGGATATGACATGTCCCAGGAACTCAATGCTCTGTCTGAAGAGATGACATTTCTTCGGTTTGAGTTTCAAATTGGCCGTGCGGAATCGGGAAAGCACGGTGTCCAAATTGTTTAAGGTTTGCTCAAACATCGGTCCAAAGACTATTGCGTCATCAATGTAACAGAGACAGATTTCCTACATCCCTACAAACGAATGCTGTTTTTTCCATATCAGCTTCATCCATGGCTACTACCAGTAACCGCTAGATAAATCAAGGGTACAAAACCACTTGGCTCCGGACAAGGAATCCAAGGCCTGATCTATCCGAGATAACGGATAAGCATCTTTAATGCTAAGATCATTAAGGCGGCGGTAGTAAATACAACCTACTGCTGCCGTTTTACATAGGAAAGAAGGCTTATCGTGTGCGTTAAAAGAAGGGGGTGTCCTACCTGTGGATGGGGGAGGCAACGTAGGCACTGACATATGTGAAGCCATGCATTTTGGTGTTGATGTGAAAGCTGATTTATGTGGATGATGGTTAGTCACTGAACGTTGTTGTGTGAAAGCTGCAGCTGAGCCGGGAGAAGGATATGGGCACTGAAGTGGCTCCTTGTGATTCGGTACCCTTAGGAGTCTGGCTGTTTCTCTGGTTGCAATGTGCTGCGGTCTGGAGCAGGCATTGTAGAGGGATGTCGGTTAGGACACTGCTCCCTCCAATGTCCTGGCTGACCGCATCCGAAACAGGTGTTCGGTGGCGGTGCGGTGCTGGTAGTGTTTGCTGTTCTAAACTGTGTGGTGGCAAGGTTGATGCTGAGTGTTGTAACTAAGTTGGTGAGTGCGGAGATTTACTTATTAATCTCTTCTATCTGCTCTCTCAAGTTGCCGTTGTTGTTGTTGTTTCGCTGGTTCCTGCGCCCTGGGTCTCCGTTGTAACCTCCTTTACGGGCACGGCCCCTTCCCCCAGGTGCTTGATTCTGACTGGGATTCTGCATATTCGTTGGTGTTGGTGTCTGTTTGATTGGTGTTGCTGATCTGAGGGGAGAACTAGTGGGCGGGGCGACGCCTGCACCCTTTATCTCGTTGGTAGGATGGAGTTGGCATCAGTTATTCTTCTCCCACTCTAGAAAGTTCTCAATGTGAACCGCGGTTGCCGTTAATTGGCCCAAACTCCCGTGGTCGCCGAGAAATAGTTTTTCTTTTAGGGCGGGCTCACCGCTTAATGCATCGATGAAAGTATCGAGATGCAAATTAATCACGCCCTCCGTATTGGTGCTCGGATATGCATGGGTAACTAGCCTCCTAATTCGGCTACGTAACTCAGGAGGAGTTTCTCCCGCACGTCGTCGGAGATTTTAAAGTTGAAGATGACTTGTTTCTCCGAGGGCTGTGTCGCCAAATTGCTCCGTTAGCGCTTGTTCCAACTGTGTGTAAGTGGGTGTGTAATCTGTTCCCGGATCCACAAGAACTTGAAAGTTTTGCGGCGAGATATTGCCTGTATCTTATAATTGGTCCAGTCATTCTCCCCACTAAATTCGGGAGGGAGGAGACCGCAGGAAGAATGCAGTAGTTGAAATCCGGGTGGTGCGGGTATCTGGGAAGTTGTTGAATATGCTGAGTTTGGTCGTGGTGCAGGTGGCAGTGGTGTTGGTGTTTCCCATTGATGCCGATATAATATGTATTAATTATTATTTTATTTACTGAACCATCCTCCCGCACCGCAGTGCAAAACTGGGCAACTTGTGTATAAACCTAACGAGAGGTAAAATGGTTAGTCCCATAGGAGTCGGTGACGGGCGAGATACGTACCCCCACCGAATTCCGTTAATAAGGTCTGGGCATGATATTTAGATCTGCCACGCCCTTGCGGGAAGGACATTTGCGGTGGGTATTCGTCTCTCTTACCCCCACCATAACGATAGAACAATGGCCTAATAATGCTTTTGTGAAATGTAACCCATGTCTTGTAATGTTTTATGTGGTTATGGGCAGGGTGTCCGGATTCTTATCCAGTTCGGAGATCGTGCTATGCAACATGTATGAGCACTGTCTTTAGTATTGATGTCTTAGGGCATCTGTTCTCCGTGACAGCCGTGTCTAATAGCTAGGTAGATATCAGCCGGTTGCAGCCTAAAATAATTCTTGTTCTGAAAACAACAAATAGGAATTAAGCCAAGCAGAAGGCCCACATAAATAAAGCGGCAACTACTAATTCAGCATACCAAGAATCACATAAGACGGTAACGAGGGAATCCATCAGGAATTCACCATCCCGTCTTCACATAAAACAGTACGCACCCCTATAGTCATAATCTCACTAGGTATGGTCCTTTCTCTCTAAAGCATTTTTGATTTAAATATTAGAGTGGGCCCATTTTTGCCCACTACTCTTCTCCCGCTTTAAGCAGTGGCAACACCTTCCTGAGACGGAGGCCCGCGCGAGGCCCTTGCCTCTCGCAAGGATTCAGCGACGACGATCCATGCCAGGATAATACTCCTCACCAAAACTAGCACTAGGCGTAGTGCCCGCGTGAGGCACATCACTTTTCGTCTGATATAACCTTCTTCCTTTCAGCTTAGAGGTATAATAACTTATAATATGTTAAATAGTTAAGTCTCATGTACGGGAGCCTCCCTTGCGGGGATGCCTCTGCGGACCTACGGGTCTGTGTGGTACCTCCGGGAGCCCCATGTTTAGAAGTTCATCTACCTGTCTCTATGTCTCGTATATTCGTATGCTCTTATTGTAGTTTTATCTAGCATAATTTTAACTGTTTAGGTAAACTCATTGTATAGACGTATATTTTTAGGTCACCAAATCAAATCTTGTAAGTCCATAGATCACGAAATTGCTATGGACAGGCATACTGGTGACACAAACTCGTGGGATGAGACGGTTGTGTTTACTGTTCGCGACAAAGGTCACACATAAATTGGACTGTATGGCTGGAGTTACACCGCTTTGTCAGGAAATTGCTTTCCCAGATGTAATTTTCAGCATTTCCTTAGTGAATGGTACATGGCAAGATACTCACACGTGCCAGGCATACCAGGTCTACTGCACTCTATTTAAAAGAAATAATTAAAAGACACATTGGTTTCTTTGCTTGGGCAGATGTCGGGGCCATATGTGCAGCAATGTTTTAAGATGGAGTGAGTGATTCAACACTGGCAATGTCAGCTAATTTATCTAAACCAATTCATGGCATGATACTTCTGATTATCAAATGTTAAAACATTTTTTAAAACCTACGCTGTTTCCATAAATTGAGATAAAGAAGATAATATGTTGACTGTTTTTTCTATACTATCTACTTTATCAAGCATATCTCATCAGTCACCCATATTTTAAATGATGTAATCGTTTATATAATTTTGCTATTAATTGCAGATTGTCAATGCAGAATTTGAAGTGGAAGTGAGGCTCTACATGGCTGGTTCTCAGTTGTTTTAACTACATACACATAAGTTATGCAATAACAGTTGGTATCATGTCTTGATGCCGGGAAAAAACCAACACAATCACATGCCCCTACCAATTGACGTAGGTAAATGTAGAGAATTATCTTTCATGGTCAGGTTATACTTTCTTTTACTATGTTTTTGCTAAGCACAGCAAACTAAAGCCAGGAAAATAATAAAACTATACAAATTCAATGAATTTTTAACCCTTAAGGACATGTAGCTATTCATTAACCATTTCACTGATACATTCGCCATGTCTCATTTTCAATGCTACCATACAGGAAAACTGTTGAATATTTTAAAATTAATTTGACAGGAAGTTGTTGCTGTCTTAGGCAGTTAATGCACGATTAACCATGATCAACACATGTTGTTCAACATTAGTTAAGCTTATTTACTTTTATGCATATATAGTAACCGTGACTTCATCTTACAATCAGTGGTACTGTGCTTAGCTGGCCAAATGTCTACCACCAGAAGTGCAGGAGAAGCTGCTTTCCCCACCCACTCACCCACTCACCCGAGCCCATGCACCTCCATACCAGTTCTTGTATAATTCGACACACCCAGCTGGTTATGATGCTATGTCTCAGGCCAGTCAATCAATGTATAATTTAACTGACTTAAAAAACAATAACACTGTTGAATATTTTCACAGGAGTAAACTTAGACTAACATGCATCTGCTATCATGACTCTCCGCCACCACCACCGTCCACAACCAAATATGTACACAATCATTGGTGCACTCATTCATCTAGAGGTATAATTTATGTAGCTCAGTCGCCACACCATTCATCACGTTCCTCGGATTCCGATTCGGTTCCAAGGTATGAGCCGGCCCGATGCTGCTGGTCAGCTTTCCTCAGCATTTCTTGTTCTGAGAGGGGACTGCCGGTGATCTGGTGGTATAAAGAGAAAACTCTTGGATCCAGTGTTCCAGTGGAGCCAGGCAAGAATCCTCGCCAACGCCAAGCATGACCATTTCATCCATGCTAATTGCTTGGTTGAGGTACTAATACACTATATCTTAAGGGCACATCTAGTTTATGTGCTGGCTCTATATAATGGAAGGTGCATGGCCGAATTTAATCTGGCGTCCGTGCTTATGTGTGAGTTGACTATCGTTGTGCTGATTAAATAGCTCATATATATAATAGGAAGTTCCTGTGAGAGATATGTGCACACTAATTTAATATAAACTAACTAAGTGCCTGAAGTGGGCTGAAAAACGGTCAGTGAGAGGTATTGCCTCATGCGGGCCTCAGTCAAAAGAAGTTCCTACCATGCCATAGTGGAGGAACAAGAAACAGTGTAACTGTTTATCTCAACGGTAAACAAAGTGAAACTGATTTGTATATATATATATATATATATATATATATATATATATATATATATATATATATATATATATATATATATATATATATATATATATATATATATATATATATATATATATTTGTTTAGTGTATGCAC
The DNA here is from genome assembly GCA_034401795.1 of Chaetoderma sp. LZ-2023a. Classification (NCBI taxonomy): domain Eukaryota; kingdom Metazoa; phylum Mollusca; class Caudofoveata; order Chaetodermatida; family Chaetodermatidae; genus Chaetoderma; species Chaetoderma sp. LZ-2023a. The sequence continues at coordinate 125,888,830 of CM067374.1, read as the reverse complement.
GCTGTGTTACATCGAACTGGCAAGGCGATTTCGACATAAACTGAGGATAGGTTGGGTAGATGCCACGTCAGTAAGCGAGCCTTCGTAAGGATCTAGACTATCCTTTAGTTAATAGTTCCGGACACAGAAGTTTAGTGCCTCAAATGGCCTATTCCTACATAGCGTTGAACATGTTTCACCTTCTTACGGTAGCAGCCCAAACCCCCATCTCCTGTTTGACTTATTGAGCGAACCCCTCAAGCCGATGGTGCATTACAAATGCTGCTGTAGCGACAGGGGACTGAGCCGAAGAGCAACTCCTAATCTGTGTCCACGACAAACAACCACACAAAACAAGGACAAATACAGGACTGTGCAAAGCATTTAAAAAGCATTGTATCTATTTAAGACTTAGCCGAAGAAGTGGACAGCGAACTATTGTAACCTTTGCTTTGAAGACATTGAGGACACACTCGGCCCTTCCAGTCACAAGAAAGTTAGTTTGTTATGCGTGTCTTTTGCCATAGTCGGTGTTTCGAGAACAAGCAGTTTTAGACTTGGTCCCTGGAACTAATGAGTATTCTGTGTTAGTGTTAAAGTTAAATTGCCCAAGATTCACTCCTAGGCCATTTACATTAATTTATTTCGCAGTGAATTCCTACTTTGGCTTTAAAGATCCTATCCTAAAAGTATCACTGAAGATACTGAGGTGGTGTGTGCACTCCTCAATTAGATTGAAACTGTAAAGAAATCTCTGTGATTTCAAGGGTCGGCCCAATCAAACTGAATGAAGGAAGTACAATTAGGAGGTGCCCAGGTTGGCTTGACTTAAGCACAATTGAGGCAAGCTGCCAGGCAGGCTGTATTCTTTTTGGCTTTATCTTTTAGTGTAATGTTAATATACAGCAGCACTCTATAAATCTTGGCGCTATTATAAGTCGGCAGTGGCCTCTATTAGCCATATCCTAATCAAATTATGTGCCTTATAATCGGTTAGGTTTATGCCGAATCATATGTCTATTTTTGGCACGGAAATGGTCACTAGTGAAATGTGTTGCTATTAAGACCTATTCAGATGTATGCGCTATTGTAAGTCTGTAATATTAAGTTTGCGAGTGTACATTTATTTAAACAAGAATGAATTAAAAAGAACAAACAGTTTCAAAATCGGCAGTAGCCGTAGTATCACAGAAAATAGCTAAATGACTTAGGTCTAGCTGACCTATGTACGCCTATTAGTCATTGGCACATAGAAAACAATATAATAATTTAAAGACGCCATTTAGTCATCGGTGTGTAATGCTTAAGAAAATCAGGAACGCCTATTAGCACAAGTTTGGCACAAGATGATCGGTGCAACCAGCTCAGATGCTGCGTCGGAAGTAAAGTTTCAAAACATATGAATTTGGCTTAACGGTTATGCAGTAGTTTTAAGCTCATTGAAGTAAGCACCAGTAGTGTACTTCATAGGAACCACTATTTAGGCGTGGCTCGGACAAGATTTGGCAAGGTATGAATCGGCCTGGAAGGCTCATATTTTAATTGTGTGATGTTATATTGTTCAAAAGTGCACCGTTTTAGGTGTGTAAAGCTCGCCTAGTTTCGCACCATCAGGTAACTCTCATGCGGCGTTTGGTTGCTAATTGTTAGCTGCGCCGAGAGCCTGAATTTAGTGTTGATTAGCCCTTAAATAAGGGTGGAAAATTGAACTTCGGCGCTAGACGAGGCAGGTCTCCGATCACGGTTACAGGTTCCAAATGATTACACCAGTGTAGATTGTCAATGGCTGCTCGGCGTAGCGCTGGAGAGCTTCAGTGAATGTTAACCATATCAGACTACCTCCCCATCCATTGCTCGCACTACTGAGTTTTTCAGCCAATCAATATGCGATCATTTAATTTGGTAAAAGCTATGTTGCCACATGTTTTGTGACGTCACATACGACCTGCGTAATGAAGCATGTGTAGTACTGGGTCAGCATTAGTGCAGGTTATATTTAAGCGAGATTTCAATTTAATGATATATCAGTGTTATAGGCCCAGAATTATATACAAGAGCATGCCATACTCGTTAACCATTACATAACGTAGTCACCTATCTGGAATAGCGAGCATGCGCAATGCACGGTTTTACAGACTTCATCTTTTCAAAGCTTCTATCATATACGGGCTAAGTGCGTAGGCCTAGATGTCCGTACTAGGGGGTGAGACTGGATCAGATTCGTCCAGGCCGATTCAACCCCATCGTCCTATCGCATAGACTCGCCCTCCCACTATGCTCTCTTGGTACCAAGTACGGTGCTTGCGGGCTATGATATCCAAGCTAAGTTAACAAAACGTCCAAAAAGAGGTCAGACAACTTCCACCGAATGAAATTGCCAAGTTGTTATCGTCCTGCTAATATACTGTCAATCACATAGATTGACATCGGTGTCTCGCGAGCTCTCCATCGATATTGGCATGAAACCATGCCTCTATTTTTAGATTGATAGTTAGATTGAAGTAGGCATACACACACGAAATTGATCGTAACACGACTCCTCGGAAACCGTTGGAATGAATTTAGCCAACTTTGTTATGTGACTTACCCTTATGATTGTGTAGTGCGGGAGGACATTCACATTGGGCTCAGACACCAGGGGTTTGGGGTGGGGTCAAAAGGTCTTGAAATTGATTTTTATGCAATTCCTCCAAAACCGTTGGACAGGATCCAACCAAATTCGGTATGTGAGGTGCTCATACGACTGTGCAGTGTGCGAGTGCATTTACATTTGGCTCTGCCCCCTGGAGTGTGTATTCATGCGTGCGTGCACGTGTGCACGTGCATGTGTGTAGAGGGGGTTTGGGGGTGGGGTAGGTGGGGTCAGGGTGATGGTGTCAAGAATTGATTGTAACACAACTGCTCTGAAACTGTTGGACGGTATTCAACTAAATTTGGTGTGTGAATTACACACATGATTGTGGAGTAGAAGAGGGCATTTACATATGGCTTCACCCTGAGGGGGTTGAAACGTCAAATCGGTGAGCGTGGGGATTTGTGATGATGCGTCAACGGTCAGGCAATCTAGTATCAGTTGAAGTAACGTCAGTTGAAAAGATGCCAGTTCAACTGACATAGTGCGACACTGAAATCACAGTACAGCTCATAGATAATGTAACAGGTTTCTAAACATGCCAAAACAAAAACAGAAACATATTAGTACGATGTTGAAGAGGATGTAAGAAATGGTCTGTTGAATATTCTGAAGACATTGCTGTATTAGATAGCAAAGGCTTCCAGGCACATTAAGTAACAAATATTCAACATCATGTTTTATCTTGTTTTGGAAACATTTTTTCAAAGAAAATGTCAATTTTCCTAACAAGAGAAGACTTTTTAAATTTACCACTGGAATGACTGGCTCGGTTATCATTCCAATGGTATATTAAATAAAAATTGTCTTCTCTTGCTAGGCAAATGTGCATTTCTGAAGAACACATCAGAAGGTATGTTGGACAGCTTGAGTGCTACAGGGTTAATATCACATGATATTTCTGCTTGTATGTTACAGATAACAATACGCGGTCGACCATGACACAGATCCCTACGGGGGCATAACTATCCTTCACAACCATTATGTTCGCCAACGTCATCACAGGGTGACCAATGGCTGGAATTTCATGTACCTTATCCCGCATCTCCACTGGTCCACGCGTCATCACCATATTATCCATTGGTACCGCGATACGAGCCAGGAGATGTGGTACCTCCCTTCCAACAATACACCAGAAGAACATCACACAGCACTCACCATCCCCGTCAGTCATCTGCACCATCTCCGTATGAGGAACACCCACCACAAAATCCAGTAGAGCATCCGTGTCGTCTTCATAGTATGCCTCCAGTCATTCATAGACCAACACCCAACTATGGACCCACATCAGGGTGGCATTCACCCACCATCTACACCAGATCGCGGTCGACCACGACACAGATCCCTACGGGGGCATAACTATCCTTCACAACCATTATGTTCGCCAACGTCATCACAGGGTGACCAATGGTTGGAATTTCACGTACCTTATCCCGCATCTCCACTGGTCCATGCGTCATCACCATAGTATCCATTGGTACCGCGATACGAGCCAGGATATGTGGTACCTCCCTTCCAACAATACACCAGAAGAACATCACACAGCACTCACCATCCCCGTCAGTCATCTGCACCACCTTCGTATGTGGAACACCCGCCACAACATCCAGTAGAGCGTCCGTGTCGTCTTCATAGTATGCCTCCACCCATCTATAGACCAACACCCGTCTATGGACCCACATCAGGGCGGCATTCAGCAGACCCTACATATTGTGCACAGCACAATCGACGGGAATCGCCTTCACAGACATGGCATCATCATCAGGGACATCGACGGGAAACAGCACCAACACCACCACCAACACCAACACGCAGATCAGCATCGACGTTTACGTCAGTCTCCCAAGCACCACCACCAGGATTTGTGCACATCACTTGTCATCGTGGACATGCCAGAACATTCTCCCTCCTGAATATAGTGGGGAGAATGATTGGCCTAATTATAAAGTTGAGTTTGAAATCACAAGTCGTACAAATCAGTGGACGGCTCATCAAATGGGAGAGTATCTGGTCGCAAAACTGTCTGGAAAGGCACTTCAGGTTCTGGCAAGTTTAGGCACAGATTATATGCCAACATACACGGAAATGGAAAGCGCATTGTCAGAATGGTTCGGGGACATGGCCCTCAGTGAGACGAGTCATCTGCAACTAAAGAACTTGCATTGACGAGCCAGGGAACACTACCGGAGTTGGCTAGTCGTATTTGGTGATTAGGTATCCGTGCCTACCTTAGCATGAATCACACTGTCATCACACACCTACATTTAGATACATTCATTGATGCGCTGAGCGGTGAACCGGCCCTTAAGGGTAAACTATTTCTAATGGAACACGGTAGTGTGCAATGGCTGACAGCAACCATGGTTCAGATTGAAAACTTTTTGGAGTGGGAGAATAATTGCCGACAACTACACCCCAAAAATGAAGTAAACGATGTAAATGTTGCCACCACCACCGACAACACCACTGCTTCCGCATATACATCAGCCTCAGCCCTGCAAACACAAACAGAACACCCCCACCAGTAAAAATCACATGCCCAGAGGAAGAGGGCGTGGTCAATCCCATCGCAGAAGCAATAACAACGCCCAGGACGTGCGAACCTGCATAACAACACCAATAAACAAAGCATGCATGATATGTTAAAAGAGATCACGAAACAGATCGCCGCACTCACCAACTTAGTTACCACACTCAGCACCACGGTCGCAACACAGTCGACAACACACCCAGCAACCAATATGACTACTACACAGCCACTCTACACCTGTTTTGGATGTGGTCAGCCGGGCCTCAGTTCCCACTCTTACAACCTGGCTCAACTGCAGCCTGCGGACAACAACAGTTCAACCTCACACGACAGTATGCACACACACGCACGCCCGCCCGCCCGCCCACCCGCCCGCCCGCCCGCACGCACGCCCGCCCGCCCGCCCGCCCGCCCTCCCGCACGCACGCACGCACGCACGCACGCACGCACGCACGCACGCACGCACGCACGCACGCACGCACGCACGCACGCACGCACGCACGCACGCACGCACGCACGCACGCACGCACGCACGCACGCACTCTCGCACGCACGCACGCACGCACGCACGCACGCACGCACGCACGCACGCACGCACGCACGCACGCACGCACGCACGCACGCACGCACGCACGCACGCACAGCTTCTTACATGTCAGCACCTACGATGCACACTGCATCCATGGCACCGACATCTCCCCCTGTCGGAAATTGCGACCCCACAGTTTCTGCATCTAACAAGCCTCCTTTCCTATGCAAAACGGCGGTGGTAGGTTGTAGCACCTCCGCTGAAACAACATTTGTACAAGCACCACGACCCATCACCAAGGCACTTAACACCCGGTATCCTTTGGTGGTTTGCAACTCACGTGTCCTAGCAGCATCACCAACCACATTCGGCAGTGACATGGACGGAAGTCAACATTCAGCATCATGGATCCGCAAGAAGAAGCGTCATTCAAAGGATGGGAAAGAACAGCGCCATCATTGCTTCTTCTGCGCTTCAACTAAACATCCCATGATGCATTGTAAAAAGTGGCTCACATAGGTAGCGCTCATCAGTGATCGCACCAGTCCTGCTCGCACTGCTGTATACACCGACACCCAGTAAACGGAAACAACATCAACAACACCACCACTGCTACCCCGAGCTCCGTCATCGCCTAAGCAATTGCAACAGCAGCGATGACGAGTTGGCCCCTTCCTCACTCAGCCACCAACTGCACGCACGGAACCTATCCAGAAACAGACCGACTACATACAAGATGATACTGCACCAAAAACAATCCTGCAGATGGTATCATTGGAAACTCTTCCACAAGCACACCGTAAGGTAATATATAAGTGTACTTGTCTGTTTAGTGGCGTTTCCACCAGTGCCACTGTTCACACTGGAGCTTCCATCACCGTGTTTAACAAGCGCTTATATGAGAGCATCCCACCTCATAAAAAGCCACCCCTTAGGCCTACAAACATCTTTTTGCAAACAGCTACGGGAGCCAATGTTCCCGTGGCTGGTGTAGTAAACCTTGTAATACAGATAGAGGAAATGCAATTCATACAGCGAGTTGTCATTGCCTCTAGTCAAAACGATGCCCTGCTTGGCTTTGATTGACTCAGTGCCAGCGAAGCCGTCATACATTGCAGACAACAGGAATTGGACATACACATGCGACGTATACCCATTGGACTGGAATCAACACTGTACGATATGTGTGCAGTGATTTTGGCATCTACAGCCACAGTTGAGCCGGGACAAGAGAAAATCTTATGGGCCACCGCACCACAGTTAGGAAACAACACACACACATAGCCATGCTGAAACCCGACCCTGACTACATGATTGCCTCACAATGCGCCAGTCCCCAAATGATTGCGGACACCACCAACAAGGATCACATACCCTACTGTGTATTCAATGGCACTTCGAATCCAATAGTACTTGAACCAGGAGTTCGTTGTGGCCATCTGGTGGATGTGATATCACTGGAGACACCCGCTACTACACCAACACCAGCAACAACATCTGATGATTTGCCGGAACACTTACAAGACATATATCTGTGGGCCACAGTTGGATTGATGCAGTCTCATAAACGTGACATAAAGACACTTTTATACAAATATCATGATAGTTTCTCGGCTGACGATATGGATCTGGGAGAAACTCATCTCGTGCGACACTCCATCGACACTGGGAACAACTGACCTGTTCGACAACCTGTTCGACATCTTCCCATTCACAAGGAGGCGGAAGCACATCATCAAGTGAATGATATGTTGCGGACAGGCATAATAGAGCCATCAGCATTCCCCTGGGCCAGTCCCATTGTACTAGCAGGCAAAAAAGCCCGATCTTTGCGGTTGTGTATAGACAACCGCCGCCTTAATGATCTAAGTGTCAAAGACGTGTATCCATTACCTAGAATAGATCAGGCCTTAGATTCCTTTACCGGACCCAAGTGCCTTGGCCCCTTGATTTAGCTAGTGGGTACTGGCAGGTAGCCATGGATGAGGCTGACATGTAGAAGACCGTGTTTGTGTGTAGAGACAGTCTTTTCCACTTCCGCAAGATGTGCTGTGGATTGTGCAATGCTCCTTGAATGTTCGAGCATCTTATTGAGCAGGTATTAACCACCCTGCAATGGGAGATCTGTCTCTGTTACATCGACGACGTAATCATCTTTGGCTCCTCATTTGAGCAGACTTTATTCAACCGGGACAAGGTTCTCATGCACTTTCATACAGCGAATCTAAAGCCCAAACTCAAAAAGTGTCATTTTTTAGACAGAGCGTCGAGTTCCTGGGAAACTTCGTATCCGGTGATGGAGTGGCTACTCAGCCGTCAAAAACCAAAGCAGTAGCAGAGTGGAAGACCCCCACTTCAGTCAGGGACACCCAGAGTTTCCTAGCTCTCAGCAAGTACTATCGTCATTACATCCGTCACTTCAGAGAGATTGCATAAACCACTATTTAAGACCACCGAAAAAGATCGACCATTCGATTGGACCAGTGAGGGTGAAGGTTCCTTCAGGGCGCTGATGGAACTCTTGACGACCGCACCAATTCTTGCTCATCCTATATCATAACCTCGGTTTCATCTTGGACACTGATGCATCGGCATAGCCATTGGTGCAGTTCTATCTCAGGTCACGGAAGATGGAATGGAGCAGGTACTGGGTTATGGTTTGCGAACTCTGAATAAAATGGGAAAATGTTACGTGACCACCAAGAGAGAATTATTAGCTGTGGTCCATTTCGTCAAGTAATACAAACACTTTCTGTACGGGCACCCATTTACCCTGCATACAGATCATGCCTCACTATGCTGGCTCAGAAACCTAAAAAATCCGGAGGGCCAGGTAGCGAGGTGGCAGGAATCCCTGCATGCCTTCAACTTCAATGTTGTTCATAGACCCGGCAAACTGCATGGAAATGCCGATGCCTTGATAAGAATCGGGCTTGTGGATGAACAGGAAGTGGCCACCAACATGGCACATACTACACAGCCATCTCCGGTGTTCCCCGAATTGCGGTGCACAGAGTGGAACACAGAGACAGTCACTCACAAACAGGCAACAGACGTGCAAACATGAAACATATATGCGTGAATCCAGGAGGGGGTATGTCCTCCTAAGGAATCTGTTACACCACTTTCCTCAATGGCAAAATACTACTATCAGCGGTTTGGGGAGTGCCATATCCATGATGACATTCTCTACATTAGTAACTGGATAGTGATCCCGGAGCATTATCGTGAGACCATTCTCCAACAACTACATGATAATGCTGGACATCTATCTATCGAATGAACAATAGCATGAATTAAACAAAGATTCCACTGGATCAGCCAGCATACGCGATAGTGTGAAGGCATGGGTCCCCAAATGTGTCCCCTGCCAAAGACGCGTTGTTGGCCAGCATCATTCCCCACCCTTACAAGTTAAAATTGTTGGTGCACCATGGGAGCAAGTGTCTATTGATGTGCCCGGACCCGTGAATACGATGGATAAAGGAAACAAGTACATCCTCGTATTGCAAGATTATTTTATGAAGTGGGTAGAAGCATTTGCTTTGCTGGACCAAGAGGCATCCACCGTGGCGGAGGGTCTGACAAGCAATGTGTTCTGCCAATTCGGTATGCCCTATGAACTGCACTCTGACCAAGGAAGTAATTTTGAGAGCCAGCTGATCTCCAAGTTCTGCAAATTGTTTCATATTGTCAAAACACGCCCGACGCCATACCATCCGCATAGTGATGGGATGGTGGAGAGATTCAACAGAACTCTCGCAGAAATGTTGACTAAGGAAACATGCCTTGATTGTCGGGATTGGGATCTATGGCTCCCATATGTGCTCATGGCATACCACACATCGATACATTCCAGCACTGGTTATACCCCAGCTCAGTTAATGTTAGGCCATGAATTAGCCTTATCCCTGGATCTGGCCATGCCTAGGATTCCAGGAGAGAAAAATTCACCATCTCTCTAAATAGAGCTCATGCGGCAGGGGGTAGAACAGACCCATGAGCTAGTGAGAGCAACTTTATCCACTGCACACTGGTGTCAGAAAACATGGCACGACCGGCGAGTGCATGGAGACCTGTATGAGGTGGGAAAGATGATTTGGGTTCACGATTCGTGATGTTCTGTAAACGTGGCAAGTAAACTGAGTTACCAGTGGAAAGGCCCCTATGTGATAGTAGGTATGAAGTCAGACGTGACCTACCATATCCGCGCCTCGGATGGCCTGACCTCAGTCATCCACTTCAATCAACTTAAACCGTGTGTCAGTGATGACCCAGTGCCAGAGCTCGGACAGGGTGTTCCACGTGACACCTGCACCCAGACAGATGACTCTATGGAAACAAGTATTCCTGACGCTAGCCCAGAGCACTGTGGTGCGAGTTCGACCCCTCTCCTACCAAACCAGGAGTCCGGTGAACATATAACTAACGCTGAGGATGATGACGAGATACGTACTCGCCCTCTCCCTCCTCAGAGTGGGTCTACAAGATCTGGGAAGTTGTATCTGAAGACTTTCTCGTTTGTACTGTCCAAGGGGAAGGACGGGAAAGTTGTTCCGCTGACATCTTCCCATTCCCACCCCTTCATGCTATTACCCCAATTATGGAGTTGCCACAAGCAGAAGCTGAGGCAGCCCCGGGCCATGCTTCCTGTGGAGTGGAGCAGGGAAGTGAAGAGGCTTGATGAGGCCTTGGCTTGTTTTGAAGAACAGCAAACCTCACAACTCGGTGTACCCCTCAATATCCGTAAAACGCAAAACCACCCCCATCCGAAGGTGCACCCCATCCTATAGCACCACCATCCACACTCCAATTCGCATCACTTGTCTATGCACCGAGTTCGGACATCATCGGTCCTGTCCAGTTCACACTCCACTTGTCGTCTGTTGACTGTCAATCTTTAGGTATGAGAGAGTCAGCTGCTATAGAGGAGGTGGCATCCCGCAGTACAGTCACACACACCCACACCTCAACACCCCCCCCCCCCCCCCCCACCCCCACTGGTTGCGGGCAGGGAAGCAGCCTGTTCAGCAGACTTTCAGCTCGAATATTCCCGGTACTTAAATACTATGACAGTTTCCAGCCGTTGTGTAATGGGAGATGACCCTCTCCACCCAAATGACATCCCTGACCACAACCACCCTACCAAGCCCCCGTGAGCAGTCAGAACATTACACCAAGACACAGAAAGCCAGGAGCATACAAGACACACTTGCCCACCAGGCTGGATACGTCAAAGAGACACCTTTTTCCGCAACATTCCCTCCCGCAAGAATGCGGGAAGCTCATCACTTTCTGCAACCCGACTTTTCCGAAATAGCAACAGACTCAGCATTCCCCAGCTTGGAAACCTGGATCTGCCCAAATCGCATTATGCCAGCGTCACACAGCAGCCGCGACTTCCCTACAACAGAACACCACCATCATCACCACGAGTCAACATTTTCTGCAAACACCTCCTTATCCAACTTGCGGAAAACTGATCATACGTAAAGGAGGAACAACACCGCCACCATCTACAGTATGCGCTATTGGGGATTCCCAACTCCCCCCCCCCACCAACCCCCGGAAATGACATATGTAAACAGCTAAAACTTATAACATCATGAAGAATTAAAAATATTCTCTTACCTACATATTCCAGCCACTAATCAACACGGGCTGGAATAAATCGACACACACAGGAAGAGGTGCATGTAGAAGATCATGCGCATATAAACGGACGCTGTTCTGAGGAACAGATAATGAAAACATATATTTCCATTCTTCGCATCAGCTACGAACAGTCAGCAGCATCAAAAACTCCACCATTACATACTGATTGCCTAAGTTTCTGATCAACTATGTGCTTTCAAAACAAGAATCATGTGATCATCACTTCTAATTTCCAGTAAATTGGATCAAAGGCTATAAACAAAGGAACCGCCCTATGCACATCTATCACAGCGTGATGGAAGAGGTGAGAGGTGGTGAGTCGGTGCTTAGTCGCTGACGTCATCATACTCTCCCACACCCCATCAGGCATTCCAGCCTGAATTTGAACAGACGAGTTTATAAGGGAGTTTATAAGCATCCAACTTGAAAAACCACTTCACGCTAATTAAAAGGTGAGCTTCCACAGGAATAAGTAGGTCCAGATTTTAGCGTTGATCGGAGACTCGACTTTCTGCCGAGTGGAGATGAAAGCGGCTATCCTTCCTTCTTATATTTGTATTTGCCTTCTTTACCCGATGGGGATAGTTGATCTGACTCCAGGAAAACTTTCGGGTGTGGTCATCCGCCCTCCTGTGATGTCACCAAAAAGTATAAAAGGAGGAAAGCGTGCACTGAAATTTCATCTTCCCGTCAAACTCGACACAAGGGAAGATCGAGCATTAGGCTACGTTCGTGTCGCAAACCAAATTCTGCTGTTTCTTATTATTACTTTATTATCTATCGTTGGCCAGGAAAGCTATGAAGAGGTAGGTTTAAATTAGGTTAGTGTGGTTCTGCAGATCCCCATCGTGCGGGAATAATATGTTGCTTGCGGAAGATCTCGCCTTGTCCGACAGCTCAGAAGAATCAGCACCTGCTCCTCTAGGAAAGAAGTATCCATGTACAGCTTTACAACATAATGGACAGCCATGTAAACGTGTGTTTTCCAGGAACTCAGACTTGACTCTTCACATCAATCATGACCATTTATTACAAAGAGCATATTGTGCGGACTGCAAATACCTGTTTTCAGCTACTCGGTATCGTGTGTTGGGTGTAACATTAAAGCCTGGTGAGCAGAGCAATGACCCAGATGTTCTTGCAGCACATCTTGAAACTAGACCTCCAATAACCGTGCTTCCGACCAGGAAAATGGCGAAGATTAAATACACAACGACAAACTGACTTTCCGCAATTAGCTAGACCTTCAACATTAGCAACACAGCCACCCCGCATCAGCACTCCAGCACCAATCACCATGGCATCGGCAGCACCCTGAGAACAGCACTGGTAGTACCTGCAGCATCGGTATTTACACCAACTGTAGTTTCTGCACAGGCAGCACCCGCAGTGACAACACCGACAGCACGCAACACCATCAACGCATCCGCATCCATGATAGGCCAGCCCATATCAGTGGTGATAACAACTCCTGTGAAGATATTCGAACAAGGTTTACAGGACATTTCCGATCATTCCATATCTCCGTGTAATTTAGTAATAGACGATGAGATCCACCTCACGGAAGCTATCATCACTACACCGCAGGCCAGCACACCAACATCCACATGCAGCACCATCCTTCCAATGGATCCTGCCATTAGAAAAAACAACTATGCCGGACCGTCCATGGTCGGGAAAACGCAGACTCGTGCATCAGACGGCGATCCGAGCAATTCCCAGAACGTCCGCCAGTAAGTTACTTAAGGCTGTGAAAATAAGAAAGTTATCTGCAATCACTACAGCAGCATCCACGTCTAGCATCATCGCATCATTTAGCCACCAAGCATCCAGCACCACCATCGCAACCACCACAACAACAGTGATGTCAGCCATCTCAGCAGTGCCACCAGTCAGAACTACACCCATCATCGTCACCACCACCACAAGCGCATCCATAGTTACATCGTCCGTTTCAACCGACCTAGGCGACATAGATAATGAGATTTCGGCATCAGAGAACCACCCACCATGACCGAACCGTACGAGTTGTGGAACCCAGACTCGCTGAGGAAATTTCGCCGCGGACGTTTGAGGACATTATTATCGAGGATGCAGCGGAATATGTGAATAGGTGTGCGGAAAATGGAACACTTATTATATTATTATTTTTGAAATATTTTTCTTCTTATTATATGGGTTTTTATAATCGAAACTCAGTCCCTAGGCTGACTACGATCATCCTACACAGCAACGCGAAATTCTTGCAAAGCTGTGTCTCAGAAAAATAATTTCTGCAGATACCTGTGTTGTAAAGACGGCGTGTGCGACGTAGGTACACAACACACTGTGGCGAATCTGTCTTATTCCCATCATGCCGTCCCAGCTATTGTTGGGGCTGCCTGATGAACCAGTTTTTACCTTATTAAAATCGTTTTTTGTTTTTAGTATTTCTCTTCTCGTGTCAGTACGTTGAGACGATTGTGGATAGCGAGAGCTATCCATGCAGACCCGCCAAAACGGGCCACATTGTATGCATTCCCTAATATATCCGGAATGCATACATGATTTTATATTAACTGTGATATTACTCTCCTGTGTGTTTTATATATACTTTTCTTATATTTTGTTCTAACTATAAATGATTAAAGTATGTTGGAGTTTGGGCATTCTTGGCAATCAAATATGATTATCCGTCGAGAGAACGCCCAGGTGTGCTATTGTTTTAGTCAAATCAGGTAGTAAAATAAATTAAAAGCACGCACCACGAAATAAAACAAGCAAAAAAAGAAAAGACCTGGAAAAATAATTCCAGGTAAAAAATTAAAACTAAAAGTATGCCTCCCTTCCAAACTCTTTCGCATCTCTATGTGCACTTCTCTGATAACCATGCGTCTCTCGCATCATTACTCCTCTCGATTACGCGCCTACTCGGGAAGTCTATAATTCCCGTATAGGGTGCTCACGTGCATTCGATCCATGAAGCGTTGATCATTTGTCACGGGTGTCAAACTAGGAGGAGGTGGTGTAGCACAGATCGACTGACGGCTATGGAGCGTTTCAGCTAGGCTGGGTACGGGATGACCGCACCGGGTACGTTCCAAGCACGCCCCCTAGGTAGGATAGTATGCATGCATGTATAAAGCCCTATGAGAGGGCTTCGTTAAATTGGCTAAGTCTGTAAGAATGCGTAGCGAGCATGCGTGCGCGTCAGAGCTTCCCTGACAACACGTGTCAGTATTGGGAGAGAGTATATATGCTTATAGTGTACCGAGTTGGTATTGGTGATTTCAAATCACACTATTCTCGTCGTTGTACGAGTTAGGACCGGAATGAAACGAGGATTCCAGAACCTTTTACATTTTGAAAATCGGACCAGAAATGGACGAGTTATCGTTAAAAGGCTCGTTTAAATTATTTTCAAAATATTACTTTGACGTCGTAATCGCGTGTATGCATTAAATCGCCAGTTAGATATCTGTGTCTAGAGATAGATAGGAATCCCTGCCACTTGCGGCCAAAGCTTGTAAACGTATCTAATAACCAACTGGTAGGTTAGGATTTAGCAGAAGGCCCGCATAAATAAAGCGGCAACAACCAATGCTGTATCGTTGGACCGACATATGATGGTGGCCTATGAATTCTTCGGAAATCAGCTGTCCCGCCTTCACGTAAACCAGTGTGCATGACATTAATTATGGCTTCACTAGGATTGACCAGCACTTAGCTTTTTGGTTTGAACAAAAGAGTGGCCCTTTTTGCCAGCTCTTTTCCTCCACTTCGGCGTTGAAGGCATTTTCCTGTGATGGAGACCTGCGTGAGGCAACAATAATCTGTTGTGTTTGTTAGGGGTATAATCGGTTTATATTAAGCTATTCAAGTATCCTCGTTGCGATGCTCCCTTGCGGGGATACCTCTGTGGATTTACGAATCTCTGTGGTACCTTCGGCGAGACCACGTAGAAAGAACACCAGGTGGCTCTATATGTACTGTATTATTTTGCTCATTTACTGTCAAACGAGAAGCATTGTTTGTATTGTTATTATTCTTACTTTTTAATTATATATCCATACTTTTAAATTAGTTAATGGACCGACATACCGGTGACATGAACAGTTGGGACGAGACCGTGAGTTCAATCTCGGCGGCAATGGTCGCACAGCCCCACTGGAATATGGACGGTCCACTGGCTTTAGAAGTCAGTCTTTATACCTTCCGGAGAAACGTGATACGGGATCCGTAACCTCAAGAGCCACAGCTAACCAGCCCTCCCGTGCATCCTGTACATGCGGTGCAACGGAGTGGAGTAACATCACGGACCAGCATGTAAAACTACGCCCCCCCCCCCCACCCTCCAGCGAGCTGCACGCTGCATTACAAAATGAGTTTCATCTTCCACTTACCCAGATTTACATTGCAAACACTGCCTATTTTCTATTGGAGCCTTGGCTTGGGTATATCTACAAGTTTCAATATTGAGTTTAGGATTTGATATTCTAAGACGGGTAAGAGCTATTCTCTGTTGTCGATTTGATACGATGGTTAGGTAAGGTTCGAGAATAAACTGGGTCTTGAATGTAGCATATACTCTAAGTTTATTAGCACCCGGTCTGTTGTAACATAAGTGCTCATTAGCTGCTTTTTTAGATTATTCTGATTTATTTCTGTTTTTTCCTGGTGGCTATAGGTTGATTAGTATATAAATCTCTCATTCAAGAGCATTTGTCTGGTCTCTGGTTCTTTCGTTTAGTAAATACGAAAATGTCCGTGACCGGTTCGATTTCCTGATTTTCCTATAACCGTTTGAAATTCGACATTTGTTGTCGGCCATTTTAATTGTCATTGTCTCATTCTAAATTATCTTAGATTTTTTTATAATTAAGTTCGTCACTTTCAATATTTATCGCGGCAGTTCTGCAAAATAATGAGTAATAAAGTAGTCGGCAAAGGTCCAATGAAGCCGAATCAAGGAAAAGATGGAAACGTGGTCGTCGGTGAAAATGTGAAAAACAAGGAACAAAATGATGTGAAAGAAGGCGGAAAATCAGGCAATCAATCGGGTGGTCAACCTGATGGTCATGCAGTTGTCAAGACTGAACTTATGTCACTTCGTACTCATGGTGATCATGGTCAGCAACAAGGTGGTGTACGTAATGAACAGCATCATGGCATTCACGGAGGGCCAGGAGCAGGTCGCAATTTTCAACAGCGCGATCGCAGAAATAACCGGCAAAACAGAGGTGATTTTAATCGAGAAAGACATACTGGAAGAGACTTTAGAGAGCGTGATCAAAATAACCAAAATACATTGGCTGCATACGAACATATGGGTATGAATGAGCCCATGCCTTTGCCAGAGATACCAAAAGAGCCAAAGAAATTTACAATGCGATGTCGTCTTTTCGTTGGTAACATTACTCAAGATATAACAGAGGACGAATTCCGTGAGATGTTTGAACAATATGGTGAAGTTAGTGAAGCATTCATCAATCCAAGCAAAAGTTTTGGCTTTATCAGGCTGGTACGTATTCAACAAAGTATTTAAAATAACTCATAGCCATAGTTATGATTCTTTTATTTACAGCTTATGAATATCATGAGAAACTCAGACCATTTGAGAAATCTGGGTCTACAAGCTATAGTATACTAGTTATCGGTTACAATTTGAGAGTAGCCAACATTTTGAACAGTCTGCCAAAACACGGTTAATAGCATTGTTTCCAATGTCATGAATGTATCCATTGCATACAGTATCAAACTCCTTAAATAACCCGTCCAGACGATTGGACGTATCAGTTCACTGGCAAGATGATCTAGACGATGAAGAGTGAGAATATGCCATGAGGTCGCATAATTTGTTTGTCAGTGCTAGTCTGAGACGGCGCTTGCTCAACCCAGCCCTGTGACAGGCTTGCAAGATTTTTTGATTTAATCGTGAAGTTCGATTTGTTTTAAAAATCATGATTTTTACGATGTAATTGAGGAAAAATCCGAAAAGTTTGTTTAAAATCTAAAGTATGTACTTTTCTCCTTCGATCAATACTCACCATTCTATTACTTCTGATATCCAGCTGGCTCTAGGACTGTAGACGTAGAAAGCTTTAACGACTCCATGGAACCGGGTACTCGGCTCCCAAATGCCGAGTACCCGTCTACCATGAAGCTCATTCTTGTTTGCATAGCGACAAGAGAATACATGCTTTTTGCAGTTGGAAAGTCTTAAGATTGTTTAAGCCTAAGTCTTTTTACTGTGATTAATTGTGATAGCTAATCCAAAATATCCTGCTGTATATCAGTATTAATAGAATGGTGAGTATTGATAGATCTCGGAGAAAGGGAAATTGAAATTTCGTACATTCCGTCACATTTTAGCAGCACAATTATAATCGATTCACGTCTGTGTTCATTGTGTTTATATCCCGCCATGTACGCTTGCGCGATTTTTGCTTTGAAACATGGTGATCGATTTTATAAAAAAATTGTGATTTTCAATTAAATCGTGGGTCCAAATTCCCAAAAGTATAAACGGGGATAACGTGACTTGTTTCTAGAAAACGTTGAAATAAATGATACAAAAATATCACGAAATTAGAAGACATTTTCATTTGACGAATTCTACGTCTGATTAATGTATACATTATATCCATCATCGCGGGAGTGAAATTGTTAATTGGGACCGCTTAAATATTGCGTATAGTTTAATAAACATTATTTATTTCATCAAAATTTGAGATAAAATGTCGCCGAGAAAAGAAAAAAATTACACGATGTATCAGCTTCCGCTTATAACCTCCCTTTGTATGACAAGTTTAGGTCGTTACCTGAGTAACGTGAAGACGCTAATACGCTAGTACCCGGGAAGATACTGCGCAATCCACATACATAGGACTTTAGCTTTGAGTAGGTAAGAGTGTAACGGCGTAAACTCGTCCTTTCGTGCAGTTTATAGTTGCTTTCAGAATGTACGTTCTCCTTCGATCTTCTTCTTTTCGATCGCTGGTATCACACTTGGAGAGCCGTTCTCAAGATGAAATCTGTGGTTTTCTGCAGTTCTTCCACAGGCCCATACAGCTTTTCAAGAATAGAGGTTGACAAAGGCCAGATCTCTTCTCTCAGCAGCTGATACGTACTGCAACATTGAAGTATGTGCTCTGTGGTCTGTTCTGCTTCTCCACAAGGACAAGCGGGCGATGTCGTAAGGTGGAACCGCCTGTACATGTGTTGGTTTAGTCTGTTGTGTCCAGTTCTGAGACGAAAAATGGTCACTTGCTCTGGCCTCGAGAGATGATGGTAGGCATCTTCTGATTGAGGTGTTCTATAGAGGGACTTAATGATATTCTTCATCTCTGTATGGGTAACCATGTTTTCTGTCTGATTCTCTTCTGCACCCACCTTTGCCATCTTGTCTGCTTCCTCATTTCCTTGGACTCCACAGTGTGAGGAGATCCACTGCAGTGCTATCCGAAAGCATTTGATGGTTTGTAGTGCTTCTTCAAGTTGTGGCAGCTTACCTTTGGTGATAGCCTCAAGGACGGAGCGGGCATCAGATAAAAAGACAATCTGTGCAATAGGGTCTGCTGTTCTGCTGATGGTATTAGCTGCATGAACCAGTGCTTCGACTTCAGCTCTGTAGTTTGTGCAGTGTTTGCCTGTCGGTATTGCAGCTGACTCATGTTGTCCGTTTGGATACTGTATGTGCAGTCCGGCACCTCCGCTTCTAATTGCATCTTTGGCTGATCCATCTGTGTAGATCCTTATCCATGTCTCCTGAGGGTACATTTCTTCCAGCATGGCTAGGGTCAGGGCCTTCTTGCTCACATCACTGTGTTCATTTTTGGTTGTGAGATGAGGTACTGTGGTGCGAATAGCTATGCTCTCTAGTTTGTTTTCCCAGGGTGGAGGTTCAAGGGTGTGGTTTGGATCTTCTATTTGTGCTGGCAACATCTCTTGGTGTTTCCTTTGAAGTGCTTTTGTCTCTTTCACAAAACTTGATCTTTTAAGTCTTCCTGATGACAGCTGTGCTTGCCTGATCTTCATCGGGTGGTTATTGAACGATTTGAACTTTGCAGCTTGGATCAGTGCTTTGCATTCCCTTCCTTTGCTAAGTGGGGGAATGCCTGCTGTCTGCTCCATTTTTTCTATTGGTGTTGATCTCATTCCACCAGTGATGATGCGCAGTGCCTGGTTTTGTACTCTGTCGAGGTTCTGTTGATGAGATTTAGCTGTTGTCATCCATGAGCTGGATCCATACTCAAGGTGTGGTCGTACGGCACCTAGGTAGATGGTCTTGAGGATCCTTTCATTGGCACCCCACTTTGTTCCTGCCAGCTTCCTCATGATGTTTAGCTTTCTTCTGGCCTTTGCCTCTGCATTCTGGATGTGCTCCTTCCATGTTAATCTTCTGTCATATGTGACTCCCAGGTATGTCTGCTGGTCCTCGTATTCGAGTGGAGTACCGCCCAGTGTCAGATTGCCAACCTTGGTTTTGGTGGACAGTGTGAATAGCATGGCTGATGATTTTTCTTTGTTGATGGTAATACACCAGCGATTGGCCCAAGCTGTAATTCTGTCCAAGGCGAGCTGCATTCTGTACGTGGCAGTCGTTGTGTACTCCTCGGTGCACCAGATTACGAGGTCATCTGCATAGAGGGCTGCTTGGATCCCATTGGGCAGCTCTGCTACAATGTCATTGATGAAGAGTATGAACAGAGTAGGTGATAATACTCCGCCTTGTGGCACCCCTTGTCTCAGCAATACATTCTGTCCAGATTGTCCATCCACCAGCACCCTAGCTCTGCGATTGTGTAGGTATGACTTGGTCCATCGGAACATGTTGCCACCGATGCCTGTGCGCCAGAGCTTCACGAGGAGGCCATCCTTCCACACCTTGTCAAATGCTTTCTGCAGATCGATAAAGGCAGCTAGCATCACCTTCTTGGCTTGAAAAGTGTCCTCTATGACCTGTGCAAGATGTGTTGTTTGATCTTCTGTGCTCCTGTATCTTCTGAATCCGGCCTGCTCTGAAACTATAATGTTCTCTGACTCCAGGTACCACTGCAACCGCTGGTTGATGATGCGCTCCATGGTCTTGCATATGCAGCTTGTAAGACTGATAGGACGGTAGCTCAGCACTTTCGTCTTGTTCTTTCCTTTTTTCAGAATAGGAGTCATTCTGGCTTCCTTCCAGCACTGAGGAACCTCTCCATTGGTCCAACTGAGATTAAAGATGTCTAGCAACTTGCGAAGAGATGCATTACCAAGGTGTTGGATCATTTCATTCGTAATGCCATCTGGCCCGGGAGATTTCTTCTTTTTCAGTTGGCGGATAGCCTTCTTGAGTTCTGTTAAACTAATGTCAACTTTCATTGCATCGTGAGTGTTGGTGTCTGTTCTTTCCTTTTGCTCTTTTCTAACCTCCCTTTGACGCATTCGTGGTATAGAAATGTTGCTTTCTTTTGCATATGCCTTCGCAAAGGCATCTGCTGCCATCTTTCCTGTCAGTGTTTGTCCATCTTCTTCAAGAGTAATCTTCTCTCCCCTGACACCCTCATCATTGAGTGCTTTAGTCAGTCTCCATAGTTTTGTGGTGTCTCTCTCTAAATTAAACCCTGCCGTCTTTTCCCTCCAGCTTCTTCTTTTGGCCTCCAGCTTGGTCTTTAGATACCTGGCTTTAGTTTGTTGTAGCGTGAAGTGGTTTTCATGACAGGGATTACCCTCTGCATCTTCTCTGGCCTTGTCTAGTTTATCATGTGCTGCTTGCAGTTCTGTTGTCCAGTAGGGGCGGTAGTTTTTCCTGAACCCTCGAGGAATCGCTTCATTGGCAGCCTTGAGGATACTTGAATTAAATTCCTTTACCACATTGTTGATGTTTCTCCCTTCTACTGCTATATTATGGGTAAGCTCATTGGAACGAATGCCGAACAGACTCCAATTTGCCTTTTTGTAGTTCCACCTTGGATGTTGAGGTGAACTGGTCGAAATACTTCCAGAAAGAGAGAGGAGGACTGGGCGGTGGTCGCTTCCTCCTAACTGCGATCCGACCACTCTACTGAGGTTTCTGTGAATGTCTTCTGTACAAAATGCCAAGTCTGGCGTTGTTGTCGAGTGCCATCGGCGCGAGTAGAAGGTAGGCTGATCTGTGGGATCGGTGACAAGTAAAAGGTGCTTTTCATCTTGCCATGCTTCAATGTCTTCTCCTCGTTTATCAAGTGTTCTGTATCCCCAGCTCTGGGACTGGCTATTAAAGTCTCCCGCAATGAGGAAGTGGCAGTCCGGGACCTGGATTGTGTCAAGTGAGAGATTCTTGTCATTAGGGCAGTAATAATTGACAATTTCAATCACAGAGTTGCTGGTTGTTACCTTGATCTTGATATATTCTGCCTCTTCCATAAAGGTTTTGATCTGGCTGGCGTTCACGCTGTTTCGGACCAAGGTCATCACCCCACCTTTCTTTCTCCCTCTTCGATCACACCGGAAAATCTGGTAACCTCTGATCTTAAATGGTTTTCCTTCTTGCAGGTGTGTCTCTTGAATGCAGCAGATATCAATGTTGTTTTCGTACAGGAACTGTTCGAGCTCTGATTTCTTGTTGGTAACCCCTTCTGCATTCCAGTGCATGATGTTGATACTGGGGTTCTCTTTGGGTTTGGTCTTCTCTTTCCGTTGGCCAGTAGCTCTCCATCCTCGTCCCCTGGCTCCACAAGACGAGTTGATGGGACCTCCAGTAGCTGAGGGTGGGCTCCTTCGAAGCATGGAGCCCGGCGCTGCACCTGCCTGGCGGATCCTCACAGGGCGAGCACCATTTCGATTGATTCGATCTCCAAGTGTAATTTCATTAGCGTTGTGCATAATGCTCTGGTTAGCCCCTCCAAATGTCTGGATTGACACCCAGTGGGTTACACCCCTGCGCCACGTTGAGGCCGAGCATATAGTCTTAAACAGGGGCTCCTTCGATCAATACTCACCATTCTGTTACTTCTGATATACAGCTGGCCTTGACAGCGGCTCTAGGATTATAGACTTAGAAAGCTTTACCGACTCCTGGGAACCGGGTACTCGGCTCCCAACTGCCGAGTACCCGTTTACCATAGAGCTCATTCTTGTTTGCATAGCAACAAGAGCAATACATGCTTTTTGCATTAAGGATTTTAGTGTTTTAAAATAATCTAAGTCTTTAATCAGTGATAGTTTGTGTGTTCTGAAAGGATTAACTAAGGACTATGGAGAATACCGCCCAAGACAACCAGGTTGTATTGTTCTTTATTATCCATAGTTAAAAGACTTAGGTCTCTAAATTTCGTTGTGTCGCATGTTCCAATTTCTGACCCCATAGAATCTGGGACGTGTGCTAACAACGATATATGCCAGGCGATCGCCTTCTTTAACAGGCGATCGGCAGATATGAAAATAGGTGTTTGCTACGGTATTTCTAACACGAATATCGGCTGACGTCGTTCGCCGTAGAATCCGAGCGGGTGACGTCACACCCGGTCGCTCGGATGTTTATGTGAAGAAAAATTTTTTCATTAATTCGCGCATCTTATTCTGGGTGCTGCGTACTAAAAATGGTACCGGAAACTTTAGAATGATCAAGTTTACGTGCGATCACGATCGGTTTGCAATGATCGGTGGTTTCGAAATTCTTGAGTAAGATGTGTGGTCTGCGGTTTTACCGTGTGAGACAGCAGTTTGTTATACATTTTGTTGTTTTCTTCACATATCGTGCTGCTTTCGTTAGGAGTATAATTTATATTGATTAGTAAATATACCCTGAATGCTATGCGATATGATTCCTAGAGCCGTTACACATCCTGGAGGATCTATTATGGGTGTGTTGTGCCCGCCGCGTACTTGTCGTCATAATCAATGCGATCGTTGTTGTAACGTGGCGGGGTGGGGTGCGGGGAGGTTACGGTTAATTTATGAGTCAAAATATTTGAAAATTAATTGTCTGCCTTCCATCCGGGTCTCGTTCCGCTTGTTTATTGTAGGTTTGTGCTTATTTTATAGGCCAAGCCAGCCCCGCCATCATGTGACGACTGCCATAAGTTTGTCCGTGTAATGTTCAAGGACCATGTCTGTTTTAGGTGTGCCCTGTGTAATATAGATCATAGGTGTAATGTTTGTGCAGTGTGGTCCGTCGAAACGATGGTTAAGTTCCTTGCCCAGAAGGACTTGGCTGGGTCTGACGGGGGGTCAGGCGGTCCGAGAGGAAATCGTGGAGCGCCCGGTTCGGCCGGTGGGGGTGCTCCACGTCCCCAGCTGGAGGTGGCGGAGATGGCACCGCCGGCGTGGTTTGGTCCGGCTATGCAGGGTTTTCTGCATAGCGTTCTGCCAACGCTGGTGTCGTCCCTGCTACCAAAGGTTGGGGGGCAGTTTCTCCCCATGCCTGGTACGGATCCTGTCCTCGGACAGGATTCTGGACTGGTTACCGAGGGGGCCATCTCGTACGGTCCCCTGGCAGGCACGTCTGGCTTCGGTCAGACGGGTTCTGTCTCTCTGCGGCCACCTCCGGGTGGTCCAGTAGCGGTGGCCGGTCCGTCAGGTGTGGGAGCCGTCCACCAGGACGGCTCCACGGTTGACTCGTCTAGTGACGGCTCTTCGGAGTCTGAAGACTAGGAGGTCGAGGAGGAGAGGTTGCTGCGGCCCGTGAAGCCGCAGGTGGAGAATATGGAGGTTGATTCCGTCCTGGACGGAACAGGCCTCCATTTGTCTGGTTTGGCGCAAGCCAGGTCAGCGGCTCCACCTGCGGCTGAGGCCAATCCGTTACCTTGCACTGGTTCCGCGCGTCTTGGTTTGTCACCAGCCGTCAGGGGAACGGGTGTGCCGGGCCAGGCGTGGTACTCACCTATCTCGCCTGGTCCGGCAGCCGGACGTGGGGTGCCGTTGGCGCCCGTGTCCGGCTACGGTTCCGCGACTGTTACGGGGCCGTACGGTTTTCCGTGCGGACCTACCCCATGGACCGGAGTGTTTCATGGGGTGGCGGCGGAACCGTGTGGTAGCGGAGTGCCTGGCGTGTCAGCCGTGGCTCCTTGCCGGGAGGCCGTGGCTGGCAGACCCGTGAGCACGTCAACGGGTGACGTGTTTGCGGGGGTATCTTCTTCGGAGGTAGATTGGTCTGATGCTCTGGCGTGGCTAGCCAGAGTGGACCCGTCTGTGGTTTCGGCCGATGAAGATGCGCCCCGTCCGTCGGTTGCGTCGATTAGGACGGGGATTTTGCCCGCGGCCCGGATCCAGTCAGTGGGACTGGATCCACGGTTCATTGATTTGTTGGATGCTATTTATAGCAAACAACTAATGACCAAGGGTCAGCTCTGTGCGGCCTCCAGGGAGGTGCGGGCAAGGTGTCGTATTCCGCGGGGTGAATACGACAGGTATGGTGTAGTCCCGTCGGTCACGGAGGATGACCGATGGGTACTGGGCGTCCAGAGTGCCGGGTCTGGTGGTCCCGGTCCGGCACTAGTGGATAAGTCCCAGGTACACCAGGAAGAAGTCCTGGCCCTATGCGATGAGGGTGTGAGGGCAGCGATGAGCGCTGTCAATCACTCTTATCGTCTACTTCAGTCGGTGTGGGCTGAAGCGGGGGCAGGCCACCCTGTGCCACCTGTGGCGCTATCGTGTGTTAATGACGGCTTGGTGCTGTCAATGGACGCATTGGCAAGGGTGCAAGCGCGAGTGACGAAGTCCAGGAGGCAAATGGTCATTGACCATATGCGTCCGGCTACGGCAGTCAGGGAACGTCTTCTTGGGACGGCCCTGACAGGGCCTAGCATCTTTGGTGGCCAAGCGCGGGCCATCTTAGAGGACACCGCCAGTATTGCGCAGAATCGGTTAGCGGTAAATCTAGAGCTAGTGCGGCAAGGACAGGGGGATGGAGACCCATACTCAATCTCAGGCCATTAAATTGGTTTATCCATACGCCTCGGTTCCAGATGGAAACGCCGAGGTCGGTAATGGCGGGATTGAGGAAAGGAATGTGGTGTGTATCGATCGATCTGAAAGATGCATATTTCCACATTCCTATGAATCGGAGTTGGCACAGGTTTCTGAGATTTGCGTTTCAGAATCAAGTATGGGAGTTTACAGTTCTCCCGTTTGGCCTGTCGACAGCTCCGAGGGTTTTCACAAGAGTGGTCCTTGCGGTGACAGCGTTTCTCAGAAAAGAGAACGTGGCGCTACACACTTACATAGACGACTGGCTGCTCAAGGCAGACTCGGCAGCCAGGTTGAACGTGGATACTGCTCTGACTCTGAAGTTACTTTCAGATCTAGGCTGGATAGTCAACGAGGAGAAATCCGAGTTGACGCCCACTCAACATTTCGTTTATTTGGGGATGCGATTCGACCTCGAGGAGGGCAGGCTTTACCCATCAGAGCCCAGAGTGGTGTCTCTGTTAGCCATCCTCAGGAGTTTTCGAGTGCGAAACCATATTCAGGCGAGGCGGTTCCTTCAGATGCTGGGCATGATGGTCTCCATGGAGCAGGTTATCCCGTACGCTGCTCTAATGCGAAGACCTATCCAGTTGTATCTGATGTCTCTGTGGAAACAGAGAACAGAACCCCTGTCAAAACTGGTGCCAGTTTTGGAGCCGATAATATCGCATCTTCTATGGTGGAAACAGCGTCAGAATCTCCTAATAGGGGTTTCGCTGCACCTACCCCACCCCCAGCTGTCGGTTTACACGGATGCATCGCTGGAGGGGTGGGGTGCCTGCCTGGGAGAACACCCGGTCTCGGGCACATGGACTCTCCCGGAGAGTCAGCTGCATATCAATCTGTTGGAAATGATGGCAGTGGAACTGGCGTTGGAAGAGTTCCTTCCGATGATCAGGGGCAAGGTGATATTGATACGGTCGGACAATTCGACAGTAGTATCATATATAAATCGCCAAGGAGGGACCAGGTCGCCCACCCTGTGCATCAGGGTGTGGCACTTGATTCAATGGTGCAGGAATTACTCGGTTGTTTTGAAAGCAGCTCATATTCCTGGCCGATTGAACATTCTGGCGGGTGCTTTGTCTCGCAGACAGAGAATTCTGCCGACAGAATGGTCCCTCAACCCTCCAGTTCTACGAAGGATCTTCGAGCATTGGGGCAAACCCAACGTGGACTTGTTCGCCACAAAGGAAAATGCTCAAATCATGACATATGTCTCGCCGATTCCAGATCCAAATGCCGTCGATACAGACGCTCTGGCGATAAGCTGGAGAGGGATGCACGCGTACGCGTACCCACCCACCATTCTTCTACCGAAGGTATTGGTGAAGGTCAGGGAGGAGCCGTGTCTGGTCCTGCTAATAGCGCCGTATTGGCCGAGCAGGGCGTGGTTCACGGATCTTCTAGATCTGCTGGTGGAAAATCCTGTGCAGTTGCCCGAGATTCCGAACATAATCTCCCAGGCCAAGGGACGCTTCCTACACGAGCGTCCCGAAATGTTCAAATTGACTGCGTGGATGTTGTCAAACAACGTTCCACGTCGGAAGGCTTTTCTCGACAGGCTGCTGATTTCATCGCGGCTGCGAGAAGGAGGTCAACCTTCAAGTCATATAACAACAAGGTTAACAGATTTGCAGACTGGTGTGAAGAAAAGGGTATTGATACCTTTCAATCCACTATTCAGCAAATAGCAGACTTTCTCTGTGAGCTGTTCTTTTGAGGACTAGCTCCCGTCACAATTGCTGGATACAAGTCAGCTTTGGCATCAGTTATCCCTTGTCTAGCCAACAGGGATAGTCCAGAGGTGGTCCAGTTAAACGTGATGTTGAAGGGAATGAACAATCTCCGCCCCAGACAACCGGTAGTCATTCCAGCCTGGAGTCTATCTTTAGTGCTTAATGTACTGGCCAAGCACCCTTTCGAACCGTTGCGTTCGGCTAGTCTAAAGCATTTGACTCTAAAGGCGGTCTTTCTATTGGCAGCTTCCTCAGCTAGAAGGCGCAGTGAGATCCATGCGCTTTCGGCAGAGAGGAACCGATTTATTGTTTCTGGAGAAGGTCTGCGTCTTCTGCCAAGAGCAGAATTTATGTCAAAGAACCAATCTTTGAGATATCCCGGCAAACCGATCATTATACCGAAGTTAACCAGGTTTGATCGTGATGCCAGTGTCTGGTGCCCGGTCCGTGCTTTGACTAAGTACAAGAAACGGACTGACTCGTTACGGTCGAACGATAGACATCTGTGGATCTGCCATAAAAAGCCTTATGGCGCCGCATCCATGGATACTATCTCTCGTTGGGTGGTCGAATGCATTCAGACTACTCATGAGATGGCGACTGGGCACCAGGTGCAGGGCGTAAGGGCACACGATGTTAGAGGAATAGCCGCCTCGACCGCCCTTTACAATGGTGTTCCGTTAGAGGACATCATGGCCATTGCACAATGGCACTGTGAGTCCTCATTTACGCATTATTATATGAGGGATGTGTCAGACTCAGCCAATCCACTCGCTTTAGCTGTTTTGAAACGATAGTTAGTGACCACACTGCTTTTCCCCTTTTTTCACTTTGGTAAGAAAAGAACCTAAAGCAGGCATGGTCAAGCGAGAGGATGTCAACCAGATTGTGTCACTGATGGCCGAACCGGTGAATGGTTGTAGGCGGTACGTCTGAAGTCCTGTTATCATAAGGTAATTCAACAAGTGAGAGTTTTTTGTATTATGTATATGTATCATGTTCATTCATCTTATATATTCATGCTCATTCCCAGGCTAATACAAGCGATATGCAGGGAGTAGTTAACCCTCTTGGCATATTGGTGTTTTCAGGCGAGATACATGTTCGTTAGTTCTCTCCCTTTTCTTAGGAGGAAAAAGGGGGGGTGGGGGGCTGTGACGCGAATGTGATTCGGTTCCGTGAACTTGACGGTCCTTTTAGGTCTCCGTTAGTCAAGTTTGAAGTCTAAAATCTTTCTCCAAGGGGCAAAATTAGCATGTATGGCTTGCCCCTTCCCACCAGGTTACTGATCAAATCTGGTGTATATCAGAAGTAACAGAATGGTGAGTATTGATCGAAGGAGAATGCAGGAAATGTCAATTTCCCTTTCTCCGAGATCTAACAATACTCACCATTCTGTTACGGACCCAGCCTCCCAGCCCCACGGAGGCAAGCCATAGTTTTCTCTTGTTTGGTGGCTATGCAAACAATATGAGCTCTATGGTAAACGGGTACTCGGCAGTTGGGAGCCGAGTACCCGGTTCCCAGGAGTCGGTAAAGCTTTCTAAGTCTATAATCCTAGAGCCGCTGTCAAGGCCAGCTGTATATCAGAAGTAACAGAATGGTGAGTATTGTTAGATCTCGGAGAAAGGGAAATTGACATTTCCTGCAATTTACATTTAAGAGTAATCAGCAGAACGCACAGTTCAAAATCAAACAATCTGAAATGTTGTTTCTTTATTTTCTTTAATTTGACACGACAACCGAATCAAAAAGAAAAAATTATTACACCGCCTGAAATTGCTAACTCTAGAATTAAAAAGAATTATGCTCACTGATTGCCTAACACTCTGAAACTAAGTATATACTTGGCATTTCACGACAGACTCGGGTCTGCAGCGAAAGAAAGAAAATTATATGGCGATTCGACGGAGTAACTAGCTGGTTTTCTCAATGACAAAGGTGTTACCTCGCTATTGTTAACTTGTTTATTGTAGCGCTTTGTGTTGTGATTAGTACGGCGGGATATAAACACAAGGAACACAGGCGTGAATCGATTTTAATTGTATTCATGTACTGATAAAATGCGACGGAAAAGTACACACCTCAGATTTTAAAGAAACATGAAATTTTTGACGATTTTCCGATTTTTCCTCAATTACATCATAAAAATCGCGATTTGAAAAATAAATTGAACTTCACGATTAAATCGAAAAATCGCGCATGCGTACCGCCATGCCATGCACGAAAAATTACTAACAATAGCGAGGTAAACCAGCTAGTTAATCCGTCAACTCGCCATATAATTTTCTTTCACTGCAGACCCTGAGTCTGTCGTGAAATACCAAGTATATACATAGTTTCCGAGTGTTAGGCAATAATCAGCGAACAATGAACATAATTCTTTTTCATTAAAGAGTTAGGAATTTGAATTAATAACAAAGCCAGATGGTGTAATAATTTTTCTTTTTTGATTCCGTTGTCACGTCTTATTAAAAAAAATAAAGCAACAGTGTTCCAGATTGTTGTATTTTGAACTCTGCATTCTGTTGATTTTCCTTACATGTAAATCTTACATTCTGAAAGCAACTATAAATAGCGCATGCTCATACAATAATTATTTACATACCTCTCAGCATAGGTTCGATCTGTTAAAGCAGGGCTCGAAGATTAGAAAAAACTGTTGCCCGCAAGGCCAAGTATGCCATTTAAATTAGGTGGACTGACTGGCGGCTTCCAGGTTGCCGCATTTCTGTAAATTCTGTTGAAAATATGTATTGTTCTAAGCTTTACAAACTACAGAAACCTTAGAAATACCAACTCAAGTATTATAGTAACCCGTTATCCCTCATATCAGCCAAAACGGCTTCTGTAGCGGTCTTTAGAAATGTCCATTCCGAGCCAGTTATTCCAGTGGTAAATTTTCAAAAATACTCTTCTGGTCTGTTTTCTATGAGAGAACTTAAATTTTCCTCAACAAATTTGAGTGTGAAAGGGTTAATACTAAATAAAATACCCACCATGAGTATATATAGAGGCCTTGAAAATAACAAATTATCTAGGTTGTCCCCGCTGTCCGTCAACTTTTGCTTAAAAACGCTACTCCTCATTAACCGCTTAGCCGATTTTAACCTCTTGGCTGGAAGGACCCTATGGGGGTAGGCTTCATAACTTGTATACAGCATTTTGATTTGTCAATTTTTTTCGCTGGCCATCTTGATTTTTATGAAACATTGCAGGAAATCGTTTAAAACGCTACTTATTAACTGCTTGGACAATTTCATCCAGGTTTAGCTGATATGATAGTACGCTGGTAGGTTTCCAAACTTTTATACAGAATTTTGATTGGTCAATTTTTTTTAGTGGCCATCTTGGATTTTCTGAAAATTTCTGGAAATCACTTAACCGCCTACTCGATAACCGCTGGGCTGATTTCAATCAAACATGGATGGAAGCAGACATGTTTACAAAATTTTGATTGGTCAATCTTTCCGGCAACCATCTTGGATTTTCTGAAAAATGGTAGGAAATCTTTTAAAACTACTCATTAACTGCTTGAGCAATTTCAACCAGACTTGTCTGGAAGTATACTAGGCTGATAGATTTCCGAACGTTTATAAAGAAATTTTATTGGTCCGTTTTTCCAGCGGCTATCTTGGATTTTCTGAAAATTTATTCGGTGTCCATCTTGAATATTCGGAAAAATGTCTGAAATTTGTCAACTCATTAACTACTTGAGCGATTTCAATCAGACTGGCTGGAAGTTGGCGTCCATTTTGGATTTTCTGAATATTTTGGGAAATCAGTTAAAATGCTACTCATTGACTGCTTGGCCGATTTCAACCAAACTCAGCTGGAAGAACCCTAGACCTGTACGTACTCTTCAGAATTTGTATACAAAATTTTGACGACTTGATTTTGATGGT
This sequence comes from Chaetoderma sp. LZ-2023a, assembly GCA_034401795.1. NCBI lineage: Eukaryota > Metazoa > Mollusca > Caudofoveata > Chaetodermatida > Chaetodermatidae > Chaetoderma > Chaetoderma sp. LZ-2023a. The sequence continues at coordinate 125,857,950 of CM067374.1, read as the reverse complement.
GGCCTTCTTGGATTTTCCAATAAATGGGAAATCATATAAAACGCTACTCCTACCGCTTGGGCAATTTCAACCAATTTTGGCTGGAAGGATCCTATTCTTGTAGCCTGTAGAAATTCTATTCAGAATTTCAATAGGTAGTGTTTTGGCAGCAATCTCAGATTTAAAAACAGTACTCTTTCAATCAATAACCCGATTTCAACAAAACTTAGGTGGAACAATCCTATAATGGTAGGCTTCAACATATTAAACGAGTGTCTTTAGTAAATATTTTGGTGCCCATCTTGGATTTTCTGAAAATCATGTCATAATTTTACCCACCCCAACAGCATGCAGATATGAATGTGTATTTCCAATGCCGCATATGCCGTTTTAAAATCAATATACAAGTAGTACCTGCGTACTTATGATGGGGGAAGTTTCATCATCTTTGACAATTCCTAGTCCCGGTTCTCGTGACTGGTCACATTATTCTGGTTTATACTTATGGGAATTTGGTCTCTTTTAAAAAAATGATCGCAATGTTTCAAATTGGTTTTATATGGGTTTTTTGGTTATTCTGATCAAATTTGCCATTTTCAAAAATGTCGGATAAATGGTTTGGCAACCTATCTTGTGTCATTTTTCTTCCAAAAACTCTGATACTAAAGCAATTGGAACTTTAAATTTTCGTCTCGAGAACCACTGGGCCCATTTCAAATATATTTGACAAGAAGCATCCTTAGGCCATAGGGATCCAAGTTTGGTAAAAAAAAAGCAGATTGGGCGGCCATGTTGGATTTTGGCCAAATTTCGGAAACATCTTTCAAAATCTCTGAAACCGCCTGGGGATCTATGAAAACCTCATGAAATATGATCGGGGGCAAGTTGGCAAGGGCTGAACCAAGTTTATTCAAGGGAACTTGATTGGCCAAATAGTTCGGTAGCCATCCTGGATGACCTAGTTTTCATGAAAACGACTTCTTCAGAACCGCTGACTGGATCGGCCAGAAATTTGGCAGATATGATTAGGGCTTAAGGGCCATTTAACTCTGTTCAAAGGAAGTTGATCCGTCAGAAAACATTTTAAGTTTGTAAATGGAAAGTTGACATGTCAAAAAAACATGTCCGCCATCAGTCAAGATTTAACTTTGTTTTGGTGGACATGTATTTTCTGCAAATTTCTGAGAAAATCATAAAATGACTGCTTGTTAACTGTTGGGACAATTTTAATATATCTTGGCTAGACATTATTCACAGAAATTAGATTGGTAAATTTTCCCAATTCTCATCTCATTATGTTCTGTTGTGCCAGTGGCCAATAATTCCAGGTGAGTGATTGGGCCTCTTGTTCATCAGCCAGAACAGTCCAATTCATATTCACTGGATTTTCTGTGAATTTTTACGCATTAAGTCACTGATGGCTGCAGTATGCATATCACTGCTCACTGTGCTGCAACAGGCATTGATAGTTTGCAGATACAGATTCATTTCTGGGACATAGGGAAATGTATTCATCCTCGTTTAGCAAGTCATGCGAACAAAATTAAGTGAATTGATTTTTAATATTAAAATGAATGAAGATAGAAATTTGTAATATTGTTAATAACCTCAAGGCATAACAACATAAGTTTAAAAGTTGTTACTACATCTATCCTGTCTAAAAATCTCCCTCAAGGCACGATTCATGTCTCGCCAAAGTCAGTTATATGATCAGTAAAAGGTTTCAGAAAAACGTGTTTGAAACTTCATAGGATGGTTGGACTAGGGCTGGTGAAGAAACCTATCAAAATTGATGAAAATCCAAAATGGTCGCCAGCCACCGTCGGGCATCTTGAAAATTGATTTCCGGATTATGACTCTGTTACCGCTTATCGGATTGCTTTGAAATTTCCTAGGGTTGTTGGATTAGGTCTGGGAAAGAAACCTATTGAAATTGACGATAATCTGAAATCCAAGATGGCCGACAGCCAACGGCTGGCATCTTGCAAATTGGTTTCCGGACAATAACTCCATGACCGTTTAGCAGATCACTTCATAGGATGACAGCTATAGGTCTGAGGAAGAAATCACTATTTTCGGAAAGCTCATTCATTGGTTTATTATCAGGGGTTGTATTATGCACAGTTTGCGGAGTTCTTGTTTATTTGGTGGATTTTGAAGCTGAAATTGGTTTTATCTATGTTTTTGGATGACCTGGTTTTCGCGAAAATGTCTTATCCAGAACCACTGAATGGATCGGGCCGAAATTTGGCAGATATGATTAGGGCTGAAACCAGGGTTCGTACTGGTAATGGAAATCCTGGAAAGTCATGGAAAATCATAATTTTTCATCATAGGTCATGGAAAATGGTAATCATGAAAAATAAAGGAAATGTGTTGGCATAAATTACCACCAGCACCCCTATAAATTATGGCAAGAGCGTACCAAAACAAGGCTTTGGCTTGGTTGTTGCAAGATGCAATATTCAGACATTTGCAGAACAACATAGATCATAATTTATGTAGCTATGTCATAAACACAAATCTACTAGATATTAATCTCTGGAAGTCATGGAATTTGTTAATTTTGGTCATGAAAAGTCATGGAATTTCACACGTAGAAAGGTGTACAAACCCTGTGAAATGCCATTAATCCATGGGAAGTTGATATGTCAAAAAACATGTCCGCCATGAATCAATGAAAATATAGCTTTTTTTGGCGGACATGTATTTTCTGTAAATTTCTGAGAAAAACGTAAAAAGACTTACCGTTTTGATTCGAGGAAAGGACACAGTTTTATTGTCATATTACATGTTCTAGAAAGGGGCTGCGTCCTATAATTGACTACATTCTTTGAGCACATTTTTTTGGGTCAAGTTTCGTAAAAAAAATTATACCACGAAAATTGAACTCATTTTCGCATTGTGCAAACCTCGAAATACATTATTGAGGAAGTGAAATTATTAAATTGGATCGCCTAAATATTGCGTATCCATTAATAAATATCATTTATTACATCAAAATTAATCTGGAATTTGACATAAAATGGCGTCGTGGAATGATATAAATCACGTGATTCGCCTCCAATCGCAAAAGATTGTTCTTAATTAGAGCAAGTGCTCGGATAAAATATTCTAGACATGGAACTCTGAATATTATATATATTACCATTACGCGATAAGAACTAAGTATTGTGCTTTAGGTCTGATCCGTACCCGTTTGATAAACAACTCCCGTTAGCATATAAGATCTCGCGAGAACACAAACTGGCTGATTTTTAGAAATGTCTTTAAAAATCTCTCCGAAACCACTTGGGATCGAGTCAAAACTCCTGTACAAAGTTTGGTCAAGGAAACTTGAGTGGCCGAATGTTTCGACGTCCCTCTTGGATAACTTAGTTTTCGAGAAAGTGACTTATCCAGTACTACTGAACCGATCAGACTGAAATTTGAGAGGTATGATTAGGAAGTAATTAAAGTTTATTCATGGAAAGTTAATAAGTAAAACAAGGCAGCCATGGGTCAATCAAAATTTAGCGGGGTTGTCGGCCATCTTGGATTTTCTCAAAATTTCTAAGAAAATCATATATAGGACTACTCATTAACCACAGGGCCAATTTTAATAAAACCACGAACTTAGATTGATAAATTTTTCCAGTGATAATCTTGTTTTGTTCGTTTGTGCCAGTGGCCAATAATTCCAGGTGAGTGGTACAGGCCCCTTTGGGCCCTTGTTGCTGTCAAATTCTGGGGTAGATCTTAGCTGTTTATTCTAGTAGTCCGATGGACTAGTGATTTATAAAAGACACTAGTCCGTGTCAGAGAAGCATATTAGTCCTCCAAAAGAGTGTTTAGGTGTGGGGTGTGGCTGGGGTGGTCCAGGCATGCATACTTATCTTGACAATTGATCACTGGAATGGCTGGCTGAATAGCAGAGCCAATCATTTCAATAATACATTTTCTAGAATTTCTCTTGACCTGCAAGTTAACATTTGCTATAATGCAGGGCTCGAAAAATCCACGTTCCAGCAGCCTGGGACAAACAAATGTTCATGTAGGGCAACTTAATTTTTCTTCAATTGGCATTGCATTCATTGGAAAGACAAGTTAAAATATCCAGGAAAGCCTTAAGGGCAACCATCTGGAAAAAGCAGATTTTCAAGGCCTGTAATGGCATGAATGAGAAATTTATTTTCTTTCAATACTCACCATTCTGTTACTTTCTGATACACAGCTGGCCTTAAGACTATAGACTTAGAAAGCTTTACCGACTCCTTGGAACCGGGTACTCGGCTCCCAACCGCCGAGTACCCGTCTACCATAGAGCTCATTCTTGTTTGCATAGCAACAAGAGCTGGCCACGTTTTTTCTTTGCAGGAAAGATTTTGAGTTTTTTTTGTGTGAAGGAAATCTAAGTCTTGTCTGTGATTTGATAGTGTGCGTTCGTAAAAGGATATAACTGGATAAAATGGAGAATACCGCCAATGAAGACCAGGTTGTATAATTCCTTATTATCCATAGTTAAAAGACTTAGGTCTCTAAAATTCGTTGTGTCGCATGTTCCAATTTCTGACCCCATAGAATCTGGGACATGTGCTAACAACGAGATATGCCGGACGATCGCCTTCTTTAAACCCCAACAGGCGATCGGCAGATGAAAATAGGTGTTTGCTACGGTATTTCTAACACGAATATCGGCTGACGTCGTTCTCCGTAGGATCCGAGCGGGTGACGTCACACCCGTGATGCTCGGATGTTTATGTGAAGAAAATGTTTTCATTAATTCGCGCATCTGTTCTGGGTGCTGCGTACTAAAAATGGTACCAGAAAACTTTGGAATGGTCAAGTTTACGTGTGATCACGATCGGTTTGCAATGATCGGTGGTTTTCGAAATTCTTGTGAGATGCGTGGTCTGCGGTTTTACCGTGTGCTACAGCAGTTTGTTTACATTTTGTTGTTTCTTCACATATCGTGTCGGCTTTCGTTAGGAGTATAATTTATATTGATTGGTAAATATACCCCGAATGCTATGCGATATGATTCCTGGAGCCGTGATACATCCTGGAGGATCAATTATGGATGTATTTATGCCCGCTTCTTTCTTGTCGTCATAATCAATGCGATCTTTGCTGTAACGTTGCGGGGTGGGGTACGGGAGGGTTACATTTAATTTATGGTCAATTTATTTGAAAATTAATTGTCTGTCTTCCATCCGTGTCTCGTTCCGCTTGCTTATTGTAGGTTTGTGCTTATTTTATAGGCCAAGCCAGCCCCGCCATCATGTGACGAGTGCCATAAGTTTGTACGCGTCGTGTTTAAGGACCATGTCTGTTTTAGGTGTACGCCCTGTAACCTTGATCATCGTTGTAATGTGTGCGCAGTGTGGTCCGTCGATATGATGGTAAAGTTCCTTGGCCAGAAGGATGTGGCTGGGTCTGACGCGGGGTCAGGCGGTTCGAGGTTAAATCGTGGAGCGTCCGGTTCGGCCGGTGGAGGCGCTCCACGTCCCCAGCTGGAGGTGGCGGAGATGGCACCACCGGCGTGGTTCGGTCCGGCTATGCAGGGTTTTCTGCATAGCGTTCTGCCCACGCTGGTGTCGTCACTGCTTCCGAAGTTTGGGGGGCGGTTGCTCTCCATGCCTGGTACGGACCCTGTCCTTGGACAGGGTTCTGGACTGGTTACCGGCCTGGCGGGTTCTGTCTCTCTGCGGCCACCTCCGGGTGGTCCAGTAGCGGTGGCCGGTCCGTCAGGTGTGGGAGGGTTTCCTTGTCTGGTGACGACTCTTCGGAGTCTGAAGACAAGGAGGCCGAAGAGGAGTTATTGCTGCGGCCTGTGATGCCACGGGTGGAGCATATGGAGGTCGATTCTGTCCTGGATGGAACCGCCCTTCATCTGTCTGGCTTGGCGCAAGCCAGGGCAGCGGCTCCGCCTGTGGTTGAAGCCAATCTGGTACCGGGCACCGGTTCCCTGTCGGTTCGTTTTGGCACCAGCTGGCGCGGTGACCGGTGTGCAGGGCCGGGCGTGGTACTCGCCTATCTCGCCCGGTCCGGCGGTCGGACATGGGGTGCCGTTGGCGCCCGTGTTTGGCCACGGTTCCGCGTCCGCTACGGGTCCGTACGGTTTTCCGTGCGGAACTATCTCATGGACTGGTATGGTTCATGGGGTGGCGGCGGAACCGGTTGGTACCGGAGTGCCTGGTGTGTCAGCCGCGGCTCCTTGCCGGGAGGCCGTGGCTGGCAGACCCGTGAGCGCGTCAACGGGTGAGGTGTTTGCGGGTGTTTCCTCCTCGGAAGTAGACTGGTCCGAGGCTCTGGCTTGGCTAGCCAGGGTGGACCCGTCTGTGGTTTCGGCCACGGCCGAGGAGGATGCGCCCCGTCCGTCGGTTGCATCGATTCGGACGGGGATCTTGCCCGCGGCCCGGATCCAGTCAGTGGGACTGGATCCACGGTTCATAGAGTTGTTGGATGCTATTTATAGCAAGCAACTTGCGACCAAGGGCCAGCTCCCTGCGGCCTCCAGGGAGGTGCGGGCAAGGTGTCGTATTCCGCGGGGGGAATACGACAGATATGGTGTAGTGCCGTCGGTCACGGAGGATGACCGATGGGTCCTGGGGTTCAGAGTGCTGGAGCGGGTGGCCCCGGTCCGGCACTTGTGGACAGGTCCCAGGTACACCAAGAGGAAGTCCTGTCCCTATGCGACGAGGGTGTGAGGGCAGCTATGAGTGCTGTCAACCACTCTTATCGTCTCCTTCAGTCGGTGTGGGCTGAAGAGGGGGGGCAGGCCACCCTGTGCCACCTGTGGCGCTTTCGTGCGTGAATGACGGCTTGGTGCTGTCTATGGACGCATTGGCAAGGGTGCAGGCGCGTGTAACCAAATCCAGGAGGCAAATGGTTATTGACCATATGCGTCCGGCTACCGCAGTCAGGTAGCGTCTTCTTGGGACGCCCCTGACAGGGCCTAGCATCTTCGGTGGCCAAGCGCGGGCCATCCTGGAGGATACGGCCAGTATCGCGCAGAATCGGTTGGCGGTCAACCTACAGCTGGAGCTAGTGCGGCAAGCGCACGCACTAGCGGCTGTATGGAAACCGCTAGCTGGACAACCGCCAAAGAAGCAGAAGAAGCAGAAGGGCAAGGCGAAAGCTAAGCCTGCTGCGACTTCTGCTTCAACTGGTTTTTCTCAGCCGCCGCCGGCTAAGAAAGCCAGGAAGGTTGTGGAGGCTCCTACCCTCCCCAAGGTTGCTCCTGACCGGCCTAGAGGCGGGAAGGGCAAGGGTACGGGTAAGTCCTCCAAGGGCGGACAGAAGGGGGCGGATCGTACCTGAGGGTACGAGAGCTCCCTTGATATCCGCCTGGACCGCACCTGTGCGACAGGAACAGCGGTGCCAGTTATACCCGCCGTGCCAAGACCGAAATGGTTCTCTCTCTCTCGTTAAGAGGGGGGTGGGGGGAGCGGACCGCGAGCCGGACAACCCCGTTAGACGTCGAGGCGTCTATGGTGGGTGGAAGGCTCATGCGTTTCGTCGAGGCCTGGCGAGGTGTGACGTCAGACAGTCTGGTCCTGGGATGGTTATCCCAGGGTTACATGCCGGAGTGGTGGGACTACACCCGTACCAAGGGAGCCAGACAAGTTAGAAGCCGTGCAAAAGGAAGTGCCGGGTTTGCTTCTGAAGGGAGCAATAAAACCAGCGAACCGGAACACTCCAGGCTTCTATTCAAACATGTTCCTTGTCCCCAAGAGCACGGGGGGATGGAGACCCATACTCAATCTCAGGCCATTAAATTGGTTTATCCATACGCCTCGGTTCCAGATGGAAACGCCGAGATCGGTAATGGCGGGATTGAGGAAGGGAATGTGGTGTGTGTCGATCGATCTGAAAGATGCATATTGGCACAGGTTTCTGAGATTTGCGTTTCAGAATCAAGTATGGGAGTTTACTGTTCTCCCGTTTGGCCTGTCGACAGCTCCGAGGGTTTTCACAAGAGTGGTCCTTACTGTGACAGCGTTTCTCAGAAAAGAGAGGGGGCGCTACACACCTACATAGACGACTGGCTGCTCAAGGCAGACTCGGCAGCCAGGTTGAACGTGGATACTGCTCTGACTCTGAAGTTACTTTCAGATCTAGGCTGGATAGTCAACAAGGAGAAATCCGAGTTGACACCCACTCAACATTTCGTTTATTTGGGGATGCGATTCGATCTCGAGGAGGGCAGGGTTTACCGTCAGAGCCCAGAGTGGTGTCTCTGTTAGCCATCCTCGAGAGTTTTCGAGTGGGAAACCACATTCAGGCGAGGCGGTTTCTTCAGATGCTGGGTATGATGGTCTCTATGGAGCAGGTGATCCCGTTCGCTGCTCTAATGAGAATACCTATCCAGTTGTATCTGATGTCTCTGTGGAAACAGAGAACAGAACCCCTGTCAAAACTGGTGCCAGTTTTGGAGCCGATAATATCTCATCTGCTAGGGTGGAAACAGCGTCAGAATCTCCTAGTAGGGGTTTCGCTGCACCTACCTCGCCCCCAGCTGTCCGTGTACACGGATGCAACGCTGGAAGGGTGGGGTGCCTGCCTGGGAGAACACCAGGTCTCGGGCACATGGACTCGCCTGGAGAGTCAGCTGCATATCAATCTGTTGGAAATGATGGCAGTGGAACTGGCGTTGGAAGAGTTTATTCCGATGATCAGGGGCAAGGTGATATTGATACGGTCGGACAATTCGACGGTAGTATCATACATAAATCGCCAAGGCGGGACCAGGTCACCCACACTGTGTATCAAAGTGTGGCACTTGATTCAATGGTGCAGGAATTACTCGGTTGTTTTGAAAGCAGCTCACATTCCTGGCCGATTGAACATTCTGGCGGCTGCTTTGTCTCGCAGACAGAGAATTCTGCCGACAGAATGGTCCCTCAACCCTCCAGTTCTACGAAGGATCTTCGAGCATTGGGGCAAACCCAACGTGGACTTGTTCGCCACAAAGGAAAACGCTCAAATCATGACTTATGTCTCGCCGATTCCAGATCCAAATGCCGTCGATACAGACGCTCTGGCGATAAGCTGGAGGGGGATGCACGCTTACGCGTACCCACCCACCATCCTTCTGCCGAAGGTATTGGTGAAGATCAGGGAAGAACCGTGTCTGGTCCTGCTAATAGCGCTGTATTGGCCAAGCAGGGCGTGGTTCACGGATCTGCTAGATCTGCTGGTGGAAAACCCAGTGCAGTTGCCCGAGATTCCGAACATAATCTCCCAGGCCAAGGGACGCTTCCTACACGAGCGTCCCGAAATGTTCAAATTGACTGCGTGGATGTTATCAAACAACGTTCCACGTCGGAAGGCTTTTCTCGACAAGCTGCTGATTTCATCGCGGCTGCGAGGAGGAGGTCAACCTTCAAGTCATATAACAACAAGGTTAAACAGATTTGTAGACTGGTGTGAAGAAAAGTGTATTGATACCTTTCAATCCACTATTCAGCAAATAGCAGACTTTCTCTGTGAGCTGTTCTTTTCAGGACTAGCTCCCGTCACAATTGCTGGATACAAGTCAGCTTTGGCATCAGTTATCCCTTGTCTAGCCAACAGGGATAGTCCAGAGGTGGCCCAGTTAAATGTGATGGTGAAGGGAATGAGCAATCTCCGACCGAGACAACCGGTAGTCATTCCGGCCTGGAGTCTATCTTTAGTGCTTAATGTACTGGCCAAGCACCCTTTCGAACCGTTGCGTTCGGCTAGTCTAAAGCATTTGACTCTAAAGGCGGTCTTTCTATTGGCAGCTTCCTCAGCTAGAAGGCGCAGTGAGATCCATGCGCTTTTAGCAGAGAGGGACCGATTTATTGTCTCTGGAGAGGGTCTGCATCTTCTGCCAAGAGCAGAGTTTATGTCAAAGAATCAATCTGAGATATCCCGGCAAACCGATCATAATACCGACGTTAACTAGGTTTGATCGTGATGCCAGTGTCTGGTGCCCGGTCCCTGCTTTGACTAAGTACAAGAAACGGACTGACTCGTTACGGTCGAACGATAGACATCTATGGATCTGTCATAAGAAGCCTTAGATACTATCTCTCGTTGGGTAGTCGAATGCATTCAGACTACTCATGAGATGGCGACTGGGCACCAGGTGCAAGGCGTAAGGGCACACGATGTTCGAGGAATAGCCGCCTCGACCGCCCTTTACGGTGGTGTTCCGTTAGAGGACATCATGGCCGTTGCACAATGGCACTGTTAGTCCTCATTTACGGATTACTATATGAGGGATGTGTCAGACTCAGCCAATCCACTCGCTTTAGCTGTTTTGAGATGATAGTTAAGTGGCCACACTGCTCTTCACCCTTTTTTCACTTCGGTTAGAAAAGAACCTAAAGCAGGCATGGTCGAGCGTGAGGATGACAGCCAGATTGTGTCACTGATGGCCGGACCAGTGAATGGTTGGAGGCGGTACGTCTGAAGTCCAGTTATCATAAGGTAATTCATTAGTGAGAGTTTTTTGTATTATGTCTATATATCATGTTCATTCATCTTATATATCCATGCTCATTCCCAGGCTAATACATGTGGATATGCAAGGAGCAGTTAACCCTCTTGGCATATTTGTGTTTCAGGCGAGATACATGTTCGTGAGTTCTCTCCCTTTTCTTAGGAGAAAAAGGGAGGGGGGGGGCATTGACGCGAATGTGATTCGGTTGCGATAACTTGACGGTCCTTTTAGGTCTCCGTTAGTCAAGTTGTTACGTCTAAAATCTTTCTCGCAAAAGTAGCATTTATGGCTTGCCCCTTCCCACCAGGTTACTGAACAAATCTGGTGTATATCAGAAAGTAACAGAATGGTGAGTATTGATCGAAGGAGAATGCAGGAAATTTCAATTTCCCTTTCTCCGAGATCTAACAATACTCACCATTCTGTTACGGACCCAGCCTCCCAGCCCCACGGAGGCAAGCCATGGTTTTCTCTTGTTTGGTTGCTATGCAAACAATATGAGCTCTATGGTAGACGGGTACTCAGCGGTTGGGAGCCGAGTACCCGGTTCCAAGGAGTCGGTAAAGCTTTCTAAGTCTATAGTCCTAGAGCCAGCTGTCAAGGCCAGCTGTGTATCAGAAAGTAACAGAATGGTGAGTATTGTTAGATCTCGGAGAAAGGGAAATTGAAATTTCCTGCATTTCAGGATTTAACCCGTTAATGGTCATGCCAGCCAAATCCAGCCTCTGCAGTGGTCCACTTTAACAATAGTGGTTTAAACCGTCCGCCCAAAGTAGGTTTTGGACACCTTAAAATGTCCAAAACCTAAAACTTTTGAATGATATGGAATCTATAGACCACATTCTATCGGTGCAATACAACATTTGAGATGAGATTAGCATCGCTTTAATTCTACTCAAGTTTCTATTAGAAATCAGTTATCAAGTTGTCTGTATAGATGTTAAATTTAATTTGAAATAATTTGATCATAGATGTATTTTAAGGGTGGTAGACCTAAGAATCCAATTTAGAAGCACTTCTTTGACGTTCAGTGTAATGGAAATTACTTGCTAAGTTTAGGGAGTGTGATCCATTCACAGTGTAATCTGTGAAAATGTATATTCATTATGATATGAAACGTATTCTGTTGAACATTTTGAAATTAATGTGACTGGAAGTTGTTAATGGCTAAGGCAGCAACGGCTTCCCATCAAATAATTTCAAAATAGTTGCCAATTCTCCTATATGGTTCCTTTGAAAATGTGATGTATGGAACTCATGATTGGTGAAAGGGTTAACATACATAGATTAGTTCGAACACAATTTAACTCGGTTATCTTTAAAAAAAATGCCTTCAGTTATCTTAGTGAGAATTACTACATGTACAGTCAAATCTTTAATAATACTATATCACCTATTTATACAGCAAAAGAATGTAGTATAATAGGAAAACTGTTGCATATTTAGAGAATAATTTGATTGGAAGCCGTTACTGCCTCAGACAGCAACAGCTTCCAGGTAAATTAATTTCAAAATATTTAACAGAAGATTTGCTGTGTAATGGTGAAGAATATTGCCCTTTCTGTTCATTATCGTTAAAAGTGTTAACTACAGTCTGTAATTCAATTGTAACTGCTGTTCCTTGATTGGAGACAGAGTGACCTTGGCTGTGTGGACTAACAATGGGTTCTTTATAACACTCCCAGGTGGAGGAGCATATAATTAGGCACTGGTATAGTTAGTTAAACCTAATCATTCCAGCTAACCCTTTCACCCCTGTGAATTCCTCTATACTAAATGGACAGAACCATAAAATCTGTTAGTTTTGTAAAATAATTTGACTAAGCTTTTGCTGACTTTCATGTTTGGCAGCAATACCTTCCAGTAAAATTATTTTCAAAATATTCTATTGTACCGTATTTATTCTAATTTTCTCGCCCCTCCGAATTATACCGCCCCCATGTTTTTGAGAACGGTGTAAAAAAGCAAATTTCCAATAGTAAGAAATAATAAATCTTCCGCTGTCATCTAGTCTTCAAAGAAGAAAAACATCCAGAAAAAATGAAACATGCAGCAACATTTTGGTAATTTTCGTGAATACATACACAAAAAAATCTTTTTTCATTAGCTTATCCTGTCGTTCAATGACAGAGCGTCTAACGCTGTTGTTGAATTGGCATAAAGATATGGCTATAAATTTTCTAATGTATCGCTGAATGCAATACAAACGTGCCTCCAGTCAATTCGACCAATGCCTAAATTGTTTCTGATCAGTATCTTGCCATTCAGTGATAGAGCTGCTAACGTGAATTATGCATCGAGTTACGGCTATGGCATTCCGATGTATCAGTGAACAAATGCGCCTCCATCCAATTTAACAAGGATAAATCGTATATTCCTAACTTCGCTAAATGTCACCTTTATGTCCTAAATAAAGCCTCTGAATAAATCTAATGTGAAACAAGTATTTTTTATGAATATTTGAGCAAATTTAGCAGAAATTGCATGGAATACTGTAATTATATACTGATTCAAGGTGGCTGAGAAAACTCTTCTAATTTCGTGGTATTTTTTTCAAACTTCCACCCAAATTTGGTATTTAAAGGCTTGAGCCGTACCACTCTGATATCATATTCTATCCTTTACTGTCATGACTGTCAATATTCAAGAAACTGGTGTACATTTTTCAACAATTTGGGTGGAAGATGTTGCTGTCTACGACCAAAATTATAATGTCCTTCCAGCAAATTAGTTGAAAAATTCATTTTTTAGTTTAATTTGAAAATGTAAAACTTTATCATCAAAGTTGTGAGGGCTAATGGGTTTCAAATGTTCTATTTCAGGACTTCCGTCACAATGCTGAAGCAGCCAAAGCAGCGCTTGATGGGACTGTGAGAAAGGGGCGCACACTGCGGATTCGCTTTGCTGCACATGCTGGTGCCATCAAAGTGAAGAATCTGTCTGAATCTGTCTCAAATGAGCTTCTTCATTTGGCATTCTGTCAGTTCGGTGAAATAGAGAAGGCTATTGTCATCGTTGATGATCGCGGAAAATCTACAGGAGAGGGCATTGTTGAATTTGCGCGAAAACAATCAGCTCAGATAGCTTTTAAACGAATTAATGATGGCGCATTCTTGTTGACATCGTAAGTCTTGTAATCACGTTCCATGTTTGTGCACACACCATCTTTTTATATGGCTAAATGGGTTAAATCCATTAAGCGCCAACCTGTATTAATTGATCGATTGTGGTGTGGAAACCCTATAGTAATCACCGTGTCCGTCCACAATATCTCGTGAACTGCATATCATATGGAATCGTCTAAAATAATTTAATGAAACTTGGCAGGTGGCTAATTTTTGATGGCTAGATCTGTGCCTTTTGAAGGATTCACCTTTATATGGTCAATATTTTGGTTGAGAATTGGCTTTTTAATGCAAAAACTCATGATTTTTGTAAATTTCCTTGTAAACAGCATATCATGACATACAGAAACACTTCAGATATTTTAATGAAACTTGGGGTATGTCTCAGTTATGATACGGAGATGTGCCTTTTGAAGATTTCACCTTCATAGGTCCAATATTTTGGGTGAAAATAGGCGTTAATGCAGACACTCACGATTTTTGTCAATTTAATCGTAAACACCATATCATCCAGAATCGCTTAAAATAATTTAATGTAACTTGGTATATGCTTCCGGTATGATACGCAGATGTGCCTTTTGAAGGATTCCCCTTTATAGGTCCAAGATTTTGGGTGAAAATAGGCTTTTTAATGCAAAAACTCATGATTTTTTTCACTGTTCTCGTAAACGGCATATCATATGGAATCAATTAAAATTATTTAATGAAACTTAGAAAGTAGAGTGTTTATGATGGATAGACGTGCCTTTTGAAGAATTCACCTTTGGAGGCCCAAGAATTTGGCTGAAAATGGGCTTTGAATAAAACTGCTACCTCCATGTATTCCATAGAGAAACGTATTTCCAGTGATTGTGGGACCGTCTGAAACAATGTTTCCTAGTGAAACCTTTAAACTCTCAGGTTTGGTCAACAAAATTTCAAATTTCTAGAAAATGTTCATTTCCCGACCAAGATATATCTGAGTTTAACAAAATTGATCACTTATGACTGGCTCTGTTCTCAAGCCAGTGACTCCAGCATTAGAATTTAAAAAATAGTCTTCACTTGTGTGCAAGTGGACATTTCTCAAGACCGCTGCAAAAGCCATTTTTGTTTTGGCCTGCTTGATTGTGAAACGTTAATTCAGGTTTAACTGTACATGCAGCTTAGGCGATGTAAGTTTTTCGAAACAGAATTGGCAATTTTGCGAAAAAGGAAACGTAGATTTTGATGCAGGAAACCGCTGTCCCTATTCAAGTGTTGTATAGATTTTTTACTTTCTTTATTACAGTTCACCGCGTCCTGTATGGGTGGAGCCACTCGATCAGAAAGATGACGAGGATGGACTGAGTGAGAAGTTTATGAACAGGAACAGTGAGATGTACAGAAAGTAAGCAAACAACAAAATTATTAGTCAGATACTTTACAGTTTCGACTCAAATATAGATTTTATTTATATTACATGTACACGTACGAGTCCATATTGCATTGGACATGACAATGTATGTATGTATGTATGTATGATTACTGTAGTCTGCGGCTGTAGCAGTACAAACATCCTACAGCTGCAAAAAGCCTGCAATCAGTCCTTCTTCCCTTTTGCCCACTGTGTCTTGTCCTCAGCCAAAATCCTTAGCTTCCTTAGGTCCATTCTTGACTTGAGTGTACAGAGTCCTGCTTTCTTGAGGTCACCTCGTAGCACTCTTAGCAGATTTATGCAATGACGTCCTCTCCTGGCCTATGACAATGTAATAGGTTAATTATTATACATGTAGATATAAATTGCAAAAAATAATAATAAGATAACTGATTCGGTAAGCGATCCAGTCATTCAAGTGGTAAATTTTCTAAAAGAGTCTTGGTCTGGAAATGTCTATTTCTCTACTGAGGAAGATATTTGTGTCCGCCTAGAGTGTTAAAGTTTTAACTCTTAGAAGTCTGACGTCAGTATTATAACTTTTACTGTGTCCATAGCAAGGAAACTGGTGTACATTTTTCAACAATTTTGGTGGGCGATGGTGCCGTCATCATCATCCACCAAATCTGTTGAAAAATGTACACCAGGACATTGTAAAATTTAATTTGAAAGTTACAAATTTTAAGATGAGGGATATAAGGGTTAAATCCCTTATAATCACAGGCTCTGTGAGGTGCAGTGTGAGATGGGAGTACCGTTCAGCATGATTCCGGGGTTTTTCCATTAACTCTTTCACCGATGAATTCCCTGTATCTCATTTCAAGGCAGGCATACAGAACACCTTGAATATTTTGAAATTAATTTGACTGGCAGCCGAAGCAGTAGCTTACAGTGAAATTTATTTCGAAATATTCTACAGAATAAGTTGGGTCTGTTCCAGAGCCGGTTGTCCCAATGGTAAATTTTCAAAAATAATCTTCCCTTGGCATGCAGATTAACATTTCTCAACACATTTTTTTGGCCGGGGTTAAGAAACTGTGTTCAACCATCTTCAACTATTTTTGCAGATGTTTTATGATTTGCACACTTTCAATAGGTCAGTCATTATCACTGATATTCAGCTGTACTTGTAGACCTTTCACCACTGAATTCGTCAGCAACGGCTCCCAGTCCAAATAATTTCAAAATATTCCACAAGTTTTATATCGTAGTCCTTTTTTCGGCATTTGTCAATCAAAGATCTACATGTTCTGCAAATGGACCTTTCACAATGCAAAGGCTGTTTTTGTCCAGCTGTCCCTGTAAGGGGCTAAGACATAAGATGAGCCAGAACTATGTCAAAATTATCAAGATAATCTATTCACTTCTGAGTAGCGGATAGGCCTTGGGACATTGACGTCTATTTTGACACACTGTAAAACAAATTTAATTCTAGATTCTCTCACAATAATGGTATTTAACTTCTTTTGGACAGAGGCTACTTACCAATTTAGTGATGTTATTTTTCCGGAAAAAATTTTTTTGCAGAAAATTTTTCGATATTTTTGTATATATAGTGTGTGTGCGTGCATGCGTGTGTGTGCAATGTTGCATCATCCATGATTCCATGCAGCTGGTGTACAGTTGAACCCAGAAATAAGGTAACAGTTGAACCCAGAATTAACATTTTCTTCAATTTTGAATGATATGCAAAAACTTTTCTGCTGAATATTTTGAACACAATTTGCGAGGAAGCCATTGCTGTCAAGCAATAGCTTTTTTCAAGCAAATTGTGTTCATGATATTTAACATCATTGTTTGGAAATTTTTTATTTCTGAACTATAGTGATAGTGTAACCTGATGCAAGCCATTTCATCCATGGCAATAGGTGACGCAAATCTAAATCTATTAACTTATGTTTGTAGCAAAAGCATCGGTATTAAGCAGTAGGGAAATAAAAATTTGCAATTGCATCCTTAGGTGACCAGAAAATTTTCGTGAAAAATACGTTGGTAACTTTTCCGACGCATCACTACTTACCATCCAGTGCTGTAGCAT
Organism: Chaetoderma sp. LZ-2023a; assembly: GCA_034401795.1. NCBI lineage: Eukaryota > Metazoa > Mollusca > Caudofoveata > Chaetodermatida > Chaetodermatidae > Chaetoderma > Chaetoderma sp. LZ-2023a. The sequence continues at coordinate 125,840,959 of CM067374.1, read as the reverse complement.
AACATTTTGAGTTGAATGCCATCAGGGTACCCTAATAATTAAAACTGAGTGTCCTCAATGAAATTATGATTCCCACATTATTCTGCTATTTTGCAAGGACAGAAAACGTAGCATGCATTATATGAGGGCCAGGTGCTTGATGAGAGCATGAGAGCTACATGCCTGTGGTAATTCTCACATGCATTTGCATGAGAACATGGTCTATTAGTTACAGCACTCCATCTAAGAGCTGGTCCCAATTGTCATTCGTCCTGTTCATATTTCTTTGTTTTCAGAGAGCGTGAAAAGGAGCCACGTTTTGCCCAGCCCGGCTCATTTGAGTTTGAGTTTGCCCAGCGTTGGAAGAAGTTGGTTGAATTGGAGAAACAGCAACAAGAACAGATGCGTCGTGTGATGGAGGATGCTCAGTTGCAAGTGGAAGGCGAGATGGAGAGTGCCCTGATGGAGTACCAGGAAGAAAGACTTAGACAAGGTACATATGCATTATAACTACAGTTCAGTTCAGAAATAAATTAACATGTTCCGAGGGGAACCCCCCCCCCCCCAAAAAAAAAACCCCAAGTTAGTGCAATTTTGAACACGATGTAAGAAATGTTCTGTTGAATATTTTGAACATAATTTGATTGGAAGACATTGCTGCCATGCTTTCCAATCCAATTTTGTTCAAAATATTCAACGGTACATTTTATTTTGGAAACCTTTTAAGTTATTTCTAACTTGTGCTGTAGTATGGACAATGTATAATACACTCTTGTCAGTGGTCAGTGAAGATTATGGCTGTTCATTTTATCGTTAAATGGTAAAATAAAAATTATGGCTCAGTGAATGTCCATTTGCTGGTCAAGAGAACTATATCTGACAATTTAGATGTATGACTGGCTCTGTTATCGTGCCAGACATTCAAGTTGTAAATTTTCAAAAATGGTCTCTTGGCATGCAAATGGACAGTTCAAAACCTCAGAATGGCCAAGTGAACTTATTCCATGGCGACTGGTCGTCATCCGCCCGTCCGGCAACTTTTGCTTAGAAACGCTACTCCACATTAACCGTTTGGCGGATTTCAACCTAATTTGTCTATAGGGGTAGGCTTCAGAACTTGTGTACAAAATTCTGATTCGTCAATTTTTTCAGCCGCCATCTTGAAATTTCCGAAAAAATGATGGGAGATCGTTTAAAATTCTACTCGTCATTAACTGCTTGGGCAATTTCAGCCAGACTTGGCTGGTAGGTTTCAGAACTTTGATTGGTAAATTTTTTAGGCGGCCATCTTGGATTTTATGAAAATTTGTGTAAATTAGTTAAAATTGTTCTCATTAACAAGTTCAAGCAAACTCGGCTGGAGCCACCCTGAAGTGGTAAGCCTCAGAGCATGTATACAGAATTTTGATTGGTCAATTTGTTTGGTGGCCATCTTGAATTTTCCGAAAAAATTACTGAAAATTGTTTAAAGTGCTACTCATCATTAACTGCTTGGGCAATTTCAACCAGACTGGTTGGAACGAGCCTAGTGCGCTATGCGTCGGAACATGTATACAGAATTTGTGAAAATTTACCACTGGGACACTCTTTCTGGCGTCCATCTTGGATTTTCTGAGCATTTTGAGAAATCGGTTAAACAGCTATTTCTCATTAACCGCTTGACCGATTTCAACCAAACTCGGCTGGAAGAACCCTTGACCGGTATTCAGAACAGGGATACAGAATTTTGACGGCTTGATTTTGATGGTTTGATTTTGAATCTGATTTCCCGAAAAATGGGATTTTGTATAGAATGCTACTCCTCATTAATCGCTTGGGAAATTTCAACCAAATTTGGCTGGAAGGATCCTATTGTTGTAGCCTGTAGTTAATAGGTTAATGCATTGGTGATTAAATGTGTCAATGTAAAAAAAATTGTTCTTATTTATAAGTTAACATTGGCATTTGCAATGCATGGTTGCCTAAATATTGTGGACTGCGTAAATTTTTATGTTAAGAATTCTATTTAATAATTAATTATTGATCAATATTTACCCTTGCCCGATAAGTGCTACTAATTTGATTTGGTTCAAATTTTAGCACAACAAAGCTTATTGCCATAAACTAGAATTTTACAGACTTATGTTGTCATCTGGATTGGATCAAATTCTGGAGATTATATGTATATATATATATGGATTATTTTCACTATCATGACCAAAATTGTCTCATAAGCATCCATGACTGTTCCTCACACTTGTTTTATGTTTGCAGATCTTATTCGCCAGCAGGAGGAACTGCGACGACTTCAGGAAATGCGACAACAAACAGATATGCGACGCCGACAAGACATGGAAATTAGGTATGTGTCTTGCCATTGTAGTACATGTACTAACTTGCATAGGTCTCATTATGTAACCATTGTGTGTATACAGTCATACTGACTTGTCAATCATTCGTTAAATATACATTGTAGTATTAGCTGATCATATCTTATTACTCACCATCGTTACCCGTTGTTGTGGTACTGACTGTCAATCTTTGATTGTGTAGTCGTTGTGGTACAGCCTTGTCATCTTTCATTCCACACTTCACTTTAATATAACTGGTGTTCACTTTGAGAACAGCAACTAGTGTTAATAGTAAGGGCCTCCTCAAATAGCAATAGGAAACTGTAACATTGAAAATTCAATGTAATGTTTAATATGACCATTCTAGAAAATACAGTACAGCTCAGAAATAAGTTAAAATGTCTCTACAACAAAAACAGATTCATGTTAGCGAGAACAATTTTGAACACGATATAAGAAATGTTCTGTAACTTCTGTTGAATATTTTGAGCATAATTGGATTGAAAGAGATATTGTTGGGCAGCAATGTTTTCCAATGCAATTATATGTTCTAAATATTCAATAGTATGTGCTAAGTTATTTCTGAGCTGTACTGGAGTAATTGTAATTTTGATATTTACTATCATGGTTTGCCAGATTCATTTCGGCAATTATTCTTAGACCGTGTTCTCACTAGAGACTTAATCCTGAATAACTGATGTACGGTGTTATTCAGGATTAACTCTCTAATGAGAACACGGCCTAAGTCTTTATACTGCCAAATTATAAGCTTGTTATATGCTGTTCCATTGAATTATATGGTGTACTTCTGAAAAAGTGTTAGCATACTGAAAGCTGAATATTGCTGCCTACAGCAGCTCCAGCTTCCAGCATGAATGTGTTCAAAGTTGCACCCGATTGCCTATCCTATTCTGCAGAATTAATTTGTCAATCCACAAATAGTATTAGGCCTAGCAAATTTCCTGATTACAATCATGTTCAGTACAGCTGAGAAATGGCGTGTACGAATTGTATGTTTTTAATATTTAATAAAGAGGCTGTTGTATATTTTAAAACTAATCTTACTGGGATGTTGCTGCAGCACTCAGTGAAATTGGTTTCAAAATATTCAACAGTGTACCTGTGTAGTTTTGTGGAAAGTAATAGTTAGGGAGTTCAGGGATCGATCGATCATAACACGAGCGAGGTAGTGGTAGAGCTTAGCTAGAGATCGGCGGGGCATAGCTAAAACTGGAACGATTCATTGGATTGAAAAGTATCGTTCAATCCAATATGTTCAAAATATTCAACAGAACATTTCTTGCATGTTCAAAATTGTACTAACATGTTTCTGTTTTGTTTTGGAAACATGTTACGTTATGTCCTCTTTTTCTTGTCATTCACATGTCAAGTTATATCTAAGCTTTACTGTAAATCATGTTTCAGAATGCGTGCACAAGAGGAGAGTGAGCGTCAGCGTCGTGAAGAGGAGAAGCGGATGCATGAGCGCATGCGACTCAATGAGGAGGAGATGCGTCAGCGACAGATGGGTCCTAATTCCTTGATGATGGGTGGTGGCATGCAGTCACGTGGGCGACCAGATGGTCTAATGATGCAGGTTTGCACAGTTAATGCTAATATAATCAGTATGACGAGGTATATGTACAATAAAGGTTATCAAGTAATGTTGCGAAACTGATACTTCTTTTTTTTTAAACGACCAAACTTTCACTAATGAAGCGGCATAATAATCCATATTTGCTTGGCCAATTTGAAGAGAAGAATTGAACAAGATTTGCCATTTTGTAACTACTTGGCTGATGCACTTGTATAATCACAATGTGTCAATGAATGCAGAGTTATTATTTGCACAGGCGGACAGCAACACATCAAGAAGTAGCGTTAAAAACAGCACATGAACCGGTTTACATACATGATATTAGGCATATGTGATGCCACATTGGATAATGTAATGCCATATTGGTTTCCTGTGTTTATAACGGCTTTAGGAGGCAGTCTGTCTAACGTCATCTTCCAAGCAAATGAGGTCCATCGCCTTGAGTCTGTGTGGAGGATTTAATATTTATAAGATATTTATTTAATGTGATAATATGGAATGTCGGATCCATGCTGTGTGAATATATAATAATTTTCAAAGTCATAAATGAATAAGAAGAACAAATTCCAGGCCATGGTAAAGGTAAGCATAAAAGTTTTATAATTCAAACGAAAACTTGTCATATTTGAGACTAGATTCTGGGAATTCAGTTTTCAAAGTTTCAAATTGATGCAAGTTATAAAGCATACAGCGGTTTTCTCTCCCATGATTCATTATTAGCCAAGTGAGCTTATGGCATGGTGACCATTCATCCCGCGTCCGTCTGTCTGTCAACTTTTGCGTAAAAATGGTACTCCTCATTAACCACTTGCGGATTTCAACCTAATTTGGCTGGAAGGACCCTATGGGGGTAGGCTTCAGAACTTGTATACAGAATTTCGATTGGTCACTTTTTTAGGCGGCCATCTTCAATTTTCCGAAAAATTGTGGGAAATCATTTAAAACGTTGCTCCTCATTATCTTCTTGGACAATTTCAACCAGACGTAGCTGGGATGTTAGTATGCTGGGACGTTTCAGAACTTGTATACAGAATTTTGAGTGGCCAATTTTTCTTGGATTTTCTGAAAAGTTCTGCAAATCACTTAAAAGCCTAGTTCTCATTAACCACTGGGCCGATTTAAATCAAACATGGATGGAAGAGCCCTAGCATAGTATGCTTCAGAACCTGTATACAGAATTTTGATTGGGCAATTTTTCCGGCAACCATCTTAGATTTTCTGACTGGCTGGAATGAGCCTAGGGCGGTAGGATTTAGAAGTTGCATATAGAATTTTGATTGGTCAATTTTTCTGGTGGCCATTTTGGATTTTCTGAATATTTTGGGAAATCAGTTTAGTCTACTCCTCATTAACCGCTTGGCCGATTTCAACCAAACTTTGCTGGAAGAACCCAAGGCCTGTACGCTTCAGAACCTATATACAGAATTTTGACGGCTTGATTTTGATGGTGGCCATCTTGGGTTTTCCGACAAATGGGAATAAATATAAAATGCTACTCCTCATTAATGGCTTGGGCAATTTCAACCAATTTTGGCTGGAAGGATCCTATTGTCGTAGCGTGTAGAAATTCTATTCAGAATTTCGATAGGTCAGTGTTTTGGCAGAAATCTGATTTTCTGAAAGTTTTATGGAACCATTTAAACCATTTAACAACGGTAATCCTTCAATCAATAACACGATTTCAACAAAACTTGGGTTTTGACGGTAGGCTTCAACATTCTTTTGGTGGCCATCTTGGATTTTCCGAAAATCGTTCATGTCTTATTTAAATGCCAATGGCCCAGGTGAGCGCCACAGGCCCTCTTGTTCACTTTTTGTTTTCACATTTGTGAAGTCGAAAAAATACACGATTTTACGGAGTATCTAGATCATATATATGTTGTAAAGCTGTGTCCACTGTTGTCGTCTACATTACCAGACTGTCGGCATATTGCCCTCGGGTTATGCCCCATGGTGATCTGATCTGTCAGTCACATATCTAGCATTATAATAAAGTACATCACATGTAGCTGACATCACAATCAGAATGATGGGGCTCTGTCACGAAAATCGAAAGGTCTCACTTCAGTGTACAAATTCTATGCATGTCTTTGATGAATTTACAATTTAATAAACATTCTACAGTTTTCAGTCAAATTAGTTTCACAATATTCAACAACTTGCAGTTTAAATTCTGGGAATTCGGGTTTCGAAGTTTCAAGCGCTTTTGGTTTAAATTCTGCGAATTCAGGTTTGAAAGTTTCCAGCGCTTAACTTGCAGTTTAAATTCTGCGAATTCAGGTTTTAGTTTCAAATAGATTCACATATGCATAAAGTGAACAGAACAGCTACTAATGGATCCGTCTGTTAAGGATATTTTGTTGCTCTGGTTTGGTTTAGGCAGGTATCAATTTCACCACCATCTGATTATTATTAGTCCCCTACTGGTAAAACCGGGGGGACAACAGGTTTGCACTCCGTCTGTCTGTCCGTCCATCCCGTGTGTGTGTGTCCGTCCATCCGTCCATCCGTCCATCTGTCTGTCCGTCTGTCGCAGTTGGGTTTCCGCACTTTTTTTCGCAGTTCTTCAAGATATTATAGTGAGAACTGCTACATTGCTTTGTTATGAGAAGTTACAGACCAAGTTGGAGTTTCAGGCGTATGCGTAAATCTTTGATGGGGGTAATGCCTCCTTTCGTCTTAAGAAATACGAAAAATATCAGCTTTCCGCATTTTTTTCGCACTCCTTCAAGATATTTAAGCGAAAATCGGTGCATCGCTTTAGTATCAGGAGTTACAGAGTAAGTTCGAGTTTCAGACATTTTCGTCAATTTTTCATGGAGTTAGGCGCCCTTTCGACTTATGAAATACGAAAAATATTAGTTTCGCGCACCTTTTTTCACAGTCTAAAAATATTATACTGGAAATTGTTACATTGCTTTGTTATGAGAAGTTACAGACCAAGTTCGAGTTTCAGGCGTATGCATAATTTTTTGATGGAGTTATGTCCCCTTTCGACATGAAATACAAACATATCAGCTTTCAAAACTTTCCTTCAATTTCATCTTAATAGGCTATTGAATATGTTGCAAGTTTTTAAGGGGGAGCTGTTGCTCACAGCTGCCATAGCCTGCAACAGCTTCCAGTTAAGCCCTAACACTATTCAGCCTTCTTACATTGTATTGAATGATGTGTACTTTGTTTAGCCTACCAGTTCAAAAGGATATGTAATGTAGGTTGGTAAGTTACAAAATATATGTTAACCCTAGTCAATGAAATCACAGTATTCATGGGAGGTACATTAATGATTTTTTTGAAAATAATTTGACTGGGATGTGTTGCTGCCTTAAGCAGCAACAGCTTCCAATCAATGTAATTGCCAAATCTGCCAATACGTATTATTTTAGGTTTCATATACTCCCTGACCTTGGCCAGAGCCAGTACATGCATATTCTGAATCTGACATATGTTATGCATTCCATAGGGAAAACGTTTTGCGAAATCGGAAAATTATGCTTTTCGGTTGTTTTCGGATTCACTTGCTCATAGCGTGTGTAGACGAAAAAGCTGTTTTTAATCATGCAAAATTGTTTTGAAAGATTTCCCCGTCGGAACACCAACCAGTTTCAACACAGTATGTTTTCTATGCATGTCCTATGAACCGCTATGCATTATTCGATTTGTTTAGCAGTGACTGCTACGCAATTTCTTTCCAACAAAATATTCCCTGGCTTCACCATATATAACTGAGACTTGGTTTATTACTATGTTATGAAATTTTTGACTGTCATTCTAAAGATTTATATCACCAGGTAGGGGAAATGTATTGCAAATCAATACTTACAGAATGCTTTTTCTTGTTTAATTTATAATTACATTGTACTTTTAATGCTAGCCTGGCATGCGTGATGGTGTCATGAGGGATATGCCACCTGCTGGTATGAGAGATATGCCACCCGGCAATATGCGGGATATGCCACCCGGCGTGATGAGGGATCTGCCACCAGGCGCTATAAGGGATATGCCACCCGGCGGTATGCGCGATATGCCACCAGGCGGTATGCGCGATATGCCACCAGGCGGTATGCGCGATATGCCACCCGGCAGTATGCGTGAGATGCCACCCGGCGGTATGAGAGAAATGCCACCAGGTGTAATGCGTGAAATACCACCTGGTGGTGTGCCGGAGTCACAGGGTGGAAATCGACCTCTCCCACCCCCTCCTGCTCCGCCAGCTGGGATGGGTGTAGAGAGAGGTCAGGGCAGAAGAGTAAGTACTGACTGTTTCTTATACTGTACATGAACCACAGAATCAATTGTTCATTTGTAAAATTCTCCATGTCTATCTACTCTGAAAATGCCCAGAAAATCAATTAACCCGTTACCAGTCAAATTGGCCAAAACAAGTCTGCAGTGATCGTGCAAAATGTCCATTTGCAGACAAAGGGAAGACTATTTTTTTAAATTTATCATTAATGACTGGCTCGGTTATCGAGCCAGTCATTCCAGTGTTAAAATTTCAAAAATAGTCTTCTTTTTGTCTGCAAATGGACATTTTTAATGAGAAAAATTAAATTTTCTGAATAAATTTAAGGGTTAGAGGGTTAAGTTACTGTCCTAATTATCCTCTGGGCCAAGTTAACTTGACTGGAAGAAACCTAGGTGAGCAGGATTCAGAATGTGTATGCAGAAATTTGATTGGTGTCTCTTAGATTTACGAAAATGTCTATGAAATTGTTTAGAAAGAATACATTCGGCTGTGCCCCTATGACTATGTCCCCTATGGCTATGCCCCGCAAATTATTAGCTAAGCTCCGCCCACTTTGTAGGGGTGTTTGATTCCGGTATCGCTTATAGTGCTGGCAGAATGAGGACATGTTAAGCAGTCGGGGTCAAGCCAGTCAAAAGGCTGGCATGTGTAGTTGATTGTTTTGAGAAATGTCCAAGAGAAAACTATTTTTTGAAAATTTATCACTGATGTCCAGTTCGATGCAGAGATGTCCAGTGTCTTGACCAATCTTTACAATTAGACGAGGTAATAAGAATAATGTTATCTTTATATACTTTCATAATTACCCTCAAACAGAAGGAACCTGCCATGCACGACGATTTTCAGATTGCCCGAATCTAAGAAACCCGATTTGGATCAAATTCTGGATCTGTGGATATCTCTGAAATTACTGGTTTGATTTGGCTCAAATTTAACACAAGAATTTGGTGTTTACATGCACGCATGCACGCACGCACACCAAAATCTCGGAAAAATCCAGAATATCAAAAACCTTTTACAATGTGACAAAAGCGGAATGGCAAGGGGCTGCAATCTCTGATTTCTCTTGTTTTACTTGTCAGACTCCTGACGGTTTCCCGCCTGGTGCCAGTCCTGCTGGTGCTCCTGGAGCAGAACCGAAGAAAGAAAACCAAATTGTAAGTCCTATTCCATTTACTCTGTTATTACACCGTTCATCTGGTTTCTAATGTTCAATGCTCGCTATGTTGATCAGTAGAAGGCCAAGTAACCTGAATCATGCAGCCAATTCCTTGTTTTGGTTTTACATAAAGTATAAATCTTTTTATGATTGAAGTGTGTTTGATATATTGAAAGTAGTTTGAGTGAAAGTTGATGATACCACGTCTTTCAGTCAAATTGTTTTCAAAATAATCAGCATGAGTTGAACCAATTTATCGACAACATCTAATAAATATCATTTTAATTACAATAATAATTTATAAAACCCTCATCATTTTTCACGTCGTTGCAAAATTGGGAAATTAGCTCAAAGAAAATTGCTTATTTCTTCATGGCATATGTTTTTAACTTTTAAAGTTCTATAATATAATGAGCATTGACCATCAAATTGATTGCTTTTGAATTATGTAATGAATTTTCACATCCTCAGGATTAATAATAATCAAACTATTTCCTAAAATTGTGACTCGCAGTCTAACTCGGCAACAGTGTTGAAACAAGTTAATTTCAAAAATATTAAACAACTTAACTGTATGTAGTGATTTGAAATTTCGATATTGTAATATTCAGCAGTGTTCAATCTAAAATCCTGTAACTCGGGTAAGCTGTCTTCGAGATATTTTCATTTTCAAAATAAAAGGTGTGACTCAATTCAGTCTGAAATGTCCAATTCCTGAACATTTACTAATTATGCTGTGATACAGAAAGTAACATTTTGTACTTTACACCTGGATGTGAGGATTCATTGACTGTATTGGTTAGTTATGTATTTAAATTTTATTTGATTTGATCTTTTATGTGAAATGTTTGTTTCTTGTGAAAAGCTTTATGATTTGATGAACAGCAGTGAAGAGGCACACTTCAAGATGGTGAGAAAGCAAGTTAGCTGTCGACTGAATACTTCATGTACAAAGTGCTTTATAGAACACTATTTGTATGAAGTAGGCTTCGCGCGGACGAATTCTGTCACTGCTTATGAATTAGCAGTATTGGTTACAGAAGTAGTGTATGCAATCTTGAAGCTGTTACCAAGCTTCTGGAATAGGGTACAGATAGGCTCGTGCGATTATTGCGTTGAGTGATCGCGATCGATCATTAAAAAATAATCGTGTTTACTCAATCATCTTGGATACAAATTACCAAGACAACAACAAAAGAATATCATTGACAAAAATTGCAAAATTGCAATGGTGTTTAGAAAAGTCCATTTGCAGTGCAAGAGAAGAATATTTTTGAAAATGTATCACTGGAATGGCTGGCTCGATTCTCGAATCAGGCATTCCAGTAATATATTTTAAAAAATATTCTTCTCTTGCACTTCAAATGACATACATTCAATAAGCAAAATTTCATTTTTCATGACCGATCGCATTAAAAAGTAATTGAAAGTTAGGTTTTGAAATATTTTATGCAATAGAAAATATTCACGATAATTCGATTATTTAATTTTGAATCATAAATTCACGATTTAAAACATCTCGATTTTTGATTTAATCACGTAATCGTGCAAACTTAGGTACAGATCATAAATAAGTTAACTTGCATCCAAAAACACAAATATGTTAGTTCAGCTTTGAACACGATGTAAGAAATGTTCTGTTGATTATTTTGAACTTAATTTGATTGGAAGTCATTGCTTCCAATCACATTAAGTCTAAAATATTCAACAGTGCCTTTTATTTTGCTTTGGAAACATGGTAATTTATGTCTGCTGTGTACTGTATATATTAGATCATGCAGTCGTTACACTTTTTCTGCTTGCCTATCAGTCCTATGGATACATGTGGCATAACTATTAATACGACAGATTTGCTCAAAATACTATTGAGTATTGTAATGACCTCAATATATATTCATAGTTATTTTTCCAGCATCAGCTCAAATGTCAAGAATTAATCCTATAATGGCCAAGGTGCCGAGTGTTAGTCTCTGGAGCCGTCATGAAAAATCTCCATTTGCAGGCCAAGATAAGACTATTTTGGAAAATGTACCACTGACATGGTAAATCTTTAAAAGCTAGTCTTCGCTTCGCCTGCCTCCGGACATTGGCTAAGTCAAAATTTGAATATTATCTTGCCAATGAAAACCATTAAAGGTTTAAGTCAAAAGAGAATTGTTCTCAATGTGGACATGTACAGTACATGCACTGGTGGATATTTTGAAATCAACCCAAAGTTGGTGCTACCCAATAGTGACAATCTCATCACCCCTTAAGATCATCACCCCTTATGATTATATCTGAATGTGTCAAAGATATGATTACTAACTTCTTACCAAATGACCATCATGCTGATGTTTAGATGTGATGGGCGATCTCTCATAACCCCTGGATATGAAAAAGAGTTCTGCGCAATCTACATGTATCATGTAGCGCTTTGTGTCCTCAGCGTCCCCACATGTACATATATTTCTATGAAGGTCGGAAAGCTGACCTTAGAGATATAGGCTACTCTGGCATGTCCGGTATTTATGATCACTACAGTGATAGTTTTATATATTAATGTTTCTAATATATGATTGTAGACGGTCATTAACCTTGGAACGGACAACAAACAACTTTTGAGTAGTGTATTAACGAGCAGACCTTTTATGCACATAAAGTAGAAGGTATGCATATATATTAAATGTGCATTCAATCGTCACTGTGAACAACCATTGCTTCTGTATTGATTCTACACAACTGTCACCAGATCTCTGACATGCCAGAGACAACAGTGCATGAAATGGCTAATGTATTTGCTAATCCTAGCCAGTCTTATATTGTCAAGATCAAGACCTGATGTAACGACTTAAATGGACAATCGTGTTGACCACGAGTTAAAATCTATTTGAAATTGCTCTGGAAATGCCTACAGTGTAGTTGGTCCTGGTAGTTAATGTTTGTGTGGTGTGTTGATAAAACAATATATTGGTGGTATGTCCTCAATTGTTGATAGACCTTACTTACAATGAGACATCTCATCACTGATAACTCAGATTTGTAAATTCTGTTCCATTTCGTATGATGATAACTGGTGTTCATTTTGTGAACATTGTTGTCATAGACACATTTTTTTAAACTAATCTGTTTCTGAAATGTACACCATCCTTTGTAAGCTTTCTTTTGCCGAGTTTGTAACAATCAAGCTTTTACCATCTGTGCAATATGGTTACGCCTCTACTGGTCACTTACACCATCTGAATGATCTGATGTAGCTCATAGTTACAGAATATCTCTGTCTACAGGCAACAGAAAGTAGATTTGTATTAGATTCTTGATAACTTGCCACTATTCTCTCTGTCGCGTTCATATCAGATTATGACACCCCCTTCTCCCCACCCACACACCCAGAAAGTGTAATAAATTGTAAATCCTTGAAAGACACAATTCGCAGACATGACTGACTTTTCTAGCTTCATGACAGATATTTAATACATAATCGTTGTGACGTACATATAATGTAATTGATTATGATGTCATATACTTGACTAATCATTTCAGATCCCTCCATTAACTCAGGAAAAATTGTGAACTTCTTAACCATGAAAGGGTTAATTTATAGGTCTGTATAACCTATATAACCTCTTCCAATGTAGGGATCTGATCTGTATCTGATGTCATAATCAAATACATCACATGTTAGCTGAAGTCACAATCTTTGATATAAACACCATTATGAAAATCGAAAGGCTTGCCATGAGTTGTTTGAATTGTATTTCTAATGAATTTGCAATTTAATAAACATTCTGTTGAATATTTTGAAGCTAATATGACTAGCACTGCGCCGATAGACAGAAAAAAAGTAGAAACTTAAGTGTCCAGAGGTAGGACTTAACACGGTAAAGCTAGAAATGTATCACTCTATTATTTGACATTTTTCATGGCAGTTGCCTCCCTTGGTATACGTGACCGGTAACCGGATATATATTTCTATCTGTGGCATAGAACAGATGAACAGGTGTTCACTGTGGACTCGACTTACTGTTTAGTTGAACCACAGGAACTCTTCAAAAGCATATTAATAACGATAACTATGACAAGCGTCAGAAGCAGAAGTTTGCTGCTAAAAGTGATTAATTAATCGTGTATCAGGTTATTGCAAAATGGGAGTGTGCTGCAACAGTTTTGCATTCAAGTTAAGTCTTCTCTTCGCAGCGGAATCGAATTAACGGAGTCGAAATTCTCACGTCATTAAGATGATTTTCATTTATGATGACAAAAGCACCTATTGAAAGTGGCGCTTCATCACTGACTCTGTGCTCAATAATTTCTGTAACAAACACGATTTGCTGCTCATTAAACTTGCCCACAAGCTGACCATTATGAAGCTGTTCTAGAGAAGCTTAAGGTGATCGCGCACAATTAGCCAACTGACCGTAACACTTAACCCTCACAGATCAGAAATAACAAAGTCTTTATGATGGAAGGAATATTTTGATGAATATCGTGAACATAATTTGACTTCAAGATGTTGTATTGCAGCAACATGTTCCAGTTGAATTAGTTGCAAAATATTCTACAATTTTCCTGTGTAGTCCTGAAATAAAGACACTGAAATTCAAGCTTTACAGGGTTTAAACCTTTAAACCTTGAATTTGTTCAGAAAAATTTCGATTTTCTCATAGAAAATGTACATTTGTAGACCAAGAGAAGAGTATTCTTGAAAATTTACCACTGCAATGACTGGCCAGTGGTAAATTAAGAAATGTCATCTCTTGGTTTGCACATGGACAATTCTCAAGACCACTGCAGAATGCCGTTTTAGCTGAAATTAGTGTTAAAGGGTTAACTTGAAATACCATAATTATGCTGTCTTGGAGAACTTGAAGGTGATATTACCCAGTTCGCCAAGTGAGCGTAAATACCACATATGGTTACTTTACACAACTTCCAAATGGCTTGGTCGATTTGAACCAAATTGTGCTTATACGACCTCATAGTTTGTTATGCTAATGATCTTTAAGAACTGATCGATCAATCGATGGCTATTTTGAATTTTCATCATATAATTCTCAAGACCTACTGGCCTAATTTGAACCAAACTTTGCTGGAAGACGCTGCCACTTATGGTAGTACATATTTCTAATCTTATGGAGAGATTTGGTTGATCTATTATTAACGGTGGACAAATACAATTCTCCCAGAATTCCACTATCAGCAAGTTGACATGTAGTAAGAAACATTCTGTTGCACATTTTGAACATAATTGGATTGGGCTGGAAGACATTGCTACCTTAGGAAGCATTCAATGCCTTCCAATCCAATGACCCAGTAATCCAGTTTTAACTATGCGCCGCCCAGCACAAACTAAGCTCCACCCACGCTTTGTGCGTGTTAGAACCGATCAATCCCTGCACTTGCTGACTCAATTTCCTGACAACTTTACAGACCTGTAAGCTGTTGAATATTTTGAAACTAATTTGACAACTTCAAATTAGTTTCAAAATATGCAACAGAATGTTTATTAAATAGTTAAAGCCATACAATTTTTACAACAACGCTAGGTCGTCATCAATTAAGCGTTCCTGATGAACTTAGTTACACCATTCATGACGTAATTGATTATGACATCAGCCTACACGTCCTGTTGATTATGACGTCATATGATTGACTGAGAAACAGGAATCCTGCATTATCTTCAGAATATTCAACAGTACGTTTTGTTGTTTTTGGAATTATGGTGAGATATTTCTGATCTATACTGTGTGTGCTGATTGTGGAAACGATGTTGGTGTCTTAGACCGATGTTGGTGTCATAGACTGATGTTGGTGTTTTAGACCGATGTTGCTCTTAGACCGATGTCGACGTCTTATCCCTATGTTGGTATGTTAGACCGGTGGTGGTGTCTTAAACCGACATGGGTGTCTAAGGCGCTGTTGACACTAGAGTGCTAATCCAAAGTAAGACTGAAGCACGTCCGATTGAACGTAAATATTCGTTTACTTAGGATTAGGGCTGGGCGGTATACCGGTTTCACACCGTCTCACGGTTTTTTATGGTGACGGTTGAAAAACCATTATGAAAATTAAAAAACCGAAAAACCGTCCGTAAGATCACCATTGCGCAAAATCTGGTGACTGTACTAAACTATTTTGTTCTTGACTTGCAGTTTAATATTATCATCTAGTGTAACCATTTGCTACTAGAGACATAAAATACAGTCATCTATAACTATTAGCCGTGGGAAAGCAAGGGTGTTGGTGAAATCCCAACAAATCGGCCGAGGACGACCCTCTGCAAATATGATTTGATTTGCCAGCAATGAATTTTACATGACGTGAGCTCTGCGGGTTCAATGTAAGATTGAATAATTTGAAAATCTAAATTTCTTCTTTGCAACAAATAATCCTTTTGTCAATTCGAGTTTGTACTATGTTTAATTAGGATTCCAAATGTGACATGATACAAAAAAGTCAAGAAACGCGCTGCGAAAACAACGACGCTATACAGTGAACTCCCAATCCAAACAAATCATTATTTCCCTTGGATTTCGACAAACATAAAATGATCCATCACGGGCTAAGACATATGAGACAAATTGCTTAAACGGCCGAGAAATGAAAACGATTAAGTCGCTTCTTACGTTGGCGGAGTAGTTACAAGTAAAATACACCTCTTAGCCTCTCAAATACGAGCAAGCGTAATGTGATTGGTTGTTAACAAATTCTTCCGCCGGGATATTCACTACTATTGATTTTATGAATGAAATTCGTAATATTTTTTATCACATGACTTTTCTGCTCGATAGGCGTTAGAATCACATCGTTTTGTTTTACGGCCCAGACTTTTTCGTCTTTGTATATCTTCAAGTATGGATTGTTGATTTAAGTAGATTTAAGTTAGGTTCACGAATCATTGCGTTTATGTTGTCAAATTATCATAATCTCTTTATTATATGACATATGAACCTCGAAAAATAGTCAAACACATTTTTTCTGAGAATTCTTGAGGCATGATTTCCGGGAAATGACTACTCTTTAGTTACGTGCTGAATGACATTCACCCGCTTGAACGACAGTTTATTGAGAAGTATTACTAAATACCGAGTACTCAAATACAAACACATGACTTACTAGACTAGATCATACTGTAGGTTGTTATACGAACTCTAACCATATGTGCGGTACTCTACTAGGAGCCTAAACTCACTCTCATATCCGGGTTCCTACTTACACGCATTAGATTTTACTACGCTTTCGAAAATAGTTACCTAATAACAGTGTTGAAAATCAACATTTTAGTAGTTAGTGTTATTTTCACGACATCACATGAACCAGACTTTATTTATTTTATTTATTTTAACTACTATTTTGAGATAGATAGCATCGAAGTGAGCAGTCGTACGTAGTTACCGTTCTAATTTTGTGGCAATTTTTGTCAGTTGTCAAATCGCAAAATACATGTACTGTAGCTAATGAAAACGGCATATTTTCATATTTCAAATTATTTTCGATCATTCTAACCTCTTAAACCGGTATTTCGTTAATACCGGTTTAATTAGTGATACCGTCACCGGTTTTCTTTTAGGCCAAACCGCCCAGCCCTACTTAGGATAAGTTGTGAAAGCTGCATAAAAGTTAACATAAGCAAAACAAAAATTTGTAATCGATTAGAAGTTTCCTTCGAATTAGCTAATCTAATGTGAACATGCCCGTAGACCGATGTTTGTGTCTTAGACTGGAAGAAATTTAAAGCATACTGCTTTTCTGCTTTTGACTGTAGCAATCAACTTCTTGATGTCCATCAGTCTAAAATAATTTATGAGACTACTGGATTGCTGGACCAATTTAAATCAAATGACTTAAAAGGTGTTAAGATAGGAGACTTCCAATTTTAATCGTCTGATTGGTCAGTTTAATCGACAGATCCTAAATTTAACAAGGACAAATTTGTCCAATACCCGCGTCGTTGATTTATTTTTCAGTCTGGCCACTGTACGGTCAAAGGTGTCTTTGGGAAACAATGTTGCAAGAGCTGTTGCGTTTTAGTTTTTTATGGTAAAATTGGCATATGTCTTCGGGACTAGGGACACACATTGAAAAATGCTTCAAAAATTGTATTTGAAAATAATATTGCTGAAAGCTGTTGCTTTTGCGTTTTAACCGTCGGCCACAAAATTGGCAGACAGGTATGGGACCACATTGGGTCAGCTTCCACCCAGGTTTGGAGAAGATTGCACCAGTAGAACCAGAGTTAGTGGAGAATGCGTAAAATGTTTATTTTGTAAACTCTGGCTAAAAGCGTTACATTTTAGAGCCCAAAATTGGCATACATGTATGTTCTCGGGAGCACATGGCGAAACTTCCACCCAAGTTTGTGGAGTAGAATGTGTAAAAATGTCTTGAAAACTTGTTGTTGTTCTTCGTTTGAGACCCCATATATGCTCGGTACCCCACGGGAATATGTGCTTCCAAATTTTGAGAAAATGCCTCCAGTAGAACCAGTAAGAAGCACTCCAGCTTGCATATATATGTACCCGTGCGTTTAGCGACGCGGATGTAAAAATAGTGCCAATTTAAATGGCCAAGTCCGAATTGGGGTAAAATTGATCCTTTAGATTTGTGGACATGTTTGACTGCATCATTTTCGAGAGAGACAATATGTGTTCAAAACAGTATTTACTGTTGCTACCCCCATCCTCCCTTACAAAAACATGTTCATTTTTGGCCAATTAGAATTTAACTTTGGTACCCTATTGGATTTCTTTAGATTTTAACATAAAAAATTTATGTTTCTCAGCCCTTGGAACTCGGCCGAAGGGTTAGGCCAATTTGGAACTAATGGAGATAATATAGTTTTATATGTGTGTATCTGTTATTGCTAATTCAAAGAATTTGTTCAAATACTGATATTCCAGCTGAGCTATGCAAAGTATGCGAGGATGACATACAGGACAAACTCAGTCCCGCAAAATGTACATGCATAGACACGTGTCTAGTTTTCGACATCCAGTCTAGACGCTGACCGTAACCCTTTAATGGTCAAGCCATCCCAAACCAGCATTTGCAGTGGTCATGAGAATATCCATTTGCAGACCAAGAGAAGATTATTTACAAATTAATACGGGGTTGACTGGCTCGATAAGCACTCCAGTAATTCCAGTGATAAATTTTCCAAAATAGTCTTGCAAGGGTTCGTACAAATTTGAAAAGTACTTGAATTTTGTCATCAGTCATTGAAGGTTCTTGAATTTGAAATTTGCCTTGAAAAGTTCTTGAAAAAAGCAGTAAGGCCTTGAAAATGTGTTTTCCCTCACATACATGTAAGCAAAAGTTGCACAATATAAGGCTGCTGATTATCACTCATCTCTGCAACATTTCAGAACAAGTAATTTGCAAAATTCCCGGTACCGTCTAAAGATTGTAAACCCAGTTTTAGAGTCCGTCAAAATGAGAGATATGGTCGTTAAAAGTGCTTGAAAAGTCCTTGAATGAATCTCAAATTCTTGTATTTGAACTATGTCTTGGTCTGCAAATGAGCACTAAATAAGGTAAAATGTTAATCTTCTTGACCAAATTTGACCAATGTGTTAAGATATCACTCGTATGAGGTGTGCAATGCGAGATGGGTGTTGGATGACAATGCCTAGTAGTATATATATATATATATATATATATATATATATATATATATATATATATATATATATATATATATATATATATACCAAATTGATTCACAATCAGGCACCTTTCGGTGAGAGAGTACATGTATAGAGTATTCAGCTGATATATCTTCCTGAATGAATTCATGTTGATCAGGTCTTTGGCTTTATTGCCATTTCAATTGCTATTTTCCTGACAATACTGGAGAAAGGAGCTGTGCCTAATTTTGATATATACATTAGTCTATCTAATTTTCCGTATGCCATTGAATATTTAGCTGCTTTTATGTTTCAGGTGGATGTTGTAAATATACAGACTTACTGTGTCTGTTGGATGCTGCTATTTGTGATGATAATACTATTGCCTGCCTGTCATTTAATTACTAAAACCTGTATCATTTTGTAGTATGCCTGGAAGCCAAAATTATCTTCTATTTTGCCGATCATCATCAGAAGAATTATTACACGTGATATTCATCAAGAATCATTGACTATTTATCGTTTAATTTAGTCAAGCACTTACACGTATGTGTCATTCTGCACGAATTGAATTAATGCATTTAAGCGATAACCCAGACATGAGTTAGGGTGGTGTTACTAGAATGGAGGATTGTAGGCTATCCATCAATCATATGATGTCATAATCATCTCCCTGATGTGTAGGATAATCAATTATGGCACAAATCCTTAAGTGATCATGGACTAAGTGTTACACGGATTGTATGTCTACTATCTAATAAACATTCTGTTGAATATTTTGAAACCATTTTAACTCGGTGCCTATGCCACCAACAGCACCCAGTCAAATTAGTTTCAACAAATTCAACAGCTTAAATGTAGTATAGTTTTCTGGAAATTGATAGGGAGTTCAGGGATAGACTGATCACAACACGGGCAAGGTGTGTGTGGAGCTTAGCTAAAGACAGTGGGCCATAGCTAAAACTGGATTCCTCCATTATGTAGGTTTAACATGGGCCTTATATTTAATTGAGTGTATTCCTGTTCAATCACGTTAGTTATAAGTTATTTAGTAGTTGACCCCCCCCCCCCTCCCCCCATCGATGCCTTGTTATTAAGATGCAACAAAAATTGTATTAGAGGTAAACACGAACAGAGAAGGGTCAAAGCACGTCAAATGGTGCTTTTGTAGAAGTTTAAAGAAATTATTTGCATACTTTTTAATTTCTAAATAGTAAATTTCGCCATGGAAAGCGACTTCAATTTGCATTAGAATGATGGAGTGATATTATGACGTGACTGATTGTTGTGGTATGATGTCATAGCATGTATGATATTTTATGGTTGATGATAATGGCCATCTCACAACAGTTCATTCAGACACCTTCATATTAATGATATACTAGAAAAAACACTAAGGTTTGGTTTCGCTTCTTAACTTTACTAGATGCCAGATTCGTATTATTTGAAAACATATATGTAAGTAATTTGAGACCACATGTATGATGATTCACCTGATGTCATGCATTGAATTTTATTGGGCCTCAAAAAAATCTGCTTTTGCGTGAAACCTAATTCTCGTTTATTATCTTTAACCGGTCAACGACAAACCCCTAAAAAGTAAAATTTATGATTTATGGCATATTCTATTGATTATTTTGAAATTGATATGACTGGACACCATGGGCCCAGGCAGCAACAGCTTCCAATCATATTAATTTCAATATATTCAACAGCTCTCCTGTTTGGTTGCCAGGAGATTGAGATACAAGGAATTTATCGTTGAAACTGTTAATTGTTAATCGGACATTGTCTTAATGATGTAATGTGTACTCTACGCTATAAGTAAACCACATATTGCTAAGCAAATTAACTCTTTCAATGTGCGAAACCACATGCAATATGTTGAAATTAATTCACCCAAATTGGTTCTACAATGCCTTAGGCAAATTAATGTCAAAATATTTTCTACTTCGAGCGTTAGATATATGGATACCAGACGCGAAAGATAGCAGAAAATACTTGCCGTTTAAACTAAACCAAACTCGTTACATAGCAAGGGAAAAAATAAATTCTATGGCGTACATTGATTGTAGTGCTAATTATGTCTGCTACATAGTGTAAATTTATTAGGGTATCACAACATTTATGTCCCTTCATGTGTAATTCACAGTGGATGGTGGTGCCACAATTAATGATAGTATGTAATTGATGGAGCTTGTGGATAATCAAATAGAGCAGATCTCTTGTATAGATTTTAAAATTTGATGCACACTATTAAAGTGCCTTTGACATGATGCCAAGCTACATGAAGGAAGATTAGGAAGTAGTTTCTCGTTTCTTGCTTGTACACAAGCCCAGAATAGACCTGGTCAGGTGTCTTGTATAAGTCTGATACCAATCATCTGGCAAGTGTCAGAGGACCTATTTGTAGAGTAGATTGAAACCATTGTCCATTCTTTTGGCATTAATATCCACTGGCAATGTTATTGTACAGGGAACCAGGTACTGCTTGCTATTTGTTGTGAAATTACAATAATTGGCAAATCACGCGTATGAATGTTTTATGTAGTCACATTAATATTCTTTACCAAATTTGTGAGTGAAATAAGAATTAACACATTATTCTGCGAGTAACGGCAACAGTTCTGCACGCATGTGTTGCCTTGTGCATTGCCTTGCAAAATTAAGCAGTAACTCAACGCAAAGTAAGGAAGTACAGATTTCATTAGCCTGGTTCCCTGGCTCATTTATATGGGGACGAGGCTACATAGTGCATATGTGTGGTTTTGTCTCCAAAACGGGTGACAAATCCCTGAAAAACTTCTTTACTATATGAAACTTATTCTGTTGAATATTTTGAAATAAATTTGACTACATTATTGCTGCCTCAGGTAGAAGGCAGCAATGGCTTCCAGTCAAATTAATTTCAAAATATTCAACGGTTTAACTGTATCGTTGACTTGAAAATGAGGTACTGGGAATCTATCGATGAAAGGGTTAATTGAAAGAATTTGTCTGCATTATTAAAACTACATTGACTCTGAGATGTTGCTGCATTCCAGGCAAATTAGTGTCAATTTATTCTTGAATTCTTGAAATTAACACACTGGTGTTTTAAGGGTTAAATGGTGAAGAATAACCAAGCCTCTATGGATTACTGTGCGATGTCGTCGAATATCATGTCAATTTCAGGTTTGTCCATAGTATTTTTCTGCTTTTCTCAAACTGCTCACTTCATATCACTACCCACAAAATTTAACTAGAATGCACAGCCACAAATCACGACACATTCCCCAACTTTAACCTTTTGACCCACTCGCACCTACCATGGGGTAGAGACCAATATAAATGTCATCTCGCAATCCACAATCATACGGATAACGGCGATTCAAACAAATTTGGTTGAATTCCTACAAATGGTTTGAGAGATGGCATGACAGATGGAATATTTTACAATAATTGTCCCCCAGGGCCAGAGCCAAATTGGTAAGCGCTATAACAAATTAGATTGAATTCCACCATTTGACGGTTTTTGAGGAGATAACATCAGGGACAAAATTTGTATTATGTTTGAACTTTCCACCCAAATATAAATGCCGTTTTGCAATTATGTGTGTAACTCGGATAACAAATTTGGTTGAATTTATGGATTCGGAAGAGATAGGGGAATTGATTTAATTTGTATAATATTGGACCTTTTGACCCCTGCCCAGCTGCCCATGGGTAGACAAATAAAAATGTTGTCTTGCAATCCTCAATCATATAGGTAACTTAAATGTACATAGTAAATTTAATTTAATTCTACAATTACAAGTGTTTTCATCGATAGCCGGATGGACAAATAGACAGGTAGACGAAGGTGGTTATATCACCACCATTTTTTCAAAATCTGCGGGAACAATTAATTATCAAAATCTACAATTATGTGTATTTCAAGATCTTGGTCTATTCTTTTCATAAAATTTGTAAAATGCATCTTTTGTGTGATTCATTAGTCATTACCAGCCATAGTCATTTGTAATGGCAAAGCGTGTTATGTAGAGGCTTTATGATCTTACTTAAAAGTATCTTAAGTTTTGATGGAATTTCTCCATGCTTCTATTTCTGCATGATACCACGTTCTACTGAAGGTGTCGTCACCTAATTTACATCCAGTTGCATTCAGATATCACTTCCACAAAAACACTTGTCTAAAAAATGAATACACTCAGAATCTGATAATCAGATTTATTATTATAAGACCAACATCTCGTCTGCCTGAAAATTGCAGTACGAGCTAGTGGCCAGAATCAAACATCAAATTGCTCATTGCTATCCTTGTTCTAACTAATTTTCTAAGCATTGACATAGTCAAGAAGAAAGTACCCAATACTAACTACTCGGCTATAGAAGTCAGAGGTTGAAATAGGAAATTTGCTCTACATGCATTTAACATGCACGTGAAAGAATCTAAGCTCAGATAGATTAATATAATATATCAGTCAGACATGTAATCCAGAATTGCAAATTTACTTGTTCAGGCCATTTTTAATTGCGACTTGCAATTAATAAAAGCCAGTCTGTCAAATTTGTGTAAAAAACCCTACGTAAGTAGCAACAAAAAATTAGTTTACCTGCATCGTGCATGTAAATAACACCTATTTTGACCATTTGACATGGTTGAACTATCTGAAGATAAACGATATCAATAAGTACCGTGTTCTACATATAACATCACGCACTAAGGTGTGTTGGACTGTATCTAACGAGGTAGACTCAAACAAAATTCGAATGTCACAAAAGCACATGTCGATATTTGTATTGTATAAATATGTACCCAGAATGCGATACAGTTTCTAATCGATATTAATCGAACCATTTCAAAATATAACCCATAGGGGGATTGGCTTTTATTCGGTTAGTATATATTGCTATGGAGTTAATACATGCGAAGGTACATCTACGAATGACATACATTGCTTTGTAGTGATTGAAATATTTACTTGAAACACCTGTATACCTTTATATGCAGATGTTTAAAGAAATGTACAAAATACATCTTAATTACATGTAGTTGAGGTCTGGCGCCTGTTGCCCCAGGCCTTTGGAAACCAAGTTTTTGAATCATTGCATAATGTGGAGCTCGCTTTCTGATGACAAGAATTGTTATTACTGACTAATATCATGATTGATCGCCATTTGATGGAGTTTATGTTAAAATAGTTAATAATTGTTGTGAAAGATGAGCCTTCACGCACACCCTATAGCACAAGTATAAAACGTCTAACAATACTTGTAGTGAAGATATGCTCAGGTACATGTATGAATGATGTGAAATGCTTCGTAGCGATTGAAGTACATGTTTGTAGTTACTGAAATATTTAGATGCATGAATCCTTTCACCGAAAAATCCCTGAAAAAGTTAATTCGTTACTACATAAAACTTATTGTCAAATATTTTTTTGAAATTAATTTGACTGGAAGTCGCTGCTGCCTTAGTTAGCAACAGCTTTCAGTCAAATTAATTTCCAAATATTCATCAGTTTTCCAGTATGGTTGCCTTGAAAATGAGATGGGGAATTCATTGGTGAAAGCATTAATATGCAGACGTATAAAGAAATGTAATAATACTTGTAGTTAATATATCAAGTCTCATGGGAAATATGAACCAGGGCATACTTTAATGTAATAATACTTGTAGTGAATACATATATATATATCGCGTCTGATGGGAAATATGAACCAGGGCATACTTTATCTGGTATCGTATCTCAATTTTTAGGCATTTGCTATACATTCTGCAACATGCAAAGCTGTATCCACTTCAAATTTTGATACGCGATTGCAATTTATTATTGATTGTCTTAAGTTCCATTATTAACCCTTTTATCGATCCCTGAAAAAGTAAATTCTTTACTATGTATAGCATATTCTGTTGAATATATTGAAATTAATATTACTGGTAGTTAGGCAGCAGTGGCTTCCAGTCATATTAATTTCAAAATATATAACAGCTCTCCTGTTTGTTTGCTCTGAGATTGATATAGGCCTACAGGAAATTTGTCAGTGAAAGAGTTAATTGCTATGCAATTTTGCAATATATGCTATGCAAATATCAAATTCTAAATTAGGCCCTGTGAACAAAGCATCAACTTCTTATTATATGTCATTCTTATCGCTTAGGGTTTTATTTAACCCGTGAAATAATGCTCCTACACTACAGCTCAGATATAAAGTATCATGTTGCGTGCATAAAATGATAAAATAATATAAACAAGTCTGTTAAATATAAGGGTAAACTTAACACGCATTTATTTCAAAAATAATTCTTAATATAAACACGTCAAAGGCATGGCATTGTAGATGGGTGTTTGTATATTGCATGTAAATTCTCATGGTATTTCATATTTTCAACGGAGAGGTATTCTTACTGCACTCACTCAGTCTTTTCTAACTGGACTGATAGACATAAATTAGATTTTCAACCAGGTTTTATTTTCTTTGAAACGAAACACGCTATCTCAATGATGATTGTTAAACAGTTAAATATATATATATAAAATACAACATTTTGTATGTCATTTTTCCTAATGTGAAGTATCTAGCTGTTAGAAAGATTTGACTAAAAGCGTAAATTCTCTATCTCCGTAGCAGGCCTACAGAAAGTTACAGAGCCGTGAGAAAGAATGTTTCAATTATAGTCCTCAGCATTTCATCAAATAATGGGAAATATGTCAAAATATCCACAAGAATGGGTTACTACACACATTTTAGTTTGAGAGACTGTTAGACTAATAACTTGTACTAACTGTTTTACATCGATCTTTTCCTCAAGTTTGACCCTAGCATAATTGCCCTGGAACTTGCCAGTTCGGTTGCTCACAAATCACGCCATGTTAACTTGGGTTTTTCAATGCAACCTCGTTTACTTTTACTGACAAATATTGATATTACAAATTTATAACTCAAGAAAATGTTGACAATGAATGTCATGCATTCATTCTCAACATTTTCTTGAGTTGTAACATTGATATTTGCCAGTAAAAGCAAACAAAGTTGTGTAGAACAACTGTACTGCCATCTCAGTGCGATTACGCTAGGGCCGAACTTGTGGAAAAGATAAATGTAAAACCTTTAGTAAATATTATCGTTCTAACATTCTCAAATTACAATGTGTGCATGTAGCAACCCATTTTTGTGAACATTACTTCTCATGGCTCTGTACCGGTTTGTACTGCGGAGATGGAGCATCTACGCTTTTAGTCAGTCAATGTAATGACTAGATGCGTCATGTTAAGCATAATGACACACAAAACATCACATATATAGGTCTAGAATGTCTAGTGACATCATGCCGTAAGAATATTGGTCAGATAGCTCGTTCTTTGTATTAAAGTAAATAGGCCTTGGAAAATCTAATTTGTATGTATCAGTGTAGATAGAAAGGAATGAGTGGCAAGAATGATAACTTTTTGCTGAAAATATGATTGTCTCTCATAAACTCACCCTAAGTGACTTGTTACTAGAAACAGCGTTTAGCACTTTCAGTGGTGGGTTAAAACACCCCAGTAGTAGACAAATTGCCCAATAGCACAAGGCTGAATGTGTTCATCGCTTTTAGAAATTTGAGTTTAACTGTACAGAGCTGCGTTTAAGCAAGCCTTTTATGCTGGCGCGTAAATAACTGGTACATACCATGTTCATGAAACTATTCTGGTCCTGATTTTGTTAAGCTTTTTTGTGTGTTTTTAATGCACACAATTTTAACTTATATCTGAGCTGACTGTAAAACCAAATAAAATTTGCCATTTGAAAAATGGAAGGTCGAATCTGGTTGGTTAAAAGATGAACTGGTTCACTCTGACAGCCGTTTCTATTGAATCTCCACAATGAAGCTGCTTATAACGTGTGGTCTTCTCATCTTTGACATTAATTAATAAAACTGAGAATTTGAACTATTTAGAAAAAAAACCCCACCAAAACATGTGATCAATTTTAAGCAGGTTTCTGCGTGTTTTGAGTTTCATGTATGATATTTGAATTGAGCATGTCAAATTTACAAAAATTTCCAAATCAAACCGTCTGAACGGGTATTGTGAATCCCAGCAAGACGGATTTAATTGTCTATTGAACTATTTTCCTCTATGAAATAAATCCTATCAAAACCTGACAAATTCTCTTGTTCGTAGGGAGTTCTGTATATGGAGGGTGGTTGGCTTTTAATGTTAGAATATAATGAAATAGCGAGAGCTGTTACATGGTTCATGAATCTTACGGTTCATTGATTATGATACGATTTCAGCAACAGCATGTATTCGTTATCAACAAACATTAAAGTATACTTTAAATGAATTACCTAGTACAACTGATGATCATGACGGCATTTGTTCTTATACTTAGTAACAGAAATGGCTTCCAGGTTTCAAGTAGTAGTTTATGATATAGTTACAATGATACAGGTTCATTTGTGTATATGAAGGCATGACAGGCAGGCAATATGTTTAGTGGTGGCATGTACAGAGCGTGGTACATGTAGTTTAAATCATATATTATGAATACTTCCTTCATTGTTATGTTGATAATTGATGCTGATACTAATGTATGTCTTATTTTCTTTCCTTTTCCCACATTGCCATGTTCCCGCTTGCTGATGGATGCTATTTTTCGGACATAATAAATCATCGTGCCATCTTCACCATATCAACAACCACCTTGTTTTATAAAACTATGAACTCTAAATGATAGCAAGCTAGACATGGATTTGATGGCCTTCCAGGCCCGGTCGGTAATTTTGGTGGTAGTGGTGGTCCTGTTAATTTCCCTAATCAGGGTGGGAATATGTTCCAGAGACAACAAGTTGATGAGCCTGGTATGCGCGGTGAGAGAGGCAATAATCCCCCTGAAAACAATCCCGGACGATCTAATGAAAGAGGAAATGCAGAGCCAGAAAGACGACGTGGGGGACCAGCAGAAGACTTTGGCGATATGAAAAGGATGCGTCGTTATTAGTGGTTTATATTAATTTTCAAATCGTGACAGTTGATTAATGACTTGAGGATATTGATGCGTAAAAATATGAACACTTGACTTTGTAGCAACTTGATGCGAGATGATCAGTCCATGGAATGCATACATTTATATTTGATGTCCTGACTATATTATAGATTTTACTAGTATATTATACACACTTACATATTTATATATGGTATATAGTTGCCATATTTACTTGCAGAAATTCACTGCAAACTTCAGTAACTTTACGCGGTCAGCAGGATGAATATTACTTGATACTATTAATGAAAATGTTATATGTGCTTTTCATTAAGCATTGGATGAAAATCTGCATGTAGACTTAGAACGGTATGTTTATAACGTTGTAATTGGGAATTCATGAAAGTGTAACCAATAGATGTAGTTTGTTGTGTTATAGATTGTAATGTGCTGTGCTTTTCAGAAATCAAATTTTTACGACGTCAATTTGAATACTTTGATTCTTTAACGTTGCACAAACGAGTATAATGCCAATTTGAGGATGAAAGTGGTGATGTTGGCTTTTAACCTGTAAATATTGCCAATACATTTGGGTTAGAAAGACTAGATAATGTACTCTTTTTAACTTAGCCACATGTTGTAAATTCTTAAGTTTATTAATATTATTGCATTGCCGATACCAATCATGAAATTGACACTTATTACGTAACGGTGTTGTACAGTAATAGTATCTGTTGTCAGATCTGCTGAGTAGCAGAACTTGATGCAGGTGTATAAGATAGATAAATCTGCCTTATCACATTTTGACTAAATTTGATGTCATGACAATTATCTACTCTTAAGAGCTAACTCACATCATCTTTGTCTAGATATACTGTGCTTGTATATTAATATTTCTTAATTTCCTAACTTAAAAAAAGATTTTTGTGTTTGTATCCTTAGTTGCAGATGTCAATTGCATTTGTGTTTGTATCCTTAGTTGCAGATGTCAATCGCAATAGGATCTACAACTTGAAACTCAAACACATTAAAATCTAAAATTAATAGAATTTCAAAGACTTGAGACATCATGGAGAATAGTTACCCATCCTGACTGCCTTGAATTACATTTTTCTCCCGGAATATGTAACTAATGCTTGACAAGACATACAAAACATTTTTTCCTCATATGTTGGAATGAAAATCATGCATATAGATGTAACTTTGAGTCTGAAGCACATCTGGTGAGACCATATGGGTAAAGGCTTATGAAAAAAACCCATTGTCAAACTTCCAATGTTGATTGGAGCTATTATTTTCAAAAGCGTGTTGCATCATTTAACTCATTTTAATTTCATTAAGTTGTTCATTTGTTTAATTTTGTACAGTAATTAATAAACAACATCTATGTTATAAATGATATGTAGATATTCTTCATTGTTATGTATTTTTCCATAACCATTATGATATCAATTTATAGCCATTGCTATGGAACCCGATAATTGGTGGTGCCATTGATGCAACCATAACCAGTAGTCTTGCTTTTATGTGACCAGATTATCACAATGATTATCTAGAATAGTTATTATTTTATAAACATACATGTATGAATGTGTTTGCAATTGATGTCAAAAGTCTCAACAGAAATTGTGTTGCTAGAATCAATTCACAAAGCTTTTAAAGGCTGCTGTTGGATTTGTTTTTTAAAGGTGGATATGTGGATGAATGGTTTGGGCCTTGGGTAGATGCTTCAGAGAACCCTTGCAGAGAGCAGTGGTCACTGAACATTCCACATGTTAATATATGTCCTTTCCGCTGTCTAAGCATCAGACATGACTATTGTGATCGCTTTAGAATCGCATCTGATTTTCTATCATCTCACTGTGACTTGTTTGACTTAAAGCTTGGATATGTTAAATTTTGAGATAGATCAGCCACCTGGAAGAATCAAGTTGCCTTGATTATTTGATTTATTAGTCATCATATAGTATCCCGCAACACAAGGATTCGGTCGAACTGGCGGACAGGTTTGATAATTTCTTCCTAGAAGAAATGAGCTAATTCGCTGCAATATTCTGATGCATACAGATTACATAGGTCAGAGTGGTAACAGAGTACGTCATGATCCAGTTCAGACTAGAATCTGAGGACAAGATATCGACATTAATCAAGAGATCTTCGACTAAATCTTGTATCTTAGATCTCTTTCCCGCTCATTTGCTGAACGTGCCTGGCGATTTTATATCCGCAATGTAGCACCGTTATTGAAAAATTCATTTCTCGATCCAAACATACTTGGAAACTACCGTCCGGTGTCAAATCTTTCCTATATTTCAAAACTTTTAGAAAATATTGTAGCTGATCGCCTAAATGAAAACGTTGCAAGAAACAATCTTCTTGAACCATACCAAAGTGTGTATCAAACTTCCCGGCATGGAAACACCCTTCCTGTGCAAAATGACACTATTCCATGGATAATCGCATGTATGTATTACTGATACCTGATTTATCTGATTTGTTTGCTTTCTTGAATACCATCGACCATAATGTCAAACCTTCACGCCTATCGGTCCGTATCTGGCACCGCTCAATGCTAGGTCATCTAGGATCAGTGGTTTTCCTCGATAACGGAAAATAAACAGAATTCATGGAATGGGTAATTTGAAACGGAAGTGATTTTCAAAAGGAAATCTACGGAAAATCACATCTTTCTGCAAAACCGTTGTATATTGAAACAGAAATATGATATTCAAACAGAAATTAACAGGTTAAAGTCATTTTCCTCTAGAACGTGAGACATTCTTGTATAAAATTGTAAATTTTTCCCCACACATCTTCAACACACTAACTTTGTAGTGTCTGGGCATACTAATAACACAATGCACAACACAACTTTAGATGCAGATTAAATGATGTAAGTTTGTAAAACGGAATTGAAACAGAATCAGCAATTTTAGGAAACAAAATGGCAAATGTTGAAATGGAAAACCACTGTCCCTAGTCATCTATGCACAGAATCGATTATCATTTCTATGCTGATGATACCCAGCTATAGGTGCCCTTCCATCCCAATAATCAAATGATTGTGACATTTGAGGATAGTATTCACGAGATTAAGCTGTGAATGCTTAATAACCTACAGCTGAAAGATAAGAAGACGGAAGTAAATCTAATTACATCCCCTAATCTCAGACTAAAGGTGGTTATCGAATAGTTTGAGATCGGTGATGAAAGCATTCCCTTCAGCACTAACACGCGAAATATCGGCATAATTTTCGACGATGCTATGTCAATTGAAATGCAGGTAATATCTATCTGTCAGTTAGTCTATTTCAACTTAAGGAACATCAATAAAATAAGATGCTTAATGACAGTGCTATTCAGACTTATATATGCAACCGTAACATCAAGACGTTAGGCATAACGTTAGAACAGTTACAATGTTTACTGAAGGCCCAAAATATCGCGGCCAGAGTCTAAATCCACATGAGCACATAGCGCCCGTCCTTAAAATCTTCATTGATTAGCAGCTAGAGAATGCATTAACTACAAAATCATGCTTGTATTTAAGTCTTTAAATTGTCTGGATCCACACTATCTAACATCGCTGATTAAGCAGAGGACAGCCTAAGCCCCATCAACCTAGTGATCAACTGCTACATGTGGAGCCATGCTCTAACCTAATGGTTGGTCAACACGCTTTCTCTAAAGCTAGCCCTAAACTCTGGAAGAGTCTTACACCCCAGATCCGAAATTCTCACAAAATTGAACAGTTCAAATCACTTTTGAAAACATTTCTATAAAATAGCATTTCTATATCCAGTTAACGATGTAAAGCGCGTTTAAGTGGGTTTCCGTAATTGGAGCTATATAAATTCATACATACACGCACACAGACATATATGCATGCACGTACTCATGCACGCACGCGCACGCACACACGCATGCACACACACATGCACACACGCACGCACACGCACACACACACACACGGATGTACATACATACATACAAAAAAGCCAAGGATTGAATCGTGGCAGGTGCATCAACAGATAGTCCCATATGAATCATCAGTGTCAGTATATCAGATATGTGAAAGCTGGTCGGCTAAACCTAGACTTCTTAGTCTTGGCACGGTGGTCCAGTGGAAAGATGTCTGGTTGCTGATGCCATGCAGAGTTGCAGTATGGCGGTTCGATCCTCGACCGGGGAGATGGTGATCAACAAATTAAACTAATGGGTGCATGACGGTCGGTTGGTTAGCATGTGGAAATTGAAGCCGCATGTTGCCAGTGCGTCAATAAAATAAAAATACATACATACATACATACATACATACATACATACTAACTAGGGGTGTGAATTTGGAGCAATACCAGTACACATTAGTTTTAGCGAATGTGTACACGTGTACATGTTTTTAGCATTTTTCTGCAAAAATTTAGCTTATTAGATGTAGAGATTGTATTATGGTGGGTTTTGGAGATTAAAATAACAATTTATTAACAAAAAATAGTCTTCTCCACATGCAAATAGACCTTCAATAATGACATATTCCTCAAGACCACTATAGAGAGTGTTTTAGCCGGCTTGGTCATTAATGAGTTGATCAAACGCCGGCGGCGATCAGTCCACTGAGCATTGATGCCACATGCCATGGCATTCAAAGTGATAATCTGTGTTGATAAGATCGCGCTTGAACGCTCAACAGTAATTGACACCTATGCGATCTGACAAGAAATGTTGGCTATTCAAAGGAATAGCTGTGTTGGGATGTCGTTGCTATGTGGGGATAATTGGTTAACCCCGTTGACACTCCTATGGCCGATTGCACACCTACAATGTATGGCTCGGGTAAGCCTAAGTTACCGGCTGAGCGGGGATTAGGTAATTGCGGCTTAAACCTGACTTGAGCCGTGATCGACTGAGAAGGACTTCGTTTGCAGATTGGCAAACTGAGCTTGGATTACGCGAACTAATCTCAAGGCCGACTTCGCTTCAGATGTAGTCATTTTCACAATGTCTTGTAAAGCAAAAAGTCCAATTTTACAGAGCAAGCTTGTACGGAAATGGGAAGACATAGATGACGTAAACTAGTTAAATGACACAGATTTGAATCACGCTTATTGGACATGATTTCACTCAGCATTTCTGAGATGCTACTACACCAGATACACTTGCCTAATCATATGATCAGATGCTGATGATGATGCTAATGCTGATGATGATGGTCGTGGTGCATGTGTTTTGGGTAGTGCGGGTCGTGGTCGTGTGCTCATCCACAATTACGAATTGTTTAAAAAAATCTAAAAAAGTCAAATATGCTTCTATTGAGGGCATTGATGGCATGTCATGGTAGGTAGCTGCAACAATAGCAGCAGTGTAGTGGTCGTAGTAGTAGTAGTAGTAGTAGTAGTAGTAGTAGTAGTAGTAGTAGTAGTAGTAGTAGTAGTAGCAGCGGCAGTGGCAGAACATCGATTTGGCCCGTTATAATGAAATAATATGCCATGTAATACAGTGATCTTAGGTCTGAACCTGGTCAATAGCAGGTTCAAAGTTTACAGCAATCTGAGCTGGGTTTACGTAAGCCAAGCCTGTGTGCAAGCGGATGCGAAAACAGAGAGTATGCTTAATCCCGGAATCGCGTTGAGCGGGGGCTTGAGCTATACCTGCGCAACCGGCCAAAAGTTACTCAAGAAAATTTACTTTCTCATAAAAATTCCCATGAGCAGACCAATAGATGAATGTTTTTGAAAATTTACACGTGCAATGACTGAATATGTATATTTTATAAATCTTTCCCGTGTACAAGTTTCCGATTTTTGCTAATGCGTGACAATAATAAAAACTACATACTTGCGACTGGGTAGTGATCTCGCAAGAGGGATCTCAGAAAAATGTAAAAGTTAGATATCTGCTATGTACACCATCAAAATTCCAGGTAATACGTGTGGTTGTGAGACGGGTGGTTGAAAGCCGGTGAAAGAGGATTTATGTCCTCAGGATGGTGGTCTGGTGGTAGAGCACCCGCCTCCCAATTGCTAGACGAAAGTTGCCATAGATTTGCTATGTTCAAACCCCACTTGGATCGGAAAAATTGAAAAAAGGTAAAATTACATTCCAGATGATGAATGAGATAGATCCTAGTGCCAGTGCGTCGTCAAAGACAGGGTTCATAGAACTAATGCTTGACAATAATAAAAACTACATACATATGAGCACTCATTGATATTCAGAACTCTTGTATAACATAGTTGGAGTAGTGAGTTGTCAAGTTAGTTTATCACCTTATGATATAAATAGGAACCTTGTGATTATGGTGGCAACTGTTTCTGTATGACTCGCTTACTGAAGATAATGGAAAATATGTTGATATCCTTTGACTGCATCCTGGATACACATAGCATTTATAATATGGCCTTCATTTTTAGCTAATCTCTGACGACTGATGCATGTTGGAATAGAGTGATATACTTTTATCCCTGAATTCCCCAAATCCCAATTTCAAGGTAAGCGGTTGAATAAAGATGAATACAATATGTACATTTCATGACAGAGTTTTTGAGTTTCGTGACAGAGCTATACACCATATTGATTGTAATGTCAACTAACTAGTGAGATAACAGATTATGACATCAGATACGTGAGTGACGGATCAGATCCCTCCATTAGCTGATTGTATGCATCAAATTTTATAAATGTCAAAAAAGATGATGACGAAAATACATTTTGAAAAGTTCGTCAATAAGACTTCTTCAAACGTTTATGTCAATCAAATCTTCAAACATATATTTTCCTTCTCCTGTAGACTAAAATTTTCTGGAGTAATGAACGGACCAACTGTCATGGTTTCTGATAAACGTAAATGACCCAGAAGCAAACACTTCTATACCTGACAGACAGGTTATTTGTAGTTCCTATTATTTGACTATATATTCTAGCCTCAATTGACTGGTGGTGATTTGTGGTTGTCTACTAGTGAAAATACTATTAATATTTTAAGTATTGTATCCCGAAAGAAATTATGTTTGCAGATTTATTGTATAAATCTTTAGTCATTTTGGTGGCAGAAATCAGTGCAATTACTCGTTAATTAAAGTTTGTACAAAAGAGAGATAATACAGTAAATCTTATTGCAATACCAATGCCATAAATTCTAAGGTTAAAGCCATTTTCATGCTATTTTGTGTTTTGTGAAAACAGGAATTAGTTTCTTGCTTCCTTACAGTATCTGTCAATTCACCTTTGAATCTGTGTGTCCGTCTGATGTCTTGTCCGGACCAGATCTCGAAGAGTTAAACCTACCCTAAACATTTTTTTGAGCAGATGTGTTAGGGATAGACAGTGTCATGATTTCGTTTTGGCAAAATCCGCCCATGTTTTCCAGTGTTGTCCCCCTTGAAAAGCTAAAATTCATCAAAATCTTCATGTCTGAGGCATATCTCGAAGAGTTTTGAACCCACTCACAATTTTTTTCCAGCAGCTGTGTTAGGGATAGATGAAGTGTCATGATTTCATTTCGACAAAATCCACCCATATTCACCAGAGTTATCTCGCTTGAAAAGCTCAAATTCATCAAAATTTTCTTGTCCAGTCCAGATCTCGAAGGGTTTTACACTCACAATTTTTTGTCCAGCAGATGTTTTGGGGATAGTTGAAGTGCCATTTATCAAAGACAAACTGTTCAAATTTAGCATTCCACAAGCGAGTATGCTTGCAGGCATATGTTGAGATTCACTAAAATTCTTGTTTAGATCTGTCTTACCCGGATGCTGAAAAAGCTTGTCTTGCGTGACAATTATGGTGACTGAAGTTAAACCTGATCGATGGACTACATGCTTTTTAAATCAAATTCATATTCAGAGTGTAACGGCATCTGAACTAGAGTTGGCTACCTGGTGGTGGCTACTATCCTGTTACGTAGCCTGATCACCCATATTGCCAAGACCTCACATGGGATTGTGTTGTAGTGAAGTCCATCCCTTTATTCGCCAGAGCTAATCTTCATGTTCAATGTAATCAAATTCTATATGTGCATACCTCTTGACAAGACTTCAAATTGGATTGCATTTTATAACTTCTGAACACTTGGCTTATGTTGTGTTCATGGTCAAAGTGATGGCAATGTTTTTAATAGCATTGCTTCAAAATGGTATACCAGCCTTTCTGATTCTATAGCATTCTACCTTTTGACACCAGTGTGATAAAGATTTACGGTTTCTTAATACATTTTGATTTCCTTTTGATAAATGTAAAATGCCTTAATGTGTTCACTCTCAAATTTGGTATTTGCAAACTTCATTGTTCCCTATGGCCATTTAAAAAAACTAAAACTGATCATATTTGTCAGCTTTAAAATTAACAACTTCATGTATTGCACACTATGTGCATCTATGCTATGTATGTACGTGCATGCATGCTCATGCCAAAATCTTGCTATATCAATTGCCCTGTTTGTTATTGGATGACAGAGGTCTCTGATTGACTTGTGGTGAGTCATCATAAGATTGTGCAGTAAACTGTTGTCATAGGATGTTAGAATGAGCCAAGCATATACACCTGCTGATTCCTGTACTGTACACTTTATTGCATAACAGCATGATCTTTACCAGTTCGGTAACAGTACTATAATGCAATTAAAATTAGCAGCTTTATATGGCATCTTTAAGTATGATTCACACATTGTACATGAACATAAAAGTTTAAGCATTGATGAGGCCAAACGGCATACATGTAAATTGATAAAGACCATTTTGTACTAACTACAGTAAGCTCACGTATGATTTTGAAAATGATTCTTTACACATAGGCATATCACATTATAAGACTGCATTGGTACTGACAGTTTGATTAAATAGCCTAATATTAGTACTGAATCATTCAGAGATCATTGATTTCTTGCGTCCATTTCATCAAGTAGAAGTTATGTCATTAAACGGAATGCTCATTTGCTATGTATTTGTGAAATCGACCAATCAAATCATTTTGCATTAAAGCCAGCCGAATCTAGCGGATAGCCTTCTCAGTGAACAGTGACAATTAGATGTCTCACTGGAGAGGAGCACTGCCATTTTGTGGTGATTTATATATTGGTATCTATGAAATTTAGATTTTTAAATGTGTGTTTTTGCCCATATAAATTGACATAGCATACCAGGAGGAAAAATACATGCATCCTGTGCACCTGTTCTTACAAATGCACATGCACATTATTAGTGCAACGTTACAAAATAAATCTGGTTATTGTGATACCTCCCACATCGTCCTGCGGCAGTGGCAGTGCCAGCGTCATTGTCCTCTAATTTGCGATTAGCTGAAGAGTTCGTATCGCATGTTTGCTTGATCACGCTGGACACAAACATGAACACATGCTTCAGTTTAAAGGTGCACATTCACAACAAAATGCTAGAAGATACAATTATTTAAATTGTATACATTTAGAAGCTTACATCATTGTAGTGAAACAAAACAAGCAAATGATGATTTCATTCCGTATAAATTAATATAATCTTTTGCTTGTGAATTTTAAATAGGGGCACGTCTCTCTAATTCAATTTCACATAAAAAAAATAATATTAATTTATGCACAATGAAATCATCATTAACATTTATTTCGTTTCATTTCATCTAGCCCACAATATAAGCCTCTAAAAGCATAAAATTTGACAATTTTCTTTTCCAGCATTCTGGTGTGAATATGTACCTTTAAGGAGAGGGCAGGACAGTGAATTTGGGGTCAAAATGTCAACGGTCATGGTCCGTCGCTAAAAACTTTTTCAACATTAAGATCTTGTGTTTAACTCAACTTAGCAGTTAATGTGACATGTTTGGTTAATCATACTGAACCCAAGCTTGGGAAAATACTTCGTGTTAATGGTCATGAGACAATGACCTCACGGTCAAAAATAGTTTTGTTCAACATTAACCTTTTGTGCTTGGCACTTATTTTTCCACACTGGCTCATCCGATCTCAATGAAACTTTACAGAAGTGATCTATATACTATACAAGGACGTTACCTACAAACGATAGATTTAATTTTGGGGCATTTTTAGCAATTTTTTCAACAATGGCTCACCAGATACAATGTATCAACAAAATTTTAAAGCAGAGTTATATACTATGCAAGAAGTACTATCTGCATCATTACTAGTTTCATTTGGAAAAAAATTTCAAGATCAGACTATTCGCAGTTTGGTAAAAAAATTCCATATTTGATTGTTTACACTTGTTTGTTGGTGCATTATTGAATATGTTTATTACATACCATGCCAAGTTTGCTTTGCCATTCAACACTATCCATGTCTTTACAGGCGAGACATTGTATGCTTCAGCGTTCTTGTTTAATGTTTTGCGCGCACCAATATCCAAGAATATACGAAGTTGAACACATACATGTCGTGTCCAAAATAATAGCTTCCAATCAAATTAATTCCAAAATATTCAACAGAGTAAGTTTTATGTCATAAAGAATTTACTTTTTCACGGATTTGTCGGTGAAAGGGCTAATAGACAAGCAATCTCTGAATGTCCTCTAAGTGTCATTTACCAACATTGTAATAGTTAAAAGCCACCTGCCTTTAAATGTTATTTTCTATATCGTGAACCGGTTCGGTTCGTGAAAATCCTCACAAACCGCAGCCCTATTAATAACCCATCTGTTGAATATTTTGAAACTAATTTGACTAGGTGCTGTTGCTGCCATTTCTGGAAATTGCGATTCTGGGAGTTCAGCATTCGATGGATCCCAACACGCGCAAAGTGTGGGTTAAGCTAAGCTAGAGATGAGCGGGGCTTAGCTAAAGGGGGATTCGTGGATCCATTTATTTCTGACCTGTAATGGTTAACCCTTCAATGGTCAAGATTTGTGAAGAAAAAAGACAAGCAATAGCATCTTAGTGAATCTCCATTTAAATATAAAGACCAAGAGACCATTTTTGAACAATTACCGCTGGAATGAATTGCTTAGCGAGTCACTCCAGTCGTAAGATTTCAAAAATAGTTAACTTTTAAGTGCTTGTTTTAGTGAATCTCCATTTAAATATATAGACCAAGAGACCATTTTTGAACATTTACTGCTGGAATGACTGGCTTCAGTCATAAAATTTCAAAAATAGTACACCTTTAAGTGCTTATCTTATTGAATCTCCATTTAAATATAAAGACCAAGAGATCATTTTTCAAAATTTACAGGTTGAATGACTGGCTTAGCCAGTCACTCCAGTTGTAAAATTTAAAAAATACCTTTAAGTGGACGTTACACATGACCACTACTTTTTTGATAAAGTTACAGGTAAGTATGATACATTTCGATCAGTGTTTTGTCTACTAAGTGACAAGACATTAATGGTATTTACACGTATATATGCCAACCCTGTCACACATTCACGCATGCATGCACACAAGCATGACAACGCTTACATGTCTGCACGCATGCACACACACTTCCCTAGTGTGGGTACCAGTCAACTGAGCTATATAGTGATCACCCAGTCTGGATGTTTCTTTGTCTGTGTGTCTCTGCATTGTCTACATAGTGCCATGTTTACATATTTCTGGATGTCTAGATCAACCAACGTCACCCTATTGACATCTACATGTCTAGTATCTATTGCGAAAATGAAGTTGATCTGATGAAAAACAACATACTTATACGTTTCATCATATCTACATCTAATATTCACTTCTAACTTCATCATGTTGGTGGGTTGATGAATTTCGCTATACATTGCCATCCATTATGTCCATATAAAAACTAGATTAGTCAGACCTAGTTTCTTGATAATATGTCAATATATGTCTCTAAATGAATCAAAATTCTTGTCTTGTTCTGGACAGATCTCGAATTGTTTTGAATCTATGCTCATAATTTTGAGCTCACCTGGCCAGAATGATCCATTCGTCTGGCGTCCGTCAACTTTTGCTTAAAAACGCTACTCCTCATTTTCAACCTAATTTGGCTTGAAGGACCCTATGGGTCTAGGCTTCAGAACTTGTATGCAGAATTTTAATTACTAATTTGTTCGGGTGAAAAGCTTCATAAAATTTACCGGGATTTGTCAAAACGCTACTCATTAACCGCTGGGCAGATTTCAACCTAATGTGGCTGGAAGGACCCTATTGGGGTAGGCTTCAGATCATGTATACAGAATTTTGATTGTATGTTTTGGGTGAAAATCTTAGATTTTATGACCGGAAATTGTCCAAACGCTACTACTCATTAACTGCTGGGTGCATTTCATCCTAATTTGGCTGGAACGACTATGGGGGTAGGTTTCAGAACATATATACAGAATTTTGATTGGTTAATTTGTTTGGCGACCGTCTTGAGTTTTCCAAAAAATGTCAGGAAATCATTTAAGATGCTACTTCTAATTAACTGCTTGGCCGATTTGAACCAGACTTGGGTGGAAGGACTGTAGGTACGATAGACTTCAGAACTTGTATAAGAATTTTGATTGGGTCAATTTTTCCGGTGGTCATCTTGGATATTCGGAAAATGTTGTTAATCAGTTTACTTCTCATTAACCACTGGGCTGATTTTAACCAAACACAGCTGGAATAGGCGGATAGACTTCAGAATATGTATACAGAATTTTGATTGGTTTAATTTTCCGGTGGCCATCTTGGGTTTTCCAGAAATCCTTTAAAATCTACCCATCCTTAATCAATGACCTGATATCAGCAATATTTTGGTGGAATGATCCTATGGTGATAGGCTTCAATATTTCTAATGAGAATTTTGATTGGTCAATTCTTTACAACGCTACTCCTTATTCAATTGCCAAATATCAATAAAACCTGGCTGGAAGGGTCCTATGGTCATATGTTTCCGAAGTTGAATAAAGGAATTTAATTGGTTAATTTTTTTGATCCCATCTTGGATTTTCCCAAACAAATTCCAGAAGCCTTTAAATCACTTTGTACTACTACCACGACTTACTACTACTACTACTACTACTACTACTACTACTACTACTACTACTACTACTACTACTACTACTACTACTACTACTACTACTACTACTACTACTACTACTACTACTACTACTACTACTACTACATCAATGTCTCAATTTCAACCTAACTTTGATGGAATGATCCTATGACAATAGGCTTCGAGAAAACAAATGAGGATTTGATTCATCAATTTTGTTTTATGGCCATCTTGGATTTTCCAAAAATTATCCATCATGGGTATTTAAATGCAAATAGTTCAGATGCTAATGGTCCAAGTGAGCGTTACAGGCCCTTGTGCCTCTTGTTTTCACAAGTCATATCTTCAATACCCAGGGCTATGATTCTATTTGTATGAGATCCATCCACATTTGTCTGACTGAGTAACATCCCTTGACAAATCTAAAATTGATCAAAATTGTCTTGTCCAGTCCAGTCCAGATCTCGACAAATACTGAACCTACACTTAGAGTAGATATCTTATTTGGAGACAGTATAATGGTGTGGTTTCGGTGAAATTATCCATATTATTCCTGAGTTATCTCCCATGACAGAGTTGAAGAGTGTGAAAAAATGGTTACTGCTCGATTGCATGAAAATGCCTAGACAATATGGATACCATGTAAGAGGATCTTAGTTGTGATCATGTTTCATCTAACTGTTAACAATCTCCAGAGTTTCCACCCCTGATGAACTTAGAATTTATCAAAAGTTTTATGTCTGCTCATAATATTGAAGTCTTGAACCTGAACTTGCAAATCTTTCTCTGGATATATTAACGGACGATGCAGTGTCAGGATTTAATTTTTCATAGATTAGTTTTTATATGGCGACTCAAGTACGAGTGGTGTTTTGTGATGGTGCTCGCCATCCATCCATCCGGCTTTCTGATTCTTGTCAGATTCATGTCTCAAAGGGGTTTGAATCTAATCTCACAATTTTGTTCAGTTGTTATATTAGTGCGTGACGCAGTGTCATGATTTCATTTTGCCTAATTACATACATATATGTCAGGTCTCCCATGAAAACCTTAAAATGTGTCACAAGTTTCTTGTCCGATCCATATCTCGGAGAGTTTTGAAGACTACCCTCGCAATTTTTTTTCAGCCGACTACTACTTATGTTCGAAGTATCATGATTTCATTTCGGCAATATCTGTCCATATTCGCCAGTGTTATTTTAAAAAAATTTCCGTTCCATATCTCGAAGACTATTGAATCTACAATCACACTTTCAGCGAATCTAGTAGGGATATGTGAAGTGTCATGATTTAGTTTCGGCAAAATTTATCCATATTCGCCTTGAAAGATGTTAAGTTTGACAAAAAGTTTCTTGTTCAATCAATATCTGAGACTTTTGGACTTATCACACAATTTTTGTTAAGCGGATCTATAATATTAAGATGAAGTGTCAGTGTTTCGTTTCAGAAACATCTGCCCATTTCACCAGAGTTATCACCGTTGAAAGACGCAAAATTTGTCAAAAGGTTTTTTGCCGACTCATTATCTCTTGAGTTTTTAGCGGGTACATGTATATTCGATGAACCTGCGGTGGTGTCATGATTTCATTTCGGCGGATTCTGTCCATATTTGCCATTGTTATCTCACCTGAAATCCTTAAAATTTGCCAAAACTTTCTTGTCCGATCCAGATCTCAGAAAGATCAATGGATCTATTAGGGCTAGGAGAAGTGTCATGAAATCTGACCATATTCTTATTCTTACATCTCTCTTGAAAAACTTAAAATTCATTGAAAATTTTGTTTCCGCTGGATAACCTAGAAGTGCATAGACACTTTTAGTTAAAATTTAGTACATACATGGAGATAAACTTGTTACAAGATGTCATCAGTTATCATGGCGATTCAGCGAGATCTAGTCGTATCTGCCAGTGTTATCTCCCCTACAAAATTCAAGATTCACAAATACTAACTAAAAATGTATTCACATTTATCATTCCTCAAATAAGTATGCTAGTGAGCGTATGGTGAGTTTCATTAAAACTTCTGTTCTAAAATATTGTCCTCCAATTAACGATATGTCAACTGTTGATGTTTGTTTATCAGAAATGTTTGGATCGGTGGAATATGCCGTCTTCTGATGGCAGTTTCTTGTTCAGTTTTCCCACTGGAATCAGTAGTAAATTCTTTCTGCACCACACTTTGTCATCCCTCATATAGAGATGCCAAACTTGGTGTATGGATGATCTTGGTGTATGCATGCATTGTGGGCTAAAGGTATGCCCCATATCAATAGTAGGTCTGCGTTACCTACTTTTCCTGATTCACTGAACGTCATAGAAAATCACTGGCCATACTGAAGTCTTTCATATAGTATGACCGAAGTTGTTGTGAATAAGATCCAAATTATGTCAGTGTGACTTTCTTTTCATGGTTTACTGTACGTCATAAAGGTTGTGTCCGCCCATCGTTTCAAGAGTTTCACATGATCTCCAAACTTGGTCTATGAATTGATCATGGCTTAAAGATGTGTCATGTACAGTACGCTGCAAAAATAACATTACTAGAAAACACGGAAAAAACTGGGACCATCGCGCCAAAAAAACGGGACAGTTTCCGTGCTGCGTCAGTTATAAGATTTTGATGCGTTAGGAAAAGAAGATTTAGCGCACCAAGAATTTCATTTAGTGCGTGGATGCGTCGAAAAAAGACACCCGTTTTGAAGAAGA
The DNA here is from genome assembly GCA_034401795.1 of Chaetoderma sp. LZ-2023a. Lineage (NCBI taxonomy): Eukaryota > Metazoa > Mollusca > Caudofoveata > Chaetodermatida > Chaetodermatidae > Chaetoderma > Chaetoderma sp. LZ-2023a. The sequence goes on along the minus strand of CM067374.1, from coordinate 125,797,466 downwards.
TTTAAACCGAGTTCAAACTATTTAGGCGCGTTTAAATGTCAAGCAGTTACTGTCATCGCGTTCGCGTATTAATTGTGTTAACGTGACACGGCCTATTTATGTCTACTACGCTTATAAGAAATAATCCAAAACCTATTAGAAAATATTAAGTTATCACTAAATTTCAGTTGTATGCAATTCCATACATTCACTTCTGATACCTGTAGCACTTTTCCCGGAAAAACCCGGCATGTGAGGCTTACGAGTCTGCTATTAACGTACATATTTATTTGTTGTTTACTGATTTTCCAGGCATTTCCTTTGTCTGAATACATGGTATTAACCGTTTAAACCATATTTTTGTAATTCTTTAGCGATCTCGCTATTTGGTACATCCCGGTGCTTTGGTTGTTTATAAAAAAGAAACTGCGAAAGCAATCGTATAGTTTGAGATCACACTTCATCGGTGAATTCCCAAACTTCCCCGATATAGGATATTAATGTTTAAACCACATTTTCGGACTAGCCAAACTGCGCTCACCTCGATATCGCATATGCACTACGTTTGGGTTATAAAAAAAAGGAATTACGCATGTGCAGAGATGTTTTCACTAGTAGTAAATGCCAGGACGACCACGCAAGATAAATAGTTTGTATTTCCAGCGCGTAACATTTTAAAACACGCGTCAAATATATAGCACCTCCTAAATTTAAAATTATTAGCGCATTAAAAAATGTCAGTAGGTTCGAAAAAAATAAATGGGTCAAGACAAATTAGTTGCATCAAAATTGTTTAGGCGTGTCAGAAAATGTCTAGACAACACATTCTATATAGCATTTTGTTTTACTACGCGTTGAAAAAATGGGTGCATTTTTGTTTTCCTTTTGGCGCATTAAAAATGCGTTTTTCGTAAGTTATTTTTGCGGTGTACTGTACCAAAAGATAGGCCATCCTGACCGTTTCATTGTTATTTAACTGAATATCATTGAAAATTCATGTCCAAGTTATAGGTATTCATAGATGTATGTACCATAGCAACACTTGTTGTGTAAATACAGGGTATGCTAAAGGTACATCACATATCAAATGTAAGTCATAGTTTTCTACTTCATGATTCACTATTTTGTAAATAATTTGGCTGAAATGTGTTAAATAGAGCTACATATGTCAATCAAATTATTACCCACACTGCCAATACTTCTTGATGCTATTTCGAAATATACACCTTTTGATAGGCATGCATCCAATATTCATACAATTTATTCATTTTAGTCTAGATTAAATTTTCTATTTACTAAAGTGGAACATTTGAAGCATAGCCAACTTAGTGATGGGAAATTGTGATAAGCAGGTGAAGATACAGAAGGAATAGGCACATTTTTTGAAGGAGAGCGGCTTCAAAGTTCATTTACTTACTTTTATCAAACTGCTTTTTAGAAAGAAAAATGATATGAAATAAGGGCGCGTATCAAAGGTAAGATTGAATGTTGGAAGCAACAAATCCAGTTATAGGTGACGCTTAAACTATGCCACACGAATCATTTTGATCAAAACAGATACTGTCTTTATAAAGGATTTACAGAATTGTGTACTTAATATTAACTAAATTAAATTAAGAGCTTCATTGCAGGATGGAAAACATGATATGCTGTGAAAAGCTGCACATCTTAACAAGCGTCCGCCTGTAAATCAACAATTATACTGTGGAGAACCTGAGATACAGAAAGAAAAGTTGGCTGGCATGGAACTCTGGAATAAAGAAAGAAAACCTTGAATATGTAGTCCGAGAGACGTAATATATACATGTATATAAAACATGGATCAGTATAACAAGAGCAGTCAGAGAGTACAGACCCTCGTTATCCATCTTTGTCACATTGTAAAGGTTTTTCGGATTAGTTAGCAAGGTAGCAAGAGATCCAAACATGCATGTGTGCATGCACACAGTGCACACTCCCCACTTCCCGTTATGGGGCGAGGGTAATTATACATTTACATTTGAAATATATAATGGAGTTTGAAGGTCAAATGTCATGGTCATGGTTACTCAATTAAGAAATTTAATTCCGTTAATAACTCAAGGTCTGCTGAAGTGGTCTTTACCAAATTTGTATATCTCCCTAGGTGGACCAAAGCGATTTATTGACTTTGTGGTCAAAGCTTAGGGTCATGGCAAAATCTGTAAGGAAATTGTGTTAATGTGGATTTTGGGACAGCATATATTTTGACATTATGTGCTTGTTAGCTCACCTGGCCTGAAGGCCAAGTGTGCTTATGCCATGGCGACCATCCGTCCATCCGTTGTCCATCAACTTTTCCTTTAAAGATTTAAATAAAATTTGGCAGGAAGCATCCTTAGGTCATAGGGATCCAAGTTTGTTCAAATGAAGCCGGACGGCCAATTTGGCCGGTGGCCATTTTGGATTTCAGCCGATTTTAGGAAACATCTTTAAAAATCTTCTCCAAAACCGCTTGGGGGAATCGATTCAAAATTCATGAAACATCATCTAGGCAAAGAGCTAAGCCAAGTTTGTTCAAGTTGACTTGATTGACCAAATGGTTTGGCGGCCGTCTTGGTTGACGTAGTTTTCCCAAAAACAACCAGAACTGCTGATGGGATCGGGCTGTAATTTGGGAGTTATGATTAGGGGCCATTAAAGTTTGCTCAAGGGAGGTTAATCTGGCAAAAAACATGGCTGGCGCGTGCCAATCAAAATGTAGCGTGTTTTGCGGCGATCGTGGATCATTTTCCTGCCAAAAGCTCCCATACTAAAGCAATTGGAAATTCTTTTTCTCGAGAACTACTAGGCCGATTTTAATTATATCATATTTGGCAGGAAGCATCCTTATGGCATAGAGATTCAAGTTTGTCCAAACAAAGCCGATGGGACAATTTGGTTGGTGGCCATCTTGGATTTTGGTCGATTTTTAGAAATATGTTTAAAAATCTCCGAAGCCGCGTGGTGGTGGGGGGGGGGGATCAATTCAAAACGCATGTAATATCATCTAGGGCAAGAGCTGCACCAAGTTTGTTCAAGGGAACTTGATTGCCCAAATGGTTTGGTGGCCATCTTGGATAACCTAATTTTTGCCAAAAGAACTCCAGTAGCACTGAACGGATTGAGCCGCAATTTGGGAGATATGATTAGGCACAAGTTTGTTTAAGGGAAGGAATGGTTTACGTCAGAAACATGGCCGCAGTGGACCAATCAAAACATAGCATCTTTGGCGGCCATATCTGACTTGCAAAAATGTCCACAACCTCATTTAAAAGACTACTAAACCACCCACCAACAATTTTGACAAAAATGCATACTGGACCAGGTGAGTGACACAGGCCCCTTGGGCCTCTTGTTGTTCTTGTTACGTGAGCATGTAGTACACTACCTTAGATTACATTTTCTTCCATCTCACTGATAACACAGTAGAGAAATTGATATTTAATAGACATCTCTGCATGGTCAAGGTGGGCAGTGGTCAGAGTGGTTTCCTGATGATAACTCCGCTGCCATTTATCTGATCGCTTTCAAACTTCATAGGTTGATTGGACTAGTTCTGGTAAAGAAACCTATGGAAATCAATGATACATTGTAATCCTATAATACAAAATGGCCAGCAGGCACCGACGGCCATCTTGAAAAATGGTTTCTGAATGTCATAATTTTGGCGTTTCAGCTGATCAAAGGATGAATCCGACCTGTCAGTCAAGTATATGATCTCACAATCAATTATGTGAGCGTAATCAATTTATGTCAGCATCGGTTTCAAAATATTCAACAGGTTAGCTGTATAGTTAAACCATGAAATTTTGATTCTGGGAATTCAGGATTCAAAGTATATAAATTGATCCTAACACTCATGCAAAGCTCATATAGAGATGGGCACGGCATAGGTAAAAGCGGATTCATCCATTGTCCACATTATTAGCTCACCCAAGTTATCTTATGCCATGGCGGCCGGCCATCGCCCGTCGGTCAAATCGCTTCTTTATGGTTAAACCGATTTCAAGCAAATTTGTCTGGATGAATCGTATCCTGGTACACTATGGAACATCTATTCAGAATTTTGATTGGTCAACTTTTGGGAGGAAAATCAGATTTTATGAGAAATGTACTGGAAATTGTCAAAAATGCTACTACTTAGCTTCTTGACAGATCTCAACTAAATTTGCCTGGAAGAATCAATCCTATAGTGGTGGTTAGGTTCTATAGTTTCTATTCAGGATTTTGATTGGCTAATGCAGCGCTCTAGATAAGCAGGGTTTTTTGTGTTTTAACCCAATAAAAATGGCCAATCACTCAATTAATTTTTAACATCATGAGTACCGAAATAGACAATTACCTAATTAGATTCAGTTTTATTGCTAATAATGTATAACAACTTAGCTAAGAAAACCCAATTAAATTGCAAAAACCCAATTTACAATATTTCTTGGTGTGAATTCACCCAATTACTGAAAGGCTTTAGTAGAGCTCTGTCACTGTTTTGTGTGAAAATTTGAAATTTTATGAGAAATTTACGGGAAATTGTCAAAATGCTACTCCTTATCGTTTTGAGATTTCGAATAAATTTGCCTGGACAGATCCTATCATGGTAGGCTCTAAAACATCTATTCAGAATTTTAATTGGTACATTTTTTGGGTGAACATCTTAGATTTTGTAAAAGGTTTACCGGAAAGTGTCAAAACTATCTCCTTAGCTTCTTGACAGATTTCAACAAAATTTGGCTACTAGGTTCCTATGGAGGCAGAGTCTAGAACTTGTATATAGAATTTTGATTGGTCAATTTTTTGGCGATGAAGTCTAGATTTTACGAAAGAATTTATGGAAATTCAAAATACATGTCCTGCTTATTTATCCACTTTGTGAATTAAAAACAATTTGACTGAAAGCCTTCTATCATGGTAGGCATCAAACATCTATTCAGAATTTTAATCGTTCAATTTGTCTGGTGGTCATCTCGTTTAACGTAAAGAATTGTGTATATATTTAAATGCAAATGTTCAAATTGTGTATATATATTTAAATGCAAATGTTTCAAATGGTAATGGTCCAGGTGAGCATCACAGGCCCTTTGGCCTCTTATTTGGAAGTCGATGTAGTTGTTGGTTTGATTTTATTGGCTGCTTCTGCTTTCGTTAATATGTTAATTAATATCAAGTAACCCGTAGCACACTGATGTCGATATTCTGTCTTTTATGGTGTCAATAGCATAGAAACAAGTGTACACTTTTCAACAATTTTGGTGGAAGATGTTGCTGTCTACGACAGCACCATCTTCCACCAAATTTGGTGGAAGATAAACATCAGTTCATCTTTTACTTTAAGGGTTAAGCCTTGCAGAAAAAAAATGCACAAACAGGATTTGAAAAAAGCGGCGTTCTTTTACTCAACTAGCATCACCAGTGAAGGTTCATGGGTTACATAAAATTATTTGTACAATATTTTGTGAAATAAACTGGAATGCGCAGTGCAAATCACACTGCTTTTGCTAACTTTCATGTTCTGCACCCACACCCCTCCCCACACCCTCAACACAGGGTGGGTGGGGTGAGGGTGAGTTGGAGGAGCCTAATGTAAACATCATTTTTCAATCCGCTATCATATGGGTAGCTAAATAACAAATTTGTTTAAATTTCACATATTGCTCCACCCCAGTGACGGAGCCTAATGTAAGCATCGCATCGCTATCTGCAATCATATGGATTACTCACACCATAAACTGGAATGCGCAGTGCAAATCAAACTGCTTTTGCTAACTTTCACGTTCTGTGCTCACACCCCTCCCCACACCCTCAACACGGGGTGGGTGGGGTGAGGGTGAGTTGGAGGAGCCTAATGTAAACATCATCTTTCAATCCGCTATCATATGGGTAGCTAAATAACAAATTTGTTTAAATTTCACATATTGGCCCAGCCCAGTGACGGAGCCTAATGTAAGCATCACATCGCAATCTGCAATCATATGGATTACCGTTAAAACTCGACTAAAGGACACAGTTTTTTGGTCAAAACACATGTACTAGAAAGGGGGGGGGTGCTATATTCGAGAACATTCCTTCCGCACATTTTTGGGTCGAAATTTTTCTTAAAAAGTCAGATTATACCACGGAAATTGAACTAAATGTTACCCTAGCCAATTCGTGCTGCCTGATGACTATGTTTAATGTATACTCCAAAAACACCAAGCGGAAGTGAAATTATTAAATTGGGGCGCCTAAATATTGCTTATTCTTTAATACATATCACTTATTACATCAAAATTAATCCAGAATTTGACATAAAATGGCGTCGAGAAAAGATACGTGTATAAATCACGTGATTCGCCTCCAATCGCAAAAGATCTTTATTCTAATTAGAGCGAGTACTCGGATATAAATATTCTGGACTCGGAACTCGGAAATTGCTATATATCATCATTGCGCGATAGGAACTGAATGTTCCCGTACCTGTTTGATAACCAACTCCCGTTAGCGCATAAGATTACACAGCGCCTCCAATCACAAAAGAGCCAGATAACCAACTCCCGTTAACACATAAGATCACACAGCGCCTCCAAACGCAAAAGAGTCATTACAATCTGTTTCTATCACTCGATTTGGATGTTTTCAAGGAGACATTTTATGCCAAAATTAGATTGATTTTGATGTAATAAACAATCTTTATTGAAGATACACGATATTTAGGCGGTCCTATTTAATAATTTCTCTAACATCATGATAATTTTTAGTCATGCATTAAACATGACCGGATTGATGGTTATTTTTTATACCAATTTTCGATTTTTTAAAGGTACGTTTTTTCTAAATCTAACAGCGTCTTATACTTGAATACAAGAGTTTTTTGGGCGGATTTTGGTCAAATTTGGGACAGCGTCCTATATTCGAGGGCGGCCTTTAGTCGAGAAATTACGGTACTCACATACCAAAGTTGGTTGAATTCAACCAAATTTGACATTCTACCCCCTCCCACCTAGAGCCTAATTTCTCATGGTCGGCACACGATCCACATAACGGTTTTGGTTGAATTGTGGAAAGTTATTTCACATGACATAGCCGGATGGACAGACAGACTGACGGATGGATGGATGGATGGATGGATGGATAAATAGACAGAAGCGATTGCAATACCCTCCTCTTTCAAAACGTGTGTTGATAAACATTTATCTCACTAAATCTGACATTATATATATATATATATATATATATATATATATATATATATATATATATATACCATCTATCCATCCAGACCATCCATCGCACCCATCCATCTACATGTACACCCATCTGTAATATTCTCTTCCGACATGTCCGATATATTTTTATATCACTTATTTTCTCTTCAGCATTAATTTCACTAGTAAGACGTTTTTATTTGCGTAAATTATAGGTGTGGGAGGTTAGAATCGTGGCAACAGCACAAAATGTGGGTTAAGATGGGGCTGTAGAGGATGCCATAATGGCGGTGGCTATTTAAAATCAGTTGTCGATGAATATATATTTTACCAGGACTACTATGCAAAGGATTGCCTCAGAGGAGATTGAGTCATAGCTATTTTTATTTTCACTGAATTAATATATAGATGGACACGGCTAATAAGGCAATTAAGATGGGTGTATGCTCTATCGTTGCGACATTTCCAACTCTGTCAGAAGGATTTGACAGACTAACAGTCCAACTTTTATTCGTTCCAAGTCACAACTTAAAACATTTGATGAATGTAATGTCAGCCAGTTCATGAAATCTGTATTAAGAGCTCTGTTGTATACGGCCGTAATGTACATTGACAATTTCAAGCTGATATTTCAATAAGGTGCCATCAGATTGTTAGGACATAGTCTGAAAACACCTTATTAAAATATCAGAAATCTTGCATATATGTATTTACCATTAATAAAACTACATGTTTTTTGTGTTTGCTGATTTTGCCTGTCTATAGGAGGATGCCATGGAGAGGATGCAAGACCCGGTTTTGAGAGACAGCTGTGATATTCAAACGGAAATCAATGGGAAAAGACATTTTTTGCAAAACCATGCTAAATCAGGGTTCCCACAAGCTTAAAATTACTTGAAAATCCTTGAAAAATGATGTTACATTTTCAAGGCCCTTGAAAGTCCCTGAATTTAGCCAGAATTGAAAACTGCCTTGAAAAAACGTCGAATTTACCAGTCAATGTCCAACATCTCTGGCTATAGCAGACCAAGCGAAAATTATATGTGTATTTTAATCACAGGATTTGCAATTCAGAATTTTCTGTAATCTGTTTATAAAAAGTTGTAATTAAAATGTGTTAATGAAGAATTATGTAGGAGGAAATGATGGCTAGAAAAGGATTTAAAGGAGACCATACATTTAAAAAAGGCCTTGGAAATTATATTTGTTGACCTTAAAAACCCTTGAAAAGACCGTGGATTCAATTTAAAAAAAACCTGTGGGAACCCTGTAAATTGAAATGGAAACATGATATTCAAATTGAAATCAGTGGATGATGTCATTTCCCTACAGGAAGTGTAATATTATCACATAAAATTGTTAATTATTAACCTTCCTGGGTTCTGCCCAGGATGAAATTAGTGCCGGACATTTTTACGGAAATTTTACAAAGTTCTTGAAATAAAGTTTAATTTCAACAAAATATGTGAAAAGTGGTGGTTAAAAAGATAGTTTAGTCTTTAGTGCTGGTTAAAATTGTTGAGTGGTGGCTAAACCCGACCAGTGTGGGCAGAACCCTACATCCATATCTGCCCTACAACAAACTTATGGCTTTCTGGTTATACATGTACCTAAACATTCAGGGATAGAAATGACTATTTGCCCTGGTGCCCGGGACATCCAGTTTTTCATAAGGGCAACAAATCTTTGGCTGTTGATCGTACACCAGGTAGCCCTGATAAACACTAATAGACTAATACTATACTAAGGCCGTGTTCTCACTGGAGAGTTAATCGGGAATAACGCCATACCTCAGTATTGCGTTACGGCGGTTAAGTCTCTAGTGAGAACCCGGCCAAAGTTTTCAACCCCCACTGAATAATGCTGCGTTCTAAGTTATTTGTTTATCTAAGTATTACTTCGAATACCCAATATGCTTAATACTATTGCTGAGTTAATTGTGGCCTTTCCTCCGAATTTACGTGGCAAAATAATAGTGATACTAATTTTATCTTACCATATTTAATGGCAAGCATAATCTGTGGTGGGCATGCGGAAAATGCATGAAATGGCATGATTCCCTGCGGGCGTCTAGATTTGTTCCTTTATTTCTAACCTTGCTCACTGCACAACACATAATTGAGAAATCCAGTTTCTCTTGACATATGTGACAGCATAATCAACTGTTTCACATATAGGCTAATGTCATAATCAATTACGTCATGAATGACGCGATATACAACAAGTTGTACGAATTGTATGTGTACTATTTAATAAACATTCTGGTGAGTATTTTGAAACTAAGTTGACTTGACCCTGCCATAGGCAGCAACAGCACCCAGTCAAATTAGTTTCGAAAATAGTCAACAGCTTACCTGTATAGTCTTCTGGACTTGAGATTCAGAGAGTGTAGGGATCGATCAATCCCAACACGGGAAAAGCATGGTTGGAGCTTAGCTAGAGAGGGACGGGGCATGGCTAAATTTGGATTCCTCTATTTTATAACATATTTTATTCAATGGATATCATGCAGCTTAGATAATGTTAGTTTATTCAATGGATATCATGCAGCTTAGATAATGTTAGTTTATTCAATGGATATCATGCAGCTTAGATAATGTTAGTTTATTCAATGGATATCATGCAGCTTAGATAATGTAAGTTTATTCAATGGATATCATGCAGCTTAGATAATGTTAGTTTGTTCAATGGATATCATGCAGCTTAGATAATGTTAGTTTATTCAATGGGTATCATGCAGCTTAGATAATGTTAGTTTATTCAATGGATATCATGCAGCTTAGATAATGTTAGTTTATTCAATGGATATCATGCAGCTTAGATAATGTTAGTTTATTCAATGGATATCATGCAGCTTAGGTAATGTTAGTTTATTCAATGGATATCATGCAGCTTAGATAATGTTAGTTTGTTCAATGGATATCATGCAGCTTAGATAATGTTAGTTTATTCAATGCCTTAGGGTATAGAGATCCTGATTCGTCAATTTGGTTGGCAGCCATCTTTGATTTAACTGATTTTTAGAAACGTTTAAAAACCTTGTTCTCCGAAGCCGCTGCAGGATCAATTTAAAAATTTGAAACGTCCTCTAGAGCAACATCTGAATCAATTTTGTTCGAGTGAACTTGATTTGATACATTTAAATTTGGGGGAGAGGATTAGGGACTACGGGTCAGTCAAGTTTGTTCAAGGGAAGTTAGTACTTTTATAAACATGGGTGTCATCGACCAATCAGAATTCAGTGTTTGAGGGCCATATTTCTTTTTTATGGATTTTTAAACTGAAATTGGTTTTATGAAGTTTTTGAGTATGATGATTTCAAATTTTACATTTTCGAAACTCGAATAAAGGGGTTGGTGGCCATCATTGATTTTTTTTCCTTCCAAAAAATCCCATAGTAAAGCAATGTGAAATTTAAAATGTCTTCGAGAACCACTGGACTGATTTTAGCCTAATTTGCTAGTGGACATCCTTGGTCTTGTTGCAGTTTTGACCAAACCTCCAAACTTACAGGTGAGTGATACAGGCCCCCTGTTGTTGACATATATGCACATATGTAAAATTTGTATTTCCTAAGAGTAGCATGCCAAACTCAATAACAAGCAGTCATGATTAAACAGGTGATTAATCATAGAAAATGGTGGCCTTGCTGATTGATACATGATAACGGGTCACTTGCGCCCACACCAGTGTTATTTTATGAAGTATCACTCGTCAATATTCATAGCGATAGTGTGTGAGAGTGTATAAGATCATGCTCCATAAATTCATGCGGTAAAGCTTAGAAATAACTTAACCCTTACTGCTCTGATGTCAATATTCTATCTTAATTACCATGTCAATAGCAAAGAAACTGGTGTACATTTTTCAACAATTTTTGTGGACGATGTTGCTGTCTTCCACAGCACCATCATCCACCAAATTTATTCAAAACTGCACCAGTTCATCTTTATGAAAGTTTAAAAATCTAACATCAGTGTAGTACGGGCTAACATGTTTACGAAGCAAGATAAAACATTCTGTTGAATATCTTGAACATAATTGGAGTAGAAGACATTGCTTGCTTGGCTTCCAATCGAATTATGTTCAAATTAGTCAACCGAACCTTTGTTACTAACATGTTGCCGTTTTCTGGGCAAAAAGTTATCTGAGTTGTACAGTACCCGCGACGCCCCAACCATTGGTGGCGCCTCACTTGTAATAGATTGAGGCTAAATATGTATAATTAGTTGATTATGTACCTAGGCAGTTGCGAATAGTGGATAGCGATATGCGGAGGCGACAGGAAATAAGCTGCCAAAATATTGATGGATGACTATGCAATGGTACATGTACCTCTAACTTTAAACTGATTTTTTCACAGACTGTTGTGGGTGGGTGGGGTTGGGGGGGCGGGGTTGTTGATTATAATTGCGTGACATACATGCTTTGCAGGCTTCTGATATATTTTGTTAAACAGTATTCTACTTTTCTCTTGATCGTGACCTGGAAATTCTAGTATCATAATATCCATGCCTGGATGTCAAGTGCTTGTCAATAGCCAGAGATCAGACATGTGGGTGACTATGTATTTACAGGTCATTGGTATCCTATGTAGATTTTTGTTAACACATGACATCACTTCAGCTCGTGTCATTTCACAGATTTGAGAAAATCATACGCATGTTTGTGCACATGTATACTCGTATTAATTTTTTATGCATCATGTGAAAACGCTCCAGGATGAGCGATCACATATTTTCCAAGTTCAACAAACGCACGATCTAGTAAATTGAAATTCTCTAGAGCCAGTAATTGTGGATTCAGTCGGAGAAAATTACTTCATAATTTTCATAGCAATTGCAGAACAGAATCCTAGTGTATAGTTGGATCTTAATAATAGTAATATATTTGGTTTCTCTAGTATGAGTACAGGCTACTGTATCTAACAGATACAGGATAGTCAGTGACTTAATGTTTGTACGTGTAGCCTTGTGAATACACAACTTGTCTTTCTACATGATTGTATGCTTAGTCACCAGTATGACTGCAGCATTGTGTACGGAAATTGTCCAAATCATAGACAATTGTACACATGACACAGTTGAAGAAGATTGTTTATCCTATTCTGCAGACCATTGTGGAATGCAAAATCGTCCTGTCTCTTTAAATAATAAACAAAATACTTTTTGAAAAGAAGTTGAAAGCTTTTTTTGCAGCATTAATATTTATCGCGCCACGATATCATTCATTGGCTGAACTGTGGATTTCTTGTCATCGTTACTGCAATCTTACTGGTTTATTTTACCGTATAAGCATTCAGGTATGTACTACATGATGGGTATGATATGCAAACTAGAGAAAGGAGCTGTGTTAGTCTTGATAAGATAAAAAAAGATTAGAGATGGTACCTGTTGTAGACTAACTTTAATTATTTTGACAAGCTTTCGCACACAGATGTTCTTCCTCAGGTAATGAAGCTCATTTGTGTGCGAAAGCTTGTCAAACTAAATAAATATAGTCTACAAAAAGGTACCATCTCTAATCATTTTTTATCATAATATTTGTAGACTATCTCCATTATATCTCTATAATATGATTACTTTTAGACAACATAAAAATTAATTTTAATATCGTGTCGTCACTGCTGTGGCAACTGTGTTTATAGAACGAAACTATATGTCAATCGGTTTAAAATCCCATTTACTTATACTTGACACATTTTATTGCCAATGTATAATTATATAGAACGTGCACATTTTTTGCTATGTGCAATGTTGCTGGTACTCCAAAACTTCATTAATGAATTCACCTTTCTAGAGTATCCATCATCATCTGACGTCATATGATGTCATAATCAGCTAAGCAGCTGTAGCTTCAAGAGTTTTTGGGTATGCAGAAACAAAACTTAGTGTGTGGATGCATTATGAAAAGGTCAGCATGACATATTTTCCAAATCTTCTCTAAGACATGGGTGTAGGCGGGTGAGACTTGTATTACATTGAAAAGTTGTAATTCACTTTCTAAAACCTGAAAAAAATTGTCGATAACTAAACATGAAAATTCAACAAAATGTATTGTTATAAATTTTTGTCACACACTGTCAAGATTATTAAACATTGGTTCTGCTTAGTTAATTTTCAATTGTAGACCAAGAGAAGATTTTGAACATTTACAACTTTACTGACTAGCTTGATTATAGTCAGTCTTTTCAGCGCTAAATTTTCAAAAAATTGTCTTGGCCTGCAAATGGAATTCTGTTTGAAGTCGAGCTTCGGAAGGAAGAGCATTACTGGTTAAAAATCATATACATGTATACAGTGTATATAGCAAACGCTATTTCATCTCACAACTAGAATGCACTCTAGAGAGATGCTAGCTCACACCTTTGAACTCTGTTTTGACAATACACTAAGTGACCCTGTAATCTTGACATTTGAACTTTTGATCTGAAACAAAAAATTTTGATTCTTAAACCAACCACAATATAAATGTCTATTACAGATGTGCCATTTCTGAGCTTTCTTCAATTGTAGAGTTATCGACGGAAATGTGTATTCCTGTATGCACTAAGTGATGCCGTGACCGTGACATTTGAACTTCTGACATAAAAAAACCTGGTCTATATTTTGCTTCTTACTAACTACAATATGAATTTGTGTTACAGATTTTTGATTTTACCGTCTTGCATTGCAGAATTACCACCAAAAATGTGTATTCCTGTATTCAAATGACCCTTTGACCTCAATGTTTGACTTTCAGACCTCAAACTAAAGTTTTTTCTAGCCACTCATAATATGAATGTATGTGCCAAGTTTTGTAGTGATTGGTGACAGGCAGACTTACGGAACCAACCACAATACTCACACCAACCTTTGACGGTGCGGGTAATGACATTTGTTCTGAAAATGATCTGATGGTCTTGACTTGTTAAAAAGATTTATCAGAAAAAATGTATATCGATAGAAATTTTTTTACAGCAAAATGCTGAAATTTCATGCAATTATGCAAATATGTATGGTGTTTTGAAGTTGCTAAGAAATTAGAATAGCTCAACCTAAAAATATTTCCCTTGCCCTCTTAAGGATGGGACTAGAAAATGCTGATTTACAGTATTTCGTGCTGTATAATATAATTAGTCATGTTAATGACTGTGGAGACAGTCTGAGTTGTGGTGAGGTGCGCGGGATGGTGGAAAATTAAGTGGCCTTTCTAATGGTGCTGTACATGATAGCTAGGGTTAGTTCTAATGGATGCTTAGAATAAATTGTTGCAAAGGAGATGTGGTTTCCTAAATACAGATCATCTGTTACTATCATAGATGAAAGATACATATTATAGGCAGGGACTGACCTACTCAATTGAAATCATTAGCCAGTGAATTAGCCTATTTTGGGATTTCATTAGCCAAATCTGGACTTTCTTAGCCTGACAAATAACCTATCAATCTAATCCTTTATGCTAGATCTTCAGGCTAATAACCAAGTAAGAGATGACGAGCACGTCATGTAAGAAATAAAATATTGGATAGAATTAGATAAGTCATCATGGTTTAAGAGGAACTGATCTACCAACATACATATAAAATCATTAGCCAGTGAATTAGCCTATTTTGACATTTTATTAGGCAACCATGAAAATTATTCTCAAAAGCGAATTGACGAATGGGTAGGTCTGTCCCTGTTATAGGTCTTGACTTAAAAGACGTAGTTTTCTCGGAGGAAACTAACATGCAGCATTGATTTGCTTAGCATGGTAGGTTGAATTGCTTATTTTCTGCTAAACTTCCATGGCAATATTTTATATCTTGATACTCGGGCTGGCAATCGGCAAAATAAATAATTTTGTCATGTAAGTTTAACAAGTTGATTAACTAGGCAAGCAGTCAGAAACATTTGAATTATGTCTGTTCTGTAAAAAAAATTTCAACACGAAAACAAAACTTATTTTTAGTTCACTTGGTCAAGTGAGCTAATATACTGTGGTGACCATCCATCTGTGCATCCATCTATCCATTCATGAACTGTTTCTTTAAAAGACTCATTAACCACTGGGCTGATTTCAACCAAATTGTCAGGAATAACCCTATGACGGTAAACTACCAAAATTTATACAGAAATTGGATTGGTAAATCTTTCTAACTGAAATGCCAATGTTTCAGTTGATCATTCTTGAATCTCTTGTATTTTTGCAGGGGTAATTTTTGTTACGGTCAATCATTCTTGTAAGCGGGTCAAACCCCAATGGTCAAGATTAGTAAAGAGAATTGAAATCCTTGCTAATTAATGCATGCCCATTCACAGGCGAAGACGAAAACTATTTTCGAAAATTTAACATTTAAATAGCTAACTTTATCATCTAGCCACTCATTTCCGTGGTAAAATTAAAAAAATATACTTGATCCGTAAATGGACAATCCTCAAACTACTACAGAAGTCGGTTTTGGCCAACTTGACCATTAAACGGTTGAGGGGAGAGTTTTTTTTATGGTCAGAAGATATTGTTTGCAATCGATAAAACTTGTATTGACAGTATCCAAGAGGATGATTCATAGATGACAAAACAGGATTCATACTGTATTATTGAAATCATTTCATTTACTTGATGTGAACTTCTTTTATTTTCAGCTCATAGGGCTAAATGATTTGTTAATTACTAAATGTTGACAGCCACATAACTAAGTTCACCTGTTCCAGATTGCTGCTTCACATAAGTTCACTGTTTTACAGTGCTATTAGAGCAAGCCTGCAAACTAATGCAAGGTAAGGTTTTATGTTAGATCTTATCATGTTTCAATACCCCTTTACCACATTGATGTCGTTACGGTGAGATTCCCCTAAATCAACACTCAGAGCACTGCTGCTGGCTGGTAAATACAAAAACAAGGAGCTGATCCGCATTGAGTTACTATTGTACCAAAATATGCTGCAATTTAAACCATTCCTGTGATAAACTAAAATCGCAATATTATTAACGTCCTACATCGTTGGAAAATGTATCCAATTGCCTAAACATTAATGTATTATTTTTTTTATTTTTGGAAAATTGTCAGTTATTTTCACATATATAAAACACATGATTACACCTAGGTCCATTACATCAAGTGGACAATAGGGGGCATTTTAAAATTACAATTAACTTATTTTAGAAAAAACTCATACAGAGATGTATAGAAAATTAGTTTAGCTTTCCAACAATGTATGGCTTCAATAATATTGTGATGTAACTTTTTCATATAAACTGCGTAAAGTGTGTTGGTTGTATCTGAACGTAATGGTAAAGTAATACTGTTCACGCGTCGCCTGGCAAGTTTACCAGCCTGAAGTGGTTTGAGCAATGCTTTGTGAGAAGGTATTTGCCCAAAATATGCGAATGTGAGAAAGGTCTATTTGAGAGATCTTTTCCTGTGCTTATACCATGATGATAGAGTTTCCAGTCACTTGAATGTACATGTACACATTCTGATTAGATGAGCTAATGAAACTTAATGATACTAGAATGGACCTTTCCAGTTCATCCATCCATCATGTGACCTCATAATCAACTAAGCGATGTGTGGGATGACGTCATAATTAATTATGGCATGAATGACTCGATTTAGTACATCTTTAATGCGTAATAGGCTGACACGTGCGAATTGTATGTCTTTACCATTTAATAAACATTCTGTTGAATATTTTGAAACTAATTTGACTTGGCGCTGTTGCTTATGGCAGCCACAGCACCCAGTCAAATTAGTTTCAGAATATTTAACAGCTTACCTGTATAGTTTTCTGGAAATTGAGTTCAGGGATCGAGCGATCCCAACAGGAGCTAGGTGTTGTTGGAGCTTAGCTTGAGATGGTTGGGGCATAACTAAAACTGGAAAAGTCCATTGTTTTATTGATCAATAGACAGTAGATAAATGGTGTATTGCGGTGTGTTTATAAACCTATAAGCCTCTTGAACAGTATAATTGAATCAGTATTATGTGAACATGATCAGTTCTGGATTTATTGTCAAATATGTATACATGTATGGGTGTACATTCAAACAGACACTTTGTACCAAATAATTGTGTCTTTTACTCTGTAATGGTGATGATATTTCAAGATAACCAAAATTCCTGCTTAGTGAATGTTCATTTGTGGGCCAAGAGAGGATTATTGAAAAAAATTTACCACGAAATGCCTGACTTGGTTATCGAGCCAGTCGTTCTGTAGTAAAACCTATTAAAATAGGCTTGTCATGCAAATGGACATTTCGCACGATCATTATCGAGGCCGGTTTTAGCTGCTGGCTTGGCCGTTACTTAAGCCATCTGGTCAATGTTGTCATCAAGTGTAATAATTGTGATGAGGCCTACGTGACCAGGACTGGTATACGAGCAGGCGTAAGAGACTAAGAGTCCAAGAACATCAAACCAGAGCGTCATCAATAATATACATCAAGTTTTTAAGATCTAACTGTATCATGCCTAGCACATCTTAATTAACCACCCTATTCGGGCTGCCAAAAGCCATTTCATACAGCACTCGACTATATTAAACCTTTATGGTCAAGCTGGCTAAAACTGGCCACCTTTATGGTTGTCCTGACAAATGTCCATTTTCAAAGACATGTCAATCTTAGTCTTCGAATATCCAAAGGGAAGTAGAATGATCGTTATAGTAAAGATAGCTTTGACATGTTTTAGTAAACCTATTATACTGGGATGAAACGACATTCAGTTTCAACATGCACACAATAAAGAACACTTAATAAATCTGGCGTAATCACGACACTAGACTGGTTAAGCGCATGTGTAGAAACTTGACGCTCCAAATTGGTTGCACTTTGTGGGGAACATGGCCAGATAAATTGCCTTTAAATCAGTTCTTGTTTCATAAGTAAAACAATTAAAACTATTCAGAGGTGAATATTTGCTTACTTAGTATTTATATTTCAAATCATAACCTTGTGTGGAGCGGGATAGCACATGGACTGATAATCATTCCACAAGATTTCACAATAAGCACGACTAGACATTGCTGAGTCGGGTATGAATTTCAGGTGATCTAAATGTAATTTATCCCAAGTAAATAAATCTTTATCTCCAAAAAGTTTAATTTGAGTTTGTCTGCATGTACGTTTTAACTCTTTCATGGTCAAATTTGGTCAAGAAAATTTAAATATCTGCCGATTGAATTCCCATTTACAGGCCAAGAGAATGACATTTTTGAGAATTTATGACTAGAATGACTGGCTCGGTTATTGAGCCAGTCATTCCAGTAGTAAATTTTCAAAAATGTTATTCTCTTGGCTTGTAAATGGGAATTCAATAGGCAGACCATAACAGAGGCCGGTTTTCGCCGGTATGACCATTAAAGGGTTAAGCCAACTCTCTTGACCACCACATTGGTGTATATTTCTCTTGAATACTTTCTGCAGTGCTAGTTATTTTGACTCGTCTTCACAGGTAATGTCTTTGTAACTCACATTGATCCATGTTTAGGATGTTGGACTTCTGGTATTGTTTCATGCGCACATTTGATAATCTACCACATTAATAATAGGC
The DNA here is from genome assembly GCA_034401795.1 of Chaetoderma sp. LZ-2023a. Classification (NCBI taxonomy): domain Eukaryota; kingdom Metazoa; phylum Mollusca; class Caudofoveata; order Chaetodermatida; family Chaetodermatidae; genus Chaetoderma; species Chaetoderma sp. LZ-2023a. Next base: position 125,778,794 of record CM067374.1, on the reverse strand, counting down.
TATGGACCTTGGCTACACAGTTTGAGTGATTATGATTGTGCCACTTGGCCAGCTGTCCATTGCACCATTAGTCTGTACACTGCGTAAACTCGTGAAACACATGGAATTCTTCCAAGTTTAAGGTTACCTACCAGAATGAGATAAGGTGATACCACCCTCGCTTTCTTTCACTAACTCCATCATGTATGATCTTTCACTAACTCCATCATGTATGATCTTTCACTAACCCCGTCATATATGATCTTTCACTAACTCCATCATATATGATCTTTCACTAACTCCATCATGTATGATCTTTCACTAACTCCATCATGTATGATCTTTCACTAACTCCATCATGTATGATCTTTCACTAACTCCATCATGTATGATCTTTCACTAACTCCATCATGTATGATCTTTCACTAACTCCATCATATATGATCTTTCACTAACTCCATCATATATGATCTTTCACTAACTCCATCATATATGATCTTTCACTAACTCCATCATATATGATCTTTCACTAACTCCATCATATATGATCTTTCACTAACTCCATCATATATGATCTTTCACTAACTCCATCATATATGATCTTTCACTAACTCCATCATATATGATCTTTCACTAACTCCATCATGTATGATCTTTCACTAACTCCATCATGTATGATCTTTCACTAACTCCATCATGTATGATCTTTCACTAACTCCATCATGTATGATCTTTCACTAACTCCATCATGTATGATCTTTCACTAACTCCATCATATATGATCTTTCACTAACTCCATCATGTATGATCTTTCACTAACTCCATCATGTATGATCTTTCACTAACTCCATCATATATGATCTTTCACTAACTCCATCATATATGATCTTTCACTAACTCCATCATGTATGATCTTTCACTAACTCCATCATATATGATCTTTCACTAACTCCATCATATATGATCTTTCACTAACTCCATCATGTATGATCTTTCACTAACTCCATCATATATGATCTTTCACTAACTCCATCATATATGATCTTTCACTAACTCCATCATATATGATCTTTCACTAACTCCATCATATATGATCTTTCGCTAACCCCATCATGTATGATCTTTCACTAACTCCATCATATATGATCTTTCACTAACTCCATCATATATGATCTTTCGCTAACTCCATCATGTATGATCTTTCGCTAACTCCATCATATATGACCTTTCACTAACTCCATCATATATGATCTTTCACTAACTCCATCACCTTATTCCATGTGTTTTAGATTAAGTGCCAAGTAATTCAATTTACTTAGAGATAGTTGATAGAGGGTTCTGCCTAGAAATTTGCTAGGTGGATTCAATCATGTCAATGAAACATCACTATTAAAATATATGGAACATTTTGTAAATGATAGGGGTAAAAATATCAAACCAGGAAGGACTTGAGGAATGCTATTTAAACTGGTTCACTAGTTCTCTAAAGTAAATATAACAAAACTAGCTTCCTGTTTAATTGCACAATTTTCCGGCTGCTTTGATGACAAATCTCAATGCAGCATCATACAAATCTCTATGAACCATGTTCTGAGGAGATCAGCTTGGTTCTGTGACTAGTATGGTACTAGGAACTGGTCTCCACGCAGCATCACAGAAATGTGTATGTATTTAATTATTTAATGTGGATAGTGCTGCGTAGAGAAACTTCTGTTGAAATTTGAAGGTGTGTTTTAAAATATTCTATCCAGTACCCGGTACATGTGTATTAATTATTCCTGTCATAAGAAACAGACAATTAAATCACGTAATCTCACAAGTCTATTTTGTATAATCAGTGAATGATGACCGACTTTTGAACTAATGTATTTGATTTGGCCCAATTGTCATGCGGGATAGCATTCATGACTAATGCATTCGTGTATTGTACTACAGTGTTCTTGTGTCAGTCACACAATATGACTGACTACCAAGCCGCTTGAGACTATTGATAATTTAGCAACCGAGCCAAATGAATTGTAATCACTATAAATTTCAGGCATTTTTATGAAAGATGCTAGATTATGAGTTGTTCTACCTTCAAATTCTGCAAATCCAAAGTTTTACAAATTCATTCATGGATTTTCAGTTCTTGGAACCAAATCTCTTTACACCATATCACCCATGCATAACACTTGGATGCATTATTAGAATTTCCATTGAGGTATTGTGCAAGGCCACTGCCTCGGCAGAACCCTGTTTATATAGATTTATCAATTTCATGTACAGAATTCATGGCATAAATTGCTTAAAGTAGATCAATACTAGAATCGATTCTCAGATACACGGCCACTCAACACACCTGAAGATGCAAATTAGAAATTCCACAAATATTAAAAATGTAAACACAAATTTGATGCTGAAATTCCGCATCATTTCACAGAGAACATCAGAGTGCTTCGTTGGTGCATGTGCTTCATGGCTATGTTGACAGATGAATTCTTAGATGTCCTTATCATTTATTGTGGTTTGCATCCTCTGCGCCGATAGCCTTTGAAATTTCTATGCAATGAGGGTTATAAGACTTGTGGCATCAGCATGTAGTCTGAAATGTCCAAGATTTTTAGATTGTTAAGATTGTTCAATGTTCTTTCCAATATAACTGTCTTAAATAAAATAATTAAAATTACTTTCTTGTGCCAAGAACACGTGCGGGACACACTAGTTTGCAGAAGAATAACAAATAGTAACAAATATGGATGACAGCCAGCATAAAGGTAAGGCGACATGGGCTTTGAGAAAAGGTATGGTGAGTTACAAAAATGCAGCAACGGTCAGCATTTAGTAGAAACCATCTAAGCATGTAATGTAAGTTGAACGCCTCTCGTGCCCTCTTTAAACGTACATGCTTTATTATCCCCTCAAAAACGAAGTTCGAGGGGATAGAGGAACGTGTCTGTTCATATGTACGTTTGTACGTTCATTCGTACTGATTGGTTTCCAGACAATAATGTGTGTTTGCCTGCTCCGATTTAAACCAGCTTTAATATACTACTTATTCGAAAAATTATTTGTTTCTGGACAATAACTTGTTTGCCGTCACTGATTTGAACCAGCTTCGGCATACCGCTTAGTAATACGAATACGGAGACCAAGTTCGAATTCCGTCAATTTATATCAAATTTACCCAGAGTTGCCTCCCCTCACACACCGCCCCCCCCCTTTGAAAAAATATAAACATTAATTTGACAGTTTCCAGTCAATAACTCGTGTTATACTAAACTGATTTGAACCAGATTCGGAATATAACTTAATACTACCGAGGGGGATGTAAAGTTTGTGCTTCTTTACTTTTTGGCAATACCCTTGAAAGGGATAAAGGGAGCAGGCATGTGAATTGCCCAAATTCCTAACATGTCATTTGTATTGCTTGCAATGCCTTGTTGATTTTGCAGCTGGTGTGGCAATCAGAGCATATCCCAGAAAGGGTTTCGACCGAGGACATTGGTCGATGGTCTATTTGTTTGGCATGAATATTCAATTATTTATACAGTGGCAACCTTGAAATGCAAATTCAATGATTTCAGTAAATAAGCTATTGTGGTGAAAAGATTAAAAGTTCTAAAGCGTCTGCCATGTAATTGAGGGATGCTTTGACAATCAATGATGGACAGGGTTCATAGCCAGCCACCATTTAATGGTCAAGCTGCCCAAAACATGCCTTATTAGTAGATAATGATCTTTTGCAGTGCGAAAGAAGAATATTTACAATATTTTACCACCTGAATGACTGGGGTTTGATAACCGAGCCAGTCATTCCAGTGGTAGATTCTAAAAATAGTCTTTGCTGCAAATGAACATTCTGAGAAATATTTCAAATTTACTATTAAGCGGTTAGTGCTTGAATTCAAAATTTTCCTTTCAAATGCCTTAAGTGCTTCGTTTGAGCAAATTGACTTGAAGATGATTAAATTTAGCAAACATCTTTGAAAACCTGTATGTATTTTCTGAATACAGTATTTCACCTAGAAGCCTAGGTTTCTATTAGGACAAGAAGTGTTCAATTTCTAAACCAACATCTCCGAGAAAGGGGGTGGACTTATATTAATTTCCTGAAAATAATTTCTAAAAATTATACCACGGAAATTGAACTCAATTTCCTGGTAGAAAATTCTCGCTGCCTTACGACTATTAATGTATACCTCAAAAGCATCATCGCGGAAGTGAAATTATTAAATTGGAGCGCCTAAATATTGCATATCCTTTAATAAAGATAATTTATTACATCAAAATTCATCTTGAATTTAACATAAAATGTCGCGAAAAGATATAAATCAGGTGATTTGCCTCCAATCGCAAGACTTATTTAGAGCGAGTACTAGCTCAGATATAACTATTCTGGACTCGGAACTCGGAATTGTTATATATTACCATTGCGCGATAGGAACTGATTATTATAATTTAGGTCTGATCTAGGGTTGGGCGATTTTTCGATATTATCGTCAATATCGCGATATACCGAATACCGATACCGAAATCGTCATAATTTCGAAAAATCGTAAATATCGTCAATACCGACAGGACGATATAGCACTTTTAACTGTGAGCATAATATAAAGAACTAAGTTAGAAATGTAATACTCTTACCTCTATTCGGTCCAGTAATCGTCTTTAAGTAATAACCCAGTCTTTGTCTAAGGTTATAAAAACTTAATAAACTCCAAAATAATCTGTGTTCATTTAATTCACGGTTTGTTTGCGCTAATAAAATGATTTAAAGTACAAAATAATCCTTTGTTGTTCACTTTTCATAATTACATAAATAGACGACGCCATGTTTTTCTTGCTTCATTCTGAGTATTAGTCAGTGGGGAATACCATTTGCACTACCCACATTCCATTCTGATGACGTCATTACTACAGGTCAAACTATTTGTCCATTAGTCATTGAGCTGCATGGTTAAACATTCTTCTGACCGTGAAAGATTTAGACTTTAAAACTTTTTAGGTCGATAGGAAACCACACACACTTAATCCCTTATCAATGCCAAAGCTTGGAACGGTGGGTGAGGGGGAAGTTAATCTCTTCCTTTACCGTTATACGTTTTTATGTAACTTTATACAATATATTTAGCATTTTTAAGCGAATCAGATCAAAAGTCATTCCACATATAACATTACGAATTTATTCTAAGTGAGAAACGTCCTTAAAATAAAAGAATTTAGGCCTAATTATGTCCAGTCTTCTATCTGTTGTGGCAGTCTTGGCTGCAGAGTTAACTGGGTTAATTTCACACATCCCGACTACGCCTTGAGATCAATGGATAAACCTGTTAAGTAGTGAGCGAATTTGAATAGGTCTAAAATGGAGCAAATTAGTATTTAATATTACAGACCAACTAAAATCTGATATAATTGTTTCCAGTCGTCACGCTGGTTCTCGTTCAAAATCATGCAGTGTTATTTTATTAATTTGCATTGTCTAAGCTAGCGGTGGGCGTGATAACAGCTGTCGGAATTCTGCAGTCTGAATTCTGATTGGCTCAAGTATGATACGGCGGCCAATCAGATTTCGCTCTGCGGAATTCCTTTCTGTGTAATGAAGTTAATGCGTATTCCTTGCTCAATCTTTTGACAGTTGTCTTGAGGTAAAGATAACACAAAATACAACACAAGAACAGAAGAAAATCCTTTATTTTTCTTATTTGTGATGAATACGGTTAGTTGCATTACCTTCGTTGTTTTAAACTGTATATTGAAGGGTGACAATGTGGAATTACGTGTATTAAATATGCGGAAATGGAAATCATGGCGATCTCAATTTACGGTTTCAATGCAACAAATGTAATGGAAATAACTTGCAGACACCACCAATTTGAAATACATATGTTATTCTATGTTTACACCCTAACTCCACACCCCACCCAAATGACGATATATCGTGATACCGCGGTAATTTAATGAGAAACCGATATCGTCATGCCTTGAGCAATATCGCCCAACCCTAGTCTGATCTGAATAATGGGTACCAGTTTGATAAACTCCAGTTAGCGTATTAGATCTCGCGAGAACACGGCACCTCAAAATGCAAGAGCCAGCAGCTCGCCAACATAAGAAGTGGTCTATCTCATTTTAATTCTCAGATTCTGTTTTGGATCATTTGATGTTGGTCGGCATTACAAAATTAATGCGCAATACGAGAGACTGCTTGGTCACCGCTTGGGACTACACAATTGTGGAATAAACTTTATTATATCTTGAACATTCATGGCTTACTACTGTTAGTGGTAATTTAACAGCTGGCCGAGATCTACAAATCCAAAGCCTGTGTTGATTTCTAGGAGTCAGGGAATGTATCAAGGCAGAGATCGATGTAAAGTAGAGTGATCCAGTGACACGATTGTTATTATTATACACGCTATGCTTACAAAAGATTTTTTCCCGATACAAATTGCTGAGTTAGTGGGTGGGCTCCTAATACAGAGTTTTGCCATTTTGAAACTGCTAAGAGGTCATTGGAACTTGTATGTCAAAGTTAGGGGGTGAGTTTCTATTAGAGCATAGGCTTCAGTTAGGCGGAAATATGGTATTTACATAATCACTAGCTTTTAAAAGGTATGTGAAAATGGTTTCTAAAGATCTTAAAAAACATCCTCGAAAATTAAGTGCTTGAATTTGCATTTTTCTTGTCGATGAGCTCTGCAATACAGATACATGATGATCAGAAGTGATGACTGTAAACAAAATAAACATCTTGTCTTGCAGACAAAGCTGAAAGTGAAGGTATTGTATCCCTTTTCTAATGGTGTTACCAAAGTTTTTGCATTTCCCCACATCTCCATATCTTTTTGTGACTGATACGGTTAAAATTATTATTGTGACCTTTGTATAAACTATGCTCTCATGTTTAACCCTTGGCACTCTGATGTCAATATTCTAACTTTTATTGTGTCGATAACAACGAAACTGGTGTACATTCTTCAACAATTTTGGTGGAAGATGTTGCTGTCTACAACGGCACCATCTCCCACCAAATTTGTTGAAAAATGAACAACTCATCTTTTAATTTAATTTGAAAATTTTAATTTTTGACACCAGAGTGATAAGGGTTAGGTTTTGTGTTTAGCCGCGTATGTTGCCGTTTCAGAATGTATTAATCTTAGTGGAGCTTTGTTAGCTTTCAGAAATGAGACAGCTCAGTACCATTAAATTCATTATGCGAAAGATTAAGAATAATATTAACATGTCACAAAACCTCGTATAACATCTAACTCCACATCTTGATCCGTTTCAGGATGAGCTAATCAAATTTGCAACATAATTAGCCTGGGAGTCGGCGTGTTGACTTTGGGTCACTCAACCATTGTGGTCTATCTTTTGCATTTTGATTCCTATGTCACCCTACATGCACATCTGAAAAGTCTAAGAAAACTGTACATCAGTATGGCAAAAGTAAATTTTGTGTCATCTGGGTGCAAAAAAAATTGGGGTCCGTACCTAAATTTCTTTGTGGCAAATCACTATGAACCTTTATAAGAAATTTTCCTTGAAGAGGACTAAGATCCCTTATGGAATTTCAGTTCAAATGTCATTGGCAGGGTGACCGTTCAAAAACTGGCCATCAGCCTCTTAGCTCATTCAATTCCAATGATGACTACAGGCGTCATAAATAAAAAAGTTTTTCGATCCCAATGACGACATAGATTTTAGATAAGAGGGTGTGTCCGCTTAGAAGGTGTGTTGGCAAAACGAATGCTCATTGGTGAAAACTAATTTCAGCAGCCAATAGAAAATTATCTGACCTTTAACCCTGTACCTCATTCATATTCATGTCCAGTACAAAGATTTATGGGAAATTTACTTTTACTTCCGACGAAAATTACTGCAAAAATCAGCGTCATTCCTTAGTCCGCTAACCAACTTTGAACGATTCGTGCCGCTAAATTTGAACAATTTAAATAGATTTGAAGCAGGATTTATCTGAACATAGTTATAATTTAGTGTTTCCTAGCGGGATTAGTCAGGATTCTTGTTTTTTATTATGGAAATCGTGATATTTAGACAGCCGACCTCGGTCAAATATGTGAGATCGTCATCTTTGATATGAATTCAAATTTTACCGGTCACTATATTATCCGACTCAATCCTTTAAACATCAGTCGGGTTTGTTAAAATCATCATTGACATCCGCATTATAAGAGATTTTACTAACGGATATTGAAGATTTTGTGAAATTTCGTGATTGAAGTAATGAGATATTAGTTGAGAAGACACCCATATTTTAATGAAAATTTAAGCGTTGCCGTTGTTTACCAAATTCGCGCTAAGATTTAGACCTGTGAATAGAAATACATGTACCAGATAAACAAGTAGGCGGAGTTGTAGCTGAGTCCGCTAAACGGTTCCTACATTCCACAACAGAAATCACGGAGTCGCATCACTGAACATTACGTCAGCTCATGCATATTAATGAGCGATAGAAATGTCATTTTTAGAGGAATTTATTATTTCCCGTGATTTGTAGACAAAATCTCGCAAGTATATTGAAAACACCGACTGAAATGAATTAATTTCATAGACAGCAACCGATTTCTATCAGATTTTCTCAAATATTCAGTGATGAATCGAAGTTTAACAAATTAGAAAACTACTAGGTCAACTTCTAGGGTCATGCCGGTTGACTCTCCACAGCCTGTCAGAGACTGACTAGTAAGTGCAATACAGCTTAGAAATAACTTAATAACATATTTCCAAAACAAAATAAAATGTCGGCCCTACTGTTGAGTTATTTTGAACATTATTGGATCGGAAGACAATTGCTGCCGTAATCCAATTATGTTCTAAATATTCAACAAAACATTTCTTACTAACTTAAACTAACTTGTTTTTGTTTTGGAAACATTTAAACTTATTTATCAGCTGCACTGTACAACTAGTCGTTTCAAACCAGACATATATATTAGGAATTTTTATGAGATTTTGAGAATTATGATGTAAAGAATGTCAAATTGAGACACTGTAATTATAACTACACACACCTTGGAATTTTGTCATATCACATTTAGGATTCAATTGTATTATGAGGTTGAGGTTGGGGTATCCTGAAAGGGGATGGGTGGAGGTGTGGGTGGGGTGGTGTTTTGGGGTTGGTGGCATTAGCCAGTGTCTGAGAGTGCTACCCACAAAATCTGAAAACGGGATGATCTGAGAGGTTATTCCCTGCATTCTGGCTTATATGATAAACAACACTTATCTTGCCTCCAAGCTTTGCCTATAATTCAACAGTACCGCTTAATATTTTTAAGTAGGTTTTCCCCACCACAAATCTATTACTTATTTGGATCAGCCATTGTCTATGTGTACACATGGTAGGGAGCTGCTGTGGTCTGTGATGGGCAACAAAACTTCAAAGTTCTATGTTCTAATGTAAGTCTTATTCCTAGACATCTTGATGCCAGGCCTTGTTCCACCTCAAATAAGTTATTGATAATTTTATCAGATTTTTTGAGAGAAAGATTTTCCCCAAGTCTATCAACCATATTATTTGATTATTGACCTACAACATTGTATACACGGTCAAGGTGCTTTATTGTGCCAACAGTAAATTAACAGTCCGTGTTGTCCATCTGTAAGGCAAGGCCATTGATTGATCACCCAACATAAAATATAACAGCATGAGGCATAGCAGTGTAGTATAAAAAGGACTTCGGGCATATAAGTAAAGACAAAGTAACTGTTTATTGTTATTTGTGGTTTATTTTTATTTGCCAGCTTCTATATGATCAGTACTTATTAGTTCACCTTGCCTGAAAGGCCTAGTTAGCTTATGTTATGTCGATTCCGTCGTCCGTCCATCTGTCAACTTTTCCTTTAAAAGGTTTCAAGAACCACTTCGTCAATTTCAGCCAAATTTGTCAAGAAGCATGCTTGGCTCGTAGACATCCAAGATTGGTAAAATGAATTTAATTGGTCTATTTAGGCAGTGGCCATCTTGGATTTTGCACTGTTTTTACAGTTTACACATTTCATTCTCTGAAACCGCTTGGCTGATTTCTTTGGAACTCGAGAAACATCATCTAGGACTGAAGGGCTGAAGAAAATTTGTTCAAGAGACCCTAATTGGTCAATTTGTCTGGCGATCACCTTAGTTTTCAGTTAAAAAAGCCAGGAAATTGGTAAAGAAAACCCTTCAGTAACCATTGATCTGATTTAAGCCAAACAAGTCTAAAAGGATGCTAGTGTGATAAGCTTGATGACGTATACAGAAATTTGATTGGGTGCGTTTTTGTGGTAGCCATCTTCCACTGTCCTGAAGGCCAATCTGTTGAATAATCAGCTGAGGATTATACATATTATGTACTGTTAGAACCCTTTAACACTCAAGCCAACTAAAAATGCCTTCTGCGGTGGTCTTGGTAAATGTTCATTTGCAGACGTAGACATGGCAGAGAAGACAATCTTGGAAAATTTACGACTAATGACTGGTTCTCTAACCGGAGCCAGTCATTCGCATGGTAAATATTAAAAAGTAATCTTACCTAGCTTTGCAAATGAACATTTAAATAAATTTGAGGGTTACAGGCTTAATTTATTACTATTCAAGCTGCCTTGGTGGTGGTGTTAACCCTAAGAACCAGCATATTCCATTGTATATAGACTAATTTACAAAATATACATTAATACAAACAAGATTGATTTGTACAGAGAAACTTAATTCATACACAATTGAATGTCACTAAAGATGATACTAGTGTCCGGCTTCTGCTCCATCAGAATGAACATCTATTGATAAAAAAAATTGAGTGGAGGGATCTTGTAAAGATCGATAACCTCTCAAATTGCCCATGTACAAATGTACCAAGCAGACTCATAACAAATAGATATGCATATACATGTACATATCAGATAATGTCTGCCTCTACAGTACAGCTTATAAATAGCTTAACATGTTTACAACACAGACAGAAACATGTTCATTAGTGCAGTTTTGAACATGATGTAAGAAATGTTCTTTTGAATATTTTGAACATAATTTAATTGGAAGACACTGCTTTAGACAGCATTATCTTCCAATCAAATTATGTTCAAAATATTCTACGGTATGTTTTATTTTGTTTTGGAAACATGTTATTTCTGAGCTATACTGTACATAATTATATAGAATTTGATGGGATATGCTATAGAAATGTATCTCTGTCAGGTGTTTCCACACTGTGGAGCTGGCTGGTGTACATGTGCGAGGTTAATATTTAAACCATAGTTTAAATTCTTTAAATAAAAGTAGAGGGATTGAAATTAAGACATTGTGGTGTGACTGGTCATGTGGCCTAGTAGCAATTGACCATCATAGTAAGCCTTACATCGATACTAAATAATAGTAATCACAGCACTTTTTCAAATTACCGTACATCCCCAGAGATAATCCGCGAGTGTGTATATTCCGCATCCCAAAATTGGACCCAAATCGGCTTGAAAAATTCTTGTTTTCGTATGTAACCCTCTGCGATTTTGAGAAACCTGAAGTACTCACGTGGTAGCAAAATGGTAGTCTCCATAGAAATTGCTTGCTATCGTTGGCAGTGAGAGCCGGTTTGCTCGAGAATAAGCGTTGCTGTGGTCGGTAATTGTTTCACTCGACAAAGATTCTGAACAAACGATCTGGGACATGATGTCCATCTGCGCTGGCTTTAGATTTAATTACATTTTTAACCCTTTGACACTCATACATTGTATCATTAAAAAATGGCTTCTGTAGCAGTCTTGAGAAATGGTAATTTGCAGATCAAGAGAAGACTATTTTTAAAAATTAACACTGGAATGAGTGGATCGATAACCGAGCCAGTCATTCCGGGGGTAAATTTACAAAAATAGTGTTATTGGTCTGCAAATGAACATTTTCTATGAGAAAATTAAATTTTTTTCAACAATTATGAGGGTTAAATATGAGACATTATGACTAATTTCATGAACACATGTACATTATACCATTTGTCAAGTCAATCATACAGACAAAATACATTGCGATATATAAGAGATATTCAGTTAACCTTTGATCCATGAATTCCCCATAGATCTCGATTACAAGACAGTAATACAGGAAAGCTGGCTAATATTAACCCTCATGACTCTGATGTTAATATTCTATCTTTTTACTGTGTCGATTGCAAATAAACTGGTGTAGATTTTTCAACAATTTTGTTCGAAGTCAATTTTCTCATAGAAAATGTCCATTTGCAGACCAAGAGAAGACTATTTTAGAAAATTTACCACTGGAATGACTGGCTCGGTTATCGAGCCAGTCATTCCAGTGGTGAATTTTCTAAAATAGTCTTCTCTTGGTCTGCAAATGGAAATATCTCAAGGCCATTTTTGGCTGCTATGATTGTTAACGGGTTAATATGGCTGGAAGGTGTCATATTAGCTTCAAAATATTCAACGGAATATGCTATGCATCGGAAAGAATTTAACTTTTTGCAGGAATTTATGAATGAAAAGGTTAAATAATTTAAGCTAAAGAGATTGCGATTGTTTTTTGTTTCTAATTGCTTCAGTTTACTTTCAGGAGCAGGTTACAACGTCTAATAAAATTGTGATTTAAAGTCAATTATTCCAGTTTGCTTACCAACATAGGGTATTTCATATTAGTATGTGTATACTATGTGTTTTGTTTTTGACAGGATGAACACGATAGCATCGGTCTGTGCGGAGACCGACGTATGGGTTGATGTGTTATAGACATAATGCTGATTAATGGTGGTAATGGTCCACACTGAGACAGGGTTACAATGGATCCTTCGTCTGGGGCATGTCCCGGTTACCTGATATTAAGCTGAGGTATTAATCTTGCAGTGTTAACCCTAACCCTCAGATTTGGTCAAAGAATTTTTAATTGTCATAAAAAAGGTCCATTTGCAGACCAAGTAATTAATTTTTGAAAACTTATCACAGGAATGACTGGCTTGCTTATCAAAAATACGCTTCTGCTGTTCTGCAAATGAATATTTCTCAAGACCATTGCAGAACCCGCTTTGGACCAGCTTGAGTGTTAACCCTTTAGCACTCATCAGCCAAAAATGTCTTCTGCGGTGGTCTTGAGAAATGTCCATTTGCAGACCAAGAGACTTTTGAAAATTTACCACTGGAATGACTGGCTTGACAACCATGCCAGTCATTCCAGTGGTAAATTTTCAAAGTCTTCTCTTGATCTGCGGATGGAAATTTTCTGTGAGAAAATTGGATTATTTTTTTTTTTTACAAATTTGAGTGTTAAAGGCGTAATGTGTTGCCTTTGCTTTTACACATGTGATTTGAAGTGATGTACACAAGCCACACATACCTGTATGTGATCAGACATGTCTTTGTCAGTAATGATTTCATGTAAATGTACCTCCTACAGTTGAGGTACAAATCTTGTGAAGGTTGGTAAATTTTACTAAGCCGACCTCACTATGGGCATGTACCTTTTTTCTGTGAAGTCTTCATATTCACCACAGTTATATCCCATAGAAACCTTAAAATTGACCAAATTTATCAAAATTTTCATTTGTGTAACATATCTCGAAGAACTTTAACTGACACACATTTTTTCATTGGATATGTTAGGTGGAAATGTAGTGCTATCATTTCTGTATTCATCAGCGTTCTCTCCCCTATTAATTTGTTTGAACTATCTATACCTATATGGGAAAGACATGTCACTTTCTAGCATTCATGTACGAATCACCGGATCATGTCAAAGTGGCTTCAAATGTGGACGTAGCTGCGCAGACAGTGTATGGGCTCAACGCATGCTTGTCTCGGTAGTCATGTCCAACCACTGGGATTTCCACAAAATGGGCATTGACATGTCATGAGCCTTCGACACAATTAAGTGCTCAAAGATCCTAGATGTACTACGCCAGGCCAGTTGCAATGAAGATGAGCTACGACTAGTGAGACTACTGCTTGCAGACACCAAGCTGAGAATATGAGTCAAGTCGGTGAATTCTGTAGAGTTTGAGACATCAATCGGCTCCCCACAGGGAGATGGTCTATCCCCTGTTCTCTTCACCTGTTACCTGGCTGCTGCATTGAAATCCGTGCGGGAAAATTTCACAAGAAAAACCCCCCTCCCCCGGTGTCAATACTGGGCATGCCGCTAGAGATGGAATTTGCCGACGATGTGGACTTTATAGATGAGGAAAAGAAACCCCTTGACGAACATCTCCCAACAGCTGCAAGCAAACTTAAAATTGAGAATCTCTATGAATGAATCCAAAACAGAGTTCACCCACATATACCTATCTACAAAGCATGAAGCTAAAGAAAATGATGATCCACTCTGTGGCGGCAACTGCTTTGCAGTACTGCTGACATTGCTGCACGCTGCATCATGGGAAAATAGCTTTCCAGTCCTTCTGGAAGCTATGGATTTGTAGATCAAAGATGCCCTTGGTAAAAAGACTACGTCTGTACAATGCAACCTGCGTATCCTTGATGATGTATAACTGTAACAGCTGGGCAGCTCCAAAGGCAGCTCTAGACAAACATGACGCCTGCCACCGCAAACACCTACGCTCCATCACTGGACACTGATTTAATTTCCAACGATGCACTATACAAGATGTGTAATACGCTGCCGCTGTCTATAAAAGTCGCCCAGCAAAGATGGTCCATGTTTGGCCATGTGCAAAGGATGCCAGAAGACACAGCAGCACAGAGGGCCTTGGAATTCGCCCTACTCGGAGCCAGCAAATACAGAGCCAGGAGAGGACGTCATTGCATAAATCTGCTAAGCGTGCTACGAGGTGACCTCAAGAAAGTAGGATTAGGTACACTCAAGTCAAGAATGGACCTGAGGAAGCTAAGGATTTGGGCTGAGGACAAGACACAGTGGGCAAAAGCGAAGAAGGACTGATTGAAGCTGTAGGATGTTTCTACTACTACAGCCGCAGAATACAGTAATCATACATACATGTACGAATATCTTTAAAACTATTTCTAATTATGATATTTTATTTTCAGAGACGTGTTTGAGCCGGCAAGAATATCCCGAGCTGTCAGCCTGACTACGGCATGTCCAGAGCCACATGCGGGTAAGTGAGGGATCTGATCTGTCGCTCAAGTATCTGACATCGTAATCAAATGCGCCAGATGTTTGCTAATGCCGCTTTCAAAATAGTATAGTTCCTTCATGAAAATCGAAGTCCATCACTAAATTGATGATTCCAGATTTACTATTTAATAAAGATTCTGTTAGGTATTTTGAAATTAATTTGACTGGGAGCTGTTGCTAACATATGTAACAACAGACCCAATTGAAATTAGTTTCAAAATATTCAACAACTTACCTGTAGTTACCTTGAAATTTTGATTGTGGGAATTTAGGTTTCACGGTTTCAAATGTATTCCGACATGCCTGAAAAGTCGACAGAACTTGACTGTAACTGTCTCCCGAGTCACTAACCACGTAGTGTAGAGAGCACTGTCAATCATGTCTGTAATGATCTAGTCTCTAACCACGCAGTGTAGAGAGCACTGTCAATCATGTCTATCAGGGTTCGCACAAAAATGAATAGTGCTTGAATATTGCCACTTGCCTTGAAAAGTGCTTGAATTTTGTGTCAACCTTGAAAAGTACTTGAAAACGCATGAGCTGCCTTGAAAAGTGCTTGAATTTGACAAAAATGATGCACCCCCTATGGTTAACCGCGAATCACCGAAAAAAACAGTCTTGGCGTGATTAAATACCTTCCTTATAAATATATTTTAAGACCAAATTTATGTACCAAACAACAAGGACGGGAGAAAATGCGCATCAATTTTGTAACGCCGATCAACATTAAATGATCCAAATTGAATTATTACGAACGACAATATAGTCGGCTTCTTAAGTTGGCGAGCCAGCGGTTCTTGCGATGGGAGGCATCATGTTCTCGCGAGATATACGCTAATGGGAGTTTATCAAACGGGTACCCATTTTTTAAAATCAGTATAATAATCAGTTCCTATCGCGCAATGATAATACATGGATATTCCCGAGTTCCGAGTCCCCGATTCCAGAATATTTATATCCGAGTACTCGCACTAAAATAAACTCTTCAATTGGAGGCGAATCACGTGATTTGTATTTTTTCGTGGCGCCATTTTATATCAAATTGTGGATTAATTTAGATGTGATAAACGAGCTTTATTAAAGGATACGCAATATTTAGGCGCTCAAATCAAATAATTTCACTTCCCCGGTGATGTTTTGAGGTATACATTAAACATAGGCGTAGGCGGTGGGAATTTTTACGGGAGAAATTACGTTGAATTTCCGTGGTATCAATTTTAGAAAACTTTTGGGAAAACTGTAATATAAGCCCACCCCCTTTCTCAGAGATGTTTGGTTGGAAATTGAACACCTCTTGTGTAAACTCAAGGAGATCGATCATTTGCTTCAAATTTTGTTGTTCGGATTGGGAAAATAGTCCTTGAAAATGATATATATTGTCCTTGAAAAGTGCTTAAATAGTGCTTGAATTTGATTTTCCCAAACCTGTACGAACCCTGTCTATAATGATTTAGTCTCTGACCACGCAGTGTAAAGAGCGCTGTCAAAAATGTCTATAATGATCTAGTCTAACCATGCAGTGTAGAGAGCACTGTCAATCATGTCTGTAATGATCTAGTCTCTAACCACGCAGTGTAGTGAGCACTGTCAATCATGTCTGTAATGATCTAGTCTCTAACCACGCAGTGTAGAGAGTGCTGTCAATCATGTCTACAATGATCTAGTCTCTAACCATGCAGTGTAGAGATCTCTGTCAATCATGTCTGTAATGATCTAGTCTCTAATCCCGCAATTTAGAGCATGGTCAATCATGATCTAGTCTCAAACCACGCAGTGTAGAGAGCACTGTCAATCATGTCTATAATGATCTAGTCTCTAACCACGCAGTGTAGAGAGCACTGTCAATCATGTCTATAATGATCTAGTCTCTAACCACGCAGTGTAGAGCACTGTCAATCATGTCTGTAATGATCTAGTCTCAAACCACGCAGTGTAGAGCCCTGTCAATCATGTCTATAATGATCTAGTCTCTAACCACGCAGTGTAGAGCACTGACAATAATGTCTATAATGATCTAGTCGTTAACCACGCAGTGTAGAGCCCTGTCAATCATGTCTATAATGATCTAGTCTCTAACCACGCAGTGTAGAGCACTGTCAATCATGTCTATAATGATCTAGTCGTTAACCACGCAGTGTAGAGAGCACTGTCAATCATGTCTATAATGATCTAGTCTCTAACCACGCAGTGTAGGGCACTGTCAATCATGTCTATAATGATCTAGTCTCAAACCACGCAGTGTAGAGCCCTGTCAATCATGTCTATAATGATCTAGTCTCTAACCACGCAGTGTAGAGCACTGTCAATCATGTCTATAATGATCTAGTCTCTGACCATGCAGTGTAGAGAGCACTGTCAATCATGTCTATAATGATCTAGTCTCTGACCATGCAGTGTAGAGAGCACTGTCAATAATGTCTATAATGATCTAGTCTCTGACCATGCAGTGTAGAGAGCACTGTCAATAATGTCTATAATGATCTAGTCTCTGACCATGCAGTGTAGAGAGCACTGTCAATAATGTCTATAATGATCTAGTCTCTGACCACGCAGTGTAGAGAGCACTGTCAATAATGTCTATAATGATTATCTTGATAAACACTAACCCTTTAACCCTCAAATTTATTCAAGAAAATTAAAATTTTCTGATAGAAAATGGCCATTTGCAGACAAAGAGAGACTATTTTTGAAAATTTACCACTGGAATGACTGGCTTGTCTTCTTGGTCTGCAAATTGAGATTTCTCAAGACCACTGAAGAAGGCATTTTTGGCTGATATATGAGGGTTAAAGGGACACTCATCTCAATGGAAGAATCTAGTTTTTTTATCAATTGTATGTCATAATCAACAATGTCACATGTAGGCTGACGTCATAATCAATTACGTCATGAATGATGTGCTTTATTCAGTCATAAACGCTTAAAAGTCTATCAAGTTGTATGAAATATTCAACAGCTTATCTGTATACCTTCATGGAAATTGATAATCAGGGAGTTCAGGGATCGATCCAGGGATCGATCGATCCCGAGGGCAGTGTGGGTGGAGCTTAGCTAGAGATGGGTGGGTATAGCTAAAACTGGATTCCTCCATTGTTATTGGTCAACATGATGGACATAATCGCAGTTGTGCACCTCCATGCCTAATCACCATGGTAATGCGCTCATCACTAATATCTCTGCACTCCTCCGTAGCTGCTTTGGCTGCTCTCTCTCTCTCCCAAGGTCATAGATCTCCAAGCTCCTACACGGCAACAAGGCTTGCATATTTTATCGTTAACCTTACTTTGAAAGCTGATGTACAGGTATTTGTATATATGAATTTCTATTCTTATATTGTGGTGTCTGTCCATACACTTTTTCTTTAATCGACTTCTCAAGAACCACTAGGCCGATTTTAATTATATTTGGCATCCTTGGGGCATAGAGATCCATTCAAATGAAGGCGATTGGCCAATCTGGCCGGCAGCCATCTTGGATGACCTAGTTTTCACGAAAACGACTGCTCCAGAACCATTGAAGGGATTAAGCTGAAATTTGGGAGATATATTTAGGCACTAAGGCCATTAAACTTTGTTCAAGGCAAGTTTATATGTCAAAGAACATGGCCATCATTGACACATTAAAATGTAGTCTATTTGTCGGCCATGTTGGATCTGTTTATTTGATGTGATTTTGAAGTTGAAATTAGTTATATATATACTGAGCCAAAAAAGTTTAGCAACAGTGAAGTTTGGTTTGTTGTATTAAAACTATGCGTCCATTTATAACCAAATTTGCAGCCATGTTTCGTCAATGTAATGTCTCGCTGATCATGAAGAAATGCAAATCATTTCTTGCATTTCTCGGCTGCACGCTTACTGCATGTGAAAATGCATGTTTTATGCACTGGCCCACATTGACGGGTAGCGAAGGCAAAAATTCACCATATTGCAAAAGCAGATAACGAACGTTAACAGAAAACGCTTAAAAGTTTACCCTACCGAACATGGGCCGCCGCCCAGGGCTACCCGAAAATCAGCGCCATGAAGCAATGGGAAGACTCACTGCTGGGCAGCATTTTAATGTTCACGCCTCAACCATTTCCCGTCTCCGCCAATGTGAGCAGGAAACTGGACATGTTAATGACCGACCACGATCTGGCAGACCGAGAGCAACAACACCACGAGAAGACGTCATTATGTCATTATTATACTTAGTGACGTCATCACAACGTCACAGGTTTGAGACTGCGTCGCGGCTGTCCCGTAATTTGCACACCGCTACCGGCACTACAGTGCATGCACAAACTGTACGAAACAGACTCCATGATGCTGGACTGCATGCCCGTCGTCCACTTGTTGCTGTTCCGCTTACAAAGCGTCACATTGAGAATCGGTTTGCATGGGCAAGAACTCACCAGTGATCGCGTGCTCAACAATGGAGCCACGTTTTGTTCAGTGATGAGTCTAGGTTTTGTGTGGATGTGGTGGATGGTACGCAACGGGTTTGGCGACGTTTAGGAGAACGGTATGATACAGCCAACATCATTCAGCATGACGGATTCGGTGGTGGCAGTGTCATGGTGTGGGCTGGAATCCATGAAAATGGCAAAACCGATCTTATTGTGATTCGTGGAAATTTAACGGCTCAACATTACTGTGAAGAAGTTGTCGCCCCTGTTGTCATCCCTTTTATGCAGCATGATGTAGACTTTATGTTCCAGCAAGACAACGTCCGTCCTCATTCAGCTAGGGTCACCAGTGATTTCCTTGAGGTTAACAACGTTCCGGTGTTGGACTGGCCAGCGCGATCACCGGACCTGTCTCCTATCGAACACGTGTGGGACATTCTTGGCCGTATGGTGCGTGAGAACCATCCACATCTTCACAACGTGCGGGAGCTGGAAGCTGCACTGCTCCAGGAATGGGATGCGATTCCTCTTCGTGACATCAGGTGCTTAATTCGAAGCATGAGAAAACGATGTATGGCGCTGGTTAATGCGCGTGGAGGTCACAACCGGTATTGACAGCTCAGTGTCATTATTTAAATTGGACCCTTCCGTTGAATGATGCCGTGTTAAAGGCGCGATGCTAGCATTACAGTAACAAGAGACTGTTGTTCAAATTGGAAAATGACCTATCAATTAAATAATATATTTGACTCAATTTATTGTATTTGTTAAATAACATTTATACAGTAATATTCTCAGTGTTGCTAAACCTTATGCCGATATCAGATTTGGCACTTTAGAAACTGTCGGGTAAACGGTTTGGCAGCCATCTTGGATCATTTTCCAACAAAAACTCATACTAAAGCAATTAAGCGATTTAGGAAATTTAGTCTTCTCAAGAATAACTTGACTGATTTTAACCAAATTTGGTAGTACACATCCTTGTTCTTCTTGCAGTTCTGGCCTAACCTTAGGGTTCTACATATACGCGATGACCTTTCTAGTTGAAATGGCTATGTTCCAGATCAGCAATAAAGGCCCCTTGTGCCTCTAGAAATTAACTCTAATGGTCAAATTTGGTCAAGAAAATTAAAATCATAGAAAATGCTCATTTGGAGACCAAGAGAAGTCTTTCTGCTCTCGTCAGCTGCAAATGCACATTTCTCGAGAACATTGCAGAAGCCCTTCATGGTGGGTTTGACATTTATATGGTTACAGACCAGAAATGACAAATACTTTGATGGAATAAATATTCTGTTGAATAGTTTAAACTAATTTGACCGGATCTGATAAGTTCCGGTCAAATTATTTTCAAAATATTCAACATCTTTCCTGTATTACTTGTTTTGAAATTGAGAGATTGGACTTTCAAGCGTTAATGAACATTTACTTAAATAATTATTTGTTCATCTCACCCTCATTCCTTTTGTATAGAGAGGTGATTCTGATGCGTGAACATTTATATTATCAAGTGCATCCAGATTATTATCCTACTTTTATCCATAGGTAGCTGTCCCGAACATATAGATGAGATGGTGATGAAATGGACCAGGCCTTCAAGCATTCAAGATAAAGAATAATAATTTATCTCCTTGTCCATAAACATGATAGAAACATGTACAGTCTAATATATTATATAACTATTGAGCGGTTTTGGTTGTTTTTGTCTAGCCCTACACAAAGTGGAATATAGCCCAATTAAAAGAACAGAATGGAGTGTTGTGTCCGATATTGAGAATGAGATAGAATGTTAGTTTTTCAAAATGCCCTGATTGTTTGACATGGACAGGCCCATCCTGCAGGTTA
Organism: Chaetoderma sp. LZ-2023a; assembly: GCA_034401795.1. Classification (NCBI taxonomy): domain Eukaryota; kingdom Metazoa; phylum Mollusca; class Caudofoveata; order Chaetodermatida; family Chaetodermatidae; genus Chaetoderma; species Chaetoderma sp. LZ-2023a. Next base: position 125,757,507 of record CM067374.1, on the reverse strand, counting down.
TCCTCGCCCCGTAAGGGGAAGATTGTATTGTGATCAGGTCTCTATCTGTATGTGTGTCTGAAGATGTATCTAAAAAACTACTGATCTGACTTTCAACATAATGAAGGAACTTGGTGTGGAAGAGGATTTCCAGGCTTTGGCTGTGATCCGGATAAAAGAACCTGGATTGGATCAAATTCGGTATTTGTGGATATTTTGGAAACTGGTCCGATTAGGTGCAAATATTAACACATGAAAGTATATGACGATACACTACACTAGTTTTCACAACTTTGGGTGTGATCCGAAACAACCGGAAATGCAACAAAAAATCATGGAAATATGAAAACCTTTTACCATGTGACAAGAATATAGGGTATGGGATCGCCACCTCTAAGAAATGAACTTGGCTGTTTGCATGACTTATATATCATATGTAATTCACCTTTCCAGCTTAACCATCGACCATCTGACATAATTAACTAACTGACGTGTATGATGTCATAATCATTGTCAAGAATGATTCAATATAGTCTGTCTTTAACGCTTAACAGTCCGACACATTGTACGAATTGTATGGACTATTTAATAAACATTCTGTTGTATATATTGAAACTAATTTTGCTGGGTGCAGCACCCAGTCAAATTAGTTTTAAAATAGTCAACAGCTTACATGTATAGTTTTCTGGAAATTTAGTCAGGGAGTTCAGAGATCGATCGATCCCAACACAAGCGAGGTGTGGGTAGAGCTTAGATAGAGATGGGCGGGGCATAGCTAAAACTGAAAAGTGCATTGAATGTGTATTTATAGTGTGACTGGAGATCATACAGCATGTCACAGATGATTAATGAATGTCACCATGATTGAAATATCAGGAACGCTCTGCAGAGTACAGGGATCCAGTTATAGTTATGCCATGCCAGGAACGCTCTGCAGAGTACAGGGATCCAGTTATAGTTATGCCATGCTCATTTCTAGCTAAGCTTCGCCAACGTTTACATGTGTTGGAATACATTTTAACAAACTGAAACTTGAGTTCCCACAATATAAAATTTCAAGGTAGCCACATCTTAGCTGTTGAATATTTTGAAACTAATTTGACTGGGTGGTGGTGTCAGACCTGGGGTCAAATGCAAATGCATTTGCATTTAAATACTCTTTTCCAAGTATTTGGATTTGTATTTGAAGATTTCAAAACACAACTATTTGCATTTGAATACTTTTGTTAAAGTATTTGAAATTTGAAATAGTTTTTTCAAATACTTTTCATATAATATTTATAGTTAGCAGGATCATCCAAGTAAAACAAATTAGAAATATTCCCAGACCTTATTTAATCATAAAGAATTTGTATCTGCCTTGTGGTCCTGAACCCCCTTTGACCACTGAAATATCAGCTTCCCAGTCAATTTCATATGTTAACTGATGTACATTCTGGAAACAACTGACCCGGTATGAAGTATATTTGGCATTAATGTGATACAGGTTAATTTAATAGCTGTAATGTGTCAGTTTGTGGAATCATAACCAAAACAAACAATATTAAATATAATCTTTAAAATAAGAATTTTTCAAAAGCTTGGTAGCGCTTATTGTTCCTGACACGAACTTGTGGAACACAAGTTCGCGTCAGGAACAATAAGCGCTGCCAAGCTTTTGAAGAATTCTATCATTTCAAAGAAGTTTAGCGTGATTCTTTCCACGAATCAACAGTATGGAATCAGCTAGCACGTCTTCCATCAACTCAGTGGGATCCACAGAAACCATTGTGAATCCACGTCACGACCCTGACAGCAACTGCTTTCCGCAAGGATCGTGAAGAATTCTGGAGCCATCAATCACATTGCATATATCCTATAGGCATCAATCACGCTGATTGGTAATCTCACTCTACCCCTGGTGGTAAAACAACTAATCTTTAAAATAGTTTTATTTTCTATATTGCTTTTTCATATACTGAATTTGGGATGCAATGGGCTAAATTGTGCATATGAGATGAGATGAGATGTTAATTCCTACTAAACAATAGAGCTAGAATCGAACAAAACAGAAAACTTGAAGAATATCTTGAATACAATTTGACTGGAAGCCAGTGCTGCCTAAGGCAGCAAATTAGTTTAAAACTATTCACCAGAATTTGTCCGATATAAAGAGGTGTGTCAGGTTTATGTACAGAACTGTTTGTCGATAGGGTCAAATGATTGTGTGAAGTAGTTGAGCGTATACCAGGGTGTGATTATAAGTCAGCAGGTGTTTGTGGGAGAATGAATAGAAAACAGCAGGGTGGTGTTGAAGCAATAAAAGTACACCCCAGGTGTGGCTTCACAGATTTAAACAGCTTAACTTTTCAGTGATGCAACTAATTTTTCATGACATCAATATTTTGTTGAATATTTTGAAATTAATTTATTTATAAGCTGCTGCTGCCTAAGGCAGCAAAATATTCCAGTCAAATTATTTTCAAAGTAGTCAACTGCTTTTCTGTGTGTTTGCTTTGAAAATGTGTGAAAGGGCTAATGGCATAAATTTCTCAATAAAATGAATTTCACATGAAGAATGTATATTTGACAACAACAGTTCCTGTGGGAGAAATTACTTTCTGTCAAGTAATTTTCAAAGTAACAAAATTTTAACTCCAAGAAAATGTATAGTTTATTTAACCCTTTTACCAATAAAACTGGCCTTTAAAATACAATTTCAATGTAGCCATACAGGAAAGCTGCTAAATATTTGGAAATTTATTTGAATAGACGCCATTGCTGTCTTATGCAGCAACAATTTCCAGACTAAAGAAAGTTATCATTAAATGGGTTAAACAAAATTTCATAATGAAAGTAAATATAAGAGACCTTCAATTATAGGTGGAATAATGTGAGTTTAGCCAGTGAGGGCAAGTGTGATTAGCAGTGGCATGGATGTGTGTGGGGAAATGAATAGAATAGTGAATGAATACCTTAGGAGGTATCATAACAATAAAGGGGGAGGGGTTGTGGATTTAAACTATACAAATAAGTGTTTAACCATTTAATGGAATAAATCAGTCAACAATGTAGAAAATTTGTCATAAAGAATGTCCATTTAAAAACAAGTTGACTGAAAGGTGTTTATTCCTAATTGAGAAACTACTTTCAGTGTAATCATTTTCAAACTAAAAAGATCTGAGCTCTAAGAATTTGTATAAAAGTTGCAGTCAAATCTGCTTTATTGACTACCTGCTTATAATATCCAATACAACATCTGACCGTCTAACACAGCAAATACTTGAAGTCAAATTGTTTTCAAAATTTTCAACAGCTGTCCTATCCTAAAATATCACCTCCCTTAAGGTCCCTTATGTTAAATATTTTGAAAACAGTTTGCCTGGAGTGAGCCGCAGGTAGGCTAAGTTTTCAAAATCTGGGAAAATAATAGGAAGGTCACAGTTTAAAATTTCACCAGCTACCTGGAAGAAACTTTGCTAGAAATATATAGACACTCAAAAACTGAATAGGAGGGTTTACTTTCACTAAAACAGACAATGTTCCACAAATACCTCATACAAAATATGATGTTTCTTCTGAGTTAGTGCTTAATTCCATGTTATAATCATTTACAGTGATCCCTCAGACAGATATCTGGTATATAGACTGTTCAATTTGAAAGTCCTATTAAGCATTACATTTGACCCTCTATGTAATAGATCATGATTTAACTCTTTAGCCCTCATATTTGTTCAAGAAATTTTCAACTTTCTCATAGAAAATGTTCATTTGCAAACCGCGAGAAATTTTGTGAAATTTGTTCACTGTAATGACTCACGGTTACCGAGTAGTCATTCCAGTGGTAAATATTCAGAATTTGAGTGTTAAAGGTTTAAGTGAGAAGCTCTATTCTCCTTTGGATGGTCTGTTAATACAAGTTTGACTCGATATGGGTATATGTAACTTTTGAACAGTTGGAAATCAATTTAATTGAAAGATGCTGCTGCCTGGTACATGTTATAATACAGTGTACAACTGTTTAACCCATTTCCTCTCAGAAATCATGAGAGTTATATCTGATATGGCTATTATAGTAATGAAAAGCAATTGAAATATTTGAAATACTTTTAGAAAAGTATTTGCATTTGAACAAAGTTGAAAGTATTTGCACCAATGTGAAATATTTGCATTCAAATACTTTTGAAAGTATTTGACCCCAGGTCTGGTGTGTGTGTGTGTGTGTGTGTGTGTGTTGCTGGCTATTGCTATGCAGCAAATTAAATTGTAAATCCATCAGCCATACAATTCATACAGTTGACAACTTCGCGTTTCATGATGATGAGCTCTGCATCATTTGGTTGTGACAGCTAACATGTTCCGTATTTGATTGTAACGTGTGATAGACCAGATCCCTCTATTCCCAAGCCGGGCCCCGCCTGAATAATGTCATGAGAGCGCCTACATGCCTTCACGCACCAACACTCATTAGTCCCCTACTGGCAAAACCGGGGGAGGGGATTATAGGTTTGCACTCCGTCTGTCGCAGTTGGTTTTCCACACTTTCTTTCGCAGTCCTTCAAGGTATCCAACTGAAAATTGGTACATTGCTTTGTTATAAGTTACAGACCAAGTTCGAGTTTCAGGTGTATGCACTTTTTTTTAACACACCAAGATATTTAAGGGAAAATCGGTAAATCGCTTTAGTATAAGCAAGTTCGAGTTTCAAACATTTTTGCAAATTTTTCATGGAATTATGGCCCTTTTCGACTTATGAAATACGTAAAATATTAGTTTTCCTTTTTTTGCAGTCTTTAAAGATATTCTACTGAGAATTGGTTGCTTTATTATGAAGTTACAGACCAAATTCGAGTTCAAGCATATGCGTCAATTTTTGATGGAGTTTTCGACTTAAGAAATATATCAGCTTTCCTTCGCACTCCAAGATATTTAAGTGAAAATCGGTACATTGCTTTAGTATAGGGAGGTACAGAGCAAGGCCGAACTTCGGACATTTTTATACATTTTCCATGGAGTTACTGGCCCATTTCGACATGAAATACGAAAAATATCCATTTTTGTTGCTTTATTATAGGGATTTATAGAGCATGTTTGAGGATATTGTCTCCTTTTGACTTATGAAATACAAACATATCAGCTTTCAAGACTCATTCTCCTTCCCAATAAAAATTTAAAAAAAAATTAATATGGTTGATGAATCACAAGGTTCATCAGCATCAAACCGCCACAATCAGGCAACAGGACCTGCAACAGCCAAACCAGAAACCGCCATCATGACTATCTACAGTGGTTCCACAGAAACCCACGATGCCATTAGCAGAAACCCGGCTGTTAATAGGCTCCAGAACCGTCCACAGAAAATGGGTCTGGAACTGGACACAGCTGCTCGGGATGATGTAGAAATCACAAAGAAGTATTTCCATCAGGTCTTGGACCCAACGAGGTGGCCCAAAAGCCACCACAGAAAGCTTCTATACATAGCCCAAATCGTGGGTAACTGTCAAACTAGAAACGTGATATATATGATGATCACATGTAGACACTGCATAAATAACATGTGGGAGAAATGAAGAGCGTTCAGATCAGAATTCAACGGCGCCTACGCCAAATCACTAGTTTCCACAAGCACATGCACTATGATATCCCTGTATCTGGCTACTTCACATCAGAAGAGTAGCGATGTGCAATTTAGGATTTTCATTTCCCGTCGTCACAACCTGATGACCAGATCTCCACGTATTTGGAGATAAGCAGAAGAAAATCACTAGACACCACCTCCACTGTATGGCACACTGACATCAATCGGGCGGGGTGAGAATGCCACAAAAGACTCGCACTTTACGTCTTAATTAATGTCCTTCACCATATATAACTGAAACTTGGTATAGTGCTTTGTTATGAGAAGTTACAGATCAAGTTCAAATTTCAGCTGCTTCTATCCGAGTTTTTGACTGTCAATCTCTAAAGATTTATGTCACCAGATAGCGGACATGTATTGCAAGCGTAATAACGACGTAGTCTAAAAGATGAGAAAATTTTATGTTGCCTGACGCTTGTTCTTTTGTTGAGACCAAGTCTGAATGATCTGAGCTCTGCAAGTCGGCTCCTTTTATACTCTCCCCCTGGTGGACCGGAAGTGGGAGTTAGTATGCCCAAATATGGGCATACTTCTACCAGAAATTGGCAGTGTGGCCTTTTTTGGCGGTGCTTGGTGTTGCCTTTGTAGCGGTGCAGTTTATTGGTAGTGCACCACTTTTTGGTGGTGGAGAATTTTTGCCGGTGAACATTTTGGTGGTGCATGGCGATTTTTTGGGTGGTGCTAGAACAATGTCAGAAAAAAATATTTTTGATTTTGATTTTTTGGTGGTGCCAATATTTTTTGCCGGTGCAACTGCTTTTTTGGGCGGTGTGCTTAAAAATCCTCTTGCATCATTTTTTTATGGTGCAAGAACATTGTTCGATAGCTATCAGTTATTCGACGTCTGGACCTACGTTTTCTTGATTCTTTATGCCCACAGGTCTGGGGATGCCAGTAAACAACACACTTTTTTGGTACTAGTTATGTATATAATGATCGCAAAAACACATCACACATTGGTTATATATGATTCAGACTTTGTCACGTTTCGTTCCATCATGGAACTCATCAGAGGCACAGTTTTGTTACCTATGGGGACCCTGGTTGTGGTGGGGCCTGGGTTTTGGGCGGGGGTCATGAATGAAAACACATGCGTCAAATACGGGATGTGTGTCCCTGATATTGTTTCTCATCATTAATGTGAAGGTAAGTAGCGGAACAGAATGATTGTTTATACAGCGTGAGGATGAAGCAAAGATGTTAAGAACATTATGTAAAATTAGATATCACATGTTTATAGTCCCAGTCCTGGTAGATGGCGGCTCTGCTGGCGCATTGTCGCCAAGACCCTTTCCCAGACGGGATCAGGGGCGTGGCTGTTTTGTGCTAGAATAGTCAGGAAATACTGCAAACAATCTAGAATGAGTTCATGTGTGACAGTTAACTCGGTGATGAGAGATTCTGCCTTTGCCAGGTCCATACAGGTTACACCATCTGGGTCCAAGGGGTCGGGTAGAATCGCGGAGGACACGTCTGAGTTTGTCTCAGAAATTGAGCCCAGAATGCTATCTTACTGATGATTGTCTGGAACTACAGTTAGGGCCCTCGTCTTCAGGGCTTTGTGTAGTTGATTTACTGCCAAATAGTGACAAAAAAGTCTATTTTTGTAAACAGACCTGCTTGGTGGTGTGTGTAGAGCCATGGGTGTTGCTGTCCTAATGACCTTGGTGTGCTGTTGTGAGACTCTGGCATGAAACACAGGTTGGAAAGTATACTATTCAGCTCGGTTTGATTGTCCAAAACTGCTAACTGCCCTGCCGTCTGTTTTGTAATGGTGAATACTTTAGGGTATGTGGCCAGAACTGCCCTGATGCTGCTGGGTAGTTTCCTGTTCTGCCCTGCTCTTGACCGTTTGCGCTTGGCTGGAGGGCGGTGTTTATCGTAAAAGTCTGTCCTGGGTTTGACCAATGGTTCTGTTGGATTCACTAACCTGCCGCCTTCATTGGTGATAGCTTTGGATAGTAGACTGGTGATGGCGGAGTCTTGTATGGCATGGCGGCGGCGTAGATGTCTACGCAGATATTCCAATCTCACAGAACACCACACCAAACTTGTAGAAAAACGTCTAGACCAACTAGTAAGGGACCATGAGATGGATCAACAAACAGCCACCAGGCTGATACCGGATCCAGCCATCGCCGCCAGATTTTACCTCCTGCAAAAAATCTGTAAACTCAAAAAAGATGGGCTTATACAACGCAGACCAATCGTCAGCAGTGTAGGTTGTCCAACTGAACTAATCAGTAGCGCAAATCATATGTAAAAGACACCACAGACTTTATAAACATAGTGGAAGCTTTCGGTAAGACCAAGGAACACTCTTGGTAACCATGGATGTCACCTCCCTATACACCAACATCCCTAACAAAGAGGGACTACGTGCAGTCGCCAAATTCTGCCAGACACATGGTTTACCAGGCACTCTGACTATAGGAGGCCTCTTAAACCTCAAATTAGTACTAGAATGCAACAACTGAGTTCAATGGCAAACACTATCTCCAAGTAGGCGGTACCGCCATGGGTAGTAAAGCTGCATGCTCCTTCGCATGCATCTTCATGGCAGACCTAGATACCAAATTACTGGGCACCGCCACATACCAACCAGCACTATGTTAGATATATAGACGACATCTTTATATGGGAACACGGAAAACCCGCTCTGGATGAATTCGTTACCCACATGAATTTGTCACATGAATCCATCAAATTCACCGTGGAATGCTCTGAAACACGTTTCCTTTTTAGACACTAGTCATTCAATCAGAAGCACACGAGATCATCTTTAACCTCTACACCAAACCAACAGATACACATGGCTATCTGCATTATGATTTGGCACACCACACCTGCAAAGATGCCAGCCCATATGCACAATTTTTTAGACTGGATGCATCTACACCCGTATAGAGGACTACGACTACAACAGTCTCCTCTTACAGGGCCATTTTGAGAAAAGAGGATACCCCATAGATATGAAGACATCAAGAGCAAAAGCCAGACAAAAACCCAGGCACACCTTACTACACCCAGCACACCGCCAAACACAGCTCAGTAAAATACAAACTCATCTTTGTCTACGAATTTACTTGCACAGGCATCTTTCTAAAATATACCATTAATAAGTACTGGCCAGTCCTGGAAGCTAGCAGCAGGTCCAGGTTGGCCTTCCCTGAAAAACCACTGGATTCAGGAAAAATAAGACTCAGACACGATAGATAGAGCCAAACTACCACCCCTAATAGCACCGCCAAGGGAATCACACAGGAACCCATTCATGCCGTGTCCAACGAAAAATTGCAACATCTGCTATCACATGGACAAAAGACGGTTCTTCACTAGCACCCATACAAAACTTTATTAATTCACCACCAAAATCATCGGCAGCTGTCAAACCATGAACATCGTTTATCTCATAACCGGTGACGTCTGCCACAAACAATATGTGGGCGAGACGCTACATACGTTCAAAACATGCATACAAGAACACCGTTCTATAACCAACCTATACATGAGCGAAAGATACGACACACCAGTATCAAGACATTTCAACAAAAAACCACTCCAGAAACGACGCGTTTCAGAGTCATCCAGGCTTTAACATCAGACCCAGACGACAGTAACTCCACCATCTGGAGGAGACGTAAAGAAAGCCATTGGATTCATCAGCTCCACACTATGGAGCCAATAGGCATCAACATCTCAGGATAAAAATGGCTTCCACTTCCCTGACAAGGCTTACAACCGCCATAATTGTCAGCATGTAGTTGTTAGCCCCTGACATGTATTGCAAAGCAATGCTTACAGAATGCTTCTTACTCATAACATTTATGGTCAGAGTTTCTGTATAATGGAGGAATCCAGTTTTAGCTATGTTCCACCCATCTTTAGCCAAGCTTCACACACACTGCTCGTGTTCGGATCGATCGATCCCTGTACTGTCTGAATCTCAATTTCCAGAAAACTACAGGTAAGCTGTTGATTATTTTAAAACTAATTTGACCTGGCACTTTTGCTGCCTATGGCAGCATGTTCAAATATTCAATAGCATGTTTATTAACTGTATACATACAACCTGACAGACTATTAAGCATTTAAGATGGACTAAATCGAGTCATTCATGACATAACTGGTTATGACGTCGGCCCACACATCGCATAGTTGATTATGATAATTGACTGAGAAACTGGATTCCTTAATTGGTTATGTGTGGTGTTAACCTGCAATGAGCGAGATGATGATTTCTAGATGCGCAGTGTCACTAATTTTAGATTTATCCAATGTCCTAAATTCCTGAATATAATCTAGACCTGCTTATTGGTATATTGTTGAAAGATTCTATTATACTTATTTTAACCTTCAAAGTCGGCCAACACCGGCCTCTGCAGTGATCTTGAGGAATGATCATTTGCAGGTCAAGACTTTGAAAATTAACCACTGGATATTCGTTAATAAACCCGGATTCGGATCGGATCAAATTCTGGATATCTCAGAAACTACGGGTTCAATGGAAGAATCCAGTTTTAGCTCCCCGCCGATCTTTAGCTAAGGTCCACCAACACTTTGCCCGTGCTGGGATCGATCAATCGCTGAACTCCCTGACTCAATTTACAGAAAACTATACAGGTAAGCTGTTAAATATTTTGAAACCAATTTGACTGGGTGCTGTTGATGGATAAACTGGAATCTTCCATTTAACTCGGATTTGGGTGTGACCATATACTACGATTCCACAACTTTGTTGATGATCCGAAAAATCTGCAAAGTGATGAAAATCCTAAAATCCTTTACAGTGTTGCAAAAGTGAGGAGAGGGTTTGCAATCATTGATTGGTCTTGCTATAACAAAACCATAAAAAATAATATATAATATAATAAAAACAACAAACACTCCTTCAAAGAAGTAATATAGTCAAATTTGTATACATTTATAAATGTACATAAAATAATTTTTTAATGAGAAAAATCACAGCCGACATTGCAAAATATTAGGACTTCAACATAATAACTGAGCATCATAATATGGTAAGTAAAATATCAGTAGCATACAGAAAATATATATATATATATATATATATATATATATATATAGGAAGACATGGAGATAAAATCTAATCAATGCCTATACAGCAATTTGATGTCTCCCTTTCATGCCTAAACTCTTTATTGGTCATGAAGAATTCCATTTGCATGTCAAGGGAACTCTATTTTCGAAAATTTACCACCGGGATGACTGGCTTGATAACTGAGCCAGTCATTCCTTTGGTAAATTTTCAAAGTCATTAAATGGTTAGTTTTTAATCAACTTGTTATCAATATATCCACAGATATGAGCTCTCAATTATTTGCAGAAAGCTACTTACTTTTATCATTATTAGAGATTTATACTGAAGCAGGCCATAAAATACACAATGGATGGATTAATGATATAAAAATTGTCGAATGGCCTTTGAAATGTCTAAACACTTTGAGGGAAAGAACCCGAAAACTTAGTAACCATTACCGGCAATTCTTATATTCTTTACGATAGGAAACTAATTCTGTAGAATATTCTGAAATTACTTTGACTGGACCCCATTGTGGCCTAAACAACGTCTTCCAGTCAAATTAATTTCAAAATATACAACAGTTTTCCTGTATGGTTGCCATGAAAATGAGATATGGGGAATTAATCTGTTAACGGGTTTAGATGGAAATACAGATAGAATGCTGATATAAATGCACTGTAGTAGTTCATATAAATGTACTAATAACATTTTACAGATTATACAGCTTGCTAATCAGATGCATCACAGTTCAGCTGTAAAGGAATCAAAATGCAAAACTTCACCATTTAACACTTTGTTCAAGAAAAATTCAAATTTCTTATAGAAAATGTCCATTTGCAGAACAAGAGAAATTTATCACCACAATAACTGACTCAGGTTCCAAAAATAGTCTTCTCTTGCTCTGGAAATAGACATTTTTCAAGCAAGGTTCGAACAAATTTGAAAAGTATTTGAATTTTAACATCAATCCGTAAGTACTATATATGCATAAGATTGATACAATGTAAACTTACTGTTTATGGCCAAAACCGCAGGAGATTGCTTCTCAGAGCATCTAATTTGCAAAAACAAAATCTTGCAGCAAACCTCCAGAGACCTAACTATGACAGCAGGTTCCCTATCCCCCAACAGTGTCTAGTCCGATTTTAGTCCTTGAAAATGACACACAGTCTTAGGCTGTCTTCTCACTAGAGACCCAATCAGGACTGACGCCATACTGATGTATGGCGTCAGTCCTGATTGGGTCTCTAGTGAGAACACAGCCTTAGATCAGTCACATTCCTGTATGAACAATGTCAAGATCATTACAAAAGCTATTTTTGGCTAGCTTGAGTGTTAAAGGGTTAAACATTATTGGCAGCCACTTTACATTTAATTAGCATTCTTTGACCAGGTGAGATAAAGATCACCTGCTGCTATTGCTACGACAGACTAAGCTCACATATTAGCACTATGTATAATACCATAAATAAATGAATGTATAAAACCATAAATAAATGAAACAATGAAGCGTTTAGATGAGACAAGAATGTGTCATATTGTAAATGACATTATCAAGAGGTAAAAGAGGCCTTTGTAAGGTAGTAGCTAATAAATTAGTAATATTGTTAGCCAGTCTTTACTCAGGGTTCCTATTCATTAACCATCATAAAATTCAATGACCTCTATGAACACAAGAGGCCCTTAACGCTCACCTGAACCATTAGCATTTGAACCATAATCATTTGAACAGACATATTACTGCAGTAACAAGACATAAAATACAAAATTTGGAATTCAGTACAATCGATATTTAGTGTGATACTAATGATAAATGCAGACCACACAATCAGATTGAACCGTAGGTTCCATCAAGCCAATAAATAAATACAATATGGCCATCAAGCCCAAAATTTTGATTGGTACATGACAACCATGTTTTATCAAGGATAAAGTTCTCTTAAACAAACTTTAATCACCCTTAAAACATGAGACTGATTTCATAGTTGAAATAATTAATTCACTTAAATTTTAGCGTTCAGAAGGAAAACTACATTCATAATGACATTTATATTGAACTTTTTATAGATGTTCTTCACACATTACAATTAATTTCAGGAAAGAATAAAAACATTTCAAGCTTTTACTATTATAACATTATTTATCACGGGAGATATGGGGACTTTGATCGTTTAATGGTCAAGTTGACAAAACTGACCTTTGCAGTGGTCTTACAAATTTGACCACTGGACTGATTAGTTCAATAAGTGAGTCAAGTCATTCAAGTGGTAAAGTTTTAAAAGTATCTTTACCTACAAATGGACATTCATTAACACATTAATGACTAAATTTGTTAAAAAAAAAAATTTATTTATCGAATGTACATTTGCAGGACAAGAGAAAACTATTTTTGAAAATTTATCACTGGCCAGTCATTCCAGTGGTAAATTTTCAAAAATAGTCTTCTCTTGGGCTGCAAATGGACATTCCCCATGACCACTACAGAGGCCGGTTTTGGCCGGAAATTCGTCGTAAGCAAAAATTTTAATTTGCTTGACCATTAAAGGTTTAACCCATTGTTACTGGTCACGCCGGCCAAAACTGGCCGCTAAAGTGGTCTTGCTGAATGGAAATTTGCAGGGCAAGAGAATACTATTTATGAAAATTTGCCACTGTTATGAGTGGCTCGATGACCGAGCCATTCATTCCAGTGGTGAATTTTCAAAAATAGTTTTCTCTTGCCCAGCAAATGGACATTCAAAAGGAAAATATTTTGATTTTTTGGACCAAATTTGACCATTAAAGGGTTAAATATGTACACTATGCTTTTAACATGTTTAATCAGCTGTCACAGTTACCTTTTTGATATAAGCAGGATTTCATTTCTACTCATATTCAACCAATAACCAATATTCAACAACTTCTACGAAGTCTATAGCGTTTTATGACATCATAATAGAACTAGATAAAATCATATGATCAGCTATTCGCCGATTCCAATGGTGTAAAAAAACATGGATGGATGGATGCACTGAACGCAGAAATAATAAGCCACTTCCTAACCACATGGCTAACCTATCCTTAAGTTTCATCAAAAAACAAAAATCTACATGCATGCACACACATACTGGTCTCACAATGTAGAGATAATTTTAGCCACTTGACACATCTACTCAAACATCAAGCAGGGCTTCCTCTAGTGGAAGTCCGGGAGTCCTATACTCCCAAAGTTCATGTTTGGACTCCCCAAAAACATACCAAGGAAGTCTGGGACTTCCTCTTTTTTGACCCTGACATCTCTAAAAACAATGTTGCTAACCAAATTACATGTATTTGAACAATTTTAGACTTCCACGTTTCTTGCTTGGACTCCCAATAGCATTACACAGGAAGTCCAGGACTTCCGGTGTTTAGAAATTAGGGGAAGCCCTGACATCAAGATGTTATGTTATTAAAACAAAAACACACACGCCCACACCTATTGGCAAGACAGATGGATGGGTAGATGACAAAAATAATAGACTTCTACCACCGGGGAGTTTCAGTAATATAATCACAAGTAGAAGTTAAACAGTCAAATAAACCCCAAAATCTGGATGGATGGACAGAAGCAAAAAACAATCCCCCCAACCCTTTAGTCCCCAATAACAATTTAGATTGGTCAAATCATAAACTATATATTGGATGAAAGTCTGGAAGAACATTATTAGCTCACCTGGCTTGAAAGGCCAAGTGAGCTTATGCCGTGGCGACTGTCCGTTAACTTTTCCTTTAAACGACTTCTCAAGAACCACTGGCCGATTTCAATTATATTTGGCAGGAAGCATCCTTACGGTATAGGGATCCAAGTTTTTCAAATGAACCCGATCGGCCATCTTGGATTTGGGCCGATTTTATGAAACGTCTTTAAAAAACTTCTCTGAAACTGCTTAGGGGATTGATGCAAATCTCATGAAATATGATCTAGGGCAAGAGCTGAACCAAGTTTGTTCAAGGGGACTTGATTGGTCAAATGGTTTGGCAGCCATCTTGGTTGACTTAGTTGTAGCGAAAACGACTTCTCCAGAACTGCTGAAGGGATCGGGCCGAAATTTGGCAGATATGATTAGGGACCAAGGGCCATTAAAGTTTGTTCAAGGGAAGTTGATCCGTCAAAAACCCAGGACACCATGGGCCTATCAAAATAGAGCGTGTTTGGCGTCCATATTGGATTTTTTTATTTGATGGATTTTGAGGCCAAAATTGGTTTTATGTGTTTTTGGGTATTCTGATCTCAAATTTGCAATTTTCGAAACTGTCGGATAAACGGTTTGGTGGCCATCTTGTTGATAAAGAGCATTCTAGTTGAAATGCCTATGGTCCAGGTGAGCGATACAGGCCCCTGGGCGTCTTGTTACATTTATAATACACTATCGTATAACTTAGCTACTGCCACAATGGAAGGATCCATTTCTAGCTATACCACACCCATTTCTATCTAAGCTCCGTCCAGTTTTATGTGTGTTGGAATCAATTTGAAACCTGAATGTCCAGAAGCTAAATTCCTAGGTTAGCATATACAGATAGTTGACATTTTGAAGATACTTTGACTGAGGAATGTTGCTGCAACAACTCCCAGTCAAATTAGTTTCAAAATATTCAACAGAATATTTAATAAATTGTAAATTCATCGAAGGCATACAATTCAGTCTGATTTTCGTGACGGAGGTACGTCATTTTGATTGCGACATCAGCTAACATGTGACATATTTGATTATAACATTATAACTTGAGTGACAGATCAGATCTCTCTATGCGCTTAACCCTTTCAGCGATGAATTCCGCATACCTCAATTTCAAGACAATTACACAAAAAAGCTGTTGTATATTTCGAAATTAGTATGACTGGAAGCTGTTGCCTAAGGCAGCAATCGCTTCCAGTCATATTAAAGCGATGCTAATCTCATCTCAAATGTTGTATTGCACCGATAGAATATGGTTTATAGATTCCATATCATTCATATCCTGTCACATTCCCTGATCTGTATCGCAATTATTTGTTTTGTAATATCGAGTAAATGTTGAACAGTGATCGATACCATTTTGTCTCCTCACGCTATTCTGGGTGATGTCATGTAAGCTCCAATGCATCACATCCTTTATTATGTAATGCTCATCCCATTGAATATTTTGAAACTAATTTGACTGGAAGTTGTTGCTGCCATAGGCAGCAACAACTTCCAATCAAATTGGTTTCAAAATATTCAACAGCTTACCTGTAGGATTGCTTTTATACCACGTTGACAAACTATAGCTGGAGCCTCTATGACTGAGCGCATATACCGAGGCAGACACACTGGGGTTTTTCTGATTGCTTGAAAAGTACCGTATTCCGCTTAATAGTAGCCTATGCTCTAATAGAAGCCCACCCCCGTAACTTTGACATATGAGCTCAAATGATTTCTTAGCAGTTTCAAAACGGCAAAACTCTGTATTAGAAGCCCACCCCCTAACTCAGCAGATTGTATATGAAAATTTTTCGTAAGAGCAAATTTGTAAAATAAGCGTGTATAATAATAACAATCGTGTCACAGGGTGTGTCTACATCAGCCCGATCTCTGCCCTAATACATTCCCGGCCCCTCTAGAAGTCAATACAGGCCTCGGATTTGTAAATCTCGACCACCTATTAGATTAATACTAATAGTAGTAGGCCACGTATGTTCAAGATAGAATAAAGTTTATTCCACACTTTTGTAGTCAAAATGCGCGTAAAACAGTCTTGGCGTGATTAAATACCTTCCTTATAAACCAAATTTATGAACCAAACAACAAGCACGGGAGAAAATGTGCATCAATTTTGTAACGCCGATCAACATTAAATGATCCAAATTGAATTATTACGAACGACAATATAGCCGGCATCTTAAGTTGGCGAGCCAGTGGTTCTTGAGATGGGAGGCATCATGTTCTCGCTAACGGGAGTTTATCAAACGGGTACCCATTTTTTAAGATCAGAATAATACTCAGTTCCTATCGCGCAATGATAATATATAGATATTCCCGAGTCCCCGATTCCAGAATATTTATATCCGAGTACTCGCTCTAAAATAAACTCTTCAATTGGAGGCGAATCACATGATTTGTATTTTTTCGCGACGCCATTTTATATCAAATTGTGGATTAATTTTGATGTAATAAACGAGCTTTATTAAAGGATACGCAATATTTAGGCGCTCAAATCAAATAATTTCACTTCCCCGGTGATGTTTTGAGGTATACATTAAACATAGGCGGTGGGAATTTTTACGGGAGAAAATACGTTGAATTTCCGTGGTATCAATTTTAGACCTTTTTTGGGTAAATCATGACAGCCATCATAGGGTGTAGAAATGTACCAACATTTAACTACTAAATCCTGAATATCTTTCCTTAGCGGCGTGATAAAAGGCTTAAAATTACCTGGATAATTTATGACCGGCGTGTTAGATCGCCTGAATAGCTATCAAGAGATGGGATTAGTTACCCTTTAACTCCGAAAAAATTCTCAACAGTATATGAAAATTTATTTTTTCAGAGATCTGTCATTGAAAGGGTTAAGGTCTGACGACAAGAAATCATATTAATAAGGGACCATTAACAGCAGATGTATTCATTCTATATCAAGCATGGGCTTGCGTAGAACTGAGATCTTATTCTGTATGGGCTGTATATTCAAGCTATCATCTCTTGCTCAGGCCATTTACTTCTGTCTTACTTGTGCTGTTATTGTTAATATCAATATTGTCAGATAGATTTCTCTAATTTGATAGCAATAGTGCTGAAAAATTGAGTAAAGACTAGATAAAAAAGTCTTGTTATATTTAAGTAAAAAATTCCAAAATATTGTTGCACTTGATATAACGCCTTATGCTAGTTTCAAATGACATAACAAAGAGAAATCTGTCGACAACAGATAATTTCGATTTTCATTGAAAATGTCAATTTGTAGGCCAAGATAAAATTATTTCCAAACATTTACTATTGGTTATTGAGCCAGACGATCCTGTGCTAAATTTTCAAAGTTATTGCCTTGTCTACAAATGGAGATTTTTCAATGCCAGTGTAGAGGCTTGATGATACAAGGATTAACTAACCCCTCTTGTGTCAATCGCGCCTCAAAGCGCTCAAAATACTACTTGATATACCAATTAGACATTTTGAGGTCAATATTTTTCAAGAGAATTTATTTTTAGAGGACTATTTTTGTATATTTACCACTGAATTTTTTTTCGCCGGCTTGACCATTAAAGTGGTAATCGTAAAGAAAATTAAAGTTTTTACTCAGCCATTTTCTATCTGTAGGCCGAGAGAAGAGTATTTTTGAAAAAATTTACCACTAAAATCACTGGCTCAATTACCGAGCCAGTCATTCTAGTGGTAAATATTCAAAAATACTCTTCTCTAGGCCTTTAAAATTACCATGTCTGAAGACCACTGCAAAGTTGTTTTTTGGTCATTTTGGCCATTAATGGATTAAGTTGACACAAGAGGGGTTAATTAGAAACACTTACGATGGCGGACATGAAATGACATTTGGGGTTACAAGTTGGCTGGTCCCAAATAAGCAGTCTTTTGACCACCAGGCTTGATAAAACACCATCGTGTGACCATGTTAGACTATTACACATATTACGTTTAATAGTAACCTAGGCTTCTATTAGGACAAGGGGTATTCAATTTCCAACCAAACATCTCTGTGAAAGGGGATGGGCTTATATTACAGAGTTTTCCCCAAAAAAGTGTTCTAAAATTGATACCACGGTAATTCAACGTATTTTCTCCCGTAAAAGTTCCCACCGCCTACGCTTAATGTATACCTCAAAACATCACGGGGGAAGGGAAATTATTTGATTTGAGCGCCTAAATATTGCGTATCCTTTAATAAAGCTCGTTTATTACATCAAAATTAATCCACAATTTGATATAAAATGGCGTCGCGAAAAAATACAAATCACGTGATTCGCCTCCAATTGAAGAGTTTGTTTTAGAGCGAGTACTCGGATATAAATATTCTGGAATCGGGGACTCGGAACTCGGGAATATCTATATATTATCATTGCGCGAAAGGAACTGAGTATTATACTGATATTTAAAAACGGGTACCCGTTTGATAAACTCCCGTTAGCGTATAATATCTTGTGAGAACATGATGCCTCCCATCTCAAGAACCGCTGGCTCGCCAACTTAAGAAGCCGGCTATATTGTCGTTCGTAATAATGCAATTTGGATCATTTAATGTTGATCGGCGTTACAAAATTGATGCACATTTTCTCCCACCCTTGTTGTTTGGTACATAAATTTGGTCTTAAAATATATTTATAAGGAAGGTATTTAATCACGCCAAGACTGTTTTACGCGCATTTTGACTACAAACGTGTGGAATAAACTTTATTATATCTTGAACATACGTGGCCTACTATTAGTATTAACCTAACAGGCGGTCGAGATTTACAAATCCGAGGCTTGTATTGACTTCTAGAGGGGCCGGGAATGTATCAGGGCAGAGAATGGTCTGAAGTAGACACACCCTGTGACACGATTGTTATTATTATACACGCTATTCTTACAAATTTGCTCTTAAGAAAAATCTTCCTATACAGTCTGCTGGGTTAAGGGGTGGGCTTCTAATACAGAGTTTTGCCGTTTTGAAACTGCTAAGAAATCATTGGAGCTCATATGTCAAAATTAGGGGGTGGGCTTCTATTAGATCATAGGCTACTATTAAGCGAAATACGGTAGTACTAGTCGTGTCTGTTTACAGTATTTGTTATGAATGAGGATTATTTCCCCGCCGAGTCATCATAAGATATCCAGTCATCATGAGATGCGCACTGATTTGAGCGTCTTATATTTCTGAAGAGAAAAATAAAATTCAAATTGATCACATAAGTAATATTATACCATATCGCATTACAGAACATTCTTTAACCTTTTAAAACTTCCATCGACCGATCCCTGAACAAGTTAATTCTTTAAGTCAGGAATGTCTTCCAGTTAAACTAATTTCAAAATATTCAACAATTTTCTTGGCTTGAAAATCTGATATTGTGAATTCATCAGCATAAGGGTTAATGGTCAAGCCGGTCAAAACCAGCCTCTGCAGTGGTCTTCAGGAATGCCCAATTACAGGCCAAGAGAATATTTGTGAAATTTTACCCCTGCAATCAGTGGCTTGATAATACAGGTAAGATGTTGGATGTTTTAACCCTTTAACGATCATATCAGCCAAAAACTCTTCGCCTGTGTTAGTATCGATCGATCTTTCTATTTCCAGAAAACTATACACGTAAGCTGTTGAATATTTTGAAACTAATTTGACTGGGCACTGTTGTACAGCGCCCAGTCAAATTGGTTTCAAAATATTCGACAGCATGTTTATTAAATAGTAGACATACAATTTGTTCAACAACGGTTAGTCCATCTTCAATTAAGCGCTCATGATGAGCTTATCTATGTCATTCATGACGTCATCCTACACATCACGTAGTTCATTATGACATCATATGATTAATGGATAAACTGAAAAGGTTGATTCAAACACTTTCGTGACAGACTGACGTCATTCCGATTGTGACATCAACTAACTGCTAACATATTTGATTATGACATCAGACATTTGAGAGACGGATCGGATTCTACCACTGTAAGTATGGCTAGACCTAATTTCAAGCCATGACCATCCTAACTCCATACTATGGGCTAGACATAATAATAGATGGATCCATTTCTAGCTAAACTGCTGACCTATGAGTGTTGGAGTCAAATCAGAACTTTGAAACTTGTATTCCCAAAATATAAACTACCAGGTAACTATACAAAGTAATCTGTGGAATAGTCAGAAACAAATCAGATTCAATGCGTTATCTTGTATCTGTAAAGGATGTAATGTCATACCAGTCCTTGGTCCTAGCTCTATTCTATGAAGATGAAACGGGGCACCAATCACATCATCCAAGATGGTACCTCAAATTTTTAAAGTATTATTCGTCCCAGATCTTTTGCATGTTAAGGAGCAGGGTTAGAAGGTCAAATATCATACAAATAAATTCTGTCCACGATACTATTTCCTTTGAAACCATTCAAACAAATTTATTTTGTGAGTTACCGATGTTATTGCAGATTGCAAGTGAACATTTGGCTCCGAATTCTGGGGACCAGGGTCAAAAGGTTGTATTGTAAACATTCCATCCGCCATGTTGCCTTCTCCAAAACTGTTTAGGAGAATTCAAACAAATTTCTTTTCTGAGTTATTCACATAAATGTTGATGGTGAGATGATACATACATCGGGCCACTCCCCATGGGGGTGTGGGGGCGGGTCTGTCAAAACCACAAAGTTGAGAAAAGGATTGGGATCGTTTGTGATGGTATGCCATCGATTGCGCCTTCTAGTTACACTTAACTGTCTCGCTCATGTAAGCCACCAGACAATAACTTTGATGGGCAATAACTGTGGATCTGCTGAATAATTTGAAAACAAATTGTTTTCAAAATATTCAGCAAACCAGAGATATAACCCTTGGAATATGTCATATGCAAAAACTCAACACTCGGACAGTTGATCTATACTAATGTATCTATGGTATATACTCACATCGTAATCACATTCAGGTATCACGCCTGACACGGCCACGATCTGATACTGTTTGGCTCGGAGTGTATTAATGCCTCTACGTAACGTCTTCATCAGTGCACCCGTGATGCTGTAGGTAAACTTGTTCATGTGTTTATTGGAGCAGCTTGGATCAATTATCAGCAGTCGCAGGTTACCATCCTTTAACTCCTCTATCCCAATGATGGTTCGACTGTGACCTGAGGTCAGAGTGAAATACAAGCAAACGTGTTCAAGAAACCCTATAACATCTGCAGATCTAAAATTATACATTCTTTACCTAGGGAACATTCTGTTGAACAGTTTGAAATTAATTTGACTGGGAGCTGTTGCTGCATATGGCAGCAACAGTTGCCAGTCAAATCAGTTTAAAAATATTCAACATCTTCCTTGTTTAGATATGTTGAAATTGAGACACTGGAATTTCAAACGTGAACCAGTTAATGCTTTAATAACACTCATATCAGCCAAAAACGGCTTCTGCAGTTGTCTTGACAAATGTTCATTTGCAGAGCAAGAAGACATTTTGAAAATTTACCACTGGAATGACTGGCTCGATATAACCGAGCCAGTCATTCCAGTGGTAAATTTTCAAAAATAGTCTTCTCTTGGTCTGCAAGTGGACATTTTCTGTGAGAAAATGGAAATTTTTTGAACAAATTTGAGGGTTAAAGGGATAGTAATCTTGCCATAAATGTATTGTAATGATAGATTTTGCTAAATAGATGATAGATTTTCCCCATAAATCTGTATCACAATTATTTGCCGTTTTAACATCGAGTTGTAATGGTTTCACCACTATTGTGTCTATTTTTTTACAACACTGTGTGATGTCAAGTATGTACACCACTCTCTTTATTATGCAATAACTATCATGCTAAATATTTTGAAACTAATTTGACTGGAAGCTGTTGCTGCCTAAGACTGTCCTTTCCAGTCAAATTAGTTTCAAAGTATTCACGATCTTACCGTGTATATGATTGAGCATACATACCAAGCTAAACAGCCTTGGAATTTTTTTACTGGTTCCTGTCAAATCAGTTTGAAAATTTGAAAATATACAACAGCTTACCTGTACAGTTACCTTGAAATTGAGTCTGGGAATTCAGGATTACAAGTTTTAAAACCGAGTCAAATGCTTGTGCAGTCGGCATACTTTAGCCAGATATATAGGCAAAGCATAGCTTTTGCTACCACTGACCTTGATGTTGCAGATAAAGAGGTGCTTTAAAGGCAGTATCACATTGAAAATAACCTTTCACCCAGTTCATCATCTTCGGATGCGCGTTATTCGGACCAGAGGGAGAATGAAAGTCTATCAGTTCACATCTGTAGTCAAGAAAATATTGGGATTATATTACAGAATTGCAAAATGAGCATATGTACCTGCTGTAATCCAATATCAGTAATCATTTAATGGTCAAGTTATCGAAAATAGCCTCTGAAATGGTCTTGAGAAAACATAGTTTTTATAATTTAGCACAAAACATACTAGCTCGATAAATGAGTGGTAAATTCTCAAAAACCATCTCCTGGCCTGCAAATGAATGTTACGTACAAATATTAATTTCTTGATCATTAAAGGGATAAAGGGAGGTGTTGGGGGGGGGGGGGGGGGGCTTAATTCTTTAACACTCCAGGCGGCCAAAAATGGCTTCTACACTGGTTTTTAGCTTTGTCCATTTGCAGACCAAGAAATCTACCACTAAAAAGGTTGGCTTGCTAATAGAGCCAGTCAGTTCAGTGATAAACTTGTAAAAAAAATTAACAGCAAATGGGCATTTTCTATGAGAAAATTGAAATTTACCTTTACAATATATATATATATATATATATATATATATATATATATATATATATATATATATATATATATATATATATATATATATAAATATATATATATATATATATATATATATATATAATATATATACAATATATATGAATGATCTGAAACGAGGTCTCATTTCATATCACTAGTATGATCCAACGAGTCGAAAATGATAATAGTGATATGAAATGGGACCGAGGTTTAGATTCTATTTATTAAATAAACTGATATTTTAATAAAGTTAATGATTGAAAACTGTTTGAATGCACCATTTTTGGCTGTTTGTTTTAGTTGCTGTGATGCATCACTTGCTAAGAGTTCTGAC
The DNA here is from genome assembly GCA_034401795.1 of Chaetoderma sp. LZ-2023a. Classification (NCBI taxonomy): domain Eukaryota; kingdom Metazoa; phylum Mollusca; class Caudofoveata; order Chaetodermatida; family Chaetodermatidae; genus Chaetoderma; species Chaetoderma sp. LZ-2023a. Next base: position 125,734,098 of record CM067374.1, on the reverse strand, counting down.
TAAGGCACGACAAAACATAATGACAAGCAAAACATCGTTATTTCGGACTTGTGATTATCTTTAATACAACTTTGAAAATTTCCGCCTCTATTTTGCAAATTTACAAACATATTTACACTAGATACTATATATACTATAAAACAACATAACGTATCTGTCGTGTTTACATTTACCCAGTTGCCACTAGGAAACATTTAAGGGGTCATGGGGCATGCAGGACTATTTCTAACCAATGAAAATATTTCTTACGTGTTATATAACCAATGAAAATATTTCGTTGAATATCACATGTGTGTTCATATCAAGAAATATTAAATGGGTTGTAAGCCGTATTTATATGATAAATATATATATAATTATATATATGATCGAAAAGCTTAATAACAGTTCACTGCCGTTTAAACCCGCTGACTAGAAGTCTATGAGAAAATATAAAACACTGATATCTCACTTCACTTTAAGAGATAGCAGCATAGTGGCGATCTCCGTTGAACCGATCCACTTAGATGTATTAACAAGCTTTCCTCCAAGCTGCCTAGCTCCAGCCTCATCAAAACCTTTGCTCCATGCGGCCTCGATAATCTGTTGTATTTTAGGGATGGATGGCATTAAAGGACGGCCTGAGAAACACAAAACAAATATCGTCAACAATTTGACATTTCCAGTTTAGCTAAGCTCCACCCACACCTCGCTCGTGTTGGGATCGATTGATCCCTTAACTCCCTGACTATCAATTTCCAGAAAACTAAACAGGTAAGCTGTTAAATATTTTTAAACTAATTTGACTGGGTGATGTTGCTGTCTATGGCAGCAACAGCGCCCAGTCAAATTAGTTTCAAAATAGTCAACAGAATGTTTGTTAAATGGTAATAGTCCAGTCAATATAGGGATATACCTAGAACAAATTGCAACAGAAGCTTTTTTGGTTTTATGTAATGCTACTGGTCCTCACCTACCAGAAAATAAAAAATTCCTAAAAATTCTATCCCGGTAAAGGACTATTTCACAGAATTTAATAGGACCACTTAAAACCAATTATTAAGCTGAATATCTTACGTATCTTTGACTGGAGACCCATAAAATGTCTTAACTACATAAATAAAAGTGATAGCAAAGAACTGTTATTTTGTGATATGATCGCTATATGACATCCCGCTAACAGTAGATCCGTTACTACGTCTCTTGATGACGTCATCATGACGTAAATTATCAATCTTCCAATATTCAAGTAAATTTAATCCAAGTTTTATGATTTGTTGAATCAGTATGATGAATTTAGTAATGGTTTATTATATACAAACAGTTACATCCGTCATTTTCTCAATGGACGGCAAGGTCCAACATACTCATATTATCTTTACACAAGACCAACGTCTGTCTGCAAATTCTGCAAGATCTACAGCTTGACAACTTGGAATGTTGCTGCAGTTGGTACCCTTGCATTCACCACATGCATATGTACAATGTAGGCTATGCTTTCTGCAGCTGCATCGCAATGTCGCACATTCTCCTCGGCACTGGCATCGAATAACTTTCAGAATGCAATCAGGAGCTGGTAGCTTATCCATTGTTCTGGGAATAAATTTCCCCTGGTGAATCTGCCATCCGAAATCCTCTGGCTTTAAGATCTCTTGCTCCTTCGTCCATACCTTTACTTGGAAGTAAACGCGAAAACTATGATACTTGGCTGCATCAGACGTTGGTGGCAGATTTTGAATCTGCAGAGATGAAATACTCTTAACCACTTTTTCTCGAAATTTTCGAAGTCTCAATGCGTCCAATGTATCAGTTTCACTACCACCATACATACATACCAATAGCTTTTCACCAGACACCTGAATTCCGACCTTAGTAGATGTGTGGCAAAATTCCTTTGCATGATTCATGAATGAAGAATTGGACTGCATCTTTCTAAGAGGAACACCTTTGCCTATGCCAAATAAACATCCTGTTGGACTACTTACAATCATTGACTTCTCTAATTCTACCTTCTCATTTATCCGCTCAAACACATCATCGGATATCACTGATTCAAGCCTAGAGTCATATTTGATAACAACATCAAAATGGCGTAGAGCTGCTTCAATATCATCACACGTCACTACTGCATTATCTATATTTCCTTCACTCACCTCTAAGATAGGAATGGCATACGCCGTTGACAGAACCATTGCATTAAGTGCTGCATCAACCAGGAAATGTCCACGTACAGCTCTGGCATACGCTTTTCCAGTCAACATGTGCGTTACAGCATTTTCAGCATACACCAACTCCAGTACGTCTGTTAACCCCGATGACTGCATGAGGTGACCAATGCAACCAAGGTAGCTCATTGTTGTGTGGAAGCCACCTACAATCAAGATTATTTGCACTAAATCACTTCTCTCGCCTTCATGAGCCATGATTGTCTTGGCCTTCCACCAAAGTGGCTGATCGAAGGTGACAATGGGTGTTGAACCATGACGTTGGTTTTCCGAAGCAATGAAGTGCAAGGTTGAATAAATACAACTCATGTCAGTTGGATCCATATCTAGCATTTGGAGAAAGTGGATTGATGCTTTTCCCGGATGAACTCCTTTGCAAATGGCTTGCATGGTTCCAGACCAACCGGGGCGATTAGGACGCAACGGCCAGGACACTTTCCACATTACGTCCAGGTGTTTCCAAATGTCAGCCACACTAACAACAGGTAGTTTATCATAAACCAAAGGTACCCTATTGCCCTTTACTGCTTTGTAGTAGTGAATAGCAATTTTTGCATTATGGACATTATTACTGGCTAACTCTAGCCGTGGAATGACATGTTGCTGTGCTAACTCAGGGGTAACGGCTACGACCATGCCCATGCCATGGAAGGTACTATGTCCATCCAACGTACGCAAGTTGTGGTCAACTTTATCTGCAATATATTGTCCAAAATGTCCAGACATTGGGATATCAGTCCCTGGAAAGCACGCTGCACTTTTTGAGAAATTGACCACCTCTGAATATGAAACACAAAAGCCATGACTTGCCAAGCAGTCAATCAAAAACCTTGACCCAAACTGGTGATGCATTTGTACTCCAAGTCCTAATGGTATTGGTGCAATGACAACCCTCGGTCTGGTCATCTGAATCATGCACTGACCAATAGAAGCAACTTTCACATCCTTTGACTCCCCACTTAAAAGGTTTTCTAGGAGGACGCGAAGTGTCGTTGGCAGATATGCCAAATTATGTTCCAAGGATCTGATATCAGTTGCCCCTGGGTAGACATCTTTTGATGTCTGCATACATTTGATGTCATTTTTTATGAGCGCAGCTGCCGTTCTAATGATCTGATGCTTTCTTATCTCGTCGTCGTCCACCTTTAATGCATCATGAAATGTCTGCAATATCTTTGCAGCAGTTGTTCGAAAGGTTACAACATCTGGACGACCGTTAATATTAGTTATTACTATGCTTTCCCCTACATGATTCTCAAGCTTTTGTCGCATAAATTTTACACTGTACGGTTCAGTGCAGAATTCTGACATTTTGTTAACCAGGTCAACTACAGTTGTTTGTTCATCATCGATTTCCCTCAGATAATTGACTACCTTCAGGAAAGCGTCCTCCCTCGATGTATCTACTGGTCTGCCCAAACGTGGAATTTTGGGTTCATCTACTGGGGTTCTTCTATATCGCATGGGAATCTGTTTGCCAGTTCTAAAATTAACGCTGCACACTTGGTGGTATACAGCTTCCACCGCAAGAAGATCCCTAGCATATATGACCCGTCCTCGAACCTCTTCTGTCCAACTATCGTCTTCAGGCCTTTCATCACATGCAGCAATAATTGATTTCTGGCAATCCCATGTGCGTACCTTGAAAACATCATCATTCTCATCACACCTACTATTTGTCTCAACTGCCGTCCCACATAGAAAGCAGTGGTCCTTGAATCGGAATTCAGGTACCTGTGAGCGGAGAATGGGTGATGGGGTATTTCGCCGGTTCCTTTCTAATTTTCTTTTTCTGGCTGCTTCGATCTTAGTTCTATCAATGTGATCTCTCCTACAGGAAACATGTAATCTTTGCCCTTTTACAATAGTCATAGGTGCAATCTCACGGGTTAAACTGGCTTCATTTATTCCAGCAATACCTTTTGATGATATCACAAATGTGGGTTTGCCATTGTCAAGACTCTCCCCACAAATTGCACAGCATGCTACATTTGCTGTTTCGTCCATGATGTTGAAATGGTGAAGTAAAACAATGTAATTAATGATTAATTATCATGGGACACAATGACATACATATTTCAACAGTAATTCATATATGGTAATGGGTAAAGTGTTGTTAATTAATGTATGTGTAGGGTTTTCATATATACATGCGCTCTGGACACCAGGTCCTTGAAAGCGCTCTATAGCGGTTCTGTGTGCATAAAGTAAACAAACACTGTTTGTTTCAGCCGATTTGATGAAGAATGACTTGATAAAGCCAAAGCTTGACAAAGAAAAGCTTGACGAAGTGAAAACTTTACAAAATGTGTGGAGAAAACAGAAATGAATATGGAAAACAAGTTTATAAAAAGTTCCGCCCGGAACGTACATTCACGGAAAATAATAGTCAGAAAGTGTTAAATGTCCCTCTGCTCGTTATAAAGGACCTGCTGACAATAAAGAGCACATATGAGACATTCTGCGCATAAATTCCGCCGTTAGCTACAATTTAGCCATACACTTCCTACAAATGGATGCTTCTTACTTTTTAGAAATACATTATATGCGTCTAAAATTAATAGGAAATGTAATCCTTAGCTTGCAACAAAAATGTGGCACCCATTTTTAATCACATTAATTAGGACCTTTCCCGGTGTGGGATTTTTAAGAATTTTTTATTTTGTGGTACTTGAAGACCAAATAAAACCAAAAAAACTTCTGTTGCAATTTGTTCTAGGTTAACCTTATTTAAGCGTAGATTGACTGGACTATAAAGACATAGAATTCTGACTATTAAGCGCAAAAGATAGACTAAATCGAGCCATAATTAATTATGATGTCATCCTACAAGTCACTTATTTGATTATGATGTCATATGATGGATGGATAAACTGGAAAAGTGAATTGGAATTAACTATTTACAAAGATGGACTAAATCGAGTAATTCATGCCATAATGAATTATAAATCCATCCTATAAGTCACTTATCTGATTATGATGTCATATGATGGATGGATAAACTGGAAAGGTGAATTGGAATTAACTATTTACAAGAGCATGTGTTCTGTAACCAGTAGAATTTCCAATATGAACCCCTGTTATTTGCATGCTAGAGAAATGGGTTCTGCCATTTCAGCAGCTGACCGAGAGAACATAATTTAACACATTAATGGTCAATCCACCCAGAAACGACATCTGAAGTGGTCTTTTGAAATAGACATTTGCGGGACTGGGGAAGGATAGCTTGGAAAATTTACAACTGAAATGACTGGATCGATAGTTGGATTGGCTTGCAAATAGACATTCAGTGAGCGAGAATTTGGATTTTATTTACCATTATCCCATTCTTGCACAGACATGCTTCAATGGAATTTTGAAGTTGACCTGATAAATGGTAGGAAGACGAAAAGGATTTTAAAGATGGCCACCACCGGGCATGCCAGGATTTAGTGAACATATCTAGGATCATTGTTGACAGCTTTCTTCCCCAGATCATGTTCAATCAACCTATTAAGTTTGAAACCAATCCGACACGTCTTAGTGGAGTTTGTGACATATCGCATAATACCCTGTACGTTTTTTGGTGGGTGATGGGTCTAAAACCATGTCATATATTGCATGCATAACAATAAACAAGAACATTTGGACATTATTCGACTTACCATTAAAAACAACCTCCCGATAAATAGGACACGTTGCCATTGATGACAGCAGCATCTGTAAGTTCCTGTAGCCACAACCCCAGCCACGGTCACCATATGAACCAGCAAAGTGATTGACAGCATTGCATGTCCATGCCTGTTTAAGATTATACTGCTTCGCTATATTGTAGAATTCTAAAATGGCCGGGATAATATCTGAAATAAACATTATCCAAGGATCATTAACCCTTTAACACTGAAATTTCTTCAAGACAATTTGAATTTTCACATAAAAAATGTCCATTTGCAGACCAAGAAGACAATTTTAGAAAATTTCCACTGGAATGACTGGCTCGGTTATCGAGCCAGTCATGCTAGTAGTAAATTTTCAAAAATAGTCTTCTCTTGGTCTGCAAATGGATATATCTCAAGACCACTAAAGAAGCCGTTTTTTGGCTGATATGAGGGCTAAAGGGTTAAGCTGCATTTCCAGGGGTCGAAATTCGCTAAAAAAACTACATGCACATCGGTGCACCCAGTCGCATCACGTACATGCACCATACAATGTTTACATGCACATCGGTGCACCCAGTCGCATCACGTATATGCACCATACAATGTTTACATGCACATCGGTGCACCCAGTCGCATCACGTACATGCACCATACAATGTTTACATGCACATCGGTGCACCCAGTCGCATCACGTACATGCACCATACAATGTTTACATGCACATCGGTGCACCCAGTCGCATCACGTACATGCACCATACAATGTTTACATGCACATCGGTGCACCCAGTCGCATCACGTACATGCACCATACAATGTTTACATGCACATCGGTGCACCCAGTCGCATCACGTACATGCACCATACAATGTTTACATGCACATTCAAACATATAAAATCAACACTGTTTGAATTTCTTGTTCCCTAGTAGACTTTCATAAACTTTATTCTATATTCTGTGTCAATTATTTAATTTTAATATGTGACTAACTATATATTAGTGAAACAATATTTACTTTTCTGCACAGTTAGATACTATGTATAAATGACTAGTAGATTACGGAAATCAAGCAAGCACAAGTAAACATTCAATCGACAAGGTCTGACATTCTCGTCGCCTGAAATAATCTTTGGACTCGCTATAGCAAACACACTAGCATTATGTGAGCAGAAAAAGCAGATACTATGCAAAATGTATCAAAATGCTTGTTCTTTCGGGCACAGTTCTGTAAGAAGGAAGCATATTACCTCTAAGGCATGCTCACAGTAGCACTACATGTATTTTATACAAATTGAGTAAGCCAACCACACATGCCATAACAATAGGTAATGCGCACCGGGTACAAAATTTAAGTGACTGACAGAGCAAGTGAGATTGTGTGTCTAAAATTGCTACATGCACACTTGCAGATAACAATGGAAAACAGGTGTATAGACCAAAATCTACATGCATTTGTGCATGTATGCACCCCTTATTATCTCACGCACGCACATGCGCATGCTAGCCCAAATACACATATATATATATATATATTAGTGCATTTATATTGCGCTGAACTCCATGCGATTGCATGCTCTAAGCGCTTTACATCTGATCCCCTGTTCATTTGACAGTGGCCCGGCAGCCACATACGGCGCACAGAGAGCTATGCCATCACAGGTACCTATTTACAGCTAGGTTGACTGGAGCAACGCAGAGTTAAGTGACTTGCTCAAGGACACAACGTAGCAGACCGGCCACACTCATGGATGCACGCCCGTTTGCAGGGGACGAACGCATGCATGCACGCACACCATTCCGGTTATACATATATAAGTTCTCTGGAGTGCAAATTGACATTTCTCAGTACCACTACGATGGTAGTTTTTGGACATCAAGAGATTAATACAACTCAGATCGCTATAGTGAACCTAAGAAAAAACTGACTGCCTACCTCAATATGCTGAATAAATCACTTAATATTTACTCATAGACCAAATCAGATACAAATTAAATTTTTAATCCTCAAATTTGCTCAAGAAAATTAAAACTTTCTCACAAAAATTGTCCATTTGCATGTCAAACGAAGACAATTTTTGAAAAATGACCACTAGAATGACTGACTCGATAGCCAGTTATTCCTGCTAAATGTTCAGAAATAATCCTCTGTTCATCTGCAAATGGACATTTTTCAAGACCGTTGCAGTCGTTTTGTCGGGCTGGACTATTATTTAGATTATGAAAGCATTTTTATACTCCCATCATGGCTCTGTTCAGTACAGGTAACCAGGTGTACATGTTTAATTCAAATAAGGTCGACGAAACGTGAAAGAAAAAACCCCTTGAATGTACAGAGATGAAGTATCAAGGCCAGAATGGCCATGACCTGGTAACTTCACTATCGGCAGGTAGCTTCCTTTCAGCATAGATCTAACCAAGTTTAGTTCCAATAGAATCGACAAAATCTGAAACATAAGCCAAGGTGATAAAAAAATCGTAAGGACAAAATGTTTACCCCACTGCCACTGATGTTGTCGGAAAAGTACTCTCTCTCAACTTTGCTTTGTAGGCGATACAAAAAACTGTTCTGCTATGGTGTGACATAGTTCTAACATTTTAACAGGAAAACTGTTGAATATTTTGCAATTAATGACTGCAATATATGCTGCTTTCCAGTCACATTAACTTCAAATTATGCAACAGGATATGCTAGAAATCAGAAAGAATGTACATTTTCAGGGATTTGTCAATGAAAGGGTTAAACCATGAAGAAGAGTATTAACACTTTAAAAGACAGGCCGGACAAAACCCGGCCTTTGCCGTCATCTTGAGAAATGTCCATTTGCATTAGAAGAGAATATTTGTTTAAGTTTTATCACTGGAAAATTTTTCAAAAATACATTTCTCTTGGCCTCCTAATGGACATCACATCCACTAAGCAAATAAATTAGATTTTCTTTTGACAAATCTTGACCATTAAAGGGTTAATTAAGTAAAGGAACTAATGGTCAAAACATTGCACTACAGTACACCCCATAAACAAGTTAACATGTTTCCAAGACAACAACAGAAACATCTTAGTACAATCTTGAACACGAAGTACAAAAAAGAAATATTCTATTGAATTGCACTCACTTTGATTAAAAGCCATTGCCTAAGGCAGCAATGGCTTCAAACCGAATTAACCCTTTAAAGGTCACACCAAAATGCTTGAAAATAAAATTGTTGAAATTATATACTTTTAGATGCTTAAATTGTGTACCTCGATGTAATGAAACGAAATAAATCTTAACGTATGATTATGTCATTCCATATAAATAAATTTTGTAGGTTTAGTTGTGAATTTGAATTAGAGACTCGTGCCTCTAATTCAATTTGACAACTTGAAAAATTATATTAATTTATACATAATGAAATCATCCTATGCTAAGATTTATTTCGTTTCATTACATCTAGGCACACAATTTAAGCCTCTAAATGTATATAACTTCAGCAATTTTATTTTGAACCATCTGCTGTGAATATATGTACCTTTAATTGTCAAGCCAGCAAAAACTGATAACCGAGCCAGTCATTCCAATGGTAAATTTTCAAAAATAGCCTTATCTTGGTCTGCAGACAGACATTCAATAATTCAATATGTTTTATTTTGCTTTGGAAACATGCTATTCCTGAGCTGTACTAGATAAACATGTATGTCATATTTTTTCACAAAAAGGCAGATGGCTTCAACACGTGAGATTCATAGATACCTGTTGTCGATGTAAATCCATCTTCGATACCATCTTTCTGAGCACTGAGCAAGCGTCTCTTCTGATCGTACATCTCGGCCATCGTAATGTGACCTCGACTCACGGCAAATTCCAAGCTACGCTCACACTGTTTCTGATAGTTGTTTTTATCATCCATTCCATATTGCTTCTAAAAGTACACAAAGCTGACATTTTAACTATTTAACCGCAAAATTTGTTGAAGAAAAATTAAATTTTATCATACAAAATGTCCATGTGCAGACCACGAGAGAATTATTTTTGACAATTTGCCACTGGAATGGCTGGCTCAGTTATCAAGCCAGTTATTCCAGTGGTCAATTTTCAAAAATACCTTTCGCTTAGTCTGCAAATAGAGATTTCTCAATATCACTGCAGTTCTGAGCCATTTTGGTCCATCTTGAGCGTCAAAGGCTTAAGACAAAGAATAACAGGAACTGAAGAGCAAGAGGCTCATGTCTCTGTTCCGCTCATCTAGTACATCAGTATGTGGACTAGAAACATGGATGAGTAGGCTTCAATAATGTCAATCATACAGCATTTTGGCGGAAACTTGAAAATTGTGTAAGAATTCAGGAATGAAATGCAGATATTTGGCATTAGCCAACAACATACCCACCCACCTACGCACCACAAAATCGAAGACCATTTTAGCACCACACCATCCAAATAAAAAAAAACCCATCAAGAAAACTATTGCATTATAATATAAATCCTACCCTATAAAACAAGAGATCCAAGGGCCGGTGCCGTTCACCTGGACCACATTTTAACCATTTGGATTTAAATAGACATGATAATGGATAATTTTCAGAAAATCCAAGATTGCCATAAAAAATCAACCAATCAAAATTCCTGTTTGATATGTAGAGGCCCACTGCCATAGGATCATTCCACCCAAGTTTCGCTGAAATTGAGCCATTGATTAAGTAGTAGTATTGAATTAACCACTCCTGGAAAATGTCCGAAAAAAACAAAGATGCCGGCCTAAAAAATTGAGCTATCAAAATTCTCATTGGAACTCTTGGAAGTCGATAACAATAGGATCATTCCACCCAAGTTTAATTGAAATCAGACAATTGACCATGTTGATTAAGGAAGCGTAGTGTTTCAAAGGATTTCTGGAAAATCCAAGATGGCCACCAGAAAAATTGACCAATCAAAATTCTGTACACATGCTCTGAGGCCTACTGCCCTAAGGTCCTTCCAAACAAGTCTGGTTGAAATCACCCAAGCAGTTAAGGAGGAGTAGCTTTTTATACGATTTCACACAATTTTTTCGGAAAATTCAAAATGCCCACCGAAAAAATTGAGCATTCAAAATCATGTATACAAGTTCTGAAGCCTAGGCCCATAGGGTCCTAATCCAGCCCAATTAAGTTGAAATAATGAGAAGTACCGTCGTGACAATTTCTGGCAAATTTTTCATAAAACCTAAATTTTCCTCCAAAACGACTGACACATTAAAATTCAGTATACAAGCTGAAGCCTACCAACATATGGTCCTTCCAGCCACATTAAGTTGAAATCCACAAAGCGGTTAATAAATAGTCTTGTTTTGACCATTTCTGGTAAATTTTTCAGAAAATCTAAGATTTTGACCCTAAAAATTGACCAATCAAATTTCTGAACAGTCTACCAAAATATGGTCCACCTAGCCAAATTTGGTGTTTTGACAATTTCCAGTAAATTCTTCATAAAAACTATGATTTTCACCCAAAAAATTGACTAATCAAAATTCTGAACACAAATGCTGGAGGGTACCATCCTAGGATACTTCCACAGCCAAATTTTCTTGAAATCGGTCAAACTGTTAAGGAGAAGCGATTGAAGGACGGATGGCAGCCATAGCATACGCTCATTTGGGGGTGGGGGGGGGGAACTAAGCAAAATAAACATATATACATCCATGTACATTTGTACCTTGAGTTTTTCAAATTCTCTTTGTTCACTTTCCCAGTTGGCTTCCTCCCGTTTAGAAATCTCGAGCGCCAGCTGCTCATCCTGGTCATTATTTGAGCCTGGATCACTAAATTCAGCTGTCCGTTGTTCTGACTGGGCGAGGTCACGAGCCATAGCTTCATCATGACACTGTCGCTCTGACTCAACCAGTGATGCTGCAAGTTCTTCATCTAATTTGATTCTCGGAGAAACTGTGTTCTTCACATTTTGAGCAGCATCTGCAGAGTATGAAATTATTTCAGTGAAATGTCTCCAAAATAAGACAAGATGCCCAATGGATGCATCTAATTCAAATGTCGCTTTGAAAGTATATGATGTCATAATCAATTATGTCACATGTACATGTAGGTTGACATCACCAATCATAATGGACCTTCCCGGTTTTAGCTATGACGCACCCACACCTCGCTCGTGTTGGGATCGATCGATCTCTGAACACCCGGACTATCAATTTCCAAAAAACTACACAGGTAAGCTGTTGAATATTTAGAAACTAATTTGACTTGGTGCCTAAGGCAAGGCAGCAACAGCGCCCAATCAAAATAGTGTCAAAATATTCAACAGCATGTTTATTAAATAGCAAAGAATTACAAAGACATACAATTCAAACAACTCTGTCATGTCTGTTGAGAATTTTGACACAGGCAGCAACAGTGTGCAATCATGCCAATCAAATTAATTCTAAATATTCAACAGCTTGCAAGTATACAGGTACATATCGTTATCCTGAAATTGGGATTCTGGGAATTCAGGGTCCAAAGTACATAAATCGATCCTGACACACATATAACGCTTTAGAAAGTGGGCGGCGCTTAGCTTGAAATGAATTGGCATATGTGTACATATCGCTCAGGAGCTGCAACAGTAGCATTTGAACCCGAAAGATAAAAATATAAAAACATACCCTTCGTGAAAAAGTTCCAAACAAATTAGAAGAGGAAACATGAACCACTGACCTACCTGGTTGACAGTAGAATGAAATATAGCAACTTCCTTTTCAGTATGCCCTAAAACCATTTATATAACCATAATTTTTATGGACAAAATCCATCAAATAACAAAAGCTCAAGCTTGATTGATAGTAAATGGTAATGTATCCAGTTTATCGTATATATATCAAGTTCCTGTCCAGAGTACCAATAGTCTCAGGGCTCGCAAAATAGCTAGCCCACGGTCCCGCTGACTGCATGTACTAACTCTTGTCGGACAACCATAACTTGTGCAATATCTGTCCGACGGGTAAGTACAAAATTTGGGAAGTGACTATCAAAACTGCTTGTACTAGTGTTGTTCCTCTTAATCGATTTGATCGATGATTGATTGGTTTGTATGTTCAACCAACCGATTGATCATGATTTCAGAAATCGATTAAATGGTTGTTTACAGTTTGACTTTATTAATATATTTTAACTGGTCAAGCTAGAAAATGAATACTTTTTGGAAAAGAATTTAAATTTAATTGTTACAACTATATAGTATTACTCCTTAGTCTAAGACATAAATTCTTTCAAAACTGAAATACATGTAGTATGTTAATTTCAAAGCACCTATACAATACATGTAGCATGTTAAATATTTTGAAATTTATTTGACTGGAAGCTGTTGCTGTCTAATTAAAATATTAAGAATCTGTCGTACCGGCGACTTGGTTTGAAAGGGGTAAATATCCTTGAACATGCTATAATTACTGCATTCAAAATGAGTAAACAAGAGGACCAAGGCCTGTGGTGCTCACCTGGACCATTAGCATTTAAACAATTTGCATTTAAATAGACATAATGGATGATTTTTGGAAAATCCAAGATTGCCACCGAAGAATTGACCAATCAAGACTCTCGTTTAATATGTTGAAGCCTACCGTCATAGGGTCGTTTTGTTAAAATCGGGTTATTCGTCGAAGGAGTAGCTTTTTAAATGGTTCCGCAAAACTTTCAGAAAGTCAGATTGGTGCCAAAACATTGATTGACCTGTCAAAATTCTGAATAGAATTTCTAGACGTTATGACAACAGGATCCTTCCAGCCAAAATTGGTTGAAATTGCCCAAGCGATTAATGAGGAGTAGCATTTTATATGAATTCCCATTTATCGGAAAACCCAAGATGGCCACCATCAAAATTCTGTATACAAGTTCTGAAGCGTACAGGCCTAGAGTTCTTGCAGCTGAGTTTGGTTGAAATCGGCCAAGCGGTTAATGAGGAGTACAAAGTCTTTTAACTGATTTCCCAAAATATTCAGAAAATCCAAAATGGTAGCCGGAAAAACTGACCAATCAAAATTCTATATGCAACTTCTAAAGCCTACTGCCATATGCTCGTTCCAGCCAGTCTAGTTGAAATCGCCCAAGTAGTTAATGAGTAGACGATTTTCCGCCATTTTTCAGATAATTCAAGATGGCCATTGACCATTCAAAATTCTATATAGGGCTCTGGCATAGCACTTTAGCATCCTTCTAGCCGAGTTTGCTTGAACTCATTCAGGCGGTTAATGAGGAGTAGCCTTTTGACTGATTTCCCAAAATTTTCAGAAAATCCAAGATGGCCAATGGAAAAATGGACTAATCAAAATTCTGTATTCAAGTTCTGAAATCTACCAGCCTAGTATCCTTCCAGCCATGTCTGGTTGAAATTGCTCAAGCAGTTAATGAGGAGTAGCATTTTAAACGATTTCCCACCATTTTCCAGAAAATCCAAGATGGTTGCCGAAAAAATTGACCAATCAAAATTCTGTATGTATGTTCTGAAGCATACTAGGCTAGTCTTCTTCCATCCAAGTTCGATTGAAATCGGCCCTGCGGTTAGAGTAGGCTTTTAAGTGATTTCCAGAAATTTTCAGAAAATCCAAGATGGCCACCGGAAAAATTGACCAATCAAAATTCTGTACACAAGTTTCGAAATGTAACAGCCAAGTATCCTTCCAGTCAAGTCCAGGTTTAAATTGTTCAAGCAGTTAATGAAGAGTATCATTTTAAACGATTTCCCCTCAATTTTTGGAAAATTCAAGGTGGCCACCAGAAAAATTGACCAATCAAAATTCTGTATATAAGTTTTGAAGGATACCATACTAGGGGTCTTTCATCGGCCCAGCAGTTATCGAGAAGTAAGCTTTTAAATGATTTCCAGAAATTTTCAGAAAATCCAAGTTGGCCACCGGAAAAATTGACCAATCAAAATTCTGTATACATGTTCGCCTGGTTGTCCAAGCAGTTAATGAGGAGTAGCGTTTTAAACGATTTCCCGCAATTGTTCGCAAAATTCAAGATGACTGCCAAAGAAATTTACCAATCAAAATTCTGTATACAAGTCCTGAAGCCTACCCACCCCCTCTAGGGACATTCCAGCCAAATTATGTTGAAATCTGCCAAGCGGTTAATGAGTAGCGTTTTTAAGCAAATGTTAATGGACGGACGGACAGACGGTCGCCATGCCATAGGCTCACTTGGCCATTCTGGACAGATGAGCTAAAAATAAGAAACTGTTATGATCAATCATTAATCGATCATCGGTTAATATATAAAAACCAATCGTCGAGCACACAAATAGTACCAATTCCCAACGGCAACACTAGCTTGTACCCATTTGCTAAATGTCCAAAATAAAATATTCCAGGAAGTAATGAACAAGTGTTTTATGGCAAAATTTACGACCTAACTATTTTTTTGGTGGAAATTCAGGATGAGTTCTGGGATGAGTGAAATCCCAGAATCTATATTTCTAGGTAACTATACATGTAAGATGTAAGATCTACAATTCATTTGGATTTAGTTTAAGTAACTCTTTAATGGTCAAATTTGATCAAGAAAATTAAAATCTTTGCTTATTGAGTGTGTATTTGCAGGCCAAGAGAGGACTATTTTTGAAAATCTAACACTGGAATGACTGGCTTGGTTATTGAGCCAGACATTCCAGTGGTAGATTTTCAAAAATAGTCCTCTCTTGGCCTGCAAATGAACATTCCTCAAGACCACTGCAGAGGCCGTTTTTGGCTGGTGTCATGGTGCTATTAGGCCAGGTATAGGAAATTCTGTGTGAAGTTATATAGTATTGATTTTAACCAGCCTAAATTAGAATGTTCATAATTGTGACCAACTGAATCATATGAAATCAAGCGTGACGATTCTATGAGTATAGTGGATAGAGGACAATAGCCCAATTAATAACCAGGACAATTAAAGCGACCCAGCCTGCAGTGTGGACATAATAAATCACATTATTCCAAGACATGTATATGCTGAACCTTTATATATAACAAGAGGCCCAAGGGGGCCTGTGTAGCTCACCTGGAACACCATCAATTTTTGTCAAAATTGTTGGTGGGTTGTTTTAGCAGTCTTTTAAATGAGTTTGTGGACATTTTTGCAAGTGCAATATGGCCGTCAAACACACTACATTTTGATTGCCCCACAGCGCCCATGTTTTTGTGATGGATCAACTT
The DNA here is from genome assembly GCA_034401795.1 of Chaetoderma sp. LZ-2023a. Taxonomy (NCBI): domain Eukaryota; kingdom Metazoa; phylum Mollusca; class Caudofoveata; order Chaetodermatida; family Chaetodermatidae; genus Chaetoderma; species Chaetoderma sp. LZ-2023a. The sequence goes on along the minus strand of CM067374.1, from coordinate 125,718,113 downwards.
CCCGTGAACAAATTTTAATGGCCCAAATTTTGGCCCGATCCATTCAGCGGTTCTGGAGGCGTCATTTTCGTGAAAACCAGGTCATCCAAGATGGTCGTCGAACCATTTGGTCAATCAAGTCCTCTTGAACAAACTTGGCTTACCTCTTGGCCTAGATGACGATTCCCCAAGTGGTTTCGGAGATTTTTAGACATTTTCTGAAATCGGCCGAAATCCAAAATGGCCGCTGGGCAAATTGGCCGATTGGGTTCATTTGAACAAACTTGGACCCTTATGCCCTAAGGATGCTTCCTGCCAAATATAATTGAATTCGGTCTGGTAGTTCTCAAGAAGATATTTTTAATTTCCTATTGCATTAGCATGGGAACTTTTGACGAGAAAATTATCCAAGATGGCCACCAAACCGTTTATCCGACAGTTTTGAAAATTGCTAATTTGAGCTCAGAATACCTAAAAACATATATAGAACCAATTTTGGCCTCAAAATCCATCAAATAAAAAAATCCAATATGTCCGCCAAACACGCTACATTTTGATTGGCCCACAGCGGCCATGTATTTGATGGAGCAACTTCCCTTGAACAAACTTTAATGGCCCTTAGTCCCTAATCATATCTCCCAAATTTTGGCCTGATCCATTCAGCGGTTCCGGAGAAATCGTTTTCAGGAAAACTAGGTCATCCAAGATGGCTGCCGAACCATTTGGTCAATCAAGTCGTCTTAAACAAGCTTGGCTACCTCCTTGCCTAGATGAGGTTTCATAAGTTTTGAACCGATTCCCCAAGCCGATCGGCTTCGTTTGAACAAAATGAAATCTCTATGCCATAAGGATGCTTCCTGCCAAATATAATTCAAATTGGCCCAGTAGTTCTCGAGAAGACATTTTAAATTTCCCATTGCTTTAGTATGGGAGCTTTTGGCGGGAAAATGATCCAAGATGGCATTTATCCGACAGTTTCGAAGATTGCAAATTTTCGATCAGAATACACAATAACCTAACCTATATAAAGCGAATTTCGGCCTCAAAATCCACCAAATAAAAAAATCCAATATGGCTGCCAAACATGCTGTATTTTGATTGGCCGACTGCACCAAGTTTTTTGACGAATCAACTTCTTTTGAACAAATATTAATCGCCCTTAGTTGTAATTATATATCACAAATTTCGGCCTGATTGCTTCAGCGGTTCTGGGGGTCGTTTTTGTGAAAACTAGGTCATCCAAGATGGCTGCTGAACCATTTGGTCAATCAAGTTCCCTTGAACAAAGTTGATTCAGCGCTTACCCTAGATCATATTTCGTGAGTTTTGAATCGATCCCTCAAATGGTTTGGAAGGAGAAGAGTTTCAAAGATATTTCTAAATCGGACGAAATCCAAGATGGCCGATCGGGTTCGTTTGAAGAAACTTGAATCTCTATGCCTTAAGGATGCTTCATGTCAAATATAATTGAAATCGGCCCAGTAGTTCTCGAGAAGATATTTTAAATTTCCCATTGCTTTAGTATGTGAGCTTTTGGGGGGGGGGGGGGGGGAAATGATCCAAGATGGCCGCCAAACCGTTTATCCGACAGTTTGAGATCAGAATTCCAAAAAACCTATATAACAATTTCGGCGTCAAAATCCATCAAATAAAAAAAAACCAATATGGCCACCAAACATGCTATATTTTGATTGGCCCACGGCGGCCATGCTTTTTGACGGATCAACTTCTCTTGAATAAACTTTACTGGCGCTTAGTCCCTAATTATATCTGCCAAATTTCGGTCTGATCCCGTAAGCCATTCTGGATAAGTTATTTTCGCTAAAACTAGGTCAACCAAGATGGCTGCCGAACTATTTGACCAATTAAGTTTCCTTGAACAAATTTGGTTGAGCTCTTGCCCTAGATCATATTTCATGAGGTTTCCTTCAATCCCTCAAGCGGTTTCGGAGAAGATTTTTAAAGACGTTTCTAAAAATCTGCCCAAATCCAAGATGGCCACCAGCCTAATTGGCCGATCGGCTTCATTTGAACAAACTTGGATCCCCATGCCCTAAGGATGTTTCCTGCTACGTATAATTGAAATTGGCCCAACGGTTCTTGAGAAGTTGCTTAAAGGAAAAGTTGACGGACGGACGACGGACAGTCGCCACGACATAAACTCACTTGGCCTTTCAGGCCAGGTGAGCTAATAACATACTTATGAAAATGCATGTTTATAATCTGTTAACCCTTTTCATTCTGAATTCCCATAAACATGATTTCAAGACATTGGCATAAGAAACCTGCATATTATTTTGGAAATAGTTTGACTTAAAGTTGTTGCTGCCTCAAGGAGAAACAACTTTCGCTTTGATAGTTTTCAAAATAGTCATCAGGATTTTCTGAATTTGTCAGAGTAAAATACAGTCAGCACGTATATAGAATGAAGGTGGTTAATTATATTTTTCATTGAATTGCATAAATCTGGTATTCACAAAAGTACTAAAAACTTGATTCTTTAAACAAATTATTAATGATTTTAGACATGTTCTAATGTTATTTTGACCATGTCTCTTGACTACCTTTTTGATGACTCTAAAGACTACTAGTTATAAAATGTGAATGAATTTGTGTATGAGCAGGTAGAGTGAGTGAGAGAAACAGTGAGACTCAGAGCTAGAGATAGAGAGATAGATAGATAGTAGACAGAGATTTAAGCCAGAATAGTAGATAGATATAGCGTTCTTAGTGTGCATAGAAATTTTGTATCAACATCAGTTTGTGTATAGAGTTGATTTCAAATTATTAAAAGTTGAAGTCATTTATTATTTGAAGAACCGCCTTGTTGAATACTATTGAAGTGTCTTCACCCAGTTTCGCCTGGCACCTCATCCTGGCAATTTCTGAAGTGTAGCGGAGCTAATGCCACCAAACTAATCCCCCCCCCCAAAAAAAACTAATTCCCAGCTTCGCTAGACTGGCTTGACCATTAAAGTGGTAAGAATATATATATATATAGAAATTGACAGACTGTCAGGATTGGGGGGTGGGGGAATCATAAATTATTCTAGTAAAAACATTGTACAGTTCCTTGGCTATTACTCTTGTTTACTCATTCTCAACACGCAGTGTTTATACAATGCATGCTTATCTAGTGATCAACAAGGGAATCTAAGTACAGTACAAGTATGTACACAGTCTCTGCTTAGCTATTTCAGGTCTTAACAGCATTCTTATCTGTATATCATACACTATGTAGGTTCACTCATTTTACGCAGCATGTAGGTAGAATCAGACATATACTGATGTTGAAAGACACTATTTTTAGAATGATTTGGCTGAAGGTTTCCGTAAAACTGTTGTCAAAATATTTGCAGTACAGCTCAGAAATAACTTAACATGTTTCCAAAACAAAATAAAATGTACTGTTGAATACTTTGGACTTGGATTGGACGTGATTGACATTGTCACCTAAGGCAGCAATGACTTCCATTGCTTCCATAATCAAATTATCAGTACACGTAAGTCCAAAATATTCAACAGAACATTTCTTACACCATTTTCAAAATTGTTTAACCCTTTCATCGCTGAATTTCCCCATATCTCATTTTCAAGGCAACCATACAGGAAAACGGTTGATTATTCGGAAACTAATTTGACTGGAAGCCTCAGGCAGCAACGGCTTCCAGTCAAATTAATTTCAAAATATAAACCAGATTAAGATTTATTTCATAAAGAATATACTTTTTCAGGGATTTATCGGTGAAAGGGTTGACTAACATGTTTCTGTTTGTGCTTTGGAAGCATTTTATCTTATGTTTGAGCGGGAGTGTAGTAAGTTTGCCGAGATTGAAACATGATTCTCAGTCATTACTCTGGCATGTTTGGCCTCACAGAGAGTTCAAGAGAGAAAGTAGGATCTTAAAATAAGCGTGAATATGCTACATGTATAGTTCCGACATAGGCAGCTTTGCCAAATGGTTGACGGATGGACAGACTTATACTAGTTGCAAGACAAAACTAAAAAGTAGGACTATGATGAGTCAATTTTGCTACATGTATATGGAGGGATCTCTCACTCTTGAAGCATCTGGCATCACAATCAATTTACCTTTCCAGAGTATCCATCTATCAATCTGACATCATATGATGTCATAATCAGCTAAGCTGCGTGTAGGATGACATCATAATCATTACCTCATAGATCATTATATATGGCCCGTCTTTAACTCTTAATAGTCCGACATGCTGTACGATTTAATATAAAACATGCTGTGGAATATTTTGAAACTAATTTGACTGGACGCTGTTGCTGCCATAGACAGCAACAGCGCCCAGACACATTAGTTACAAAACACGTATTCAATAGCTTACTTGTAGTTTTCTGGAAATTGATAGTCAGGGAGTTCATAGAGATCGATTGATCCCAATTCCCAACACGAGCGAAATGTGGGTGGAGCTTAGCTAGATATTGGCGGGGCATTGCTAAAAATGGAAAGGTCCATTACATTGTTAGTTACAGTAGCTGACGTTACAATTAAAATGATGCAGTTCCGCGGTAGATTTTAAGGATTTTTTCTACTAATCCAGACGGGATAGTGCTTCATTGATTTTACTATCCCGCAGAAAATTTCACTAACCCAATGTTTGTGAGCTCAAAGCTGATAACTTCTTTAATCCATTCAGCGCTGTATCCCTATCAAACTTATTTCCAAGGCAACCATACAGAGAAGCTATTGAATATTTTGAAATTAATTTGCTTAGGGCAGCAACGGCTTTCCGGACAAATTAATTTCAAAATATTCAATAAAGCATTGAAGGTACAATGTAGCAGAAAATCTGTTCTTTTGTCAATTTTTGGTGGGTACATGTACTGAACATAGGTGGTTTTTTCATATTTCCTCTTTTGAGAGCATTACTAACCCAGACGGGTTAGTGCAGGTGTAGTTTTACTAACCCATATGAAATTCTACTATCCTCAGGTTATGGGTAAGCATTGTTGTACGACTTGTATGTCTTTACTATTTTATAAAGATGCTGTTGAATATTTTGACACTAATTTGATAGGCAACAGCACCCAGTCAAATTAGTTGCAAAATATTCAACAGTTTACCTGGCTGTATAGTTTTCTGGAAATTGATTGGGAGTTCAGGGATCGATTGATCACAACATGAGTGAGGTGTGGAGCTTAACTAGAGATCGGCGGGGCATAGCTAAAACTGCAAAGGTTCATTGATTATGACATCAGATACATGAGTGATAGACCAGATCCCTCCATTGGTACATCGGGTTCAGGTATCAACTTACCCAACTGGTCATCTTCAGGAAAATGACAATTAACATGAGCAGTCATTACGTCCAGCTTTACAAATCGCTTCCCGCACATAGGACATACATGCTGCATCGCTGAAGAAGACGACGATGACGATGGGCCAGCATCATTAGACAGACATGTAGCGCCATGCTTTGTGCTGATATGTTGTTCTAGGGTATTTATGGAGGGCATCACTACTCCACAAACTGGACAATCATGCTTTATGGTGTTGTTACTTTGCTCCGCAGCACTATCACTAATACTGACCTGTGAGCCAGGCTCCATGGAGGACAGACTATTTACATTAGCAGATGAACCACTGACTCCTTCATGAGGTAGCAATGGTTTCTTAAAACTGTAGTCATTCAATGGCATATTTACATAATTACTGTTATTATTAACACTGCTAACGAATGACGGTTTAGCTGGACTGAAATCATCCAGATGTTCGACGTTCACATGTCTCTGCAAATCCAGCTCCTTCGTCGATGTGTACGGACACATAGGACAGTTCAGTGCCAATATATCACTACTTTCTGAAGCTACATGTATTGTCCCTGAGGAATTACTCCCCTCATTAGAATTGTTAGGGGATTTTGTGTCACGCTTCGACTTACTTTGCAAAGGTAATGAAAACTTGGACTTTTTAATTTGAATATTGGGTGACTCTGGTGCACTAGTATCCGGTGTCTCAGAAGATTGTTCATCATCTGTTGTTGATTCAGAGTTTTGTGCATCCATTTTAACTACTAATTAATCCCGATGACTAGTCTGTATTCACAGGAAACTTGCACATTCATGAGACCTGTCAAACAGACAATGTAGAATCATATAATATACAATATGTCAATCATAGTAGCCATAAGCCTTCAGGTCATGAAAATAATCTTTTAATACTCAAACTGGCCAAAAACAGCTTCTGCAGTGGTCTTAAGAAAGGTTCGTTTGCAGACCAAGAGATTATTTTTGATAATTTACAACTGGAAGGACTGGCTCGATAAACGAGCCAGTCATTCTAGTGTTAAAAGAAAATTTACCACAGACATGACTGGTTTAATTTTTTATGTGCTGGTTGGTTATCCAGCGAAAAACCTATTTTCAATGAATTTTAAGTGATTCAAGGGAGATAAATCTCGTGGATAAGGACAAGTTTTGTCAAAATGATATCATGACACTGAGATTCTAAGTAATATATTCTCTGAACTAGATTTGCATGACTACGTTCAAAACTCTCCGAGATTTGGTCCGAGCTAGAAAATTTTGCCAATGTCTTCAAAGAAGATACCCTTGGTAAATATGGACATGCTGCATGACATTATGTGCAATATCTAGTATATCCGCTGCAAAAATATGTGAGGGTATAGCGCATAAAAATTCTTCAAGATTTAGACAACTCGATTATGAGCAGATTTATAATATATATATATATATATGATGAAAAATTGTGAGGGTAGGTTTAAAACTCTAAGATATGGACCAGACAAGCATAAGATGGATGGACAAACCGACATCACGTAATAGAAACCCATTTTGAGGCCCAAGGGCCTGTGGCGTTCTCCTGGAAAATTTACCTGTGAGATGGTTATATATAAATTTTGGTTTGCCGGAAAAATTTACCCATTAAAATTCTGTTGTCTATCACCATATAGGAATTTCTAAGTCTACTACCATAGGATACGTCTAGAGATATTTTGTTGAAATCTGGCAAAGCATTTAGGAATATTAGTGATTTGAAAATTTCCAGTAAATCTCATAAAATCTAAGATTTTCACCCAAACAATTAATGAATCAAAATTCTGCATGAAGTTCTAGAGCCTACAGCGAGTCTTCTCTTGGTCTACAAATGGACATTTCTCAAGACCATTGAAGAACCCATTTTTGGCTGATATGCGTGTTAACCCTTTAACATGTAAGCTGACCAAAAATGCACACGCACGCACGCACGCACCCACACACACACACACACACACACACACACAGTGGTCTTTAGAAATGTTCATAAAATTTGCAAACCAAGATGATTTTTGAAAATTTACAACTGGAGTGACTGGTTCAGTAACCGAGCCAGTCATTCCGGTGGTTAACTTTCAAAAATATCCTTAAATCTAAGTCTGCATATGGAATTTTTAATGAGAAAATTAAGATATTTTGAACAGATTTGAGCTACCAGATATAATGACCTGATTGAGCACGAGCCGAGTGCTCAGTGTGTTATTACTAACTACGCTATTTATTTCTATGATTGTGATCTTTGTGTTTCTCATGGTTACAAATAGAAATGATTGACCTGTAAATAAATAACAGTTTAAACCTTACAAAACGTGCTACATGTGTTACAAATGTATTTAAATACATATTTACTTACTCAAAATGGCAAATGTGTACATAGCGTTAAGTGGCATGACACACACACACACGCGCGCACACACAATCGCATGGGCACACGCGCACACACGTATGTACGTATGCATGCATGTAAGAAATCATGATAGTGACTGTTTTCAAAGTAATTTGACTGTAAGCTGCTATTGCCTATGACAACAGCAGACCACTGTCAATTTCACATATACCGGTACTGTTGCTGCCAGTCAAATTACTTTTAAAATATTGAACAGCCAATGTGTATTAGAATTGAAAGTATGCTACTTCATGAATAACATGCTTAATACAAGTGACTTCATATAAGATATGGTTTCGTGGTCAATCGCTCAATAAGGTGGTTGCATAGAACAGGTTTTATGACCGACCAAGAAACGCCTTTATGGTGCAGTACTAGGCCCCAGAATGGTTAAAATTAAAACTGTTAAACTTGTACGCTTTCCATGTGAGCTTTTCTGCTGAGTGTTCTCGCATGCTTTTCTGCTGAGTGTTCTCGCATGCTTTTCTGCTGAGTGTTCTCGCATGCTTTTCTGCTGAGTGTTCTCGCATGCTTTTCTGCTCTCAGGGGTTTGTCTATTTCCATGCAGGTGAGTTTACAAGCGAATCTGGCTGTTTTCCTAGCATAGGCAAGTGAATTTCAGGCTATAGTTCTGCATATCTTTGATCTTTTTTTTCTTCATTCTTACACACCAGACCTGGGGTCAAATGCAAATGACCCTGTATCAATTATATTTGGCATTAATGTGATACGGGTTAATATACTAGCTGCAATGTGTCAGTTTGTGAAATCATAATCAAAACAAACAATATTAAATGCAATCCTTAAAATAAATAGTTACATTTTCTATATTGCTGTTTCATATACTGAATTTGGGATGTAATGGATTAAATCATGCACACGAGATGTTAATTCTAGCCAATCACCACTCAGTCAGCCTAGCATGTACATTAGTTTCAAACTATTCACCATAATTTGTCCTACATCATAAACCCTTGTGTCAGGTTTATGTACAGAACTGTTTGTCTATAGGGTCAAATGATTGTATGAAGTAGTTGAGCTTAGACCAGGGTGCTATGTTGAAGCAATAAAATTACGCTTACAGGTATGGGTGCTTAGATTTAAACAGCTCTTAACTTTTCCATGATGCAATTAATTTTTCATGATATAGCAAATCTTTTGTTGAATATTTTGAAATTAATTTATTTATAAGCTGCTGTTGCCTAAAGAAGCAAAATATTCCAGTCTAATTATTTTCAAAGTAGTCAACTGCTTTTCTGTGTGGTTGCTTTGAAAATGTGATTTAGAGTATTCAATCCGTGAAAGGGCTAATGGAATAAATTAAAAAATTTCTCATGAAGAATGTACATTTGACAACAATTGGACTGTATTGGTCCCTGTGGGAGAAATTACTTTCTGTCAAATAATTTTCTAACTACAAGAAAATGTATAGTTTATTTAACTCTCACCGATGAAACTGGCCTTCAACACAATTTGAATGTAACCATAAAGGAAAGCTGTTGAATATTTTGAAATTAATTTGAATGGAAGACATTGCTGTCTTAGGCAGTAACAACTTCCAGACAAATTAATTTGAGAAATTAATGTACTTTCGGTGCAATCATTTTCAAACTAAAATGATCTTAGCTCTAAGAATCCTAAGATATTTTTTACCGTAATGAATAAGTCACAATATTGACTACTTGTTTATAATATCCAATACAACATCTGACCTTCTAACGCAGCAAACACTTCGTCAAATTTTCACCTGCTGTCCTATTCTAAGAGATCACCTGCCTTAAGGTCCCTTCTGCTAGATATTTTGAAAACAATTTTCCTGGAGTGAGCCTAGTAGACTAACGTTACAAAATCTGAGAAAAGAATATGAATTTTGCAAGAAATATATATATATAAAGACACTTAGAAACTGAATAGGAGGGTTTACTTTCACTAACAGACAATGTTCCACATATACCTCATACATAATTCTTCTGAGTTAGTGCTTAATTCCATGTTATATCATTCACAGTAATCCCTCAGATGTGCCAATAAGAGAGCTATCTGGTATATAGACCACTTTCTTCAATTTGCTAATCCAATTTAAAAGCTGTTGAATACATTTGACCCTCTCCGCAATAAGAGATCATGCATTAACTCTAACCCTCAAAGTTGTTCAAGAAATTCATAGAAATTGTTCATTTGCAGACCAAGAGAAGAAACCTTTTGAAAATTTATCATTGTAATGACTTGCTCGGTTACTGCGCTAGTCATTCCAGGGGTTCAGAATTGGCGTGTTAAAGGCTTAAATGAGAAGCTCTATTCTCCTTAGGAGGATCTGTTAATACGAGTTTGACTCTATATGGTTATATGTAACTTTTGAAGTTGGAAATCAATTTAACTGAAAGATGCTGCTGCCTGGTACATGTTATAATACAGTGTACAACTGTTTAACCCATTTCATCTCAGAAATCATGAGAGTTATATCTGATATGGCTATTATAGTAATGAAAAGCATTTGAAAGTATTTGAATTATTTGAAATAGTTTTAGAAAAGTATTTGCATTTGCACTTGCATTTTGAACAAAGTTAAAAGTATTTGCACTTGCATTTGCATCAATATGAAGTATTTGCATTTAAATACTTTTGAAAGTATTTGACCCCAGGTCTGTTACACACTACATGTGTCATGTCGCAAAAGTGCAAAGGCCAGGTCCTGAAGCCAAGCTTTCAAAAACAAAGCAGTTAATTGATCTGGTAGAACAATATCCACACCTCTATGATGTTACCTCGAAGGCTCATAGCAACAAGCTGTTAATAAAAAACAACTTTCACTTTAAACAAATACTTAAGAACTGCTGGATGGATTTCACCCAAATTTGGCATGAAGCATCTTTGGGTGAAATGGTTTAAATTTATTCAAAGAAGTCTAATTACGAATTTCCTTTACCTTTAAATACATTTCATGGCTGGTAGATGGGCACTGTTAGTAAAACATGCAAATTATTAGATTTCATTTATGTCCATTCTTTAATTTTTTTAATATTTTAATAATTTTAATTAACTGCATCATACGAATGCGAGTTCTTTGTCTCTTACGCAAATAATACAAAAGAAAATGGCTGTTGCATGGCATAATTATTATATTTGCATAGCGTTCAAAGTCAATATCGCAAAATAACCTGCCTATAAGGCACCACGCATGCGCACACGATCAACATGCACAACACGCGCTTGTACCCGCTGCACGAAGGCACTCCCATGGAAATGGTTTTATCTAAATTCACTAGACCGACCTTTCTGCTAGCAGAAAAGCGTGCAGAAAAGCTTACATGGAAAGCGGGTCTTAGAGGCTTTAAGCTTATCATCCCAGAGTTCTGCTAAGGCAGGGCCCTAATATGCAAGTTAGCATTAAAAGATTCACATCATTATTTTCCGACATGGGTCAATGTCCCACTTAAGGCCATTGCTAATTTCGACCTACCCAGTATGGAAGTGAATCCATACTTGCCAAAATGACCCATGAGGGAGTGGGCCATTTAACCACACTAAGCAATGGGCTTGAAAGCACATTGCCACCTCAAAGTAATAAATCTTAACATATGATGAATTTCATTTCATATGAATTAATATAAGTTTTTAGGTTGTGATTTTCAAATGAATTAGACTAGAGACATGTATCCCTAATTCAATTTCACACATAATATATATTAATTTCAAGTTTAACGTAGATTTATTTCATTTTGTTACACAGAGATACACAATTAAGCCTTATGACTCTGATGTCAATATTCTATCTTTTACTGTGTCAATAGTAGAGAAACTGGCGTAGATTTTTCAACAATTTTGGTGGACGATGTTGCTGTCTACGACAGCACCATCTTCCACCAAATTTGTTGAAAAATGTACACCAGTTCATCTTTTAATTTAATTTGAAAATTTTAATTTTTGACATCAGAGTGGTAAGGCTTACACCTCTAACAGTACACAATTTTGACAATTTTATTTTCAAGCATTTTGAGGTGAATGTGGGCTTTTCAAGGGTTAAAATCGTCTGGCCAATAATATATTGTATAGGAACATGTTCTTTTGCACACACACACACCACAAATGATGACGTTGCCATGGACACGCGTGATGCAATGTCCATTAGCACTAAATAAACAAACCCATATATACTTAAACCTCTTAATACTCAAGCTGGCCAAAAACAACCCCTGCAGTGGTCTTGAGAAATGTTCCTTTGCAGACCAAAAGGGGGACTATTTTTGAAAACTTACCACTGGAATGACTGGCTCGAAAACTGAGCCTGTCATTCCAGTGGTAAATTTACAAGGACATTTTCGATGAGAGAATTGAAATTTTCTTGAACAAATTATAGGGTTAAATATTCTTGCATACAGGATGTAGACAAAGGATTGTGAGTGAGTGATTTGTGAAAGGCCTTACTGTTGTTGAACAAAGAATTATTCACAGACTTGTTGAACAAGTACATAATGTAACCAGGTGCCACAGAGTGCATTTGCAAATCATCAGAGCAATAAGAGCAAACATTAGTACAGGATGTGGATCTGTTATTAACCCTTACCACTCTGATGCCAATGTTCTATCTGTTACTGTGCCAATAGCAACAAAACTGGTGTGCATTTTTCTACAATTTTGGTGGACGATGTTGCTGTCTATGACAGCACCATCTTCCACCAAATTTGTTGAAAAATGAACACCTGGCAGTTCATCTTTTAATTTAATTTGAAAATTAAAGGTTTTGACATCAGAGTGGTAAGGGTTAATAAAGATAACACTGATGATTAACCCTTTAATAATCCAAAGAAAAACTTTAAATATTTCATTTTTGGTTGTCCAATTGCAGGTTAAAAAGGATGTGTTTGTCAATTTACCACTGCATTGATTGGATGGCTTATTGAGCTAGGCATTCCTGTGGTAAATTTAAAGGGGCCTGTATCGCTCACATGGAATTATTCCCAACTGGCACAATGAAAAAATTTACCAATCTACTTTCTGAAAAGGTCTAGCCAAGTTTAAAAAAATTAAAATTGGCCTAGTGGTTAATAAGCATTCTTTTACATGATTTTTTCAGAAAATCCAAGATGTCTTCCAAACATGCTAAATTTTGACTGCTCAACGGTGGCCATGTTTTTTTTACACCAACTTTCCATGGAGAAACTTTACTGGCCCTTTGTCCCTAAGCATATCTCTCAAATTTGAGCCTGATCTGTTTAGTGGTACTGGAGAATATGTTGCTTTCAGAAAAGCCAGGTCCTCCAAGATGGCTGCTGATATATTGGCCAATCAAGTTCCATTGAACAAACTTGACTCAGTTGTTGCCCCTGATGATGTTTCATGAGATTTGATTCAATCCCCTAAGTGGTTTCGCCGTTTAGGTAAAGATTTTTAAAGATGTTTCTAAAAATCGTGCAAAATCCAAGATGGCCACCAGCCAAATTGCGCGATCAGCTTCCTTTGACCAAACCTGGATCCCTATGACCTAAGGATAATTCCTGCCAAATATACTTGAAATTGGCCTAGTGGGTCTTGACATGACATTTTAAATTTCCCATTGCTTTAGTATGATAGTTTTTGGCGTGAAAATGATCCAAGATGGCCGTCAAACTGTTTATCCAACAGATTCAGTGGCAAATTTGAAATCAGCATGCCCAAAAAACTATATCAAAGCAATTTCGGCTTCAAAATCAATCAAATAAAAAAATCCAAAATGGCCACCAAACAAGTTACATTTTGAATGGTCGACGGTGGCCATGTTTTTTAACGTATCAACTTTTCTTGAACAAGCTTTAATCGCCATTAGTCCCTAATTATATCGCCCAAATTTCGGCTTGATCACTTCAGTGGTTCTGGAAAAGTTGTTTTCGCCAAAACTATGTCATCCGATATGGTTGACGAACCATTTGGTCAATCAAGTTCTCTTGAACAAACTTGGCTTAGCTCTTGCCTAGATGATGCTTCATGAGTTTTGAATCAATTCCCCAAGCGGTTTCAGAGATCTTTAAAGACATTTCTAACAAGACGCCCAAGGGCTCACCTGGACCATTAGCTTTTGAACCATTTGCATTTAAATAGACATGATGGATAATTTTCAGAAAATCCAAGATGGCCACCAAAAGAACATGCCTATCAAAATTATCATTTGATTTCTTGAAGCCTATCGTCATAAGGTCATTTCACCCAAATTTGTTTTGATATCGAGCCGTAGTAGTAGTAAGTAGTAGTAGTAATGATTTAAAAGCGTCTGGTAGTAGTAGTAGTAGTAGTAGTAGTAGTAGTAGTAGTAGTAGTAGTAGTAGTAGTAATGATTTAAAAGCGTCTGGAATTCTTTTTGGAAAAGTCCAAGATGGCCGCTGAAAAAATTAACCAATCAAATTCATGTATACAAGTTCGGAAGCATATGACCATAGGATCCTTCCAGCCAGGTTTCATTGAAATTTGTCCATTGCTTAAGGAGTAGCGCTTTAAAGAATTTCTAAAATTTGGAAAATCCAAGGCGGTTGCCAAAAACAAGAGGCCCACGGGCCTGTGACGCTCACCTGGACCATTAGCAATTGAAGTATTTGCATGTAAATATACAAGATTCGTTACAATAGATGGCGAAAAAAAATTTCACAGGAAAAATCTACCAATCAAAATTCTGAATGGAAATTTTGGCGCCTCTGATCATAGGATCATTTTAGCCAAGGTTGGTTGAAATTGCTCAAAGTAGTGAGAGGAAGCAATTTGACAATTTCCAATAAATTTGTAAAAAGAATTATCAAAACAGGAGCATATATCAATCAATTGCCATATTTTCATTAAATTCGACTAGCTGCTTCTTGAGATGTCATTTAACCGTGCCTAAAAATGTTTATATCCATTTCCTATAGGATTTCCAGAAGTCATACAAATCACAGATGGCTACCGGAAAAATCGACCAATCAAAATTCTCTAAGGTCCAGATTCTACCACTGTAGGATCAACAAAGTTAAATTTGGATAAAATCCGCTGAGCTGTTAAGATGTGTTTTGACAATTTCCAGTAAATATTTCATTAAAGATTTTCACCCAAAAGATTGACCAATCAGAATTCTGAATAGAGCATCTGGAGCCTACTGACATTAGGATCGTTCCAGCCAAATTTTGTTGAAATCCATGAAGCGGTTGAGGAGATGCATTTTGACAATTTCCAGTAAATTTTTCATATCTAAGATTTTCACCCAAACAAATTGATCAATCAAAATTCGGAATAGAAGTTCTAGAGCTTACCACCATAGAATCCATCTAGCCAAATTTGGTTGAAATATGTCAAGCAGCTAAGGAGTAGCATTTTACAATTTCTGGTAGAATTGTTAAAAATTTAAGATTTTCACACACAAAATTGATAAATCAAAATTCTGAATGGAAATTCTAGAGCCTACAACCATAGAACCCATCCAGTCAAATTTGGTTGAAATATGTCAAGCAACTTATAAGGGGGAATAGCATTTCGACCATTTCCGGTAAATTCTTCATAAAATCTAAGGTTTTCACCCCAAAAATTGATCAATCAAAATTCTGAATAGAGTTTCTAAAACATATCACCATAGAATCCATCTAGCCAAATTTTGTTGAAATAAGTCAAGCGACTATGGAGGAGTAGCATTTTGACCATTTTCCGTAAATTTTTCATAAAATCTAAGGTTTTCACCCCAAAAAATTGACAAATTAAAATTCGGAAAAAAAGTCTGGAGGATACCAGCATAGGATCCTCCCAGACAAATTTGGTTGAAATCGGTCAAACCATTAAGAAGTGATTTGACGGACGGTCGGCCGCCATGGCATAAGCTCACTTGGCCTTTCAGGCTAGGTGAGCCAAAAATCGACCAATCAAAATTCTCATTAGAACTCGTGAAGCTTCTCACCATAGGATCATTAAACCCAAGTTTCGTTGAAATCGAGCCATTGATTAAGGACGAGTAGCGTTTTAAAGGATTTCTGGAAAATCCAAGATGGACATCGGAAAAATTGACCAATCAAAATTCTGTATATATATTTTGAAGCCTACCCACCCAGGGTCCATCCAGCTGAGTTTAGTTGAAATCGGCCATAGGGTTAATGAGGAGTAGCCTTTTAACTGATTTCCCAAAATTTTCACACCAGAAAGTTTGACCACTAAAAATTCTGTATATAGGTTCTGAAGCCTACCGACCTAGGGTCCTTCCAGCCAAGTCTGGTTGAAATCATCCAGGCAGTTAATAAGAAGTAGCGTTTTAAATGATTACCCGCCATTTTTAGGTAAATCCAAGATGGCCACCAGAAAAATTGACCAATGAAAATTCTGTATCGATGTTCTGAAGCGTACTGCTCTAGGGTCCTTCCAGCCAAGTCTGGTTGAAATCACGCAAACAGTAAATGAGTAGCATTTAAAATTATTTCCCGCCTTTTTTTGTGTGCAAAATTCAAGATGGTAGCCAAAAGAATTTACCAATCAAAATTCAACTTTTGAAGCGTAGGCCCAAAGGGACCTTCCACCTAAATTAATTTGAAATCAGCCAAGCGGTTGGTTAATGAGGAGTAGCGTTTTGACAATTTCCGGTAAATTTGTCATAAAATCTAAGATTTTCGCCCAAAAAATTGACCAATTAAAATTCTGTATACATCTTCTTAAGCCTACGACCATAGAGTCCTTCCAGCCAAATTAGGTTAAAATCCACTAAGAGGTTAATGAGGAGTAGCGCTTTTAAGCAAATGTTGACGGACAAATGGACAGTCACCATGGCTATGTGTGTGTGTGCGTGCGTGCGTGTGTGGTGTGAGGGGCAGGGGTCAAAACACTTGAAACGCAACTCAAACCATTACACAGAATTCGACCAAATTTGATATGTAAGCTACCCATTTGATTGCGGAGTGCAAGAGGCCATTTACATTTGGCTCTGTTCCCAGGGGGTGGGGGGGGGGGGAGGGGTCAAAAGGTCAAATTTTAACCTGCGGAAATTGATTGTAACACATCTCCGAAACCACTGGACAGAATTCAACCAATTTCGGTATGCGTTACCCATATCAATGTGGAGTGGATGAGCACATTTACATTTGGCCCAGCCCCAGTGGGGTGGTGGATGGGGTCAAAAGGTCATGAAATTCATTGTAATGACACTGTTGGATAAAATTCAACCAAATGGTATGCGATTTACCATATGATAAGCGGTGAATGTGGGGATTTGCAATGACGCGTCATCGATCAGGCAATCTAGTTCGTGATGCCGCAGATCTATGAAATAGTATTTGAATTGTATGTAAACATATGCAGAGCCAGATTAAGCCTATTTGGGGCGCAGGGTCAATTGCTGTACTACTACTACTAAGTACTACAACATTAACACTTTCAACACCAAAGACCAAAGATAATAGATTTGTTATGTACATACATGTGTACAAATTCAGTTTAATACTTTAAAACTGATTTGATTGGAAGCTGGTACTATCTAAAGCAGCAACAACTTCCAGTTAAATCGGTTTCAAAATATTCAACAGTGTATGTATATCAAGTCTGTAAAATGAGATATTGGGATTTCAGGTTCAAATGGATGAAATGAGATAATTGTTTTTTTTGATTTAGGGCTACTTATATTTCAGAGGCACAGCGCTCTATTCTAACCCCATTAGCACTTGGCTTTATATCAGTGTATTGAATTTTGCCTATCTTTGATAAAAATTATGAGTGGCCAGATATGACTATGTTGATAGTATCTATTTTGTTGATTTTTATGCCTTGCGGGAAAATGCATCAATTTACTTTCAGAAATAAAAAATCTTAAACGGGGGGAAACTCCTCCCAGGCCACTCTCACAAACCCATTTTTCAGAATCCCACCATATGGCCCTGAGGTGGGTGTTAGTGAATAGGTCGGCTGGTGTGTGTAGGGTATGTGGGGTGGGTTGGTGAGTGAGTTGTGGCTGAGATGATGGTGTTAGGAAGAGGGAATAGGCGTAGGAAAAGCGGGTGGGCAAAATGAGGTGATTAGACCCCCCAGGTTTTTCCTCTCCTATAGTGTATCCCCATAGCACACCCACCCCCTAGTATGATCAGACCCCACACACATTCAGGTCCAAGTACATTCCTAATTTCTTAGACCGCTGGAGGTGGATGTTTGGATGTGAATGCATGCACGTGTGCATTTTAGTGGTGATTGACTGCATGATTGGTTGGACAATTCAGTGGAAGGATACATATGATTTATTCAGTCAGTGGATGTGAACTTGTGTTGGTGATTAATGAATGATTGGGTGGATGACGCAGTGTTTCTTTGTGTGTGTGTGAGTGCATGTGTGACTCAGTGTCTAGTAAAGTGGGTGATTAAGTAGTTGTTTAAGTTTATTGAGTGAGTTAGTGGCTGATGGAATGCATGCCTGAATTGCTGATGCAAAGTAT
Organism: Chaetoderma sp. LZ-2023a; assembly: GCA_034401795.1. NCBI lineage: Eukaryota > Metazoa > Mollusca > Caudofoveata > Chaetodermatida > Chaetodermatidae > Chaetoderma > Chaetoderma sp. LZ-2023a. Next base: position 125,700,049 of record CM067374.1, on the reverse strand, counting down.
GATTTGGAGAGTGATTGACTGGTAGCCATGGTAGCTGTGTGTGTGATTTGGTGTGTGATTAACTGATTAGGTTGGTCCACTGAAACTGCACATCAGGTTCATTTTGGACGAATAATTAAAACCCTTTAACCCTCAAATTTATTCAAGAAAATTTCAATTTTTTCATAGAAAATGTTGATTTCCAGACCAAGAGAAGACTATTTTTGAAAATTTTATCACTGGGATAACCGAGCCAGTAATTCCAGTAATAAATTTAAAAAAATTGTTTTCTCATGGTCTGCAAATGGACATTTTCCCAAGACCACCCAAGAAGCCATTTTGGACGCTTGGAGTGCAAAAGGGGTTAAGAGATTAACTTATAGCCTATTAAATTATATTTTAAGCTAAAGTGATATATATATATATCACTTTAGCTTAAAATATAATTTAATAGGCTATAAGTTAATCTCTTAACTCCGTGACCCTAGCTTCCAGGAGATGAAATTTGTGAACCATAGGTCAGAATTGAAAATTTCTAAGATATATTCAATTCTGACCTATGGTTCACAAATTTCATCTCCTGGAAGCTAGGGTCACGGAGTGCATCATTCTTCAGACGGAACAGCCCAACTCCTATTCACTGGATTTTCCATGTATTTTTTCACATTAATTCACCAATGGCAGTAGTATTAGTTAGATCACTACTCACTGCGCTGCAAGAGGCATTGATAGTTTGTAAATACAGATTGATTTATAGGAGATAGGGAATATATATTCATCCTCGTTTAGCAAGTCACACGAGTCACAAAATTAAGTGAATTGTTTTTAAATATTAAAATGAATGATTATAGAAATCCTTAATATTGTGCCAAAACTTTTACAGTCATCTTGAGAAAGACCAAGAGAAGTCGACTATAGGTCCATTTTCATGAAAGTTAAATGTTAGAGGCATTTTGGGGAAAAGTTGGTAAATCTGCTTTCTTGGATAATTAGAATGTGCTGAATACAAAAATGCTGTTTAACAAGCTCAATTTTGCCATTCAGACATAAAAGAAATTAAAAACAACATGGCCGCCGAAAAAGGTCTTGATTTCGGCAAATGGACTAAATTCAATTGCAATATGAGCAATAGTGTCAGCATTATTATTTATTATCCATCAGAAAGTGATACTCTTACATAGTTTATTTAGCTCATCGTGTTGAGCTTATACAATGACAATTTCTTTGACTATTTATCAGTCCACCCATCTGTCCATCCATCACATGTCGTCCGTCCATCTATAAACTATTGTCATTCCTTTACGGATTTAAACCAAATTTATTCCATACGTACATCATTATCCTTTGCCAATATCTTTAGCTGTAGGCAATGGAAGTGGTCTAGCCTAAGTACAAGAGTTTGACCCTTGGTGGATATTCAATAGTGTTGGGAATTGGTTCTATTTTTGTGATCGATGATTGGTTTTATATACTAAACGATGATCAATTTAATGATTGATCATAACTGGTTTAATTTTTTACCAATTTTTTAATGCAGTAATTATAGCATGTTCAAGGATAACTATCCCTTTCAAACAAAGTCGCAGGTATGACAGATTCTTAATAATTTAAGAAATAATCTGTTGAATATTTTGAAACTAATTTGACTGGAAGCTGTTTCTGCCTTAGGCAGCAACAACTTCCAGTCAAATAAGTTTCAAAATATTCAACATGTTATTGGTATGGTTGCTTTGAAATTAACATAATATTTCAGTGCTGAAAGAATTAGTGTCTTAGACTAAGGAGTAATACTATATAGTTCTAGCAATTAAATTTTAATTCTTTTCCAAAAAGTATTCGTTTTCTAGCTTGAGCGGCTAAAATATATTAATAATGTTAATTTATAAACAACCAAAAGCGATTTCTGAAATCCTGATTGATCTGTTGGTTGAACATACAAACCGATCAATCATCGATCAAATCGATTAGTCGGAACAACACTAAGATTCAAAATATTGTCAATCTGAAATGGGAAAGTTTATGTGGTTATGTATCAAAAACAAAAACATAAACTACAGGTGCGTCACGAGGCTTTTAATTGAAAACATTGTATTAAAACAACATTACAAGTTTAAAACAGCTTCCTTAATTTGGTGAAACAGTCATCAATGAAGGGATTTGCAGTAAATCTTAGTAAATTTTATAAACAGATATTGTGCCCGTATCATAATGTGTCAGGAATCAGAGGTAGTGACATAAGCTTTGGAACAGGTTTTCCATTGTCTTTTGCCCATTCCATGTTCTCTGGTGCAGGCAGGGTTGGAACGTTACACGTTGCTTGTCTCCACACCATCGACTGATAATGAGTTCTCTGTATGTGGAAATGTAGTGCATCATTAGTATGGGTGTAACGCTTCTGGTGACCTACACTTGCCAAACACAAAACCATTCATGCCGTATCAAAGCTATCGTCATCAGGAAGATTGTAAACCTTGCATATGAACTTCTCTTGTATGTTTCTTCTTGAAGATCATTATTTCCTAGGTATGCAAGGAGACTGGGTTCTGAGGAAAATGCTCCCCTAGCTGTTTTCTTGCCATGACCAGCAATGTGGGACTGTATCACAAACTGTGATTGCATGGAATTGAATTATATTACTCAAATCTGCATGCAAAACAGACAACCTATCACAGATGGTTGCACAGTAATATACCTTGGCTTGCAGGAAATGTCAATTTCCCTTTCTCCGAGATCTAACAATACTCACCATTCTGTTACTTCTGATATACAGCTGGCCCTGACAGCGGCTCTAGGATTATAGACTTAGAAAGCTTTACCGACTCCTGGGAACCGGGTACCCGGCTCCCCACTGCCGAGTACCCGTTTACCATAGAGCTCATATTGTTTGCATAGCCACCAAACAAGAGAAAACTATGGCTTGCCTCCGTGGGGCTGGGAGGCTGGGTCCGTAACAGAATGGTGAGTATTGTTAGATCTCGGAGAAAGGGAAATTGACATTTCCTGCATTCTCCTTCGATCAATACTCACCATTCTGTTACTTCTGATATACACCAGATTTGATCAGTAACCTGGTGGGAAGGGGCAAGCCATACATGCTAATTTTGCCCCTTGGAGAAAGATTTTAGACTTCAAACTTGACTAACGGAGACCTAAAAGGACCGTCAAGTTCACGGAACCGAATCACATTCGCGTCACAGCCCCCCCCCCCTTTTTCCTCCTAAGAAAAGGGAGAGAACTAACGAACATGTATCTCGCCTGAAACACCAATATGCCAAGAGGGTTAACTACTCCCTGCATATCGCTTGTATTAGCCTGGGAATGAGCATGAATATATAAGATGAATGAACATGATACATATACATAATACAAAAAACTCTCACTTGTTGAATTACCTTATGATAACAGGACTTCAGACGTACCGCCTACAACCATACACCGGTTCGGCCATCAGTGACACAATCTGGTTGACATCCTCTCGCTTGACCATGCCTGCTTTAGGTTCTTTTCTTACCAAAGTGAAAAAAGGGGAAAAGCAGTGTGGTCACTAACTATCGTTTCAAAACAGCTAAAGCGAGTGGATTGGCTGAGTCTGACACATCCCTCATATAGTAATCCGTAAATGAGGACTCACAGTGCCATTGTGCAACGGCCATGATGTCCTCTAACGGAACACCATTGTAAAGGGCGGTCGAGGCGGCTATTCCTCTAACATCGTGTGCCCTTACGCCCTGCACCTGGTGCCCAGTCGCCATCTCATGAGTAGTCTGAATGCATTCGACCACCCAACGAGAGATAGTATCCATGGATGCGGCGCCATAAGGCTTTTTATGGCAGATCCACAGATGTCTATCGTTCGACCGTAACGAGTCAGTCCGTTTCTTGTACTTAGTCAAAGCACGGACCGGGCACCAGACACTGGCATCACGATCAAACCTGGTTAACTTCGGTATAATGATCGGTTTGCCGGGATATCTCAAAGATTGGTTCTTTGACATAAATTCTGCTCTTGGCAGAAGACGCAGACCTTCTCCAGAAACAATAAATCGGTTCCTCTCTGCCGAAAGCGCATGGATCTCACTGCGCCTTCTAGCTGAGGAAGCTGCCAATAGAAAGACTGCCTTTAGAGTCAAATGCTTTAGACTAGCCGAACGCAACGGTTCGAATGGGTGCTTGGCCAGTACATTAAGCACTAAAGATAGACTCCAGGCTGGAATGACTACCGGTTGTCTCGGGCGGAGATTGCTCATTCCCTTCAACATCACGTTTAACTGGGCCACCTCTGGACTATCCCTGTTGGCTAGACAAGGGATAACTGATGCCAAAGCTGACTTGTATCCAGCAATTGTGACGGGAGCTAGTCCTGTAAAGAACAGCTCACAGAGAAAGTCTGCTATTTGCTGAATAGTGGATTGAAAGGTATCAATACCCTTTTCTTCACACCAGTCTGCAAATCTGTTAACCTTGTTGTTATATGACTTGAAGGTTGACCTCCTTCTCGCAGCCGCGATGAAATCAGCAGCCTGTCGAGAAAAGCCTTCCGACGTGGAACGTTGTTTGACAACATCCACGCAGTCAATTTGAACATTTCGGGACGCTCGTGTAGGAAGCGTCCCTTGGCCTGGGAGATTATGTTCGGAATCTCGGGCAACTGCACAGGATTTTCCACCAGCAGATCTAGAAGATCCGTGAACCACGCCCTGCTCGGCCAATACGGCGCTATTAGCAGGACCAGACACGGTTCCTCCCTGACCTTCACCAATACCTTCGGTAGAAGAATGGTGGGTGGATACGCGTAAGCGTGCATCCCTCTCCAGCTTATCGCCAGAGCGTCTGTATCGACGGCATTTGGATCTGGAATCGGCGAGACATATGTCATGATTTGAGCATTTTCCTTTGTGGCGAACAAGTCCACGTTGGGTTTGCCCCAATGCTCGAAGATCCGTCGCAGAACTGGAGGGTTGAGGGACCATTCTGTTGGCAGGATTCTCTGTCTGCGAGACAAAGCATCCGCCAGAATGTTCAATCGGCCAGGAATATGAGCTGCTTTCAAAACAACCGAGTAATTCCTGCACCATTGAATCAAGTGCCACACCCTGATGCACAGGGTGGGCGACCTGGTCCCTCCTTGGCGATTTATATATGATACTACTGTCGAATTGTCCGACCGTATCAATATCACCTTGCCCCTGATCATCGGAAGGAACTCTTCCAACGCCAGTTCCACTGCCATCATTTCCAACAGATTGATATGCAGCTGACTCTCCGGGAGAGTCCATGTGCCCGAGACCTGGTGTTCTCCCAGGCAGGCACCCCACCCTTCCAGCGATGCATCCGTGTAAACGGACAGCTGGGGGTGGGGTAGGTGCAGCGAAACCCCTATTAGGAGATTCTGACGCTGTTTCCACCATAGAAGATGCGATATTATCGGCTCCAAAACTGGCACCAGTTTTGACAGGGGTTCTGTTCTCTGTTTCCACAGAGACATCAGATACAACTGGATAGGTCTTCGCATTAGAGCAGCGTACGGGATAACCTGCTCCATGGAGACCATCATGCCCAGCATCTGAAGGAACCGCCTTGCCTGAATGTGGTTTCCCACTCGAAAACTCCCGAGGATGGCTAACAGAGACACCACTCTGGGCTCTGACGGGTAAACCCTGCCCTCCTCGAGGTCGAATCGCATCCCCAAATAAACGAAATGTTGAGTGGGTGTCAACTCGGATTTCTCCTCGTTGACTATCCAGCCTAGATCTGAAAGTAACTTCAGAGTCAGAGCAGTATCCACGTTCAACCTGGCTGCCGAGTCTGCCTTGAGCAGCCAGTCGTCTATGTAGGTGTGTAGCGCCACGTTCTCTTTTCTGAGAAACGCTGTCACCGCAAGGACCACTCTTGTGAAAACCCTCGGAGCTGTCGACAGGCCAAACGGGAGAACTGTAAACTCCCATACTTGATTCTGAAACGCAAATCTCAGAAACCTGTGCCAACTCCGATTGATCGGAATGTGGAAATATGCATCTTTCAGATCGATCGATACACACCACATTCCTTTCCTCAATCCCGCCATTACCGACCTCGGTGTTTCCATCTGGAACCGAGGCGTATGGATAAACCAATTTAATGGCCTGAGATTGAGTATGGGTCTCCATCCCCCCGTGCTCTTGGGGACAAGGAACATGTTTGAATAGAAGCCTGGAGTGTTCCGGTTTGCTGGTTTTATTGCTCCCTTCAGAAGCAAACCCGACACTTCCTTTTGAACGGCTTCTAACTTGTCTGGCTCCCTTGGTACGGGTGTCCAGACTGGTGCCAAAGACAGATTTTGTGGCGGAAAGTCCCACCACTCCGGCATGTAACCCTGGGATAACCATCCCAGGACCAGACTGTCTGACGTCACACCTCGCCAAACCTCGACGAAACGCATGAGCCTTCCACCCACCATAGACGCCTCGACGTCTAACGGGGTTGTCCGGCTCGCAGTCCGCCCCCCCCCCCCTTTCTTAACGAGAGAGAGTGAGAACCATTTCGTTCTAGGTACGACGGGTATAACTGGCACCGCTGTTCCTGTCGCACAGGTGCGGTCCAGGCGGATATGAAGGGAGCTTGCGTACCCTCAGGTACGCTTCGGCCCCTTCTGTCCGCCCTTTGAGGCCTTACCCTTACCCTTCCCCTTGCCCTTACCACCTCTAGGGCGGTCAGGAGCAACATTGGGGAGGGTAGGCGCCTCTACAGCCTTCCTGGGTTTCTTTGCCGGCGGCGGCTCCGAGAACCCAGCCGAAACAGACGTCGCAATAGGCCTGGCTTTCGCCTTGCCCTTATGCTTTTTCTGTTTCTTTGAAGGCTGTCCGGTTAGCGGCTTGCCCACAGCCCCTAGTGCGTGCGCTTGCCGCACCAGCTCTAGCTGGAGATTTACCGCTAACCGATTCTGCGCAATACTGGCGGTGTCCTCTAAGATGGCCCGCGCTTGGCCACCAAAGATGCTAGGCCCTGTCAGGGGCGTCCCAAGAAGACGCTCCCTGACTGCCGTAGCCGGACGCATATGGTCAATGACCATTTGCCTCCTGGACTTCGTCACACGCGCTTGCACCCTTGCCAATGCGTCCATTGACAGCACCAAGCCGTCATTAACGCACGATAGCGCCACAGGTGGCACAGGGTGGCCTGCCCCCGCTTCAGCCCACACCGACTGAAGTAGACGATAGGAGTGATTGACAGCGCTCATGGCTGCCCTCACACCCTCATCGCATAGGGCCAGGACTTCTTCCTGGTGTACCTGGGCCTTATCCACTAGTGCCGGACCGGGACCACCCGACCCGGCACTCTGGACGCCCAGTACCCATCGGTCATCCTCCGTGACCGACGGGACTACACCATACCTGTCGTATTCACCCCGCGGAATACGGCACCTTGCCCGCACCTCCCTGGAGGCCGCAGGGAGCTGACCCTTGGTCATTAGTTGTTTACTATAAATAGCATCCAACAAATCAATGAACCGTGGATCCAGTCCCACTGACTGGATCCGGGCCGCGGGCAAAATCCCCGTCCTAATCGACGCAACCGACGGACGGGGCGCATCTTCATCGGCCGTGGCCGAAACCACAGACGGGTCAACTCTGGCTAGCCACGCCAGAGCATCAGACCAATCTAACTCCGAAGAAGATACCCCCGCAAACACGTCACCCGTTGACATGCTTACGGGTCTGCCAGCCATGGCCTCCCGGCCAGGAGCCACGGCTGACACGCCAGGCACTCCGCTACCACATGGTTCCGCCGCCACCCCATGAAACACTCCGGTCCATGGGGTAGGTCCGCACGGAAAACCGTACGGACCCGTAACCGTCGCGGAACCATAGCCGGCCACGGGCGCCAACGGCACCCCATGTCCGGCTGCCGGACCAGGCGAGATAGGTGAGTACCACGCCTGGCCCGGCACACCGGTTCCCCTGACGGCTGGTGACAAACCAAGCCGCGCGGAACCGGTGCACGGTAACGGATTGGCCTCAGCCGCAGGCGGAGCCGCTGACCTGGCTTGCGCCAAACCAGACAAATGGAGGCCGGTTCCGTCCAGGACGGAATCAACCTCCATATTCTCCACCTGCGGCTTCACGGGCCGCAGCAACCTCTCCTCCTCGGCCTCATCGTCTTCAGACTCCGAAGAGCCGTCACTAGACGAATAAACCGTGGAGCCGTCCTGGCGGACGGCTCCCACACCTGACGGACCGGCCACCGCTACTGGACCACCCGGAGGTGGCCGCAGAGAGACAGAACCCGTCTGGCCGAAGCCAGACGGACCCGCCAGGGGGCCGTACGAGACGGCCCCCTCGGTAACCAGTCCAGAATCCTGTCCGAAGACAGGATCCGTACCAGGCATGGGGAGAAACTGCCCCCCAACCTTTGGTAGCAGGGACGACACCAGCGTGGGCAGAACGCTATGCAGAAAACCCTGCATAGCCGGACCAAACCACGCCGGCGGTGCCATCTCCGCCACCTCCAGCTGGGGACGTGGAGCACCCCCACCGGCCGAACCGGGCGCTCCACGATTTCCTCTCGGACCGCCTGACCCCGCGTCAGACCCAGCCAAGTCCTTCTGGGCAAGGAACTTAACCATCGTTTCGACGGACCACACTGCACAAACATTACACCTATGATCTATATTACACAGGGCACACCTAAAACAGACATGGTCCTTGAACATTACACGGACAAACTTATGGCAGTCGTCACATGATGGCGGGGCTGGCTTGGCCTATAAAATAAGCACAAACCTACAATAAACAAGCGGAACGAGACACGGATGGAAGGCAGACAATTAATTTTCAAATATTTTGACTCATAAATTAACCGTAACCTCCCGCACCCCACCCCGCCACGTTACAACAACGATCGCATTGATTATGACGACAAGAACGCGGCGGGCACAACACACCCATAATAGATCCTACAGGATGTGTAACGGCTCCAGGAATCATATCGCATAGCATTCAGGGTATATTTACTAATCAATATAAATTATACTCCTAACGAACGCAGCACGATATGTGAAGAAAACAACAAAATGTATAACAACTGCTGTCTCACACGGTAAAACCGCAGACCACGCATCTACTCAAGAATTTTGAAACCACCGATCATTGCAAACCGATCGTGATCGCACGTAAACTTGATCATTCTAAAGTTTCCGGTACCATTTTTTAGTACGCAGCACCCAGAACAAGATGCGCGAATTAATGAAAAAAAATTTTCTTCACATAAACATCCGAGCGACCGGGTGTGACGTCACCCGCTCGGATTCTACGGAGAACGACGTCAGCCGATATTCGTGTTAGAAATACCGTAGCAAACACCTATTTTCATATCTGCCGATCGCCTGTTGGGGTTTAAAGAAGGCGATCGTCTGGCATATATCGTTGCTAGCACACGTCCCAGATTCTATGGGGTTAGAAATTGGAACATGCGACACAACGAAATTTAGAGACCTAAGTCTTTTAACTATGGATATAAAGAACAATACAACCTGGTTGTCTTGGGCGGTATTCTCCATAGTCCTTAGTTATCCTTTCAGAACACACAAACTATCACTGATTAAAGACTTAGATTCTTTTAAAAAACACTAAAATCCTTAATGCGAAAAGCATGTATTGCACTTGTTGCTATGCAAACAAGAATGAGCTCTATGGTAAACGGGTACTCGGCAGTGGGGAGCCGGGTACCCGGTTCCCAGGAGTCGGTAAAGCTTTCTAAGTCTATAATCCTAGAGCCGCTGTCAAGGCCAGCTGTATATCAGAAGTAACAGAATGGTGAGTATTGATCGAAGGAGAATGGCTGATGTCCTGATTGCATCCACAACTTACTGCAAGTCATCATGTTGAAATGTGCCACCAGTGGCCCAAGAACATCGGTGTCCCATGCTGATACAACGCCAGAGCTAGTATTAGTGTGCATACAGTGTGGGACAATTCTTGTATCAGCCTCCTCAGGTTGGACTTCCAATGCGCTGGTGTCTACCATTGGATCAGAAGATTTAATCATGTCCTCTTCTTTGAAGCCTCCAGAAACGATGATGGTCTTGTAACGTTATTAGGTGCTTGGAGTAATATTTGTTTAGAAGGGAAGCAAGCAAGTTCAGCCTTACTGTCTGAGTGAGCCAAGAAATTTAGCCCGTTATTTGTGGAACAGATAGGTTCTCAACAAAGCTCCGAATTGGCTCGAGTCCTTTGGATCGTTTCTGTCATGCCCCTCCTTTGATGGATTCTGAATTATATCTATCAAATGTGATATCAATTCTGTTGCATTTGTGTCCACTCTGGAGTACAGATTTCAGGAAGTTGTCAGCCACGTCACCAAATCTCTTACTACCATGTGGCTTCCTCATCAGGGCCACCACACGTGCTTAGCCATCGATCACCAGGCATGGCGTCCATTCAAATGTTATCTCTGGAGGACATTGGATATCACGTGTTAAGATATCTGTAAGGACTGATTTGTTTCCACATTTGAGAATTCCATTCAGCTCTGCAAGTGCGACTGGCACTGGAATCAATTCATATTTAAAGATTGTTGGAAGTTACACAACTCGTTTTGCTTCATAGGCCATGATTAAGCGTTGAACGATATTCCGATCAGCCTTTATGGTGACTTCCTTGTCTTTTGATTTGTTTAGTTTCTGCACCATATAAAGAGATGCAAAAGTTGAAGCCTTTGTTTTCTTTAGTGAATCATAGAATTTTCTGTGCATCTGCCCTTCTCTTCTCACCATTACTCTTTCTCTAACAAAATCATTCAACTTCTCCTGACCCAGTCGTTCAGCGTTGTGCACAGATTCTGGTTCTGCCCAGGATGAAATTAGTGCCAGACATTTTTACGGAAATTTTACAAAGTTCCTTGAAATAGCGCTTAATTTCAACAAAATATGCCAAAAGTGGTGGTTCAAAAAGATAGTTTAGTCTTTAGTGCTGGTTAAAATTGTTGAGTGATGGCTAATCCAGACCAGTGTGAGCAGAACCCTGTTCTTGAATCTCCTCTGTAGACATATCCATTGTTGCAATATTGTGCAGTGTCTTATCAAAGGATGAATCTAAAGAGAATAAGTTGAATACCTCTAGAATATGTCTTACCTAAGCTTCATCATCATGATCATGTCATTTTCATGATGGAGTTAATGCATTGCGTGTCATCCAATCACCCAACCCCATGGCAAAATCATTCTTGTTTGGGATGCAATCTAGGCAGGTAATGTATAGAAAAGAGCCCATCTTCCAAGTGCTGTATCCGTTTTGACTATTCCTACAATTCCTCCACCTTCTTTCCGGTGCTATTTAACCACTCTGGACTGTGATCATGAGAAACCTGATTAAACCTGCCGTTGAGGCTTTTACAACAAAGTTGCCTTGTTGGAGCAGTTGAAGCAACTTGTCGGGAAGATGGTACATTTCAGATAGATATATGACTTCCCTCTCGCATAGTTTGTATGATCATATCTGTGAAAACGGAAGCATTTGTCTGAATGCATACAGATGCAAATCCCTTATTCCATCTCTCTGAGCTCTGATGGAGAGCAAAGGGATACAAACAATATACATGTACTGCCACTAGAACTGGAAATTAGGATTGTTGGCTGTGCAGCTTATCAAAAATGGATCCATTTGGTCACGAAATCTTGCTGACGATAAGCATGAGATAAGCTCCTCAACATCTGTATCTGAGTGTGCATCGCTTAGAAGGCACTGCATGTGGTTTTGCTGGAGCTAGGCTAGGGGTTTGGGAAGAAATACTTGCCCCATTATCTTATGAGCGCGAGTTCCTTTGGCATAGTCCTTTCCAGCCACTACATGTTCAGCCACATTCTGACCTAAAAGCCCACTTTCAGTCCTACCTACAACAGTCAGGAATCCTGCATATGCTGACCTATTACTTTCAAGAAGTTCATGGATATGTGCAGACCTCGCAGGCGTTGATGGATCAGCACCTCCTTATATTCTGGTACTGTCCATTATAGCTCCATAAGCTGCGGCAGGGTGCCTGATCAACAGAAAGTACTACATGTGTCTGCCAACATTGATCCTCTTGACAACTGTATTCAAGGTGTCAGTTCCATGTGCTGAGATCTGGATAATGTGCAAATAACCAAAGGCTGTTACATCTGAGTTCTCTCTTCATTAAAACCTGTCCAGCTCATTTTAAGGTTTTCATTCGGTCGCTTGAGGAAGAAGGCAATGTCGGTTGGATGTGCCTTTAACCCTAGAGGTGACTCATTTACAGGTTTGGTAAAATATTCTTCATTGAAGTGGGGTTCACTATCAGCTTTTACATTATTAGCACGAAAAATCGTGTTTACAGCATCTGGAATGTTCAGAGTTGTGTGCTTAGCTGGTATAATGCCAACCAGTTAAGATTGTCTGCTAAACAACATATGTGTCGCATGAAAGGTATTTTTTCCTCATCAAGAGTACAGTCATTAGTCTCTACATTGCCAGCCATAAAGTGAACGAATCGCCCCTTGGCTATGTTTGGTGGGATCACTGTTCCAGTGTCAGGATCCATAGTTGCCAGTTTGTACTCAACTAATGCAGTGTCAAGTCTGAATATATCCTTGTATCCAATGGTATGTCAAACTGTGAAATAATTGCACCAGTTGATTTTATCTTGTGGTCTGATGCAAAGTGCGCCCGAGCCCAATATGTTTGGGTGTTCACCTCTTTCCTCCGCTTACACTGTAAATAATGTCCTGTGCAATGCTCAAAGCTATGGACTGTTAGAAGGACTCTTGCTTGGCTACCCCATGTGTCACGTTCTCAGTTATATCTGCATCGCTATCATCCACATCATCATCAACTTCGGCATGGATAGACGCTTCCTCATCACCAGCTTCTAAGAGATTGGCCACCTAACAGAAGACGTAAAACATATAAAGACTGGCTGGAACACAGTCTATTGCGTCGTCTTCGCTTACATTTAACCCTGTGTATGCAGGCTGGGAGAGTATGTCTGATCTAAGTTTGAATGCTGTGTACCATTGACAGAAAGTCATCATCAGATGACTTATAAATTGGGAATACTTAAATCAGAATTATCAGTCATATCAGGCATGGGGATGGAACGAAAGTGTATGGGCACTAATACGATTTGTCTCTCTGAAGAAGGTTCATCACGCAAGACTATAAAATCATAGGCCTGTTCGAATTCACAAGATCTTTGAATGAAAAGCGAGATATATGTCGAGTGTTTTACAATTTAATACAAATTCTGTTATATATCTAGAAATTAATTTGCTTGGAAACTGTTGCTACCTATAGTGACAATAAGCTGTTAAATATTTGGAAACCCCAACTTCACTGAAACTATTGTTACTATAGGTAGAAACACTTTCCAAGCAAATTAGGTTCAAGATATATAACTGAATTTTTATTAAATGGTAAATGACTTTTCATATATCTCGCTTCTCATTCAAAGGTTTTAAATCGAACATGACGGCCATTATGAATTTTCATAATTATGATTATTCCTTAAAGGTTAAATATCCATGAACACACAATAATTATTGCATTCAAAATTTCAGAATGGTTAAAAATGAGAAAATGTTATGATCGATCATTAATTGATCATCGGTTAGTATGTAAAACCAATCATTGATCACAAAACTAGTACCAATTCCCAATACTAGGCTACGGTTATTTTCAAGATCTAAGCTGTTGAATATTTGGAAACCATTTTCACTGAAACTAGATCTTGAAATTCAGTTTCTGGTATTCAGGAATACAAGGGTTAACATTGATTTAGATATACTTGATTCAAAGAAATCTTATAAATTCTCAAATGTAGGTTTGGATTATCTTGCATTCATTAAATTATGGAATTTATTAGCAAATGTAGCCATTGTTCTATTTGTTCGTATCTATACAGGGTATATTTTTTGAGAAAATCTTTTGATATGGGGGTGTCCGTTTGAATTTAAATTTTCAGCTTCTTCCTGTAGGAATTCAGCTTGGTAAACAGCATATTTGGATTCAGCATATTCGAATTATGTTAGAAAACATATTTCTCAACTTTCCAAAAAAAATGTGCCTAGTCTAAAGACTATTTTGGAAAATTTACATTTGTACCACTGGAATGACTAGCTCAATAACAGAGCCAGTCATTCGAGTAGTTAATTGTCAAAAATAGTCTTCTCTTTGTCTACAAACGGACATTATCTGAGAAAATTTAAATTTTCTTGACCAAGAGGCCCAAGGGGCCTGTGTCGCTCACTTGGAGCACCATCAATTTTTGATTGGCCCACGGCAACCATGTTTTTTTTATGGATCAATTTCCCGTGGACAAATTTCGGCCTGATGCCTTCAGCGGTTCTGGAAGAGTAATTTCCGTGAAAACCAGGTCATCCAAGATGGTCGCCGAACCATTTGGTCAATCAAGTCCTCTTGAACAAAATTGGCTTACCTCTTGGCCTAGATGAAGATTCCCCAAGTGGTTTCGGAGAAGATTTTTAAAGACATTTCCTGAAATTGGCCGAAATCCAAAATGGCCGTTGGGCAAATTGGCCGATCGGGTTCATTTGAACAAACCTGGATCCTTATGCCCTAAGGATGCTTCCTCCCAAATGTAATTGAAATCGGCGTGGCAGTTCTGACATTTAAAATTTCCCATTGCTTTAGCATGGGAGCATTTGACGAGAAAATTATGCAAGATGGCCGCCAAACCGTTTATCCGACAGTTTCGAAAATTGCAAATTTGAGCTCAGAATACCTAAAAACATATATAGAACTAATTTTGGCCTCAAAATCCATCAAATAAACGCTACATTTTGATTGGCCCATGGTGGCCATGTTTTTTGACGGAGCAACTTCCTTTGAAGAAACTTTAATGGCCCTTAGTTCCTAATCATATCTCCCAAATTTTGGCCTGATCCATTCAGCGGTTCTGGAGAAGTAATTTTCGGGAAAACTAGGTCATCCAACATGGCTGCCGAACCAATCAAAGACAATGGTCAATCAAGTTGTCTTGAACAAACTTGGGTTAACTCTTTGCCTAGATGAGGTTTCATAAGTTTTGAATCGATTCCTCAAGCCGTTTCGGAAAACGAGATTTTTAAAGACATTTCTAAAAATTGGCCGAAATCCAAGATGGCCACCGGCCAAATTGGCTTCGTTTGAACAAAATGAAATCTCTATCCCATAAGGATGCTTCCTGCCAAATATAATTCAAGTCGGGCCAGTAGTTCTCGAGAAGACATTTTAAATTTCCAATTGCTTTAGTATGGGAGCGTTTGGCGGGAAAATGATCGACGATGGCTGCCAAACCATTTATCCGACAGTTTCGAAAATTGCAAATTTGAGATCAGAATACCAAAAAACCTATATAAAATGAATTTCGGCCTCAAAATCCATCAAATAAAAAAATCCAATATGGCTATATTTTGATTGGTCCACCGTGGCCATGTTTTTTGGCGAATCAACTTATTTTGAACAAACATTAATCACCCTTAGTTGCTAATTATATATCACAAATTTCAGCCTGATCACTTCAGCGGTTCTGGGGAAGAAGTCGTTTTTGTGAAAACTAGGTCATCCAAGATGGCCGCTGAAACATTTGGTCAATCAAGTTCCCTTGAACAAACTTGATTCAGCGCTTACCCTAGATCATATTTCGTGAGTTTTGAATTGATCCCTCAAATGGTTTGGGAGGAGAAGATTTTTAGACATTTCTAAAAATCGGCCAAAATCCAAGATGGTCACCGGCCAAATTGGCCGATCGGGTTCGTTTGAACAAACTTGAATCTCTATGCCTTAAGGATGCTTCGTGCCAAATATAATTGAAATCGGCCCAGCAGTTCTCGAGAAGATATTTTAAATTTCCCCATTGCTTTAGTATGGGAGCGTTTGGCTAGAAAATGATCCCAGATGCCCGCCAAACCGTTTATCCGACAGATTCGAAAATTGCAAATTTGAGATCAGAATAGCCAAAAACCTACAAATGAAACCAATTTCAGCCTCAAAATCCATTAAATAAAAAAATCCAATATGGCAGCCAAACATGCTATATTTTGATTGGCCCACGCCGGCCATGTTTTTTGACGGATCAACTTCTCTTGAACAAGTTTTACTGGCTCTTAGTCCCTAATCAGATCTGCCAAATTTTGGCCTGATCCCTTCAGCGGTTCTGGAGAAGTTATTTTCGCTAAAACTAGGTCAACCAAGATGACTGCCAAACTATTTGACCAATTAAGTTCGCTTGAACAAATTTGGTTGAGCTCTTGCCCTAGATCATATTTCATGAGGTTCCCTTCAATCC
Source organism: Chaetoderma sp. LZ-2023a (assembly GCA_034401795.1). NCBI lineage: Eukaryota > Metazoa > Mollusca > Caudofoveata > Chaetodermatida > Chaetodermatidae > Chaetoderma > Chaetoderma sp. LZ-2023a. Next base: position 125,683,792 of record CM067374.1, on the reverse strand, counting down.
CTCAAGCAGTTTTGGAGATTTTTAAAGACGTTTCTAAAAATCGGCCAAAATTCAAGATGGCCGCCAGCCTAATTGGCCGATCGGCTTCATTTGAACAAACTTGGATCCCTATGCCCTAAGGATTCTTCCTGCCAAATATAATTGAAATTGGCCCAGCTGTCCTTGAGAAGAAGTCGTTTAAAGGAAAAGTTGATGGACGGATGGACGACGGACGGTCGCCACGACATAAGCTCACTTGGCCTTTCAGGCCAGGTGAGCTAATAAATTTGTGGGTTAAAGGCTTAAAAGCTAAGTTACTACATAAATTTATCTTTAAGCTCAGTCCCGCGATTAAATGCCTGTCATATGATCAGTAAAAGATTTTCGAAATACATTTCATTCTCCTGCATATGAGCGTAATTTCTGTGAATAAGAGTATTTTCCCGTGGCATATACTTACAAGTAAACCGCTTAATTACCGATATATCATCCCATATCTTCAAAGAAAGAGACAATTGTAGCAGACTAAGTAAACTTAACCCTTACCACTCTGATGTCATTATTCTATCTTTTACACTATCAATAGCAAAGAAACTGGTGTACATTTCTCAACAATTTTGGTGGAAGATGTTGCTGTCTACGACAGCACCATCTTCCACCAAATTTGTTGAAAAATGTACACCAGTTCATCTTTTAATTTAATTTGAAAAATTAAAGTTTTGACATCAGAGTGGTAAGAGTTAAGATAATAACCTGTACATTGTGCGCATGTGGAGAGAAAAAATGAAAACACAATGATTGTATACAGACAATACAGTATAAAACAAAGAATAACTACAGGGGGTGTAGGAAGACATATCGAAGCAAAAAGCAGTCATGTTTGACAAAATGTCTGACAGTCTGAAGAATACAAGGCTAGGCATTTGCATAGAAGCGATAGCGATAGAACAAGGCAAGAGAAGACTAGGCTTAAAAAGAAGTGTCATAGACGTAATACATACTACACCTCGTAACCGCAGTCGCAGGACATTTTTAGTTTTGAATATCTTAAACATGCAGCCAAATCATAGGAAGAGAAAAAAATGTATGGTTTTGAAGTCTTCTTAGAATATTGTGATGAAGGCACTATAACCGTAAGTACACTTCCACTTATCAAAAAATCAGGTAAAGATATTTATTGCAGCCATGCATTAGAATGGAAACTTCCAGAGTAATGACGTCTTATCGGCTAAGCGACATGTAGGATATCATCATAATAATTACGCCATAAATGAGGCAGTTATTGAATATCATCTAACATATTGACCGAGTGATTGATTGTTTGATTATTAGTTTAATTAATCTATTAATGAAGTAATTATACACACACACACATGTCATATATGATATACATATATGATATATATATATATATCACACTCTAAACTAAATTATTTGAGTGAAAAATAGATTTCAGGCTAATGGGCTGTCAGACTAAACTCTATTGGCCTATCCGAGTCCGACTACATGGAATTTATTTGGCTGTCTAACTAATCTGATGCCATTTAAATCTCACATTTTACTTTTTGGTTTAAATTAATTAGTTGTTGAAAATACATGTATATAGTGAATAAAACTCTGAAAACTAACGTGGTCGCTATAAAAGTACACAAGTGCCGTGTAAGGCCATAGTGGTAGTGGTGGTGGTGGTGGGGTGGGGGGTAATCGAAAACAGGTGACATTCGTGACTAGAAAACACGTTAAATCTATTTCAAGATTGAAATCTGGAATGACATACATCAAACGTTGCACTTCACACCTTGCACTTTAAATTTATATATATATATATATATATGTGCTATATGTTAAATTCCATCCGCCACGAAATGTGCACATATGTATAATTTGAGTCAGCGGAAACACAAACTTCTGAACAACGGAAAGGCGGAAATCAAAGTAGGCAATTGTTGGTTTTCGTGCTAAGACATCCAATTGAGTAAAAGAACAAATATTTTTACGTGCATGTAATTATTTAATTTTGAGGGACCTCTGGATAATGCATCTGTCAAACAAAGTTTCATTGACCCCAGTGTTCCTTAATTTCGTGACTCAAGCAGGTGCTCGTCTGCTCCTAACCATCACGTTCTAAAACTTAAAGATCGTATTAACCAATCAGAATAGGCGTAGCAACTAATTGACCAATGAATGAATGCTTTACACCCCGCGGTCGGGCGATCGTTCTTGGTCACGTTCACAGCTGATGCTGATGAAAAGCAGTAAAGGTCGGGTGTCTGCAAACGGGTAAAGCAGACGAACCAAATTTCCAAAATCAATAACGTATACGTGAGTCGCTCATTTTGCTTAAGACGCTAAATCGCTAATGAATAGTCATAACTTAGTTCTCCCAACAAATCAGTGGAATTTACAGCGTCAACTGAAGTTGGATAGTTGTTAACTTGTCCGCTTTGGCCTTGTTAGTACTTACAATAGAATGATTGCGTAAGAAGGCTGCCAGACCCTTCTATACTTGGTTAATTTTTGGTTCAACGACCTGCTTTAACATACTCATGATACTGAGTTTATGCATTTGCTTTTGTTTACAACAGCCCTGTTTTCGATTGACATCTGTATCCAGGGAAGAGGATGGCTAGCTTATCAATTCTGTACAGACACTTGATTTGTCGGTGTGTCAAACAATCATGTCCCAGACCAGGATGTTCAAGGTTGATGGCCAGTGTAGCATCTGATGGTATGTACATCATTACATATATGCAGCCAGTCTAGTGAGTCCACCATGTCTACACTACAGTGCAGGGACTCGTTAACCCTTGAAATGCCAATCTCAATTTTAAGACATTTGTAAACGTGTTGAATAGTTTGAAATTAATTTGAGTCAAATTTTAATTGTTGCAATACATACTGCAGTGCTGTAACTTAGCATTTTGAGGTGAATGTCATTAGCCTTAGGGCATATGAATAATTACAACCAAGTGCCCTCTGAAATGTGAGCATGCCAACATTATGCTGCTAATGTCTAGACACAGAAAAAGTAGCGTGCTTATGAGGGCAGGTGACTGATGTGATATATATGCCCTTGACAATTTTCATGATGGAATGGGCTATGTTACAGCACTTACTACAGTCAACAGTGTTTCTCATGGCATATAAGTTTTGGACGTCCCAGGGACACACCTAGAAATGTAGGGGTCCCAATCTAAGTCTGGTGGTCCCAAACAGACATTTACCATAATTCCCATGCAGTTTTTCTCATCCATGCTAAAATTAGAGTACAATGGGTTCACAGCTATGAATTATGGGGCTCCAATGCTAGATTTTGTGGGTGTGTTTGTGCAAAAACCTGTGAAACTAATTAGCATAAATGTCCACGACTTCCTTGGTATGTTTTTGGGGAGTCCAAACTTGAACTTAGGGAGTATAGGACTCCCGGACCTCCACTAGCAGAAGCCCAGCCAGGTAGGCTTCTAACGAGAATTCTGATGATCAATATTTCTGGTGGCCATCTTGGATTTTCTGATAATTTCTAGAAATTGGTTAAAAGCATACTTCTCATTAACTACTTGGCCGACTTCAAGCAAACATGATTTGGAGGACCCTAGACTGGTATGCTTCAAAACTTGTGTACAGAATTTTGATTAATCAATTTTTTGGACGGCCATCTTGAATTTTCCGAAAAATGGGAAATTGTTTAAACTGCTACTCCTCATTAACTTGCTGGGCAATTTCAACCAGACTTGGCTAAAATGATACTAGGCTGGTAGGTTTCAGGACTTGTACGTAGAATTTGGTCAAGATTTCCGGCGGCCATCTTGTATTTTCTGAAAATTTTGGGAAATTGTTTAAAATATTACTCCTCATTAACAGCTTGAACAATTTCAAGCAAACTCGGGAGGACCCGAGACTGGTATGCTTCATCTGCTCTACAGAATTTTGATTGATCAATTCTTTTGGTGATCATCTTGAATTTTCCGAAAAATGGCGGGATATTGTTTAAAATGTTACTGATCATTAACTGCTTGAGCAATTTCAACCAGACGTGGCTGGAAAGATACTAGGCTGGCTTGTGTCAGAACTTGAATACAGAATTTTTATTGGTCAATTTTTCGGGTGGCCATCTTGAATTTTCTGAAAATTTCTGGAAATCAGTTAAAAGCCTTCTACTCATTAACCACTTGGCCGATTACAAACAAACTAGGCTGGAATGATCCTAAAGCGGTATCGTTCAGAGCTTGTATAATACAGAATTTTGACTGTTTGCTTGTTTTGGGTGGCCATCTTGGATCTTCTGAAAAATGGGAATTCATATAAAACGCTACTCATTAACCACTTTGGGAAATTTCAGTTTAAATTACTGGTTCCAGTGCCATTAGTCCAGGTGTGCGTTAAGGTCATTGGGCCTCTTGTTTACTCTTTATAGCATGTTCTGTTCAATATTTTGAAATTAATGTGACGAAGGCATTGCTGCCTAAGTAATTTCCAGTAAAATCAATTTCAAAATATTGAACATCTTTTCTGGGTTTTTTGCCTTGAGATAAGGGAAATTTATGTCTGAAAGGGTTAAAGCATTCATTTCAAGCTCAACACATTCAGATTTAATAGTCTAATGACTATTCTGATCTTTGTACTTCATTTCGTCTTAACGTCTTTATACCATCCTGTTAAATCCAAATAACAAACTTTAGCCATTCTAATCACAAAGAGTTGAATTCGAAAGCTCACTTAGAATTTAATAAATATATATTCTATTGAATATTTTGAAACTAACTTGACTTGGAGATCTATGTTTCTGCATATGATAGCAACAGCTTCCTGTTCGATTAATTATTTAAACTATAGTCATGATAGTGAGGCAAAGTATCCCACATCCAAATTCAAATTTGGATGTGCCTAAGTTCACACATTATAAAGTAAATATAAGCTTTCTTTGGATGTGATATGTTCTTTTCTGTTGCTATAATGGTCAGGGGCTGATCCAGAGGGTGAGGGGAGATGAGGGTGTCAAATCCCATGACCCTTGGTTAGTGCCCTTTTCATCTGACCTGAATGTATTTTTTATACATAATAGTTGGTGTAATTACTGTCAATAATGTCATTAGACTGCACCTCAGATCATTAAGTTTTCATAGATTTCGCAGATGAAGACATTTGACGCTATGCTTGTCTTACTTTACCCAGATACAGGGCATTGGAAGTCGCTGTGACCCTCTTCCCTCCAAAATCCAAAGTTTTGCCAATGGGCTGATGTTTATTGTAAGTTTATAAAGTTCATGTTGATGACAGGATGCCACATGTTCCCCCATGCAGGGCTCCTATAAAATTAGAAAAATATTTTGTTGCCCCCAAGGGCAAGTATGCCATTTAAATTAGGTTGCCAGACTGTACTTCCAGGTTGCTGCATTTCTGTTATTCTGCTGAAAATATGTATTGTTGTAAGCTATACAGACTACAGAATCCTTCTAAATACCAACTCAAGCATTATAGTAACCCTTTATCGCTAATATCAGGCAAAAACAGATTCTGTAGTGTTCTTGAGAAATGTCCATTTGCAGACCAAGAGAAGACTGAAAATTTACCACTGAAATGACTGGCTCGATAACCGAGCCAGACATTCCAGTGGTAAATTTTCAAAAAACAATCTCTTGGTCTGCAAATGGAAAATTTTCCTGAACAAATTTGAGTGTGGAAGGGTTAAGAATAATTAATAAATGTTCACCATGTGTATATATACAGACCCTGAAAAATAGCAAATTGTCTAGGTTGGTCCCTCCAAGGCAACCAGTGTTAAAATTTGGTTTCCCCGCAGTAAAAAGTGGTTGCCCTGGACCGCATGAATATGTAATTTTTGTGGCCTGCCATGCTTGCAGCGGTAGGTGACAAAATCTTAGTTTCAGAAATCTCATCCCTGAAATGAGATCTTGTCTGTGCACTTACTTGACAAACTGTAGACTGTACTCAATGCTTTTAGGGTAACATGCCATGAAATTTGTACAATCTAGGTATAAACCTAACACATAGGAAAGGCGGTATGATCAGCGAACGAAAAGAAGAAGAAGAACCTAACACATTAAATTGTTCTTTCGGGGTTCATTTTAAAGGGTTTTACATTTTTCACTTTCAGGTTTGCGTCATCGTCCAAGTGCACTAGAAAAGCGGATATTAGTATTAAATAAGAACTACCCATCAATGGAAGCAGTTCCAGAGATTGTCAGGTAAAGTCTTAAAGAATAATACTCACACCTACACTGCTCTATCTCTACAAGATTACAGCCTAGTCAAATTGTTTTCAAGATAATCGTGGCTAGAAATTAACTTTCTTTAATCATGATCCATGCACTTAATACGTCAGAAAATTTCCAGATCCCTGGAATTTTGTAGTGAAAATCTGTACTGTCACAAATATAGTACTGCACAGAATATAAAATTAATCAAATGTTATGAATGCACCCCCCCCCACCCCGTTCCTATGCCTATGTATTATTAGGATAATTAATCAGTTAATTGCCAAGAAGTCAAAACTTAGCCAAAACCAATTTTGAAAATTTACGATTGGAATGACTACAATGGAATGTTTATCAAGCCAGTCATTCCAGTTGTAAATTTTCAAAAATAGTATTCGCTTGGCATGTAAATCGACATTTCTCCAGACCTGTAAAAGCTATATTTGGTCGGTAAATTCTGTTTGAATTGTGTCATAAAGCTACTGCTGAAACAGTGATCCAGCTGGATCAGTTACTGTTCTAAAACTGATCCGATTACTGATCTGTATGCGAAAAATGCCTACGGATCACAGGATCGGTGGTTAATTTCTAGCCCTTGATAATCAGTATTTACAGTAGTTACAGTATCATATATCGCATACCGTACCCGTAGACTTGCATTAACCCCTTCATGGCGAAACCGGCCACGAAAAGCCTCTACAGTGGTGTTGAGGAATGTCCATGTGCAAGCCAAGGGAAGACTGACTATGTTTGAAAATTTGTCTCTGGAGTGACTGGCTCGGTGGTAAATTTTCAAAAATAATTTTTTATCCTGCAAATGGACATTCAATAAGGAAGTATTTTGAGTTTCTTGACAAAATTTAGTCGTTAAAGGGTTAAAGGTTCTTTTATTGAAAACATACAAATTTGGTCATTAACCAAGTTAACCAACTTGGTGAGAATTGTTGTAGGCACTATTTTCAGGACTATATAAATTAACCACTGATCCTGGAATGCATATATACAGATCAGATCGGCTTTATAATAGTAACTGATCCAGCTCGATATTTCTCTCTTTCACCAGATGTAGTTAGGGCAACATTAAATGTTTAATCCTCAAATTCTTTCAAGAAAATGTCAATTTGCAGACCAAAAGAAGACTATTTTTGAAAATGTAGTACCGGAATGACTGGCTCTGTTATCGAGCCAGTCATAATACATTCCAGAGGTAAATTTTCAAAAATAGTCTTCTCTTGGTCGGCAAATGGACATTTATCAAGACCACTGCAGAAAGCTGTTTTTGGCCAGTTTGAGTGGTAAAAGGTTAAAAAAGGACTCTGCTTTACTTCTAGATCATTAAGCAGTAATGTGTAATATGTTTGAAAAAGTGATTGTTGAGACTAAAATTGATGAAGGTTCTTAAAGAGATACATTTTTAGCTATGCCCTACACAAGACCATTAAAGGCATGACAGGTCTTGGGTGGGGCAAAGCTAGAAATGTACATGTATGACTCTGTTAAGCATGGCATGGGGAGAGCAGGATAGTGTTATATGGGCATTCACATTTTTTCTATTCATTTTTGTCGCGAGACATGAATCGATCACTTTTCCGACGGCAGCGACAGTGTTAAGATTTTGCGTTTAGCAAAGCTTTTCAGCTTATTTTACAGGATTGGTTACTGGTTAGTCCTATTCCAGCTAAACATGGCTACGTGGTTGCCTATACTGTTAGGAAGCAGCATGATGAAAATGAGGTTTGATACAAAACTATGGTTTTTCAATGTTAAGTTTTCGCGTTTAGCAAAACTTCTCCACTTATCTTTCAGCAATGGTTAATGCTATTGGAACTAAACTTGGATACATTGTTATCTATACTGTTTAGGAAGCAGCATGATAACATTGAGGTCACATGGTCAAGGTCACTGTGACAAACAAGAGACAGACGAGACATTTAATTCTGCAGAATTCCTGTTCTGTGGATATAATGGCCCGCGGGCCATTAATTTAAATGACTGTTGGCAACTTAGCAAAATCTGCTTTCCAGTGACAGGTAGTGAGGTAGATATTTTTTTTACAGATGAAATGTAAATATAGTGCAGCATGGTAACTTTTAAAACCATTTAATTACAGGGGTCAAATTAAGGCCTTTTTACATGCACATTTACAGGGTATAGTATAATCCCAATGATGATGAACTGTGTGCACGGAGAACCAAGTTCTTATTGGCAAATTTGTTCAAGATAATTACAATATTTGCAAACATGTCCATTCGCAGAGCAAATGAAAAACTATTTAAAAAACCTTACCCCTGTAAGCTTGATCATTAACCCCTCCGAGTCTCGCCGATAAATTCTCGCTATCTCAATTTCAGGGCAAACAAAAATGAAAGCTGTTGATTATTTTGAAATTAATATAACTGGAAGCCAGTGCTGCCTTTGGCAGCAATGGCTTTCAGTCATATTAATTACAAAATGTTCAACGGAATATGCTATACAATTTAAAGAATTTACTTTTTTAATGGTTTTGTCGTTAAAAAGGGTCAACGGGTATAGGTGAAATTTGAGATAATATTGTGTTTTGCAGCTATGCGCAGATGAGAAAAGCCAGGGATTACTTTCGTGTACGCGTCAGTGTTTTAATGATCATTGCCACGGTGGTAGCGTGCGGATTTGTGATCAGAAGTGGTCGTAAGGCGCAAGCATCAGGATATAGTCGTGTGGGAGAAACCTTAGAGTGGCACAAGAGCCTTAAGGAAGAAGGAGATGCGCAAAGAGCAGCAGAAGCGGCTGCAGCAGAAAAAGCACAGAAATAAGACTACGTTATTTTAGAACAAAGATTTACGTGTTATCACTTTAATGGCTAAGTTTGGTCAAGAAAATAAAAATATTTCCTTATTGTCCATTTCTCTTTGCCGATCAAGAGAAGAGTGTTTTTGAATATTTACCCCTAGAATAACTGGCTCGGTTATCAAGCCAATCATTCCAGTGGTAAATTTTCAAAAATACTCTGCAAATGGACCTTCCAAAAGACCAGTAGAGAGACCGGGCTTGGTTCAAGTGAAATATTACTTTGGCTGTTAGTACTACAAAGGACTAGAGGCTATTGACCGGCATGGAACAGGACACGCTCAATACTTCCTTAGCATGGATCTGCTTCTCTTGTATATATATATATGTTTTATTAAAACATAATATTTGTGTATGTATTTTCCATATATGCCAGTACCTCAAAACAATCATATAAGTACATGCTGTTCAATATTTTGAAACTAATTTGACTGGATGCCGTTGCTGAGTATAAATGCCTAGAAGAATAAGAAATATATAGAGAGAATATGCCATATTTGTTGTGTAGCGTTTTAATCATTGATCATGGTGGTCACGCTGGCGAAAACCAGCATCTGCAATGCTCTTAATCCTCATATCAGCTCAAAATGGCTTCTGCAGTGGTCTGGAGAAATGTCCATTTGCAGATCAAACGAAGACTATAGAAGGATCTGACTTTCGTCCTGGAACCGAAGACAAGCGTCAGGTATACTTCAGCGACGTGGCTTATCACGTTTTACTAGTTCAAACGAAGACTATAGTCTCCTCTTGGTCTGCAAATGGAAATTTTCTATTAGAAAATGGATATATTCTTGAACAAATTCAAAGGGCATTGGGTTAAGGAATGTCTATTTTAAGGATTTTTTCTACTAACCCAGACGGAATAGTGCATTATAGAAGCTGTTGAATATTATTTTTAAATAAATTTTTCCGGAAAGCCGTTGCTGCCTAAGGCAGCAGCGACTTTCTGGACAAATTAATTTCAAAATATTCAATAACGCATTGAAGCTAGCAGAAATTCCGGGTATTGAACATCACATTATAAGTGTTTTTTCGTATTTCCTCTTTTGAGAGCATTACTAACCCAGACGGGTTAGCGCAAATGTAGTTTTACTAACCCGTATGAAATTCCACTATCCATGGGTTAACGAGTTAGTGTTAAAATCAAGCCCTGCAAAACTTGGTTGCATACGATGCTGTGATATCGTGAACAACTGCAAAACGATATTGTGAGCAGGTTGATTCATTTGAGCACATCCTTACATGTACCTGGAGTCTGTATATACACCTGTATATTTATCATAAAGTTTTCTTCACAATTGATTTTTTTTGGTATTCAAATTACGTAGAAAATTATGTATAGGTATAATAATTATGATTTTAATATCTAACCAAAGACGTAGTCAATCCTGCGTTTTCTTAGCCAGGTTGGTTGTCCCGGAGAACGAGCAAACATTAATTTTGTGTCCATGTAGGTGTATAATTGACATGACATATATAATGTGAAATAACTCTGGACCTGCTGAATATTTTGAAAACAATTTGACTGAATGTTCATGGTGGCTAAGCCACCAAGAACATTCAATCAAATTGTTTTCATAATATTCAGCTTATCCAGTGTTAAGCCCCATGGAAAATGTAGTCTGCAGAAATTCAGCGGGCAGACATTAAATCAGTGAACTTTGCCATATGTAATATGGATTGTGATTGTACAGGATTCTGCCGAGACACTATGGTGAGATATTTACATGTAGACATAAATGGCCCATCATTTGAGGAAAAGATGAATATTTCCCCAATTGCCCTTTGTGTGGATACATGTATTTTTTTTGCCAGGGGTCATTGTGAATATTGTTTTAGAGACAATATTATAGGGCCATCCAGAAAAGAGAATTTGTTTCCTGCAAAATGAATTAGAGAACAAGACTTAAGTTGGGGTTTTTTGCAGTCATTAATTTATTTAAAAAATTGAAACAATATTTGACTAGAAGTCTACTGATTAAATGTGGTTGTAATTGGCAAATTTATCATGTTTTTCATGAAACAATTAGCAAAAGTATATATGGCATTAAAACATTGTAATTTGTATAGTTTGGCATAAGTATTGGCATTTTAACAGTATGCTTGGGAGAAATTATTTTATATTTCTGGGCAGGTGAAATATAAAATTTTTTTACCTGCTACTTTGCGGGAAATGAGGCTTGTGTTGATTTTGACTTGGCACCAAAAAGATAACCCATGTCACAGGTGGCTGTACGCCGACTTGAATTTGATGTGTACATGTACTGATGCTGTTAAATTCACTTGTTATACCTTGACAAAGCATACAGTACTTCGACTGTAAATAACATGCATATAAAATCACTATCTCCAAACATCTAAAATGACACCTACAGAATTTGATAGGCAAAATAGATGCTGTGGCCAAATTTTGTAAATCTAAATTGCTAGCGGCATAGGGTTATCTCCCCTACCGCTTCACGTGAACGATAAGAAGTTGACCTCAAGATCAGTTAAAGTGGGGATCTTAAATGATATCGTATTTATCAACAACAGCGTAGTAAAGACATGTATAATTCTGAACACTAACACTCATATCAGCCAAAAACAGTTTCTGCAGTGGTCTTGAGAAATGTCCATTTGCAGACCAAGAGAAGACTGGATAACCGAGCCAGTCATTCAGGGGTAAATTTTCATGAGAAAATTGAATTTTTCTTACAAATTCAAGGGTTAAAGGGTTAATTGTCAAACCAATGCAATGCTCAATGCAGTGCTACATATATCCATTTACAACTGTCAAGCCAACAGAAGACTATTTCCGAAATTTTGGTACTGGAATGACTGGCTCGATAACCGAGCCAGGCATTCCAGTGATAAATTTTTTTAATTTGTCTTCTCTTGGTTTGTGAATGGACATTCAGTAAGTAAAAATTGTAATATTCTTGACCAATCTCGACCATTAAAGGGTTAAATTTCCTTTATTTTAACATGTAATTTATAATCTTGATATTAAATTCAATACGTACCAGATACAGTTGATAATCTTGATATTAAATTCAATAAGTACCAGATGTTTAGATTCGATTTATGATATATAGTACAACTCATAAATTAGCTATCATGTCTCCTAAACAGAAACATGTTCGCTAGTAAAATTTTGAACACAGTGTATGGAATGTTCTGTTGACTATTTTGAACATTATTGGATTGGAAGACATTACTGCCCTAGCAAATATCTTCCAATCCAATTATGTTCAAATTAGTCACCAGTACATATAATTTTGATTTGGAAACGTGTTAGGTTACATGTATTTATGAATTCGTCGAATTGATGCCACTTTCTTAGCCATTGAATGGTTAAACCCACACTGATGTCAAAATTTTTAATATTCAAATTAAAGTAAAAGATGAACTGGTGTTTATTTTTTAACAAATTTTGTGGAAGATGGTGCCGTCGGAGACAGCAACATCATCCACCAAAATTGTTGAAAAATAAGCGTCAGTTTCTTTGCTATTGATGCAGTAAAAGATAGAATATTGACATCAGTGTGCTAAGTGTTAAGGCAGCCAAAAATGGCTTCTAGAAGCTTCTTCAGAAATGTCCATTTGCGTATGAATATTTGACAATTGAACACTGGAATGGCTGGGTTGATGGCCAAGCCATGCTGATTGTTCAAGACCATTGCATTTCCCTGGAGACTCACTGTGTGTAAACACTGCAATTTCTGTCATACTCCGAGGGTAGATGAAATGCAAGATAAAATTGTAGTTGCCTGACAATGAAAAATCAAACAACAGGGTAAATTAATAATGTTTACTGGTTGGTTCCATTTTGTCTGTGGTGCATGAAATGGTGTGTGTGCTTCTGTCCGTGTACGTACATGTAGGCTTGTGCAACCCCAAAAGGGTTGAAATTTAGAGTTTGAGAAATCAGGTTTCAAGAAGATTCCAACCTACATAAAAGTGTGGAGTTTAGCTAGAAAGGGGTCCTGTTCTAGTAGGCTGTGTAACATTCTGTAATAAGAGAGAGACTTTCCTATTGTATTATGCCTTCTGTTAAATTGCGCTGTGCATAAAACTATTTTATTTACAATATTTAAATCCATAAATAAATTTATTAGCCATGATGATATGAGACGTGTACATAACAAAATAAGCTATTGTTTTTGAATAGCTAGAAATCTATTGAAATCTTACTCGGAACATGATATTTGTTGTTTGCTAAAACAATGATGATAAAAGTGTGTACCAGCAATTCATTTAATGCTGTTTATGCGTGCATGCGAGTGTGTCTGCATGCATGCGAGTGTGTCTGCATGCATGCGATGTGTGTGTGTGTGTGTGTGTGTGTGTGTGTGTGTGTGTGTGTGGTGTGTGTGTGTGTGTGTGTGTGTGTGTGTGTGTGTGTGTGTGTGTGTGTGTGTGTAGTGCCTGGGTTAGTTGGAAACATTAACATTGATAGCAAGAATTTCAAAGCTGGCATTAAGGTCTGAACATTTGCTGTAAGTACATAAATATGTATCACCATTTTAATGCAGTGCTGTAGCTTAGCGCATGCCATCGGGTAAATGGATGTGAAAATTGCCAAGAGCATGCAATTCTCTTCATTCACCTGCCCTCATACGCGTGCTACTTTTTCTGTGCCTGCACAATAGAATAATAATGTGGCCATTCTAATTTCAATGAGGGCACTCGGTTTTAATTATTAACATGCCATGATGGCATTCGCCTGTGAATGTTAAGTTACAGCACTGGTAATGTCTACAGGATTCAAGCATATAAATTGATATTCTAGTTGGTAATAATATACATGTAGATCTGATTTCCACTACATACTATATATTGCTTTTGTATTGGACTTGGACAGGTCAGCCGTAATGAGAATATATATATATATATATATATATATATATATATATATATATATATATATATATATTATCTATAAATTCACGAGGAGAGGGGTATAACTTTATGGTTGAAATCGCAATCCGATGAAGGGCCACATGCTTCTTGGGATCCGTCTAATTAATGAGGCATGTAGTAATTATTACAACACTGACAAACAATGAACCTTTCTAGTTTTAGCTATACTCCGCCCATCTCTATCTAAGCTCCACCCACACATTATCCGTGTTGGGATCGATCGATCTCTGGACTCTAACTATTAATTTCCAGAAAACTATACAAGTAAGCTGTTAAATATTTTGAAACTAATTTGACTGGCGCTGTTTCTGGCTAGCTGTCTAAGGCAGGAACAGCGCTCAGTCAAATTAGTTTCAAAATATGCAACAGAATGTTTATTAAATGGTAAATACATAAAATTTTGTACAACGTGTCGGACTATTAAGCGTTAAAGACGGACTATCGTCACGTAGTTGATTATGACGTCATATGATTGAGTGTGGAAATGGATTCATGAATTAGCAAGAAAGTTGATGTACAGTAAGTTCATGGGGAAGTGGGAAAATGCGAGACATTGAGTATTTTATCACTTACTCATTGCTAATCACTTACTCATTGCTATAGATCGCCTGTGGATGCTGTTATACACAGGCAGATGCTGTAAACCCCGGCTGTAAAACTATAACTCGCCCCCCGTTATTCAAGCCTTCAGAAATTAGCATAATCAACTTTTCCTTCGCACAAAAATATTGCTGGTGCAATTTCTTCATGTGTAATTTTTGGTATCTTAGATAAATTTGGTTTAAAAGGCTATGCCACACACCGGAAATTAGCATAACCACAAAAATGGTTTACCCACATTTTGAATTTCTGCAAGCCTGAAACTATAGTTTGTCTGGAAGGACATGTCTGAGACGATGCTTCAGTTATTGTGGCTTTTATAGACACCCCTTCAATGGTCAAGCTGGCAAAAACATGCCTTTGCATTGTTCTTGAGAAATGCACCCATTTTCAGGCCAAGAGACCTTTTAAAAATTTATCACTGAAATGTCTGGCTTCGACAGCACCATCTTCCACCAAATTTGTTGAAAAATGTATACCAGTTCGTCTTATTTTAATTTGAAAATTTATAAATCTCACATAAGGGTTGTAAGGGTTAACGAGTCAATCAGATCATTGCAGAGATCAAGTTTGACAATTAAAGGGTCAGTTGAACTACTATTGGGGACCTGAAAGAAAGTGACCATTATGTACATTAATAATAGTGTGTCATGTCATGGCAGAGGGGCGCTTCCATTGTTGTTGTTAGTCTGTTATTTGTTGGTTTTATGTTTAATATTTAACGAGAAATGGTTTGTTTTTCAGTTTGTTCTATCTATAACATACACATACACTGCATTAACCCTTTCAACACTGAAATCCCAGTATCTCCATTTTAAAGCAACCACACAGCTGCGAAGCTGGTGAATATTTAGAAAATAATTTGTCTAGAATGCTTCCTGTGAATTGGATCAAAATGCTTTAACTCGTTGGCTATAGAAAGAAAAGTAATATTAGATTATGTGATAAATGGAAACTCACACTCATTGCCATTTCATATGAAATTTATCACATTCCTTTATTAACCTTTGATTCCTTTAAGAAAATTTTAATTGTCCAAAATAGAAAATCTGTAGACCCAGAAAGGATTATTTTTGAGAATTCTTCACTGGAATTGCTGGCTCGCCTATCGAGCCAGTCGTTCCAGTGGTAAATTTTCAAAAATAGTATGCTCTTGATCTGCAGATAGACACTTATCAAGATCACTACAGAAGCGTTTTTTAGTGTTAAAGGGTTAACTCGCTAAAGCTCATTCCAAATCAGATCTTTCTAAGCTCATATGATAAATTTGATATAAAATGCTAACTCGTGTGAGATACTCTATTTCTCTCATAACATCAATGCGACTATTTAATACAGAATGTGTATGCTTCAGAAACTAGTTTTAGAAAGCTCACTGTAAATTTATTTCTAGAGCCATTATTGTATAAGACAGTAATGAAACAAAGCCTGTCAAGTTAAATTATTTTGCTGTGCACTGTTGCCTTGAAATTAAGATACCTGGATGTGATTTCAGCTTTGATTAGTATATTTTATTATTTGTATATACGTGTAGTAGTCATCTATTTGCACATATAATGTGTTATAGCTTTTCATTGATTTATCACATCATATATGCCATGGGTAACAAGAATAGCTGGAGCAGTTTTAATCACAATCAGTTAAACCTTAAATTTCTTTAAAGGAAATTAAAAAAATTTCATAGAAATTAAATAGCCATCTGCAGAGCAAGTGATTTAAAAAAAATTAACAACTGGAATGACTGGCTCGGTTATCGAGCCAGTCATTCCAATGGTTAGTTTTCAAAAATAGTTTTCCTGATCTGCAGATGGACATTTCTCAAGACCATTACATATGCTATATTTGGTTAGCTTGTGTCTTGACTCTCATTGACAAATCACTGTAAAAGTGTAATCTTTACGACATAAAACTTATTGTTGAAAATTTTGAAATAAATTTGACTGGAAGGCATTTATTTCCCACAAGACAATCGAGTCCAATTGATTCCAGTCAAATTAATTTCAAAATATTCATCATTTTCTTACATGGGTGCGTTGAAAATTAAATATAGGGAATTCATCGGCGAAAGGACTCGAGGCTAATAAGATTTGTTAAATAAATTATGCAATTTCTCGTTAGTGAATGGCCATTGGCAGGCCGAGAGAATAAATATTTTTGAAAATCTTAACGTCCTCTCCTAGTCCGCAAATAGGCGTTGTTTCTCCAGAACTACTTTAGACTTTTTGGCCAGCTTGTAGGGTTAAAATTACACACGATTTTATTGGTGAATTATGAAAAATAGGTCAGAATAGCCTATTTATAATACATTATCAACTGCCAAGATATCATGAATGTATGGACAATCTTATTATATATACCTTATTCTGAAATTGTTCATGCATGGAAAATGTAGAATGTCTGTCACAGTTAATTAACCCTTTAATACTCATATCAGGCAAAAATGGCTTCTGCAGTTGTCTTGAGAAATGTCCATCTGTAGATCAACAGAATACTATTTTTGAAAATTTACCACTGGAATGACTGGCTCGATAGGCGAGCCAGTCATTCCAGTGGTAAATTTTCAAAAACAGTCTTCTTGGTCTGCAGATGGACATTTTCTGAGAAAATCGAAATTTACCGGAACAAATTCAAGTGTTAAAGGGTTATGATAATTCTGTAATACCACAAAATTGCCTGTGATCAATTAATCAGTCACAACAAGTACATAATCATAACACCAAAACAACCGAATGTTTTTGCTGTTGCTAGCGTCCCTAAAGTGAGCACACTATGAACTTAAGCTCATGAAAAACTAATTTTATACTAATACATACATATTAGATTTGAAACGAGGTTCCATTTAAGTAATATCACTATTATAACCGATAAATAGGAATCGTTTCCTCTGCAACCTGGAAATCTTGTCAAACTCTTGGTAGTTACCATACCCAAGGGTTTCTATTTTGGTATTGCTTTTGATCAGATTTTGTACTGCTGTATTGATTGTTATTAACTGTTTTAACCCTCGAATTTGCTAAAAAATTTCAATTGTTTTTCATTCAAAATGTCCATTTGCAGACCAAGAGAAGACTATTTTTGAAAATTTACCACTGGATAACCGAGCCAGTCATTCCAGTGCTAAATTTTCAAAAATAGTCTTCTCTTGGTCTGCAAATGGGCATTTCTCACGACCACTTCAGAAACCATTTTTGGCTGATAGTGTTAAAGGGTTAATGGTCTAGCCGGCCAAAAACTTCATTTGCAGTGGTCTTGAGGAATATCCAGTTGCAGGCTAAAACAAGACTATTTTACAAAATTTACCACCGGAATGACTGGCTCGATAACCGAGCCAGTCATTCCAGCGATTAATTTTCAAAAATAGTTTTCTTGCTCTTCAGATAGCTAGCAATTTTTGTGGTAAATTTTCTAAAATATCCATCACTTGACCTACAAAGGGACATTCATGAGGCTAATATCGTGTCAAAATTCTTAATTTTCAAATTAAATTAAAAGATGAACTGTTTTTAATTTTTCAACAAATTTGGTGGGAGCTGTTGCTAGCTAGACAGCAAACGTGGTCCACCAAAACAGCAACATGGTCCACCAAAAATGTTGAAAAATGTACACCCGTTTCTTTGCTATTATTGACTCAGTAGAAGATGGAATATAGCCATCTGAGTGGTGCTGCTTAATGCGCATAGCTACATGGTTTTATATTAATTGCTTTATAAAATTTGTTACTGCGCTTTATTGCCTGTTATATTCAATCCAGAGTGGGAGTTAACTAACTTTGTGGAAAATGTCAGTCTGGATATTTTTATACAGTGGTATGTTTTAGTTTCTAAACTGACATTTTATGTGATGATGAGTTACCTCCCCTTAGCATCGTGCGTGGACTAGAAATATTAACATTTTTCTTGTTAAATATTGTCTTTGTTGTTGCATGTAATGTATATTGTTATAGTCAGGATAATTAATACATGTTTGTTTGCCAGTAAGTCAAATAAAGCAGCAAATTTATTTATGGATTTCAAGATTTTTCTCAGAACATGAGCCATAAAGCTCACCTGGAGTCCTATACCAGATTGAAATATATCAAGGGCAATCAGAGTTTGCAGACCCTCGCCCTCCCATGTTTGTTTGGTGACGTGTTAGTCTAGTTCAGGCCGAATGCATGTGGGCGGAGCTTCTCTCGCCAGTCCGAATGATTGACCGATGGACAGACCAATCGATAGACAGATTGAGTGCCACAGTTCTTGGTGACCAGTCTGTTCACTAACTGACTGATGGATGGACAGACTGACTGACAGGCGGGCTGATGGATGGACGGACTAGCTTACTGAGAGACGGGATGGCTGACTGACTGACTGACCAGCTGCCTGCCTGGTTGACTAACTTGAACTTTTAACACGGCAATCTTTAATATGTCATATATCTTTCTTCGTCACATAAATTCAACGGTGTAGCAGCAGTTTTAAATTACAGCGCTCTTGTGGGAATACCCCACCAACTCTGTCTGTTTTCTATATAAAACTCGAATATTTTATACAATTTTCCAGAATGATCGTTATACAAGTGACAGGTGACATCTCACAAGTTTTCCCAAATTTTCTTTCATATAATATGTAGAGAAACAATTACAAGCCCAAGTTAAACTGGATCAAGTAGAAGCAATTAAGATGAAGTGGATTAGGACTGTTCAGCAGTCTCGCCTTAAACTGTCATCTGCACATTGGAAATAAACATTTGTCAAATTAAGTAAATTATTTAGCCCATAGCTATAATGTGTTTTAACAATGTGTCAATGCTCCTGACTAAAATGTCCTAATAAAAGCCTTGTTCCTCTCCATGTCATAAGGGATTGTCACTGTATTCTGATGACTTGTTCAAACCCTGTTAACACCTATTGGTCAAACCACACTGGAACTTAGCCACATGCTCTGTTAGTGCAGTCATGCATGACTTGATGTTCTCTTGGTAGATTTTAGTCCTGAATGCAATTAACTTATTATTACATTCTCCTTCAGGCTTTTAGAACTGTCTTATTTGTTTCACTTACATTGTTGCTTTTAATACGTGTAGCTGTAAACTGTTGCTATACGATACCGCAACAACATATAGTCATATTCACTCTGCCATATTTGTAACATGATAAAGACTAGTGCACTAGTCACCGTGTGTTAAAATTGGACCCGAATCAGACCAGCAGTCTACAAGATATCCATAGTCAGAATGTGGTCTGATCCAAATCCAGGTTACAGTTAGAAAAAGTAGGGTTGTCTGTACTTCAGTAATTTCATCTGACACCCCACCTCACCCCCAAAGCTTGATTTACAGTTTTTAGTCAGTTGCTTAACCATTTAACCCTCGAATTTGTTCAAGAAAATTTCAATTTTCTCATAGAAAATGTTCATTTGCAGACCAAGAGAAGACTATATTTGGAAATTTACCACCGGAATAACTGGCATGGTTATCGAGCCAGTCATTTCAGTGTTAAATTTTCAAAAATAGTTTTCTCATGGTCTTCAAATGGACATTTCTCAAAACCATTGCAGAAGCTGATTTTGGCAGATATGAGTGTTAGGTACAGGTACAGGTATTCAAGGTACAGGTACTAATAGTTATTGCATGGAAAGCTATTTTCAAGAGGCTATCAATTTCATTGCCACATCCCACACAATGGAGAGTTGTTCCACAGAAACTTCTCCATGCTGTCTGTTTTAAAATCAGAGACATCTTGAAAAGAATACTGGTACTAAATGAATTCAATTTTGAATCAATCTGTCACACCTACTCAGGTAGATGTCAATGTCCATGATGTTAACTCTAACCCTTTAATGGTCAAATTTAATCAAGAAAATTCAAATATTTACTCATTGAATGTTGATTTGCATGACGAGACTGTTTTTTGAAAATTTGCCACGCCAGGCATTCCAGTGGTAAATCTTCAAAAATGCTTTCTCTTGTCCTGCCAACGGAAATTCCTCAAGACAACTAGAGGCCGGTTTTAGAAGGCTTGACTATTAAAGGGTTAACCCTCCCAGACAACCTCTTAGTAATGTGTTGAATATTTTGATTTGATCAGGAGTGTATAAAGATAAGCCTTCGTCAGCAACACTTTCCAGTTACATCTTTCGCTTATAACTGCTTATTTGTACAGAGAGAATTAGCTCTTGATTGTGAACCGCTATGGCAAGACGAAGGTTAAGTGATCGTGTGAAATGGCAAATCATAGGCATGCATACCACTGGTATGTCATGCAGAGAGATTGGCAGACAGCTGAACATTAACCATACTGTAATCAGTCGTTTGATTGCAAAACATGGGCAAACTAACGAGGTGAAGGACAGGCCTAGATCTGGAAGACCGAAGAAGACTACTGCCCGTGATGATCGAGCCCTAGTACGCCTTGTTAGGAGATCTCCATTCACCAACAGCAGAGTGCTCAGCCAGCAATGGGAAACGCGCAATAGTGTGTCAATGTCTACCGTCAAAAGGAGACTGTATGCTGCTGGCATGAAAGCTAGGAGACCTGTCAGACGTCCTCTCCTCACTGCACACCACAAAGAGGAGCGTCTGAGGTGGTGCAACGAAAGAAGACACTGGAACATGAGATCCTGGAGACGCGTACACTGGTCCGATGAAAGTCGGTTCCTGCTTAATGCCACAGATGGTCGAACTCGTGTATGGAGGTCCAGACGCACAGCGTACGACCAACGTAACATCATGGAAGAAGTTCCATTTGGTGGAGGTTCCGTTATGATATGGGGGTGCATCTCATTTGATTGTAAGCTGGATCTGTTGACTGTACCTGGAACACTAAATGGACAAAGATATCAAGATTCCATACTGGATAGAGTTGTGGTCCCTCATTTTGTAAATCATGCACCTGGAACCCACCCTATATTCATGGATGACAACGCCCGACCACATCGTGCTAGAGCTGTGCATGAATACCTCCGCCAGAATGCCATCGAAACCCTACCATGGCCAGTAAGGAGCCATGACATGAACCCTATTGAGCATATCTGGGAAACATGGTGAGGAGGGATCCGCCTGTGCAGAACCTACAGGAATTAACAGACGCACTCCATCTTGAATGGCAACGAATACCACAATGGCGTATCAGTCGGTTGGTGACCAGCATGAGACGTCGTGTCCAGGCCGTCATCCAGGCACAAGGTGGATATACCCGGTATTAATAATGACAGTCTCAAACTCGTGCACAGATGTTAAACTTCGTTTTCAGACACCATTAATGACAATCTAGCCACGTGTGTCAACTGTAGGGCAATAGTTGTCAGTTGTGTCAACGTAACCATATTCAGGCCTCGTTTTCAAGTTCAAACAAAAACAGTGTTTCCCCACCATCATAATCAGCATTCCTCTAGTTGCATTATTACCTCTTGCACTAAGATGGATGGGTACATAAATGTTTATGCTATTGCTTTCTTCATAGCACATGAATATACCCTCGCATCTGCGTAAAAATAGGGTGGTGCTTAACTTTTGCACAGGTGTATATATCACTTGAGCTACGGCGAGCATAGCCCTGCATAGGCATCAATAGTAAGCAGGGCAGATATCGAAAGCAGTGTCGCCGAAATTAACTATAGTACACATGATATTTGTAATTGGTTCTAAGTTTTTCTTGCTGAATACGCTCGTACATGTTTAGTTTTTATTAAACAGACCTATGTGCTCCAAATTGAAGAGGTGTGTGTAAAATCCCGCAAATTTCGCTCATTTTCACTGAAACAATGGACTGTTCCATTTTTATACACCCGTGCAAAGCGGGGTCGTATTATGTGATGGCGCTCGCCATCCGTCCATCTGATTCCTTGTCCAGACCAGATCTTGAAGTTTTGAACCTACACTAACAATTTCTTTTCAGCAGATGTGTTAGGGATGGACGAAGTGTCATAATTTCATTTCGGCAAAATATGCCCATATTCACCAGAGTTATCGCCCTTGAAATCCAAAAATTCGGCAAAATTTTCTTGTCCGGGCCAGATCTCGAAGTGTATTGAACCTACACACATTTTATTTTTCAGCAGTTGTTTTAGGGATAGACGAAGTGTCATAATCTCGTTTCGGCAAAATCCGACCATATTCGCCAGAGTTATCTCAAAATTGTCTTACTGGTAATTGTAATGATCAATGCAGCTGTGAAGACTTAAGATTTTTAGTGATGTCTTTTGTAGTGAATTCCATATGTATACCTAATAGAAGTCGGCAACATCGCCCAGTAAAATTAGTTTCAAAATATCCAACAGCATGTTTATTAAATAGTAGACATACAATTCATAAAACGTGTCAGTCTATTAAGAGTATAGACTGGCCTAATAGAATCATTTATGGCGTAATGATTATGACATCATCCTAAACACAGCGTACCTGATTATGACGGCAGATTAATAGGTGGATACTTTGGAAAGGTGAATTGTGGAAGGGAGATAAATGTCTTATAAGAACCACCTGAGCAAATGACTTACATTTGTAGCTTGATTACGTCCCATACAGGTAACACATTTTGAGTTGGAAACCTATCAACATGATGGCAGCAGGCTGTCAGATATTGAACGAAAGATGGTTTCGTTTATTAACAACGTTTCAAGCGAATCAGAGTTGTGTGACACATTGACTGCCACATGTGTGATCTATTTATGCAGTTATACAAGTCATGTCATGGCCAAACTAGAAATGGACAGGGCATAGCTAGAAATGGATCACTTTATAGTCGGAAAGAATAACAGCAACAAATGATCGACTTTAAATTGAGCTTTATTTGTATCAGTCTGTGGATATATTTCAAGCTAGACAGTGGTGGTAACTGTTAAATGCTTTAATGGTCACGATTGATCAAGAAAAGCAAGTTTTGCTTAGTCAATGTTCCTTTGCAGGACAAGACTGGAAATTTACCGCTGGATCTGTTAACGAGTCAGTCATTCCAGTGGTAAATTTTCAATAAATGGCCTAAGAGTCATAGTGCTCACCTGGCTGATGAGGAGCTGTAAACATGTTGCCATTAATTAATGCACAACAAGCACTGGTCAATCGGGCAAGCATAACTGTTGCCATAGACCAATGGGACAATGTCCTTATAATTGAGCAATGAGGCAGCCATCCTTACCACTAATGACTAACAACACAAGTGTCACTGACACTATTAACCAATGGGACAAGCACCATTTGTCAATGGGACAAGCGTAACTGATGGCAGTGACCAATGGAACCATGGTTCTTGGTCTTATTGAGCAATGAGTCAATTGTCATCGACACATTTTACAAACAGGGTAAGCAAAGCTGATGCCACTGACAAACAAGAGCACAGGTTCAAGAGCAATGAGGCAAGTGTAACATGTGATCAATGGATCAAGAACCCTTTGGCTATGTGGTAAGCGTAACTTAGGTAATGGGGCAAGGGTCCTGTGCACTATTGTCAAATGAGAAAATAATCCCTGAGCCTAATGGCCAATAAATCATTTACACTATTGAACACTGGGACAAGCAGCGCTTTTCAATGAGGAACTGTAACTGATGTCAATGACCAACGGGTCATGAAAAATAAATGGGCGGGAAATAGTAAAATTTGTGTGGGAAAAACAGTTTGTATGCCTGACATAATTGACCAGCAGGGAGAGCTCCATTGACTCATGTATGCATAACAAATGCCATTTACAAATATGGCAGAGACTCAGAAATGCAAAAACATTGGCGCCCTTGACATTATTGACCAAATGGAAATAAGTACCATTGATAAATGGGACAGCCATCTCAGATACTACTGTCAAATGGTTTAAGTGTATCGATGTGACAATGGACACCTTAAAAATTTGGATGAGAATATTGACGTCCTTGACATTATTGACCAACAGGAAAAGTACCATTGATCAATGGGAAAGCCATCCCTGACACTATTATCAAATGATTTAAAACTACTGCCAGATGTTATTTACCAATGGGGCAATGGTCAAAAGCAAAGATTTGAGCCGGTACAAAGACATTGGTGTCATTAACACCATTGGCCAGTGGGCCAGTTCTTCCTGACACTATTGACTAATGATTCAAGTGTCAACAGATGAAATTTAACAGTAGGACAATATTATATATTAGTATTTATTGGCATCCATGACATTGATCAACGGGGCAAAGGAAGTCTAGTCTATACAGGCCAGTACTACATTCGACAGCCTGTATTTCAATACTGTTCAGCGCAAGTGTGTCAATTTCCAGGACAGTTTTATATATTTTAACAATAATGTGCATCAACGAAAGGAGTTAATGGGATTACTACTTGCTACAGATTTGATACAAATTTTAATGGAAATTGCTGCGACAACAGCTTTCAGTCTAACTATTCTAAAACAATCCGCATAGTTTTCAGTTGAAACTTGTTGTGGATTTAAAGAGCAATTTGACTGACACCCGGGTGTATAGTTATCTTTAATGGGTATCTGTAACGGTAAAACCAGCAAAAACTTACCATTGCCATCTTGAGACGTGTCTGCCAACAAAAGCACTGTAATGACTGGCTCGATACCGGAGCCAGTCATTCCGGTGATACATTTAAAAAAAATAGACTTGGTATGAAAGCGGACATTCAGTAAGGAAAAATTTCAATTTGCTTACGAAATCATGCCCATTAACCCTGGTTCTAAAACCAACCTCTGCAGTGGTCTGAGAATGTCCATTTGCTGACCAAGAAGATTTTGAGAATTTATCACTGGAATGACTGGCTCGATAATCGAGCCAGCCTTTCGACATTTAATAAGTAAATATTTGAATTTTCTTGAAAAAATTTGGTCCTTAAGGGTCCTTTAATTACTAAGTTCGAGATAAAAAAAACACCCAAAAAATTGCTTATTGAATGTCCATTTGCAGGCCAACAGAACTATTTTTGAAAATCTACCACTGGAATGACTGGCTCAATAATCGAGCCAGCCAGTCATTCCTGTGGTAAATTGTCAAAAATATTCTTCCCTTGGTCTGCAAATGGACATTACTCAAGGCCACTTAATAGGCCGGTTTTGGCCAGATTCGTCAAGAAAGGGTTAAAGTGCTAAGGGAGTGGATTATATAACTACATGTATGTATAACTAACATTTGCATCTCTATATATCGTGATAGATGGGCAGCATTGGTCCTTATCTATCATTCAACTCTTACTATTGCCACAAAGTAGCCCAAATATATCGCAGCGGATATGCACTTCTTGTCATGCTAATGTGAACCGCTTCAGCTGAAACCAAAGGTAGTGATACTGGTCAGGTCTGCTGGGCGTAAAACAACATCATCACGTTACATGGTTCATACAACAATGTGATTGTTTTATTCAAGAATTTTTCAAGGACTCAAACCGAGCTATATGCTGTGAGGGACTGCCTCATCTAATATAACTGCCCCATATAATGGGGTTTAACCTCAGGAATTATTTTTTTCAAAATTAATAGTTCTACGAAGCCCGAGTGGTAAGCAGCTGCCTTATAGTTAGTATAATGGGACCCAGATGCCTGTCAAATCGCTCCTCATTAATGGTTTAACCGATTTCAACCAAATTTTGCTGGTAAGCTCCAGCACATATATTCAGAATTTTGATTGATCAATTTTTTGGGTGAATTCTTAGATTTTATTAAAAATCTACTGGAAATTGACAAAATGCTGTGAATTTGCAAGTATTCTATGCTGGGTAGCTCCAGAACTTCTACTCGGAATTTCTATTCAGAATTTTGCTTGGTCAATTTATTGGGTGAAAATCTTAGATTTTATGAAATATTTACCGGAAATTGTTAAAACACATCTCTCCCATAACCGCTTGGTGGATTTTAAACAACTTTGACTGGAAGGATCCTACAGTAGTAGGCTCTGATACATCTATTCAGAATTTTGATTGGTCGATTTTGTTGGCAACCATCTAGAATTTTTCTAAAATTTCTAGAACCATTTACAATGCTACTCTAATCATTGACCTAATTTCAAACACACATGGGCGTAAGACTCTTATTGCAACATATCCTGAATTTTATTTGGTCAATTTTTCCCTCGAAAAAATACCCATAAACCACTTGGCATATTTTAACCAAATTTAGCTAGACCTAAAACAATATTGTCATAGCCTCTAGAACTTCTATTCAGAATTATGATTTGTCAATATTTTGGTGGCCATTTTGTTCAATACCTTACTGCAATTTCCAAGTTCTTTTAATGTAAATTTCAAATTCAAGCACTCATGGACTGATGTCCAAATTTAAATACTTTTAAAATTTGTACGAAACCTGTGTTAAATATAACAAGAGGCCCAAGGGCCTGTGGCGCTCACCCAGACCCTTGGCATTTAAACTATTTACATTTAAATAGACATCATATGGATGATTTTCAGAAAATCCAAGATGGCCACCAAAAAATTGACCAATCAAAACTCTCGTTAAATATGTTTAAGCCTACCATCATAGGATCATTCCACCGAAGTTTTGTTGAAATCGGGATATTGATTGAAGGAGTACCGTTTTTAAAGTTCTGCAAAATTTTGAGAAAATCAGAGATTGCTGCGAAAAAACTGACCTATCGAAATTCTGAATAGAATTTCTAGAGGCTACGACAATAGAATCCATCCAGCCAAATTTGGATGAAATTGCCCAAGCGATTAATGAGTAGCATTTTGATCACATTTTTCAGAAAATCCAAGATGGCCACTATCAAAATCAAGCCGTCCTGATTCTGTATACTTTTTCCGAAGCGCACCAGCCTAGGGTTCTTCCAGCTGAGTTTGAATTAAATCGGCCATGCGGTTACTGAGTAGTAGCCTTTTAACCAATTTCCAAAAATATTCAGAAAATCCAAAATGGCCACCGGAAAAAGTGATCAATCAAAATTCTAGGCTCGTTCCAGCCAGTCTGGTTGAAATCGCACAAGTAGTTTTAAACGAGTAGCCGATTTTCAGCCATTTTTCGGAAAATTTAAGATAGCCGTCGAATAAATTGACCAATCAAAATTCTATATACAAGCTCTGAAGCATAGCATTTAAGGACCTTCCAGCAGTTTGCTTGAACTCGTTCAAGCGGTTAATGAGTAGCCACCAGAGAAATTGACCAATCAAAATTCTGTATATAGGTTCTGAAACCTATTAGCCTAGTATAATTGCAGCCAAGTCTGGTTGAGTGTTCAAGCAGTTAATGAGTAGCTTTTAAACGATCACCCACCTTTTTTCGAAAATTCAGGATGGCTGCTAGAAAAATAGACCAATCAAAATGCTGTATATAAGTTCTGAAAGATACCGTGCTAGGGTTCTTTCATCCACGTTTGAATGAAATCGGCCCAGCGGTTATCGAGTAGGGTTTTATGCGATTTCCAGAAATTTTCATAAATTCCAAGATGGGCGCCGGAAAAAATTGATCAATCAAAATTCTGTACACAGGTTCTGAAATATACGAGCATACTATCCTCCCAGCTAAGCCTGGTTGAAATTGTCCAAGCAGTTAATGAGGATTAACGTTTTAAACGATTTCCAGCAATTTTTTGGAAAATTCAAGATGGCCGTCGAAACAACTGACCAATCAAAATTCTGTATACAAGTTCTGAAGCCTAAACCCCCCTCCCAAGGGTCCTTCCAACCAAATTAGGTTGAAATTCGCCAAGCGGTTAATGAGTAGCGTTTTTAAGCAAAAGTTGACGGACAGACGGACGGTCGCCATGCCATAACCTCACTTGGTCATTCTGGCCAGGTGAGCTAACAAATGACTCCCGATGCTGTGTGGGCCCACAAAACAGGAAGAGTGCCAGTGCCAGCCTCTGCCATCAATTGACCCACCCCAACATGTCATCTCCATGTCCTGCCTCGGGGAGGCAGATGAAAACATCAGGTAAGCGCTATCACTGGACAGTCTGGTTGAGAACATGAACATGGGTGCTCACTTCATTATCATCTCAGCAAACAGGTATTCCCTTCAATTGACGGCTACATTTCTAGCTACGCTCGACCACCTTTTTAAGCGTGTTGGAATCGATTTGAAACCTTAATTCCTAGAAGATAAATTAATCCTTTAACACTCATATCAGCCAAAAACGGCTTATGCAGTGGTCTTGAGAAATGTCCATTTGCAGACCAAGAGACTAATTTTGAAACTTTACCACTGGAATGGCCAGTAGTAAAATTTCAATAATAGTCTTCTCTTGGTCTGCAAATGAACATTTTCTATGAGAAAATTGTAATTTTCCTGAACAAATTCGATGGTTAAAGGATTAAGTATCCTGGTATGTCCGTCTGTCTGTAAAAATTCTTGACATTTCTGGCAAAGCTATAGTACGTCGTATGAGTTTGTGACAAATCTTGACCAATAACGGTTAAAACAGGATAATTACGATAAGAAACACATTTTGTGGGCACAAGATGGTTTAAATTTTCTAACCCGCATGTCGTTAATGAACACCATAGCTCTGAAAGTTTGACAGAAATAAAAAGAATAACTAGATGGGTCAGTCAGTGATAGTACTAATGAGCGGAACGTAAAGAATTGGTCACTCAATTATATGATGTCATAATCAATTACGACATGTCTTTAGGCATACTGTTATGTCATAATCATAATGATGTAATATAACTATGTCATGAAGCTCGAAGTCGGTCAAGTAAGAATTGTTTTTGATAAATTTATAATTTAATAAATGTGTTGAATATTTTGAAAGTAATTTGACATAGGCAGCAACATCAAGTGACAAGTCAAATCCCGTAAAAAAATATTCAACATTACTTGTAGCAGCAACAGCTTCAAGCCAATTTAGTTTTAAAAATATTCAACAGAAATTTAGATTCTAGGAATTCAGGATTCAAAACATATAAATCGATTCCCACACCCGTAACAAAGTGGAGTTTAGCTGGAAACAGGTGTGGCATAGATAGAAAGGATCCCTGTATTGCTTCACATTGCACAGAGTATCAGTGTGTGATAGTACCACAAGGCAGAACACAAAGAATATTGTCTCTCATATTCTCCTCATACATACCTGTGTTTTATTTTCACAGTTAACTACCAAGTGTACTATAGGTATGAACTGTAAGTTGTAGTTATATTATGACAAATTGACAACTATTTGCATCAACTAAATATATAGAGATATATATATTATCTTCCAATAAATATAAAAACGCCACCCTGCATTCGACGATTATGTCAAGTCATTAATGTATCTTGTTGCACCAATGAAGTATTGTAATATATTTAAAAATAGATGTTCTTTAATGACATACTTATCCTCCTCCGTAGACGAACCATACAGCTAAATATTACATTGCTTAACCATTTAACCCTCAAATTCTTTTAAGACAAATTCAATTTTCTCATAGAAAATGTTCCATTTCCAGACCAAGAGAAGACTATTTTTGAAAATTTAGCACTGGAATGACTGGCTCGGTTATCGAGCCAGTCATTCCAGTGGTAAATTTTCAAAAATAGTTTTCTCATTGGTCCATAGTGACACTTCTCAAGACCACTGTAGAAGCCGTTTTTAGCTGATATGAGGCTTAACTCTTACCACTCTGATGTCAATATTCTATCTTTTATACTGTCAAGAGCGCAGCAACCGGTGTACATTTTCACCACAATTTTGGAGGACGATGTTGACAGCACAATCTTCCACCAAATTTGTTCAAAAACGTACACCAGTTCATCTTTTAATAAAAATTTGAAAATTTAAAATTCTGACATCAGTGTGCTACGGGGTTAACCCTTTCACGACGAAGCCGGCCAAAACCGGCCTCTGTATTGGTCTTGGGGAATGTCCATTTGCGGGCCAAGAAAACTATTTTAGAAAATCCAACTGGAATGACTGGCTCAATAACCGAGCCAGTCATTCCAGTAGGAAATTTTCAAAAACAGTCTTCTCTTGGCCTGCAAATGGACATTCAACAAAGTAAATATTTTAATTTTTTGAACAAATTTCGTCATTAAAGGGTTAAGAGTGTAACATGACAATGATGAATGGAAATTTTTACAATAATTTGCTTGAGAGTGGCTGGTGCCTAACAGCCTTCAGTACTCATCATCTGTCCATTACAATTGCTGAGATAAGTACCTATGAGTGAGGATAAGTTCAATGTTAATAGTTTAAAAAAATTAAATCTTACAAATTAGACTACTTATACAAACAGAAATCAACAGTTCATCTTCAAACAGAGCTCTAGATAAGCTTTTCAGTAATTTAGTAAATTTACTCCTAAGATTTTTGTAAATTGTTTTTTCTGGAAGTCAATTGAGTATTCTAAGCTCAATTGTTATACATTATTAGCAATAGAACTGAAATTAATTGAGTAACTGCCTATTTCAGTACTCATATTTAAGCCTTTCATGGTCAAGCCAGTCAAAACCGGCCCCTGCAGTGGTCTTGAGCAATGTCCATTTGAAGGCTAAGAGAAGACTTTTTGAAAATTTATCACTGGAATGACTGGCTCGATAACCGAGCCAGTCATTCCAGTGATAAATTTCCAAAAATAGCCTTCTCCTGGCCTGCAAGTGGACATTGCTCAAGACCACTGCAGGGTCAATATTGTATTGAGTAAAATACTCAGAAAGCCTGCTTATCTAGAAGTCTGTCTTTAACTCACCGCATATAAATGCGTTTGTCCAAAAAACTAAAACCTTTTAACGCTCAAGCTAACCAAAAATAGCTTTAACAGCCGTCTTCAGAAATGTCCATTTGCAGACCAAGAACACTAGTTTTTTAAAATCTTAACATTGTACTGACTGGATAAATATCATAGCCAGTCATACAGTGATAAAACTGATCTCTTGGGATGACAATGTACATTTTCTAAGAGAAAATTTAAATTTTCTTGAACAGATTTGAGGATTAAATGGTTTATTAACATTGTGTTTTGTACTACAGTACAGCTCTGAAATAACTTATACCAGTAATGGTGAATGTTTGGAACATAATTGGATTGGAAGACATTGCTACCTAAGGCATCTTCCAATCCCGCTATGTTCAAAA
Organism: Chaetoderma sp. LZ-2023a; assembly: GCA_034401795.1. NCBI lineage: Eukaryota > Metazoa > Mollusca > Caudofoveata > Chaetodermatida > Chaetodermatidae > Chaetoderma > Chaetoderma sp. LZ-2023a. The sequence continues at coordinate 125,652,305 of CM067374.1, read as the reverse complement.
TATTCAATAGTACATTTCTTACATCATGTTAAAGATTGTACTAACATGTCTTTGTTTTGTAAATGTTTTAAGTTATTTCTGAGCTGTACTGTTGTCATCAAAGCAGTAAAACTAACTGTAATTTAAACACTAATTAATTAGCATAAGTTAAACAATTTTTAATTATATCCAACCATCCATCAATTCGCTCTTATAATTAACTTAAATGTATAACTTGCACCCAAACAAAAATTATTAATGGTAATATTCATTTTGCTGCAGCCTTCTCAAATATTCACAACGAGTTATTTTGTAATCTTATTGGACAATGCAACTAACTGAGCAATAAGAACTGCGAGAAACATCTTCTGAGAAGAGTAGACGAAAACAAAAATATGGCCACTACTAAATACAATAATTAGATAACACAGTACAGTTAGAAAGAATTTATTCATAATATGAAGCATTTCTGACAGTTTAGCCTTTGACGCACGGAATACGTTAAATTCTATATGATGTACGGAATATTCTACTGAGCCATATTTCCAAACTTTACTGGAGGCTGTGGCTAGATTTCAGTTTTTAAAGTGATACATTTACAACGTATGCTTATGGTGTTGCCCTGTTCATAGTAAACTCTTTAGTTATTTAATGGTCATGTCAGCCATTAAACAAGCCTCTGTAGTCCTTTTTGAAAAATGCCCATTTGTAGGCTTAGAGAAGACTATTTTAGAAAATTTACCACAGAAATTAATGGCACAATACTATAGCCAATCATTCGGGCAGAAAATGTTCAATAATAGTCTGCTATAGGCCTGCAAACGGATATTCAGTTCAGAAAAATTTCAGTTTTCTTGACCCATCTTATCCATTATCTAGAGTAAGTATAATGTCAAGGTTTGTGGCAGATGCTAAGTTAGTTAACTGTCTGCAAACTACATTTTCCATGGTGTTTAACCCTCAAATTTGTTCAATAAAATTCAAATTTTCCCATAGAAAATGTTCAATGGCAGACCAAGAGAAGACTATTTTTGAAAATTTACCACTGGATTGACTGGCTCGGTTATCGAGTCAGTCATTCCAGTAGTAACTTTTTGAAAATAATCTCTTGGTCTGCAAATGGACATTTCTCAAGAGCACCACAGAAGCCGTGTTTGGCTGGTATGAGTGTTAAAGGGTTAATGCAGGACATGCTGAATATTTTGAAAATAATTTGACTCGTACAATTTTCAGTCAAATTGTTTTCAAAATATTCACCTCATCCAGGGGTAATGTCCATTGAAATTATTATCTGGTGGCTTGTAGCAGTCAGAGTTAAACATGCTCGACAAATCACATGCTTTTTTAAGCTAAAAGTTGCGTGCTCTTTAACCATTTAATCCTCGAATTTGATCAAGAAAATTTTAATTTTCATAGAAAATGCCCATTTGCAGACCAAGTGAAGACTATTTTTGAAAATTTACCACTGGAATGACTGGCTCGGTTATCGAGCCAGTCATTCCAGTGGTAAAGTTGCAAAAATAGTCATCTCTTGCTCTGCAAACGGGCATTTCTCAAGACGACTGCAGATGCTGCTTTTGGCTAATACAAGTGTTAAACGGTTAAGGTTATCCAGATCACTAATTATCATTTGGCAATGTTTGGTTACAAAGGACATTACCTATTACATATAAGCATTAACAAAAGGCTGAAATCAGACATAGTCGCACACCTAAGGGACAAGTAATGACTACACCATATACACATTCACAGAGAAGGCATGATTCCTACAGCTGTCAGGGCATCACGCGTAAAAATGTGAAAACTAAATGTCCAGTCGAGTTAAATGCCCTGCATACAGCAGTCAAATTCAAGATGTCAAAATTCAAGTAGTTTATTTAAACTTATATGAAATCAGTTGTGCTTTTTTGTGTCTTCGCTACAGCTAGTCCAGTCAGTGCAATATTATCAGAAGCACATTCATCAATCTCCATAACTCTGGCATTGTGTAAATCAAAGATTTCTCTCAGGTGAAACAATAACAGTTTACTCATAGTATTTCTTTAAAGCAGTATTTTATAAGCACCAGTAGTCATTATTAGACAAGTTACAAACAGAAGTATGTATGGAGACAAAGTGTACTTCGTAAAACACGAGTAAACGATCCGCAGACATCTAGCGACCAATGACGTGGTGGTGGTTCCTTAAGAGCAGTGGTGTCAGGAACATGGGTTTTTTTTACAACAATGTCAAAAAAATATTCAGTTGAAAATATTGAGAATAGTTTACTGGGAAGTTGTTGAGAAAAACAGTAAATTATACTCAAATTGCTCCAACGTGTTTCCAATATGGTTGTCTTGAATGCAGATATTGTGATTTCAGGCGTAACACCCAAGCTGGTCACAATTTTGACAGATTTTGTAGTAGAAATGTCCAATGTATATTTTTTAAGCTTTACCACTGGAATGACTGTTTCAATAAGTCAAATAGACATTCACTATTAGAACATTAATTTTTCTTGAACACATTTGAGAATTAGTGTTATACAAGGTACAGGCTATACCCAACAAGGATTATACCCGAAAAGTGTATATCTTTTTTAGAACAACTCTTTAAGAAGCGTCAACTGCCTAAATAAGGCAGCAGAAAAATTATTCTCAAAATATCAGAAGCATAGTACAGTAAAACTAGTCCGAAAGAGCTACTAGAGTAATGAGACTACAATTAGTACACATATGGATGATTTAAAATTGACCCAGCTTCTAACAACAACTTTACAACAAATGCATCCCTCCAGATCTACAGTACAGCTTAGAAATAACTGAACATATCTCCAAAACAAAATGTGCTGTTGAATATTTTGAACATAATTGGATTGGGAGACATTGCTGCCTTAGGCAGCAATGTCTTCCAATCAAATTATGTTCAAAATATTCAACAGAACATTTCTTAACACGTTTCTGTTTGTTGTGTAAACATGTTATGGTACTACTAAGCTGTACTGCAGTTGTGAGTAATGCCATTCACAATTTTATCATGGTGATTGGTGACACAAACAATTGGCAGAATGCTTTGAAACTATTTTAATCAAAAGTTACTGGTTCAGTAGCAACAACAACTTGCACTGAAACTATTGTCAGACTATTCATAAGGTATCCTGAAGTGTTATGATGAAACTGATGTACCATTAATGGTACCATTTGCAGGCTAAGAGAGACTATTTTTGAAAATTCACTCCAGATTCCAATTGGATCTTCAAACCCTTTCGTGTGCTACATTTTGATCCCAATCCGACCAGTACTTTACAAGATATCCATAGATTCAGTATTTGATCCGATCTAGATCCATGGTCTTTTATCCGGTTCCCAGACAAAGTCTGGAGATCCACTGGCAGACCAGATTGCAATACAATCTTCCCCTTAAGGAGCTAGAGTAAGAAAAGCATGACAGCTTTTAGCGTATAGTCAAGCACCATAGCAAATGCATTGTGGGAGCCAAAGGATTATGTTCTTTTAGACAAGTGGTCATTCCATGGGATTAAAAGGAAGGCGGTATGATAGCACAGGTATCATTAGCAGTTGTCACTGGACTAGTGTTGCAGTAATATAACAGACAAATAGGCTATATTAACCATTACAGACCAGACCAAATTCTTTATGATGTACAAAACATTCTGTTGGATATTTTGAAAATAATTTGTCTGGGAACTGTTGCTGCCTATGGCAGCAACAGCTCCCAGTCAAATTAATTTCAAAATATTCCACAGCTTTCTTGCACAGCGGTCTTGAATGTCAGATGCTGGTATTACAAGGGTTCTAAGCATGATTTCTATACACTGTATACATATAACTTTGTAACAGTAAACAAGGAATGCAATGTGAAAAAAACCCCAAAACAACCCGCTACGATTGATAACGTTGACAATAACGAATTAAGCAAGAAGAAATCTCAGCAAATTAAGAATTTATCCGGCGTGTTTTTAACAATTTATAACAATTGTAAATTATCAAGTTCTGAATTTCATGTGTGATATTATTTAACCCTTTAACCAATGAATTCCCCCATATCTCATTTTCAACGCTACCATACGGGAAAAATGTTGAATATTTTGACATTAATTTGACTGGAAGCCATTGCTGCATTAGGCAGCAACGTCTTTCAGGCAAATTAATTTCAAAATATTCAAACCGAGTGTTATATCGTAAACAATAAACTTTTTCAGGGATCTATCGGTGAAACCCTTTACAGATCGCGACTTGTCAAGAAAATTAAAATTTTGCTTAATGAATGTCAATTTGCATACCAAGAGACTATTCTTTAAAAATTTACCACTGGAATGACTAACTCGAAGACATTCCCGATGGTAAATAAAAAATAATCTCGGTTCATTTCGTATCTGTTTTGCAACGAATGATTATATTTTATGACTTGGATTCTAGAACTGTTCGGTTCAGTTTCCTTTATTCACTCAGGCTATTAACAAATCTATAATTTACATATTGATATATAATATACATATATATAGTATATGAGGGAAAGGTTATTTATACTATTGTAGGCGGTAGGCCATTAATATTATTATTATTATTATTATTATTATTATTATTATAGTGGTAGGGTATCGGTAGTAGTAGTAGTTGTCGTTGTCTGTTGTTGGCGTCATTACTGTTAATGTTATTGCTGTGGGGTAGTGGTTATAATTGTCGTCGATGTATATTTTTTTGTTATTGTTGTTGTTTATGATGATGAGCGTAATATTGTTGCTGTTGTTGTTGATGCTTTGATAACCTTAAAAATCTACATAGTTTGCTGAGGACAGGCCTGTTGCATATTGCAAATAAACCCTGTGTCTTTTCTGTACTGTTGTCTCTTGCATAGTATTCTGGGATAAATCGCTCTCTTTCATTCTGATATTTGCTACAGTAAAAAAGGAAGTGAATTTCAACTTCTATAACATTACATACATTGCATAATCTTTCATTCCGGTCGACGCCTGCCCATCTTTGTGACTCAATTGCCAGTTTGTGATTAAGTGTCCTGAAGTGACATAAGCTTATAGCATCGTCGCATGACGGTAAATTTAAGTAGCTTTCAAACTGAAACTTGAATTTTATAACTTTGTAAAACATTAACCTAGTTGATTCGTGTAGCTGTCTCGTCCATTTTTCTATGTATTGTTGTTCCACGGCTTTCTTTGTTTGACTGACTACCTTATTTATGTTTAAGTTTTCAGAGTTGAATACTGACCTGTTGCCTCTAGGATAGTTTTGATTGTGTTAATCCAATTAACTTGTATCTGCTGTTGGGTAATGACGTCTAGACATAAATAATAAAGAATTGACGAGTTTCCCCAATCCTGCATTTACTATCCCTCAACAAAAACCCAACCACGTTACATTTTATTTGTACATCTAAGGGCATTTTTCCCAATTCCCCATAAACCACAACATTTGGGCTACTTTTCTTCAAGCCGAGTACACTTTTAAAGAATTTAATATGGCATGTTTCTATCTGAGTTGTATTCTCAAACCCCCAAATTTCTGAGCCATAAAGTAGTATTGGTGCAATCATGGTATCAAATAGTATTATTTGCAAATCTATTGGTATATCATGTTGTTTGATTTTTGATAATGAAAACATTGCCCGCGTTCCTTGTTTGCAGTTTCATGTTTTACAGCTTGAGAAAACCCCGTTTGATTTTACCATGACCCTCAAATATAGGTATTTATTTATGATTTCGAGTAGCTGGCCACCTATGGTAAAGTTTGGGTAGTTCTTTAATTTACGTTTGGAAAGAATCATACCTTCTGTTTTTGTAGTATTTATTTCAAGGTTCCATTTAAGACAATAGTCATGAAATGCGTTGAGTGCTTGTTGCAGGGCTTCCGCTGACTCGGCCATTATAATAGTGTCATCTGCATACAGTAAAATAATAAGATAAAGATATAGATTACAATTTTCGTCTGCCAGTTTATTCAAACATGTTAAGCCAACAATTCCATTTTCTTTCAGATATTCTTCTAAATCATTTAAAAATATTGAAAATAAAAAAGGTGCAAACTTTTCCCCTTGCCGTACACCAATGTTATTGATAATACAATTTGAGTTTGTACGATTATGATAGACAAATGATTTTATATCGTTATACATATTGTATATAATTTTAAAACATTTTCCGGATATGCCGCTCTTAAGAAGCTTAGTCCATAGACCAACGCGCCAAACCTTATCAAACGCTTGCTTAAAGTCAACATAACAGCAATATAGCTTTTTCTTTTGTGCAAATAGTATTTCTTATGAGGTAGAGGGAGAGGATATTGTCTAAGGAAGACAGACCTATTTTTCCTAAATCCAGTTTGGGATTCAGAAATGATTTCGTGCTTTTCTGCAGATTTCTTTAGTCGTTCGTTAAGAATAGATGTAAATAATTTGCCCAAACAGCTTAATAATGTTATTGGACGGTAATTTGTTGGGTCCAGTCGATCTCCTTTATTTTTATAGATAGGTATTATTTTTCCCAGAAGCCACTCAGTCGGTACAAAACCTGGGTAAAAAATTTGATTAAATAGCATTTCATATATAGGGAGCATGAGAACAACGGTGCTTTTAATATATTCATTATAAATATTGTCATCCCCTGCTGCCTTCCCATTTGCGAGTTTAGTTATTCGTTCATTTATTTCTTCACTTGTAATTGGTAAATCCAGTTCAGCGCACTCAGTTATATTGTTGACTGGAATATCACTTTGATCTGTCAGGTTCCACTGTATTTACATTTGTAGTGTTGAAATAATGTTTCAAGTTCAATTTTCGTGGTATTTTCTTCTTTATTTGATTGTTTATTGAACAATTTCCAGAAGGCCTTACTATCGGCTTTGTGCAAGCGACGTAAATCTGCATGCAGCTGAAAACACCTATTTTGTGCATATGTTCTTATTATTCTTTTATAACTCTTTGTAGGCTTTGTCTATTTAATTCAGTTTTATTTAGATTGTACCTCTTTTTCGCTTTGTGATATTCCCTCCTTTTTTCATTACAGTCTTTGCCAAACCATGGTTGGGAGTTTTTCTTGCGTTTACCGTGATAATGTTTTTTCCACCATAATGATTTTTCTGCACTTTCAAGGAAGAAATTTTCAATCATACTAATCGTCTTATTTACTTTACTTTGAACATCGCCATTTTGAATTTCCAGTATGCTATTATTGATATCCTCGAAGCTATCTCGGCTTAAATTATCTACAAAGCTACGACTTATTTTGTTCTATCCATCTACTTGGTTTTGTTTCGTTCTTGTTGTTGTTGTGTTACACTCAAATGAAGACCACAATGTATATCGAAAATAGGGTCAAAATTGTAAACTTCAAATTGCTTTGTTACTTCTATAAATTTCCTATTACCTATTGTATAATCGATTAAGCTTTTATTTGTGGCCATCACCCTGCCTATGAGTTTATCTTTTCCCACCCTCCCATTACGTATAAAAATGTTCACATTTTTACACAGTTGAATCAGTTTCCGTCCACTTGTATTTTTACGTCCTTCGCATTCGCTTCTTCTATCCTTAGGTATTCCAGTCACTGTAAGCCTTAGGTCAGAATTTGGAGCATCACTTATGCCGAAATTCCGTAATGTAGTCGTCATACTCTTCGTAATCACAGTCCTCCCCCGTTTTAGCATTGAGGTCCCCTTTTAGGCAAACTATGTCAAACGATTTACTAAGGTTTATTATGTCTTGTTCAATTCTGTCACATGCATCGTTTGTATAATATCTTGATGATTCGGGTGGAATGTATGTTATTCCGAGTAACGTGTCCCCCGAGTAATTCGTTAGTTCTTTACTAATTTGTAACCATAAAATGAAGTCATTCTCTGTCTCATATTCTGCTTTCCGGACGTACTGTCTCAGACTCCCCTTTACTAGGACTCCTAAGCTTCCATATGTATTGGTTCGAGTTTGTGCTAAATGTACGTAGTTAGGTATTAAAACATAATCTGTATCTTTTAGCTTTGTCTCGTTTAAACAGATGATGTCATGCGCATTTACAAATTCATAGAATTCCGTAAACAGTAACTTTGATTTTAGGCCACATACGTTTAAGGATGCAATGTGCAACAAGCCGCTGTTGTTGTTAGTGTTGTTGTTGTTTCCGCCGCTTCCGTCCAAATGTGTCGCTGTCATTATCATTGTTGCTGTTGCCGTCGTCAATGTTGTTGTCGTCGTAACTCATAATCGTCGCCGTCATCATCCTCGTCGTCATTCTTGTTTGTGGTGTTTTTGTTGGTGATGGCTGTAGTATTGACATGTGTTGATGGTAGTGTTCGTCACTCGTCATGCAGCTGCTGCTGGTGCGACCGCCGCCAGGGCTGTTACAGTTAGAAGCCATACTATTACTAACGGTATTATTTTTTATCGCAGCCATATTATAAGGAATAGCATCAATGCTAAATGTCTTTGTGGTAGGGCTCTGAGTAGTGTCATGATTAGATGCAGTACCGGGGAGTTGTGTTATTAGCAGCAGCAGCCTGAGCCGGTGAAGGAGCACGACCGGGAAAGAGAGCCACATCAGGGGCAGGAGGCGTGGCAGTGGCTGTGTGTTATTTGTCAGTTCCGAGTCCAGTTGATCAAGAAACATGTCAAACATACGTCAAGACGCAAGTTCAATATTATTCTTACACTTTTCTGTTTCAAAATCTACGATGCTGCATCCGTTGTGAGTTTTTACATTTTCAGTGACCTATGAGCAGCATGAGTGCTAGTTTTCCAGGCCATGAATTTAGTTTCAAATTCGCCGACCTATGATCAGTGTTATATCTGGACTCGAGTCAACTCAACCCTTACATCGGCCAAAGACGGCTTCTACATGGCTGTTGAGAAATATCCATTTACAGACCAAGGGAAGACTATTTTTGAAAATTTACCACTGAAATGACTGTCATTCCAGTGGTAAAGTTTCAAAAATAGTCTTCTCTTGGTCTGCAAATAGACATTTTGTAAGACTTGAAATTTTCTTAAACAAATTCACGGGTTAAATGGTTAGACAGTTAACATGGCTAAGGACAATGGATGGATTCTATGTCACTCAAGTAGTTCAATAGTCAAATACATATTAGCTGACATCAGTCATAGCTCCTCGTCATGAAATTCGAAGTTTGTCGATAAATTTACAATTTAAATAAGGTGGATAGAATTTCGGTAGCTGCGGGTTCCAGATCTTTTATGATCACACCGAGTCTTGGAATCCTAGTTCATGGCCACAGCCTTTGAACCAAATCAGAACAGTAGTTTCCCAGACAGCCACAGATCCAGAATTTGATCTGATCCCGATGCAGGTTCTTGCTTCCGGATCAGTCAGTCTGGAAATCCTCTTGTATGGCAAGTTCCTTCGTTAAAATTTGAGCCAAATCAGATCTATAGTTTTTGAGACAGCCTGTACTAAAGCATTTGTGACTGACTAAGCGACATGATGATTTATTGAGCCGCTACTCACACTACATATGTTGAATATTTAGAAATTAATTTGACTGCATTGTTGCGTCAATATTCAGCAGCTTACCAGCATTTCTGCCTCGAAATAAAATAATCACTTGGTCTGAAAAAGGATATTTCTATGAAATAATTTCCTAGAACAATTTTGATGATAACCGAGCCAGTCATTCCAGTGGTAAATTTTCAAAAACAGTCTTCTCTTGGTCTGCAAATGGACATTTCTATGAGAAAATTGACATTTTCTTGAACAAATTCAAGGGTTAAAGTGTTAACAGCTTATAAACTCTAGCAAACTATAGCAAGTCAATCAATAACCGTGCCAGTTATCGTGATAAATGTTCAAGAATAGTCTTTTCTTGGTATGCAAACGGACAATTTCTGTGAGAAAATTGAAATTTTCTTGAACAAAATAAGAAAAAACACAAAAAACACTCACTGAATGACTATTTACTTCAAATTGGATGAAATGTTGTTCGACCAATTTTCTCAAAACTATGTCAAATTGACCTCGTACTTAAATAGATGGTAGCTGATGCCCTAAAGTTGTCAAGTTATTATTTCTAAATACACGATGAAACATACCACCAATATTGTATTTTCGAACACTTCCAATGGGAATAACTAAGGTGATTTGAAAAATCTATACATTGTGGCAAAAATGGGAGGGTGAGATTCTGCAATCCCAAACTGCTTTTGTTTAGCATTTTAACCCTTACCACTCTCAGTTTTAAATTATCAAATCAAATTAAAAGATGAACTGGTGTTCATTTTTCAATACACCAACATAGTTCAACAAAATTGTTGAAAAATGTACACCAGTTTCTTTGCTATTGACACAGTAAAAGATAAAATATTGACATCAAAATGGTAAGCGTTAAAATGCTTAAAACCATCTACTCTCTAACTTACACATAGACGCGGTGGATAAGTGGTTAGGGATTTGAGCTTGTAACTCTAGGTTCGCTAATTCGTTTCCCGGCCGATTCGCCACGTTTTGTCCTTGAGCAAGTCACTTAACTCTGCGTTGCTCAGTCGAACTAGCTGTAAATAGGTAACTGAGATGACATAGCTCTCTGTGCGCCGTATGTGGCTGCCCGGCTTAGACTGTCAAATGAACAGGGGATGAGATGTACAGTGCTTAGAGCATGCAATCGCATGGAGTTCAGCGCAATATAAATCCACAATCTACATGTGTATCTATCTATTTACTAGTCACAAACTGAGGTAATATTTATAATACAACTCAATAATTTTCTTAATACTTTGAACAATTATAAGATTAATATAAAAAAGAAAGTACAGTTTTGTGCAGAAAAGCAGCCGCATAAGCGCTATGTAGTGATACGGCAGTTAACCCTTTCAGGCCCCCAAATACCAGATTATATCACAAATTCTTTACAATATCAAAAATATTCTGTTGGATATTTCAAAAGTAATTTGACCGGAAGCTGTTGCTACCACGCATCCAGTCAAAATACTTTCAAAATATTCAATAGTTTACAAGTATGGATACTTTGAAGTTTAAAGTACTGGAATTGCAGGGACTAAGAAGCGTATCACAGTAGAAACGTAACACATTTACAAAGAATCAGTGACAATCAACACGGAACATTAAATAGCAAGAGCAATCACATTGCAGACCTTCAACCTCCCGTTTTTGTCAAATTGTAAAATGCTTTCAGATCTTCAGGATTTCTTCGGGTGACGCAGAAATGTGTGGAATCCTAGCCCATTGTATCACCCTTTATTGTCTGAGCAGTCGGACAAGTAGTTTCCGAGATATTCATAGATCCAGAATTTGATTCGATCTAGATCCACCTTCTTTTACGCAGATCTCAGCCAGTGTCTGGAAATCCTCTTGTAGGCAAATTCCTTCTTTGTTAAAATTTGAGTCAAATCGGATCAGTAGTTTTTTAGATACATGTGGGTACAGACCGGCAGACAGACAAACATGATTGCAATACCCTCTGCCCCAGTAATTACGATATACTTAAAACATAAGTTGTCCCAAATCCATCCTATAATATGCCACCCATCTTTATATATATATATATATATATATATATATATATATATATATATATATATATATAATGGGCACGCTTTTTTAAATTCAGAATTTTAGCTCACTGAATGTCCATTTGCAAGCCAAGATATGTAGATTTAAAAACTTACGACTGGAATAACTGGTTAGCTTGTCAAGTCGGTCATTCCAGTGGTAAGTTCTTAAAAATGTCTTATCATTTAAACGGTCATTCCTCATGACCACTGCAGAGGCCGGGTTTAGTCGGCTTGACCACTAAATATACACATTTTGGATGATAATATTTAGAAAAGATCAAGTTTATTTCTGATTACTCAGATACATGTAACACCCAACGGACTGATAGTTTCGTTTCACCTCAAATTTTGTGGCGTATTGATGGTCAGATTCATGTTTATCTGTATAACACTCCTGCCAACTAAATAATTTTCATGTATTAAGCGAATGGTATTATACCCGGTGAAGCGGGATAGCGAGGTCATTTTGAAAAATATCAATACCAGGGTCACTAATGGCCAGTTACTGACCTTATCTATAACACTACTTTATTTCATTGGTTAGTATTGAATAGTTTAACATGGCATGCCAGCTTTAACACTTTAACCCCACAAACATGTTCAACAAAAATGTCCATTTGCAGACGAACACTGTCTTTGGAAATTTACCACTGGAATGACTGGCTCGGTTATCTAGCCAGTCAATCCAGTCGTAAATGTTTAGTTTCCACTCTTTCTGCAAATGGATATTTCTCAAGATCATTGCAGAATCTGTTTTTGTGTTAACGCGTTACGATTGTCTACTACTAGACGACATTAGATTTACTCGAGATATTACACCAGATATTTTCTAAATTTTTTTATTATTATTATTATTATTAACAACGTAATACTATGAAAACAGCTCATTCATATCTGACAGGCCTCAAAATCTCTATTTATTTCACTATTTAGGCCTGATTAACAAAGATCACATGTACAGTGAACTATATTAAAATATTTTAAGCCTTTCTCTTAATTACAACACAAGAGTCATACTGTACATGTATGTACAAAATAAAATTATGCAAAACAGCGACACAATAGACTAACATAATCACCCTTTCCACCCCTATACCAATTTACCAAAATAAAATGTTGGTTTACTCCATAATACTCATATAAGGCATTTTTTGAAAATTTACAACTAGAATGACTGGCTCGATAATCGAGCCAGTCCATTCCAGTTGTAAATTTAAAAAAATAGTTTTCTCTTGGATCGCAAATGGGCATTTAATTGACAAGTAAATAATTTGATTTTCTTGACCAAATTTTACCATTAAAGTGTTAGTCATTTTAGAGGTGAAAGGAGTATTTAATCACTGATGAGGCTATATGTGACTAATGACTCTGCTACAACTGTCCATAATATCTCCTCTCACAAAATATCCTAATTGATAAACATCGCTAATTATTTAGCAGATTTCATAAATTCCTTCTAAATGAATACATATATTTGGCAATTCAGAATGAAGACCTTAAATGCAGCAGCAGTGGCAGACACGTGAACGATGGGTTTTTATCAAATTAGATAAAATCGTAGATTTGTTTGAGGACATGTATACGCACACATAATAATACGCCAATGGACCGTTCCAGGTTTATCCATCCATCATCACATGACGTCATCATTAACTAAGTGACATGTTAGATGACGTCATAATCATGTCATGAAGGATTCGATATAGTCCCTCTTTATCGCTTAATAGTCTGCGATGTACGAATTGTATGTCTTTACCATTTAACAAATATTGTTGAATATTTTGAAACTAATTTGACTGGACGCTGTTGCTGCATATGGCAGCAACAGCGGCCAGTCAAACTAGTATCAAAATATTTAACAGTTTACCTGTATAATTTTCTGGAAATTGATAGTCAGGGAGTTCAGAGATTGATCGATCCCAACACGGATGAGGTGTGGGTGGAGCTTAGATAGAGATGGGCGGGGCATAGCTAAAACTGGAAAGGTCCATTCACAAGGTATTGTATCACTGAGCAATATTTGTTTCTGCATCAATACAATAAATTATTGTACTACAGATTGATTAGTTTGTACCAACCAGACACAGATATATCTGGCATACTGCCAAAGAAACAGTAACATATCGAGTCCGATGAACAGCTGGTGAATTCGCGATGGGTCAATATTAAATATTTTCTTATCGACACAGTATATTAAATATATTCATCGTCAGTTTCACACACCGTCCGCTATAATCACATCCGCTCTCGGCCATAATTTCTCATAATAAAATATTGAAATACATGGCTATAATCTTGGAATTAGATGATAATGAATATGATAATGATGATGAAGAAGCAGATCTGCCAATGACATGGATATGAACAAATGTATGATGTGCAATTTCTTTTTGTGTCTCTCCACCAGCAACTCACTACTGCTCAAGGGAGGTAACTCATACAATCACAGAAAATGTCTAAAGTTAATATTTTGAAAACTGTCCACTATATTCGGATTGACTATTGCTTAGCGACCACCATGACATCACTCCTTAGCGACCCATCATGACATCACGTGCTTAGCGACCATCATGACAGCACTCGGTTAGCGACCATCATAAAATCACTCCCTTAGCGATCATCATGACATCACTACCTTAGTGACCATCATAATATTACATGCTTAGCGACCATCATAATATTACATGCTTAGCGACCATCATAATATTACATGCTTAGTGACCATCATAACATTACATGCTTAGCGACTATCATGACATCACTACCTTAGCGACCATCATAATATTACATGCTTAGCGACCATCATAATATTACATGCTTAGTGACCATCATAATATTACATGCTTAGCGACCATCATAATATTACATGCTTAGCGACCATCATGATATTACATGCTTAGTGACCATCATAATATTACATGCTTAGCGACTATCATGACATCACTACCTTAGCGACCATCATAATATTACATGCTTAGCGACCATCATGATATTACATGCTTAGTGACCATCATAATATTACATGCTTAGCGACCATCCTGATATTACATGCTTAGCGACCATCATGATATTACATGCTTAGTGACTATCATGACATCACTACCTTAGCGAGCATCATGACATCATTCACTTAGCGATCATCATAACATCACTCACTTAGCAACCATCATCTCACTCGCTAAGCGATTATTTACCATTATCATCACATGTTTATTGAGCATCATGATCAGTGAAGTCTTTTCAAATATTCTCCCCTGCCGGTTTTCTGTGATAATAATTTACCTTCTTAACCCTTTGAACCCTAGAGTCCCAGTTTCTCAATTCCATAGCAACCATACAGGTACATGTAAGCTGTTGACTATTTTGAAACAAATTTGACAGGAATCAATTGCTGCCATAGGCAGCAACATCTTCGTCCAATTAATTTCAAAATATGCAACACAATATTTCTTAAATTGAAAATGATTTATAGCATTTGGTTTTTCAGAATCAAAGGGTTAAAACCAAATGAGATATGGTTATTATAATGTCGTTTGTCTTTTTATGCGTCAAAATTATGTCAAGTCCGGTGAGTGTTACGAAAACACTAGATTGTACATCTCTCCACCACGCATACCAAGACAGAATCCAACAGGCAAGCACCTATTTCACAAAGCTATCACAGCAGAACGCACATTCACACACAATTCTCAATCTCACTGCCATTTATTAGAAGTCCGTCGTTATGGAGTTCGCGCATACGTAGCAAGCAGTCCGTTTATGATGTGTTGTTGATGCTGTTGTTGTTGGGGGCGTCGATTCACTGAATCATTCATCCCATTCACGCACAAACACACACGATCACATGCTCCTCTTCGTCCTCACAGCAGTCGGGCCGTGGCTGTGTATCTGCGACAGAGAGAGAAAGAGGAGTAGCAAAATCACGCAGAATAATCAACGTGATTGCATCCTCCGTCCTCATCGCTGGTGAACGTAAAGCGAACATTTGATCAGAATTCAAAACCGCTGCCCATTTGTATATTCTGTGGAGCATTGAATTGAAACTGTTGCTGACTCTCGTCGATTTGCGGTGCCACGCTTTTGTCCTCTTCCTCCGTTCCGAAGTAACGTTCGATGATGTCATACGCCTTCTGGTAGATATCCTGGTTCTCGTGACTCTGAAGGAACTCAATTTTATCCAAACCTATAAAAATTGAATTTAGGTTTAGTACAGTACATCTTAGAAATAAGTTGGTTTCCAAAACAAAAACAGAAAAATTTTATTTGGTACAATGTTGAAGACAATGTAAGAAATGATCTGTTGATTATTTTGTTTCTAGAAACCATTGCAATGGCTTCCAATCAAATAAACCTTTCCACTTTATCCTAGGCTTGCACGATTTTTCTATTTAATCGTGAAGTTCGATTTATTTTTAAAATCGCGATTTTCCCGATGTAATTGAGAAAAAAATCGGAAAATCGTCAAAAATTTCATGTTTTTTCTAAATCTGAAGTGTGCACTTTTCCGTCGCATTTTATCAGTACATGAGTACAATTATAATCAATTCACGCCTGTGTTCATCGTGTTTATATCCCGCCGTGCCAAATAATTACTAATCACAACACAAAGCACTACAATAAACAAGCTAACAATAGCGAGGTAACACCTTTGTCATTGGGAAAATCAGCTAGTTACACCGTCGAATCGCCATATAATTTTTCTTTCTTTCGCTGCAGACCCTGAGTCTGTCGTGAAATGCCAAGTATATCCTTATAGTCCAGTAAAACTACAAATTAACCTAGAACAAATTGCAACAGAATTTATTTCTTTTCTGCGGCATTCATGGGACTGCCAGGTGTCACATATCAAAACTCCTCCAAAATCCCTCGATGGGAAAGTGGGTAAATTCGCATATTTAGCTACCGCCATTATCCGAATAATGAAACTTCCCTTACCTGCTTCATTCCGCAAATAAACGAAGTAGAAATGTTGTCTAAGCTCTGAATTTCATGGTCACGGAAGACAGTAAGCAATTGGCAATATTGCCTTGAACCACTTGTACAAATTCTCCAAACCACAGATTAAATATGGTTGTATGCACAGGGCCGGGGTAATTTAAAAAAATTATATTTAAAGTAAGTTTAATTTTGTTTTTCGCTTTTAAAATTTTATCTAAAATAAATTGCATTTTAATTTTCACTTTTATCTCAGAATTTGAATAAATTTCTATACAATTCAATCAGAATATGGACATGGATTTAGATACATGCGTTATTTAACCAGAGCCTAGAAAATGGCTCACAAACTGTTAAGCTTCGAGTTAAAGGCTGTGACGGTATTAACAATGCTAGCAGAGCCCGTGAAAGCGATGTCATAGCTGAAGTAGGACAGAGGGTTCATGTAAAATGTCGACGGGAGTTCATTGATCCCAAGCGGATTGCCCGTGACGCAGAGAAAATTGAACAATCTCCGCCACCCATGCGAACACTCCGTTCATAAAGTCCAACATTCAATTTTAGTGAACATTGTTTGCTATGCGGATACCATGCAAAAATTCAAGATGGAAAGAAACGTGGCTATGATATTTATCCAGTAAGTACTCATGACTTTCAATGTAGTATCGCCGAGGCCTGTGAGCAGAGAAAAGACGAATGGGGCAAACTTGTAGCTGGGCGGCTTGCCTTCACGCCGGATTTATGCGTTGGCAATGCAGTATACCATCAAAGCTGCAGCGTAAATTTTCGAACCATGAAAAATATCCCTCAGCTGCACTCATCTTGCTCATCCCAAAAACATGGAAGGCCAAAAGACTTGGACAGAGTAAGAGCATTTAGTGCGACAATGGCATTTCTTGAAAATAATGATAATGAGCAGCTGACCCTGCACGACCTCGTTAATAAAATGCAAGAGTATCTCGATTATAAAGAGAATAAAAGCACACAGTACAAAATACATGCAGGATAAAATAAAAGATAATTATGGCGATGAAATATTTATTAGCACTGTGAATGGTAAGCCAAACGTTGTTACCTTTCGTTCTAAAGCATCTACTATTTTGACTGACTTCTATAAGGAACAGAAGAGAAAGGATTCCAAATCAGAGAGCATGCTAATCATCCAGACAGCTGCCAAACTGCTTAGACACGATATTAAGTTAATTGATTCATGCACATCATCTGAAAGCTATCCATCAAGGGAGCAAATGAGCGACCCAGTAAAGGCATTGAATTATTTACCAGAGACACTGCGGGAATTATTGCGGATTTTGTTTACTGGAAAAGACACAATGTGAGATGCACCATAAATTTGGATCTAGATTTATTGTTGACACCTTGTACAAGCACGGATTTGGATGTTCATACGCGGAGATACAGAGGTTTGAGCGCAGTGCATCACTTCATGGTGGAGATCTACCACAGCCATTATCAGGCGAGTTCATTCAGTTTGTTGCCGACAATGTGGATCACAATATTTGCACAATAGATGGGCATAATACATTTCATGGAATGGGAATCATTGCATCTGTTACACCAGGAAACCTTTCGTGCAAACTTATTCCAAGGATAAATGTAACATCTGAAGATATCAAGCAAGTTGGCAAGATCTGTATCAGGAACTTTGAGTCTCAGCATACCAGGAACTTCTTATTGACCTTTAAGGAGTTAACTGCGATGGAACAAACAGACCCAACAGCTGACATTGACATCCTCTGGGATTTCTCTTTGTTTCTGCGTTCAAGGAGACAGTCATGGTCTGGCATGATGCAAACTGTTCACCAAGGAGTTTATCCAGGTAAATCGTCTGTTATTTTCCTTCCGATGATAGATCTAGAGCCAAGTAACATGACCTGCATCTTTTCCACTTTGACTTATGTTTGTGAACAGGCAAACCGATACCATGTTGCACCCGTGATTACATTTGATCAGCCCTTATTTTGGAAAGCTATGACTATCATAGAGATTGAGCCGAGCTGGAGTCCATTAAAGCAAATTCGGAGGTCTTCATATGGAGATGAGCTTCCTTGGCTGCATTGGTCACTTAATGGCAGGAAGCGGTCTTGTGCCTATTCTAGAGGTAGTCTACGCTGAGAATGCTGTCAAACACATTCTTAGTGGAAAGGCAATTTCTCGAGCAGTTCGAGGACACCTCATGGTTTTTGCTTCTCTCAGTACAATCTTGATTGCAAATGCATACAACCTACCACTACCTACAATTGCAGATGCTGAAGTTGACACAGTAGAATATTCCGCTGCAATGCATTCAAAAGAATTGTTTGACAATGATGATAATGTTGCAGGACATGAAACGATTGAAAGTTCCCTAAATAAAAGTCTGGTTAAAGTTGGAGAGCTCTATGATGACATTATCAAAAATCCGTATGTAGCTACAAGATTGTCCTCGGAAAATGCATTACATGATGTCAAGGACAAACTAGACTCAGAGAAGGTGGTCATGAAAGATAAGAGGACTGCACGACTCTGGCTTTTGTATATGGAGTTGGTTGACATTCTGCGCAAATTCATTAAGGCAGAACGAACTGGTGATTGGAACATGCACCTTCAGACCGTTCGTGAGATGCTTCCATATTTTACAGCCGCTGGGCATAATCTGTACGCCAAGTCTGCATATGTATATTTACAAAAGATGTTAGAAATACCTGAAACTCATCCAGATATACACACCAGCTTCCTCAATGGTCATCATGTCATTCATCGAAGTGATAGGTATTGGGCAGGGTTATCTACTGATCTAGTTATTGAGCAGGTCCTTATGAGAAGTGTAAAGTCAAGTGGTGGTCTAACACGAGGTCGTGGAATGACAGAACTTCAGCGTCTTGTTTGGTTGTTGTCTATGCCCACATGTGCAGATGTGTGTAATGCAATGCAAGAGCTCTCTGGGGTAAACTGTGATTCAAGTGAACAACACAAAGATTCCACACAATCTCGAATAAAGCGTGATATGGATGATACTTAAAAATTCTCAAAATCCTTAGTGAACTGAATCCATTTGGACCAGACCCTTCTCTTAGAGGACTTGTTAGTGGATTGTCTGCACATGAATCAGTCAATGTTGACGATGCTAAAGATATTGGAGAATCAATTATTAATTCGATGTGTGGCCAATGTGTATCAAGCATTTCGTTCCAGAGAAAGAGACAAGCTATTACCTTAGCATCCAAAACATCTCTCAAGATTGATGATGAATGTGTACAAATTGATCCACAACTCCTATTTCAAAGACTCAGTTTAATTGCTACAAATGGATCAAAAGGGAATCCATCATCTTATTTTGAGTATGAGTTGTGCACTCATCCGCCCACACTCTCTGATAATTCATCTCTTCCATGGGAAGCAAATAAGCCGGCACTTGCTGATGCATTGTGGAAATTAATTCAAAATGAAGATGCAGTCCTTCCAGATTCTGTCCACTATGTGCTTGATGGAGGAGCTCTATTACACCGTGTTCCATGGCAGCGTGGAGAGACATTTGCAAATGTTTGTCAAAGATATGTAAAATATTGCATAAGCAAATATGGAAAGGCTACAGTAGTTTTTGATGGTTATGACCAAGGCCCAGACATAAAAGATTTAACACATAAGAGGCGAACTCGTGGATCAGGCGCAACTGTTGTACTGACTCCGCAAACAGTTGTAACTCTGAGTAAGCCTGATTTTCTTAGTAACAAGCAGAACAAACATCGGTTCATATCAATCTTAAGTTCATCTCTCGAACAGGCTGGATACTTAACGATAAAGGTAAGCGGTGATGCTGATGTCTTAATTACGCAAACGGCTATCTTGGCTTCAAAGTCAACAAATACTGCTCTTGTTGGAGACGATACCGACCTACTGGTGTTGCTTCTATACCATACTGATATGAATGGCTGTCAGCTATTTTTCAGACCAGAGCCAAAGCAAAATGTAAAGAAACCCCGACTGTGGAATATCAAAATGGCAAAGGAAAAACTCGGGTTCTGTTTGTGCTCACAGCTGTTATTTATCCATGCTATCCTTGGCTGTGACTCAACATCTAGGCTTTATGGAATTGTAAAATCTGCATCCCTTAGCAAAATCCAGTGCTGCAAAGAACTCTCTCAAATTGCTTAAGTGTTTACAATGAGTAATGCGAATAAAGATGACGTGATAAAAGCAGGTGAGAAGGCAATGCTTATTCTATACAATGGCACTTCAATGGATAGTCTAGTTGCTTTGCGGTACAAGCGATTCAGGGAGAAGGTTGCAAAAAGTTCCAAGTATGTTGAAGCACGAGATTTACCACCAACACCCGCATCCGCAAAGTTTCACAGTCTTCGCGTGTACTACCAAATTCAAGTTTGGAGAGGAGATGCTGGAGATATGGATCCAACAGAATGGGGCTGGAAAGTTCTCAACCACCAAATGCTGCCTGTTAAGACTGACATGCTGGCAGCACCTGACGATTTACTGTATTCATTTAGATGCAGCTGCAAAACTGGCTGTGAATCAGAGATGCACCTGTAGAAAACATGGGCTCAGCTGCACATCCGCCTGCGAAGACTGTAAGGGTCTCAGTTGCTCGAATTCAATAACGCTCATTGAGGAAGATGACTTGGATAATTGATGCAAGATGAAATTAGTAGAAACCAGGTAACTATGCCATACTATTTCATCCTAGCTTAGCTTAGAAACACACAATACCGTGACATAATAAAATATAATATGTATTGTATCAATATCAATGATGGTATTAGGTAAATTCATGCAAGTGGCATAACACAATACATTTAATTTGTGGAGAATATGTCAATCGTATTCATTTATTACTAAAAAAGTCCAAAAATACCCAGTCACACATATATTACATACCGGTTTTAAAGAAATAAAGAAAAATGGATTTTTCAGGTGAAATGGCCCAAATCTGGTAATAATTATGCAAATTTTACCCTTTCCCCTATTGGAATTTTGGAGGACTTTTGATATGTTGTACATGATGGCCCCCCTTACACTGGGCGAGGTAAAAAAATTCTGTTGCAATTTGTTCCGGGTTAAAATATTTTTGGCCTAGATTGACTGGACTATTAGTTGCAGAGTGTTAGTTAGGCAATCAATGAACATAATTCTTTTTAATTCTAGGGTTAGCAATTTCAGGTGATGTAATAATTTTTCCTTTTTGATTCGGTTGTCATGTCAAATTAAAGAAAATAAAGCAACAGCATTCCCGGTTGTTTGATTTTGAACTGCGTGTTCTGTTGATTACTCTTAAATGTAAATCGTACATTCTGAAAGCAACTAACTGCTCTATAGGACGAGTTTACGCTGTTACACTCGTACCTACTCAAAACTCCTGTCCTATGTATGTGGATTTCCCAGTATCTCCCCGGGTACTAATATTAATGTCTTTGCATTACCCTGATAATGACCTAAACTCGTCCTACTATAAGCGGAAGCTGATACATCATGTAATTTATATTTTCTCGGCGACATTTTATCTCAAATTTTGATGAAATAAATAATATTTATTAAACTATACGCAATATTTAGGCAGTCCAAATTAATAATTTTACTCCCGCAATGATGGATATAAGGTATACATTAAGCATAGACGTAGGATGTTAAGAATTCGGTGCATGAAAATGTGTTCTAATTTCGTTTCTATTTTTGCATCATTTATTTCAACTTTTTCTAGAAACAAGTCACGTTACCCCGGTTTATACTTTTGGGAATTTGGACCTACGATTGAATCGAAAATAGCGATTTTTTTATAAAATCGATCGCGATGTTTCAAAGCAAACATCGTGCAAGCCTACTTTAATCCATCGATCCTATGATGTCATAATAAACTATGTGACATGTAGAATTACATCATAATGAATAACGTAGATAAGTACGTCACTAACGCATATTTGAAGACGGACTATGCATTGTTGTACGAATTGTATGTCTTCACTATTTCATAAATATTCTGTTGGCAGCAACAGCAACCAGTCAAATTAGTTACAAAATATTCAACAGATTACCTGTAGTTGTCTGGAAATTGATAGTCAGGGCATTCGGGGATCGATTAGTCCCGACACGGCGAAGTATGGGTGGAGCTTAGCTAGTGATGGGCGGGGGATAACTAAAACTGGACAGGTCCATTCTGTCCCAGTGTGTTCTAATTCGTTTTGGAACCATGTTACAGTATTTCTGAACTGTACTGCACATGTCTATTTACAGGGCAACAGCTCATTTTTAACAATTTACCACTTGAGTGAACCAGTCATTCAAGTTGTAAATTCTCAAAACTAGTTTTTCCTTGGGTTGCAAATGGACTTTTCTCAAAGGATGCAGGAAAAGCAATGTATTTTGAAAACATTTTGACCAAAATTAGTTGCTTCCACTAGAAACTGACTTTCATTTATAATGATGCAAATATTTCATACGTACCATAATTTTCCTCTATCATGACAGCATAAGGATTGGTTCCTAGCTGCTTGGCGTCTTGCTCTCCCAATCGGAGAATATTTTCTAGTCCATTCAAAGCAACATGAACAATTTTACTGTCCATTACTGTCAACAGGTCACATAGAGGAACTATACAGCCCTGCTCGACTAGGAACCTAGAGACAAATACAAGCACTGAGAAATTAACTGACCTCTCCAGATTATCCATCCATCAAATGACGTCATACTCTAGTATGTGATGTGTAGGATGATGTCATAATCAATGACATCATGAATGACATACGTACATGTAGATAAGTATGTCACAAATGCAGAATTGGTGACAGGCTAAGCATTGTTGTACGAATTGTATGGCTTTATTATTTAATAAGCTTGTTGTTGAATATTTTGAAACTAATTTGACTGGGTGCTGTTGCTGCCATAAGCAGCAACAGCACCCAGTCAAATTAGTTTCAAAACATTCAACAGCCTACCTGTAGTTTTCTGGAAATTGATAGTTCAAGGATCAATTGATCCCAACATGGGCGAAGTGTGGGTGGAGCTTAACTAGGGATGGGCAGGGCATAGTTAAAACTGGAAGGGTCCATTGCATCTTAGTTTCAATTTTTATCACAAGCAAGCCTATCTATTTCATTGCATAACATTAATTAACCCATATCATTTTCAGTAGTGTAATAAAGTCTCCCAATGTATTACAACATGCACACTGCCATCTGCATTTTACAAAAAGTGAATGCTGACCTCGTTACATGTACTAGCCACGGTGCCCTGCAGCAGTCATGAAATACCACATGTACATGTATGAAACATTTCATGGAAATGCAAGTGTATTATGAAAATTCAATTGTTAAATCAAAAAATCATTTTAATTTTGAAGTCATCAGACAGCACCCAGTCAAAATTAGTTTCAAAATATTCAGCAGCTTACCTGTATAGTTTTCTGGAAATAAATTCCAATAGCGAAGCATTGAGCATAAAAATAAAACGGGTTGGCAAGTTTTGGACATTAGTGGTTAACCATATTATAAACCCTCCTCGCAAAATAGGTTTTGGACGCTTTAAATTTTCACACACAAAATGTCCATTTGCAGAGCAAGAGAAGACTGTTTTTGAAAATTTACTACTGGAATGACTTGATCGGTTATCGAGCCAGTTATTCCAGTGGTAAATTTTCAAAAATATTCTTCACTTGGTCTGCAGATGGACTTGCCCACTGCAGAAGCCGTTTTTGGCTGATATGAGTGTTAAAGGGGTTAAATTTGTGAAAAATAAATAAGAATCTTAAATTCATTCTCATTTCACCTCAAATTTATCAGTTGTTTACTAAGATTTGATTGGCTGATAAAGTGGATTCTTGAATTACACAACGGAAAACAAATTTGATGGATTTTAATGCTTTAATCCGTAAATCTGTTTTGAGAAAATTAAAATCATTTCGGAGTAAATGTCCAATTTTAGACCAACAGATTACTTATGAAAATGTATCACTGGACGCGCGGTTTAAATCGAGCCAGTCATTCTAGCGGTGTTTTATCAAAAATAGTCTGTTGGTTTGCAAATCGACATTTCTCAAGAACCATTACAGAAACTGTCTATGACTGCCTCAAGTGTTAACCCTTACAACTCTGATGTCAATATTCTATCTTTTACTGTGTCAATATAATCAAAAACACTGGTATACATTCTTCAACAATTTCAGTGGACTATGTTGCTTTATACGACAGCACCATTTACCACCATATTTGTTCAAAAATGAAACACCAGTTCATCTTTTAAATTAATTTGAAATTTAAAAAATTTTACATCAGAGTTAACCTCAGAGTGGTAAGGGTTAAGTTTTAGGGGTGTATGGTAATTCTGAATGGATTTCCTTGGACTAAAATCACAGATGGGAGTGTTCTCGCACACCATTTACATAGCCCATTGAGCACAAGTTCATGTCAGCTTTCTAGAAACACACAGAAAACTAATCCAGATACACGATTGGATGCTGGCCTAATTACTGTACGCAGGCCAATAAATGTAATTGCTACACATGAATATTAATGCCAAGTGAGTAAGAGTGCTATGCACATTATATATGTCCATGTGAAATTCAGAATGGCTCAATATCATAAATACAGGATTACCTACCTAATCTGTTCAGGAGAACCACCAGATGTTGCGTTAGTGATTGCCCATGCTGCCTCTTTTCTAGTTTTGAATTCTGCTTTACCTAGGATTTCTATTAGTACAGGGAATATATTAGCATCAATCACAGCCTGGAATTAATAAAATACAGCAAATATTTAACAAGAGCACAGCCTGGAATTAATAAAATACAGCAAATATTTAACAAGAGGCCCAATGGGCCTGTATCGCTTACCTGGAACATCGGCATTTCAACTAATCTTACTTAAGTTTTACATCCATCGGTGTCACTTCCAATGACTTTCAGTCAAATGGTTTAGTTTTTGAGATATTGACAACAATCTCTGGACTGGTTTTTTTTGGCATTAGTGATTTTGAACAATGTTTAAGCGAAAATAGATGATATCAGTGCTTAACTGTCTCACTGCTGCAAGCCAGTGTGAACAATTATTTCAATTTTCAAAAGCCCTTGACTTGTTGAATATTTTGAAAACAATTCGACTGAAAGCTGTTGGCGGCTTAGCCACCAACAACTTTCAGTACATTGTTTTCAAAATATTTATCAGGTTCAAAGATAACCTTTGGAACATGTCGTCTGCAAAAACTCAGCAGTCAGACGGTTACTAGAGGTTTAAATACAATTGAAGAAAATGGTCTCTACAGGCAGGTAGGTGGTCTTTATAGCAGGTTATTCCCCACCACCATACCGCATCTGGCTGAATCATCAAGTTAGCAGCAGGGGTAGGGTGAGCTGGAGTTGATTTGGAAAATAATTTGACTGAAAGTCCTTGCTGCCTTAGGCAGCAACAACTTTCATTGCTGCCTAAGGCAACAACAACTTTCAATCACATCCATTTCAAAATATTTTTAAGAGCATAGATGTTAGAGCACATAATACATAGGCAGTATTGGAAAGGTTAATCTGTTAATTGGAGTTTAATATCTACTTTGGCAATAAAATCTGACATGGTGATAAATCAGTGGACGGTGGGAACAAACCTGTATTTCCCCTATGAAAGTGAGACTGCAAATATTTAAGGGGTGATAACTCTGGCAATTGACGTCCTATTAGTTTCATTTTCACAACACCGATATTAGATGCCGACATTAACCTTGTGACCAAGTTTGGTGTCAATCCGTCGAAAAAGAAGAAAATGAGCTGCCATTGTTGGTGATTGACAGACAGATGGATGGACGGATATACAGAAGACGGATGGGTTCATCGCTATACGACAGCTGACTGACAAGTAAGCTGAGTTAAGAAAACCAATTTCCGCTTCAAAATCCATCAAATAAAAAAATTGAATATGACAGCTAAACATGATAAAATTTGATTGGTCCACGGCGGCCATGTTATTTACCTATCAACTTCCCATGAACAAACTTTAATGGCCCTTAGTCCATAATCATATTCCCAAAATTTCAGCCCGATCCGTTCAGCTATTCTGTAGAAGTCGTTTTCACAAAAACTAGATCATCCACGATGGCCGCCAAACGATTTAGCCAATCAAGTTCCTTCAAACAAACTCGTTCAGCTCTTGCCCTATATGATATTTCATGAATTTTGAATGGATCCGGTTTCGGATAAGATTTTTAGACATTTCTTAAAATCTGCCGAAATCCAAGATGGCCGATCAGCTTCGATTGTACTAACTTAGATCCCTATGCCGTAAGGCTACCTCCTGCCATATATAATTGAAATCAGCCCAGTGGTTCTTGAGAAGTCATTTAAAGAAAAAAGTTGATGGATGGCCGGACGGACAGATGGACGCGGGACAGACGACGGACGGTCGTTATGGCATAAGGTCACTTGGCCATTCTCGCCAGGTGAGCTAATAACCAAATCGTTCAAACTTATTCACTATATTTTTACATGTAAATTAAATTTTTAAAACTTTTTAATGATTACATTTGGTTAAAAAAGCTAAAATATTTGCTAGATTGAATTTCCATTTGGAGGCTTTCAGAAGACAATTTCTTCAAATTTACCATTTGAATGGCTGGCTCAGTTATCCAGACAGTCATTCGTGTGAAATTTTCAAAAATAGTCGTCTTGGTATGCAATATATAGACATTTTTCAAGCTCACTGCAGCTGTTTTTGGCCAATTTCAGTGTTAACAGGTTAACTTTGCCATTTCTTATACAGTAAATTCAGAGCTTTTAACCAAATTTGGAGTTTTTCTATTAAGTCTTAGACACTTAGATATTTGTGGTTATGGCCCTTGAGGATTAGTATTTGGTGAGGATATTAACCTGCTTTTATCTTTCACCTCAGCTCAGCAAAGCATGAATTGAGGCAATTTGCATAAATTACAATCGTTTGTTTTTAGTTGCGACTCACAACTAGTATGTCAGTCTGTCTGTCTGTCATATTTGTGAATTTCTGAGAAAGTCGGCGAAGTCACAACTATACTACATTCACACTTGTTTAACCCGTTAATGACTAAATTTGTTTAAAAAAATTAAAGTATTTACTTATTGAATGTCCATTTGCAGGTCAAGAGAAGACTATTTTTGAAAATTTACTACTGGAAAGACTGGCTCGGTTATCGAGCCAGTCATTCCAGTTATAAATTTTCCAAAAATAGTCTTCTCTTCGCCTGCAAATGGCAATTCTCCCGGACCACTAAACAGGCCGGTTATGGCCGGCTTAATCGTGAAAGAGTTAAATGAAATACCATTTAACTCATTAACACTTTTACCAATGAATTCTCCATGTCTCATTTCTAAGGCAGCCATACAGGAACTGTTGAATATTTTGAAATTATTTTGACTGGAATCCATTGCTGCATGAGGCAGCAATGGCTTGCAGTTAAATCAATTTCAAAATATTCAACAAAATAGGTTTTATATAAAAAAGAAATGACTTTTTCAGGGATTTGTCAGTGAAAGGATTAATGGTCAAGCCAGGAAACAATAACTTCTCCAAGAAAAAGTATTTTTAAAAATTTAACACTGGAATGTCTGTCTCGTTATTAACAAAGCCAACCAATCCAGCAGTAAATTTTCAATAATACTCTTTACTCTTCTCTTGAAAATGGACATGTTTTAAAAAACATTTTAAATTTTCTTGACAAATAATCCATAATCACTCAAGTCGTCCAAAACAGCTCCTGTAGTGATCTTGAGAAATGTCCATTTGCAGACCAAATGAAGATTATTTTTGAAAATTTACCACTAGTCATGCTAGTTGTACATTTTCAAAAATACTCTTCTTTTGGTCTGCAAATGAACATTTTCTATGACTAAATTAAAATTTTCTTGAACAAATTTGAGGGTTAAATGCTTAGTTAGTAGTACCTGAATCTGGACTCTGTTGCCTGCTGTTATATTCGAGATGGTCCAGCAGGCTTCTTTTCGTATCGATTCCTTCGTTGAGCTGAGTAGCTGGAGTAAACAGGGCAGGGCTGAGCAGTTGAGAATAACCTGTGTCTGATAATCATCTCCTGTGACGATGTTACCCACGACCCGGAGAGCCGCAGATACCACTGACAGATGGTTATGTCTGAAATGACGGTGTCATGAAAATTAAACAGATTCATAAATTATTTGATTCTAATTACTCAGAGCAAGTACCACGGATATCTGCACAAATAAACATACATGTATATATTATATTTCCGTAACTTTCTGTCACCATGATCCTGAATATAGATTCATTTCAAACCATGCCCCGGCCACATCTAGCGAAGGTCCACCCACTCTCTATGCTTGTTGGAATTGAATGGAAATTTTGAAACCTGAATTCCAAGAATCTAAATACCAAAGCAGGTTTTCAAGGACTTTCATAACCACAATTTCAAAATCTTAAGGGCCTGATACCAGGCTGGACATGGGGTGGGAAATGACGGGGGAATCCTGGGATGTGGATTCCTTTGACAATGCAACTTATAAGGCGCTCCGAAAGTCTGGGGGGCTGTTGGTGGCTCAATCATGAATATTCAACAGAATGTTTATTAAATTGTAAATTCATCAGACATACAAGTTGTACACATTTGTGACAGACTTTCGCTTTCCATGACGGAGCTAAATGTACATCATTTATTATGCTATATACGTTTCTTAATGTCATACTAACAACCGGAATAATTGTCAGACACCAATAATAAGCTCATGCTGTGAGAAAAACTAGTTATGGCTATTTTTGGCACCTACATGTACCTTCAGCAATCGAACTCAAAATTCAACATGTTCCACACCAAGGACATTTCAAGAGAGCATTTCCCTGATCTAAAGGCACAAAGTAAGTGTTGTAATTAGCGGTGTTTTGCCATTTATGCCCCTAGATTCACTGGACCATTACATGGCTTCCGAGTGCTGGCAACAATATTTACACAAGCGAAACAATGGAGTAATCCAATTTATCCATCAATCATGAGGTCATATCAACCATGTGATGTGTAGGATGATGTCATAATCAATATGTCATGAATGACTCGATTTAGTCCGTCTTAAACACTTAATAGTTGTACGAATTATATGTCTTTACTATTTAATAAGTATGCTGTTGAATTTTGAAACTAATTTGACTGCCCGCTGTTGCTTGGCAGCAACAACAACCAGTCAAATTACTTTTCAAAATATTCAACAGCTTACCTGTATAGTTTTTTGGAAATTGAGATTCAGAGTGTAAGGATCGATCAATCCCAACACACACAATGCATGGGTGGGGCTTAGCTAGAGATGGGCGGGTATAGCTAAAACTGAATAATTCCTTCATTCTACAACTATCAGACTTACAAGAGCAATTCAACAAGTCTACGACAGACACCTGATTCAACAACAGCTTGTATTTTCTCATTCGGTCCATCTGATAGATAAGACAGCGCCCAGCATGTGTCTGCTAATACATCTTTATCTGTGTGGAAGAGCAGTCTTGCTAAAACGGGCAATGCTGGTAAAACCTAGAATGAATGAGGAATGGACATTGCAAATTGTTAATTACAATGTAGTCCTTTAACACTTAAATTTCAGTTTTGTCATAGAAAATGTCCATTTGCCAACCAAGAGAAAATCATTTTAGAAAATTTATCACTGGAATGACTGCCTCGGGCATCAAGCCAGTCATTCTAATCAGTAAATTTTCAAAAATAGCCTTCGCTTGGTCTGCAAATGGACAATACACAAGACCACTGCTGAATCCACTTTTTGGGCCCGCTTCAGTGTTAACGGTTAAATGATGTCGGGGGAAAACTATTTCGAGATCATACAGCAAGTTTTCTCCAGCTTTGACTTACTTTTGTGAAATCTGGCGGTGGATTTTTCCCTCTACATAGATTTGATAGACACCAGACTGCATTTCTCGTCATTGATAATGCCGTCGTTCTACTTAATAATCTGAAATATAAAATCACTATTGCATCAAGGTCATTTAAAAAGAAACCAAATGGCTTTGTGGCACTGACCTGGGTGATAAGCCTAAACTACATTTAGGAAGTATAATTCAAGCTTGCTTGAAATCAGCCAGATGGATGAGAAATAATTTTTAATTATTAGGAAATCCAAGTTGGCCGCTGAAAAAAAGAATTAACCAAACATCTGCATAGAGGGTTTGAATGATGGCATAATACGGCTTCTCCCAGCAGATTTTGATTACACTTGAACCAGAATTTAATTAGATTATTAAACTGTTTCCTGGATATTTTTTGGAAATGCATGGCAGCCAAAACACTGACCAATCAGATTTCTGTATACAAGTTCGGCAAACTATGATCAGAGGATATTTCCAGCCATGTTTGATTGAAATAGTGCAATCGATGGTTAATGAATATTTGTGCCAATTTCTATAAAATTTTCCATAATCCCAGATGTGACAGATTGCCAACTAAAAAAATTGACTGATCGAATTTCCTCTTGGGGTGTTTCAAAATAATATGAAATTTGAACCGAAGAGCATGTAACACGCTACAGAAAAATAAACGTGCCTATTTATTGAGCTGCTGTATAAATTTTCTTCCTTCCCGAGACCTCCCTAGATTGTGCGTACATGTAGCTCAGAAGTTCATCTTAGAATGACAATATTCTCAAAAATAACACAGACATGTCCCATACATAACGCCTTTTTGCCAATCTTGCGTCAACCAGAACGGATATCATAATTTTAACTGACGGTTTTAAAAGTGTAACAAAAAGAAAGCAAGCAGATTCTCAGTTTTTTCTTGAGAAAAAGTATCTAGTTATTTCATACCAGCTTTTATTTGTTCATGACGCATTTTTTTCCCAAGACACCTTGGAATTTAGTGTTTTTCCTACCACGTCTTAAATTTTATGCTTAATTTTTCATACGTCCAAACCCCCTGCTACAAATGCTAGGCCTCAAAGTAGATCTAAGATCTCTGATCTTGGGTCGGGCACAGGGGTGTAACACTTTATCTGGGTACCAAGCCAGGTATTTGAAGCGAGTGGCCAACCATAGCACTAAACAACGCATCTTTCATGACACTTAATATTATGAATATCCGTCATGGTGCTCGCCGTGCGAGTTCCAGCCAGGCATGTGCAGCACCGGGGCCCCCAGCCTCTAAGGGGTCCACCCAAGCCACTGGTGGTAAAGTTCGTAGACCTTGGAGAAAAAGGAAGGTTGTCCAACCTAAAGTACAAGTAAGCAAACCGCTGACTATCATGCAATGGAATGCTGAAGGAGTTTCTAACAAGAAAATGGAGCTTAGCCAAATTCTCAAGGAGAAAGGCCTAGATGTCGCGTGTATCCAAGAAACTCATCTAAATGCCAACATAAGATTCATAAAGGAGGAGTCATAACCCTGGTCCGGAATAACTTAAATGTCATTGAAGTTCAGAGAGACATGGATGGACCTGAAGTTCTCACAATCAAGATAATTCCAGAAAAACGTCAACTATTACTGCCCTAATAATCAACCATTGAATCTCAGAAAAATCCCCAGTTCACCGAGATTCAACTATTGTTGCTGGTGACCTCAACAGTCATTCTCAGTTATGGGGCTATCATTCTACTGATAGGAGGGGTGAGGACATTGAAAATTGGATGGATGAGCAGAAGCTGATTCTCTTGAATAAGGCAGATGACCCCCCCCCCCCCCTACATTCTACTCAAGACGATGGCATACCTCAAGTTCTCCTGATCTAACATTTTCGACAGAAAATCTACATCAAGAATCTTTGCGTATTGTTGGGGAACTGCTTGGAGGCAGTGATCACTGCCCTGTTTTCATTACCATTAACATGGATGTTGAGATTGACCGGAATCAGACTCCTCGATGGAACTATAAGAAAGCAGACTGGGACAGATATCAGAAACAGAGTGACAGATTGGTAAAAGACATTGATGTCAAAAACCAAAATATCAATAAAGTTGTTAAAGAGCTTAACTCTGCTTTACTCTCTGCTGCTGGCAAATGCATACCTAGGGGATCCAGGAAAAATTACAGACCTTACTGGAATACGTCTCTGCAAAAGTTACATGAAGAAATGTCCAACGCAAGGGAAATTGCAGAGACTGTCCCAACAGAAGCCAACCATGTGAAACTCCAACAATCCAAGGCAAAGTATCTGAAAGCCAAAATCAGAGCCACCAGAGAATCGTGGAGAAAAAACGTCAAGCTTAAATCTTGAAAAGGATACGAACAAACTCTGGAGGCTTGTGAAGCAGCTTAACGATGAAAACACCAGAGTACCAAACATAACTCTTGAAGAGGATGGTGAAATTTGCTTGTATGTTTCAGAAAGTAAGCAATCTAGATGTGCCAGTGGGTTGTAAAAAAACTGCATTGAAGTCTGCAAAGTGGAACGGAGACACACAAATACATGCCGCAGGAATGGATGAGCTTCTGACCATCAGCGACTTGGAGAAAAGCTTGAAACTTCTGAAACACAGGAAGTCTCCTGGACCAGATGGAATAACCAATGAGATGTTGAGGAATCTGGGTACTATTGGAAAGCACAAGCTTTTGGAGATTTTCAACCACAGTTTGTACACAGGAGAAGTTCCCCGGTCTTGGAGAGGCAAACATGATCCCTGTACTGAAAAAAAGGCAAGAATAAATCCAAAGCGGCAAGTTATCGACCTATCAGTCTGACTAGTTGCACTGTCAAAGCCATGGAAAGATTCCTCAACCAGAGACTTCTTCAACATCTTGAAAGCAACAATCTCTTAGCGGATGAACAAGATGGCTTCAGAAAGTGTAGATCTACTAAGGATCAAACAACATATGACACAGTCTATTGAGGAGGCGTTCCAAGAGAAAAAGCATACCATCACTGTGTGGGTTGATCTGCAGAAGGCATTTGATAAAGTATGGAAGCATGGACTCCTCCAAAAGCTCAGGACCAGTGATATCTCTGGAAAAATGTACAGCTGAATATGCCGGTATCTCCACAACCAAAGGCATCAGTACAGTTGAATGGGACGAGCAGCAAGAAAGTCCTGCTACGATATGGTGTACCTCAGGGTGGTGTACTCTCCCACCCTCTTCACAATATTCATCAATGACCTGGTGAAGAACCTTCCAATGGGAGTCAGAGCTGCATTGTATGCCGACGATCTTGTGATGTGGAGCAGCGAGGAGTATGTGTCAACAGCCAATTACCGCATGTAACCCGCAATTGATCACCTCAATTCTTGGGTTACAAGATGGTTTGTCCAGATCAACAAAGAGAAGACAGTCGCAACTCTATTCACACTATCCACTAAAAAGGAACACAAGACAAGTCTGAAATTTGGTGACTCAGTTCTGCACTTTGAGGATGAAGTAACTTATATTGGTCTGATATTTGACAAAAGACTAACCTGGAAGGTGCAAATCAGAAAAGCTGAACGTATAGCCAAGCGAAGACTGGCAGTTGTGCGGAAGCTCTCTGGAACAAAATGGGGAGCTAACATGAAAATTCTGAAACAGGTTTACTCTGGATCAGTTAGGCCAATCATCGAATACGGCTCATCATCATGGATGACAGCTGCTACAAGCACTCTTCAGACATTGGATAAGGTACAAAATCAGGCTCTTCATATCATAAAAGGGTCTATGAAGACCACTCCAATAGAAGCGATGGAAGAACTTACCAATATCCAGCCACTCCGGCAGAGACGAGAAATCAAGGCCGAGATTCAATATGAGAAATTCAAATTGATGCCTCACAATCCCATGCATATGCTGACTCACCAAATGTCTAGAGGAAGGCTCAAAAGGAATAATTTCTTATTAACATCAAAGAGAATTGAAAGAAACAGAGTCGGACATCTTCCCCAGATGTAGAAACATAACTGCTATATCTGAGAGGGAACCGTGGAAAGCTTCTGAAATAGAAAACACAATTTCAATCTGGCCCTCGATTCCAGGGATTGAAAGCAAGGGAGATCAAGCAGAGGTGACAAACAAAGCTCTTGCATTGAGTCATATTGCAGAAAACTACCCCGAGGAAGAATGGATACATGTTTATACAGATGGATCAGCTATCCAGGCTGTCAAGAATGGAGGGGCAGGTGCTCACATTCGGTTTCCATGTGGAGATATAACAGACTGATGCTTGCCAACAGGGAAGCACTGTAGCAATTACACTGCAGAAATCCAGGCACTGATCTTAGCTAGCCAAATGCTGATACAACGAAAAACCAGAAATGAACATATTGTCTTCCTGACAGACTCCCTCTCAGCGCTCCAGGCGCTGGAGAGTGGAAAGGAAAGTACAGATTTAATTCATGAAAATCTTACGCAACTGGCTAAGGAGAACAATGTCAACTTACAGTGGATCCCCTCGCATTGTGGCATATTAGGAAATGACAAAGCTGATCAACTGGCTAAGGAACGGTCAAATAAAGAACAATTCAAATGTGAGGTTGACTTTGAAGAACTGAAGCATATCATTAAAGCCACGAGAACCACCAGCAGGCAGCATAATGATGCAATACACATCTTCAGTAGGGAGGATCAGACATGTATCTTCAGATTGAGGACTGGTCACAACCGTCTCAATGCACATCTTCACCGTCTCAAGATTACAGAATCTGCACTTTTTGATTGTCAGCAGTCAGAAGAAACAGCAGAACATCTCTTGCAGCACTGCCAGCGATATGTACAGACTAGGAGAAACCTCTGGCCTATTGAAGTATCTTTTGAAGAGAAGATCAGAGGAGACAGAGACAGTTTGATGACCACTTCAGCTTTCATGCACCAAATACGGAAAACAGTCTAAGATTACTGTCATGAGAAAGATGAACGCAAGAAGAAGAATACATCCAGACGGATTATTTATTTAACACATATATTGCAATTGTTGCTACTAGAAGTTTCTTAAATATGCCAACTTTCATAAAAAGTAAGATACAGAAGTGTGAATAGTCCCAAATTCAAATGTAACAAAATCAATTTCTGATGGGAAGGCTGTCACATGCATAACGCATACTTTGCACGAATTCCGTGGAATTAAAAGTCTCGCCTGTCTCCTGTTTGTCACAGTTACTTTTACCTTTAACCTTCTGCCCTCAATGTTATTATGCTGCATCCTATCATTATAGGTAACCAGGTATCCAAGTTTAGTTGCAATAGGCTTAACCAATCCTGAAATATAAGCTGAAAGGTTTTGCTAAACACAAAAACTTAATGTTGAAAAAGCAGAGTTCTGTATCAAGTTCAAAGTGACCTTTGACCTTGTGCCCCCAACATCATCATGCTGCATACTAACATTATAGGTAACCATGTATCCAAGTTCAGTTGCAATAGGCGTAACCAATCCTGAAATATAAGCTGAGAGGTCTTGCTAAACGCAAAAACTTAATGTTGAAATAACACAGTTCTATATCAACAATACAGGAATCCCTAACTATTAGCCGAGTTGAGGTGAAAGGGTAGTTGTAAAAACAAACATCAAGACGTCAATTACAAAATAATGACAGAATTGTATGTCAAACGTACGTCTTGAAAGTCTCACAGTAAAATTGCTTTATTTAAAACATCTAAACTCATTCTCTGGCCGTCCGCCGGTAGTAATTACACTATAATATATTCCCTATTCCCGTTTCTATTATTTGTTATTTATTACTCCAAGCATTTTGTCACCGAACAAATACGCTAGAATAACAAAATAACATACAAACTGCGTGCTATTCAAACACAACAGCAATCTCGCAAAGACGTATCTGATTGGTTGTTCATGACTAGACTGTGGGAAAATACATTACTATGCTGAATTTATCAACGAAAATTTACTAAAACGTAGTATTTGCTAGCGCCGTTTTGATCATGTGCTAATTAATAACAACGAGCAGCGTTGGTCATTATTTTTTATTTTTCTGGCTTGTTTTAAGAAATTTCCGGGCTATCTCTAAAAAAGTAGAGGTAAAAGCGTGTGAAAGCAATAGAAAAGCAGCCTACAGGAAAATGATCTTGGGAGGAAAAAGCACTACAGAATTAAAAGAATGGAAATTGTGTATTTAACACATGAACTGAAGACAACTGAAATGGAAGCCAAAGGGCGAGAGCAAAAGTTGATGCAAGATTGAAATCGACTCTCTGTTCGTTTAAGACTAATTTGACTATTAAGACAAATACCCAAGAGAAGCTACCTGCTTTACAACATGTCACATGACAATCCCCCGTTTGTTAATACAAGGCATGCACTGCACAAAGTCAAAAGGAACAGGCAAA
Source organism: Chaetoderma sp. LZ-2023a (assembly GCA_034401795.1). Classification (NCBI taxonomy): domain Eukaryota; kingdom Metazoa; phylum Mollusca; class Caudofoveata; order Chaetodermatida; family Chaetodermatidae; genus Chaetoderma; species Chaetoderma sp. LZ-2023a. The sequence continues at coordinate 125,615,645 of CM067374.1, read as the reverse complement.
GAAAAGTTCCATCTGGCAAATGGCAAGGGTGCAGCTTTTTTATCTCCTTTTGTACTGTCTTAATAAATGAATTTCCAGTAAAACACAAGCATACATTGTAGTTCTCTTATTAACGAAAATTCTGCTATAGCTCTGACTGCTTATGCCGTTAACGATGCAGTCCAGACATGACAGGTTGCAGACTGTATGCACTACAGACATGACAGGTTGCAGAGACTGTATGCACTACAGACATGACAGGTTGCAGAGACTGTATGCAAAATCTCCAATTCTGAAAGCATTAGTATCTACATGTACCTCAAGGCAGCATAAAGAATAAACAAAGATGAAGCTGAAAGTTAAGCATAACTAAGAAGAAATTTCTGCACATGTAAGGAGTTAAGCCAGGAGTAGAATGCATCAGAAAGGCTGCTAGAGAGTGGCGCCATACGAGCCAGAGTTTCTGCAGAAAGGATGCTAGGGCAGCTAGAGAGTGGCGCCATACGAGCCAGTTTCATAAGAAATGATGCTAGGGCAGCTAGAGAGTGGCGCCATACGATCCAGAGTTTCATCAGAAAGGATGCTAGGGCAGCTAGAGAGTGGCGCCATACGATCCAGAGTTTCATCAGAAAGGATGCTAGGGCAGCTAGAGAGTGGCGCCATATGAGCCAGAGTTTCTGCAGAAAGGATGCTAGGGCAGCTAGAGAGTGGCGCCATACGAGCCAGTTTCATAAGAAATGATGCTAGGGCAGCTAGAGAGTGGCGCCATACGATCCAGAGTTTCATCAGAAAGGATGCTAGGGCAGCTAGAGAGTGGCGCCATACGATCCAGAGTTTCATCAGAAAGGATGCTAGGGCAGCTAGAGAGTGGCGCCATATGAGCCAGAGTTTCTGCAGAAAGGATGCTAGGGCAGCTAGAGAGTGGCGCCATACGAGCCAGAGTTTCATCAGAAAGGATGCTAGGGCAGCTAGAGAGTGGCGCCATACGAGCCAGAGTTTCTGCAGAAAGGATGCTAGGGCAGCTAGAGAGTGGCGCCATACCAGCCAGAGTTTCATCAGAAAGGATGCTAGGGCAGCTAGAGAGTGGCGCCATACGAGCCAGAGTTTCATAAGAAAGGATGCTAGGGCAGCTAGAGAGTGGCGCCATACGATCCAGAGTTTCATCAGAAAGGATGCTAGGGCAGCTAGAGAGTGGCGCCATACGATCCAGAGTTTCATCAGAAAGGATGCTAGGGCAGCTAGAGAGTGGCGCCATACGAGCCAGAGTTTCATAAGAAAGGATGCTAGGGCAGCTAGAGAGTGGCGCCATACCAGCCAGAGTTTCATCAGAAAGGATGCTAGGGCAGCTAGAGAGTGGCGCCATACGAGCCAGAGTTTCATCAGAAAGGATGCTAGGGCAGCTAGAGAGTGGCGCCATATGAGCCAGAGTTTCTGCAGAAAGGATGCTAGGGCAGCTAGAGAGTGGCGCCATACCAGCCAGAGTTTCTGCAGAAAGGATGCTAGGGCAGCTAGAGAGTGGCGCCATATGAGCCAGTTTCATCAGAAAGGATGCTAGGGCAGCTAGAGAGTGGTGCCATACCAGCCAGAGTTTCATCAGAAAGGATGCTAGGGCAGCTAGAGAGTGGCGCCATACGAGCCAGAGTTTCTGCAGAAAGGATGCTAGGGCAGCTAGAGAGTGGCGCCATACCAGCCAGAGTTTCATCAGAAAGGATGCTAGGGCAGCTAGAGAGTGGCGCCATACGAGCCAGAGTTTCATAAGAAAGGATGCTAGGGCAGCTAGAGAGTGGCGCCATACGATCCAGAGTTTCATCAGAAAGGATGCTAGGGCAGCTAGAGAGTGGCGCCATACGATCCAGAGTTTCATCAGAAAGGATGCTAGGGCAGCTAGAGAGTGGCGCCATACGAGCCAGAGTTTCATAAGAAAGGATGCTAGGGCAGCTAGAGAGTGGCGCCATACCAGCCAGAGTTTCATCAGAAAGGATGCTAGGGCAGCTAGAGAGTGGCGCCATACGAGCCAGAGTTTCATCAGAAAGGATGCTAGGGCAGCTAGAGAGTGGCGCCATATGAGCCAGAGTTTCTGCAGAAAGGATGCTAGGGCAGCTAGAGAGTGGCGCCATACCAGCCAGAGTTTCTGCAGAAAGGATGCTAGGGCAGCTAGAGAGTGGCGCCATATGAGCCAGAGTTTCATCAGAAAGGATGCTAGGGCAGCTAGAGAGTGGCGCCATACCAGCCAGAGTTTCATAAGAAACGATGCTAGGGCAGCTAGAGTGGCGCCATACGAGCCAGAGTTTCTGCAGAAAGGATGCTAGGGCAGCTAGTGGCGCCATACCAGCCAGAGTTTCTGCAGAAAGGATGCTAGGGCAGCTAGAGAGTGGCGCCATATGAGCCAGAGTTTCATAAGAAAGGATGCTAGGGCAGCTAGAGAGTGGCGCCATATGAGCCAGAGTTTCTGCAGAAAGGATGCTAGCGCAGCTAGAGAGTGGCGCCATATGAGCCAGAGTTTCATCAGAAAGGATGCTAGGGCAGCTAGAGAGTGGCGCCATATGAGCCAGAGTTTCATCAGAAAGGATGCTAGGGCAGCTAGAGAGTGGCGCCATACGATCCAGAGTTTCTGCAGAAAGGATGCTAGGGCAGCTAGAGAGTGGCGCCATACGATCCAGAGTTTCTGCAGAAATGATGCTAGGGCAGCTAGAGAGTGGCGCCATATGAGCCAGAGTTTCTGCAGAAAGGATGCTAGGGCAGCTAGAGAGTGGCGCCATACGAGCCAGAGTTTCATCAGAAAGGATGCTAGGGCAGCTAGAGAGTGGCGCCATACCAGCCAGAGTTTCATCAGAAAGGATGCTAGGGCAGCTAGAGAGTGGCGCCATATGAGCCAGAGTTTCTGCAGAAAGGATGCTAGGGCAGCTAGAGAGTGGCGCCATACGAGCCAGAGTTTCATCAGAAAGGATGCTATGGCAGCTAGAGAGTGGCGCCATATGAGCCAGAGTTTCATCAGAAAGGATGCTAGGGCAGCTAGAGAGTGGCGCCATACGAGCCAGAGTTTCATCAGAAAGGATGCTAGGGCAGCTAGAGAGTGGCGCCATACCAGCCAGAGTTTCATCAGAAAGGATGCTAGGGCAGCTAGAGAGTGGCGCCATACCAGCCAGAGTTTCTGCAGAAAGGATGCTAGGGCAGCTAGAGAGTGGCGCCATACGATCCAGAGTTTCTGCAGAAAGGATGCTAGGGCAGCTAGAGAGTGGCGCCATACGAGCCAGAGTTTCATCAGAAAGGATGCTAGGGCAGCTAGAGAGTGGCGCCATACCAGCCAGAGTTTCATCAGAAAGGATGCTAGGGCAGCTAGAGAGTGGCGCCATACGAGCCAGAGTTTCTGCAGAAAGGATGCTAGGGCAGCTAGAGAGTGGCGCCATACGAGCCAGAGTTTCATCAGAAAGGATGCTAGGGCAGCTAGAGATTGGCGCCATACGAGCCAGTTTCATCAGAAATGATGCTAGGGCAGCTAGAGATTGGCGCCATACGAGCCAGAGTTTCATCAGAAATGATGCTAGGGCAGCTAGAGAGTGGCGCCATATGAGCCAGAGTTTCATCAGAAAGGATGCTAGGGCAGCTAGAGAGTGGCGCCATACCAGCCAGAGTTTCATAAGAAACGATGCTAGGGCAGCTAGAGTGGCGCCATACGAGCCAGAGTTTCTGCAGAAAGGATGCTAGGGCAGCTAGAGTGGCGCCATACCAGCCAGAGTTTCTGCAGAAAGGATGCTAGGGCAGCTAGAGAGTGGCGCCATATGAGCCAGAGTTTCATAAGAAAGGATGCTAGGGCAGCTAGAGAGTGGCGCCATATGAGCCAGAGTTTCTGCAGAAAGGATGCTAGGGCAGCTAGAGAGTGGCGCCATATGAGCCAGAGTTTCATCAGAAAGGATGCTAGGGCAGCTAGAGAGTGGCGCCATATGAGCCAGAGTTTCATCAGAAAGGATGCTAGGGCAGCTAGAGAGTGGCGCCATACGATCCAGAGTTCCTGCAGAAAGGATGCTAGGGCAGCTAGAGAGTGGCGCCATACCAGCCAGAGTTTCTGCAGAAAGGATGCTAGGGCAGCTAGAGAGTGGCGCCATACGAGCCAGTTTCATAAGAAATGATGCTAGGGCAGCTAGAATGGCGCCATACGAGCCAGAGTTTCATAAGAAAGGATGCTAGGGCAGCTAGAGAGTGGCGCCATACCAGCCAGAGTTTCATCAGAAAGGATGCTAGGGCAGCTAGAGAGTGGCGCCATACCAGCCAGAGTTTCATCAGAAAGGATGCTAGGGCAGCTAGAGAGTGGCGCCATACGAGCCAGAGTTTCATCAGAAAGGATGCTAGGGCAGCTAGAGAGTGGCGCCATACGAGCCAGAGTTTCATAAGAAAGGATGCTAGGGCAGCTAGAGAGTGGCGCCATACGAGCCAGAGTTTCATCAGAAAGGATGCTAGGGCAGCTAGAGAGTGGCGCCATACGAGCCAGTTTCATCAGAAAGGATGCTAGGGCAGCTAGAGAGTGGCGCCATACCAGCCAGAGTTTCATCAGAAAGGATGCTAGGGCAGCTAGAGAGTGGCGCCATACGATCCAGAGTTTCTGCAGAAAGGATGCTAGGGCAGCTAGAGAGTGGCGCCATACGAGCCAGAGTTTCTGCAGAAAGGATGCTAGGGCAGCTAGAGAGTGGCGCCATACGATCCAGAGTTTCTGCAGAAAGGATGCTAGGGCAGCTAGAGAGTGGCGCCATACGAGCCAGAGTTTCATCAGAAAGGATGCTAGGGCAGCTAGAGAGTGGCGCCATACGATCCAGAGTTTCTGCAGAAAGGATGCTAGGGCAGCTAGAGAGTGGCGCCATACGAGCCAGAGTTTCTGCAGAAAGGATGCTAGGGCAGCTAGAGAGTGGCGCCATACGATCCAGAGTTTCTGCAGAAAGGATGCTAGGGCAGCTAGAGAGTGGCGCCATACCAGCCAGAGTTTCTGCAGAAAGGAAGCTAGGGCAGCTAGAGAGTGGCGCCATACCAGCCAGAGTTTCATCAGAAAGGATGCTAGGGCAGCTAGAGAGTGGCGCCATACCAGCCAGAGTTTCTGCAGAAAGGATGCTAGGGCAGCTAGAGAGTGGCGCCATACGAGCCAGAGTTTCTGCAGAAAGGATGCTAGGGCAGCTAGAGATTGGCGCCATACGAGCCAGAGTTTCTGCAGAAAGGATGCTAGGGCAGCTAGAGAGTGGCGCCATACGAGCCAGAGTTTCATCAGAAAGGATGCTAGGGCAGCTAGAGATTGGCGCCATACGAGCCAGAGTTTCATCAGAAATGATGCTAGGGCAGCTAGAGATTGGCGCCATACGAGCCAGAGTTTCATCAGAAATGATGCTAGGGCAGCTAGAGAGTGGCGCCATATGAGCCAGAGTTTCATCAGAAAGGATGCTAGGGCAGCTAGAGAGTGGCGCCATACCAGCCAGAGTTTCATAAGAAACGATGCTAGGGCAGCTAGAGTGGCGCCATACGAGCCAGAGTTTCTGCAGAAAGGATGCTAGGGCAGCTAGAGTGGCGCCATACCAGCCAGAGTTTCTGCAGAAAGGATGCTAGGGCAGCTAGAGAGTGGCGCCATATGAGCCAGAGTTTCATAAGAAAGGATGCTAGGGCAGCTAGAGAGTGGCGCCATATGAGCCAGAGTTTCTGCAGAAAGGATGCTAGGGCAGCTAGAGAGTGGCGCCATATGAGCCAAAGTTTCATCAGAAAGGATGCTAGGGCAGCTAGAGAGTGGCGCCATATGAGCCAGAGTTTCATCAGAAAGGATGCTAGGGCAGCTAGAGAGTGGCGCCATATGAGCCAGAGTTTCTGCAGAAAGGATGCTAGGGCAGCTAGAGAGTGGCGCCATATGAGCCAGAGTTTCATCAGAAAGGATGCTAGGGCAGCTAGAGAGTGGCGCCATATGAGCCAGAGTTTCATCAGAAAGGATGCTAGGGCAGCTAGAGAGTGGCGCCATATGAGCCAGAGTTTCATCAGAAAGGATGCTAGGGCAGCTAGAGAGTGGCGCCATATGAGCCAGAGTTTCATCAGAAAGGATGCTAGGGCAGCTAGAGAGTGGTGCCATACGATCCAGAGTTCCTGCAGAAAGGATGTTAGGGCAGCTAGAGAGTGGCGCCATACCAGCCAGAGTTTCTGCAGAAAGGATGCTAGGGCAGCTAGAGAGTGGCGCCATACGAGCCAGTTTCATAAGAAATGATGCTAGGGCAGCTAGAATGGCGCCATACCAGCCAGAGTTTCATCAGAAAGGATGCTAGGGCAGCTAGAGAGTGGCGCCATACCAGCCAGAGTTTCATCAGAAAGGATGCTAGGGCAGCTAGAGAGTGGCGCCATACGAGCCAGAGTTTCATCAGAAAGGATGCTAGGGCAGCTAGAGAGTGGCGCCATACGAGCCAGAGTTTCATAAGAAAGGATGCTAGGGCAGCTAGAGAGTGGCGCCATACGAGCCAGAGTTTCTTCAGACAAAAACCTGTCTCCCGTATTTAGGCAAATATATGAAGGAAGAAGATGGTACCAGAATTCCTAAAGGTTTTCTACAGATGTGAGATAACTCTGAAAAGGGTTTTTGCACTCTTCAATCAGGCTACCGTAAATTATCCGTTTCACATTGAACACTGAATTCTACTGACCCAAGCCAAGAGATGTTATAATAGCTAGGGAACAACATCAGCGGGTATGTGTTTGCATTCATCATGTCAATTATAGTTTTAAACTACACAGTAGTTGCACTACAAAATTACTTTCCATGTACATTGTACATGTAGTGTGAACCACACTCAAAATGCCAAGACCAGAAATTCAAAGCAAACTACATGTGTAATGATTGAGAAATATACTTCCTGTGGGCTAAATTGATGATAATGAGGAAGTCGATTCAATGGCAATATTCTATATGGTCCAGTTGAATTCACTGGTGTACCAGTAGTTCAAAACCAGTCATCCATTACAACATCATTTAACGACAGTCATTGATGAACAATCCTTCTTATAACAGTTGAACATGACATGTCGCTCTACAGATTGTCTGCTAAATCAAATGTTGACTGATTGAAAATCAGATGTTCAGATCTTGATGTGCACTTACATGTACCATTACCTCACCACTATCAGACTATGGGAAAAGTAGAAAGATTTGTGTTATGTATGGGACAATCCCATATTTATATAAGTTATGCATATTGCGTGAAAAATAAACACCTACACCTGTATGATACATATTTGTTTTGTTTTGCGAGACAAACTACAATTCTTGGAGTAGTTACATATGTAATTGATTCATTCCTTACAGTTAAAGGCAAGAATGATATTAATGTACTCAGAGCTGCCAACCCCCAGTTTTCAAGCATGAATTGATATATGATTACCAACATGAAAAGATCCACTAAAATAAATTAAAATTGTATTACATATGTATTTCTATAAGTTGTTCCATGCATAATGGGGCTGTTCCATGCATAACGCCACATACCATGTCTATTCTTTTATCTACCAAGTGAAAACAATTGCTCCACTAATAACAGTATTCATAGTATGTATTTCCATGTTTGTCGGGAAACTGTCTATGTATAATTCAATGATATTTTTTTCCTATTTGTTAACTTTATAGTAGTTGATCATTCCTTCATTCTTCACTTGTCGAACCTGAATCTCTAACAGACAGGGTCGATGAAAAAAACTCAGATTTTCTGAGTATTTTGAAGGTGGTTTTTTTTCAAATAGTCGTATTTCTTATAAAACTGTTCACTTAAGTTCATGTATTTCCTCATTTACAATCTTTCTGAATGATGAATTTGTCCTTTGTCCCACGCATAACGCTCATCGGACGACTATTTTCCATGGATCATGGATTCTTAATTTGAAGGATCATTTCAAATTTCTTTTAGATCTAGTAAATATGGCATCTGGTGATTTATAATTCACAAAAATATCATTATTTCAGAATGTTTGAAATTTTCACATTATGGTTGACACAAATTTCATGTTATTTTGAAACACCCCTCTTCAAAGTGTGGAAGGCTAGTCATGCTAGTATGCTAGGGTCGTTCACGGCAAGTTGGTTAAAATCAAGTTATTTTTCTACGTTCTGAATGATTTCAGAAAAAATCTGGAAGACCCAAGATGGAAATATGGATCAATCAAAATTCTGTAAGCAAGTTCAGAAGCCTATTATCACTGGTTGAAAGAAGCCATGACAAATTGATAACTGACAGCACACATAATACTGAGTAATACAGTACTTGTTTATATAATTCATTACAATACATACTGTAACAATGGCACAAGAATTCCTTGTTCTAGTACATAGTCTCGACACTCGGGGCTATCACCAGCTATATTGCCTAATGCCCACACAGCCTGCAAAATAAACATTACAATACAGTCAAACATGTTCACAACAAACCATGTTAACCGTATAAGTCTCAAACAGAAAATATTCATTTGCAGACCAAATGTTTGTTAACAAAATAAAATGTACTATTGAATGCTTTGGACTTAATTTGATTGGAAACCATTGTTACCCAAGGCCTCTCTCTCTGCCCAAGGCCTCTCTCTCTGCACAAAGGCCTCTCTCTCTGCCCAAGGCCTCTCTCTCTGCCCAAGGCCTCTCTCTCTGCCCAAGGCCTCTCTCTCTCTGCTCAAGGCAGCAACGGCCTCCAATTAATTTAAGTCCAAATATTCTACAGAACATTTCTCACATCGTGTTAAACAAGAATCAGAATCTAAACATTTCAGATAAATATACATCAAGAGCTGACATAACATTAATAAACCACAATATTTTAGAAAATATTATCAATGAAAAATGATATCCTGACACTGCATCTTGCCTTAATACATGTATATCCACTGAGAAAGATTTGCAAGTGCAGGTTCAATTCCGTTTAAAGACTATGCCCGGTCAAGTATTTCAGGGGAGAGAACTCTGGCGAATATCGATAGATTTCATTGAAACAGAACCATAGCACTGCGTATTGAAGTAATAAGAACGGTGAAAACGATTGCAAGCATAGCTTTAAAACTCGTGAAGATCTGGCCCGAAAAAGAGAATTTTGATGGACTTTGTGTCTCAGGGGAGGTAACTCGGGCAAATACGCAGTTGTTCGCATGATACACCCCCAAGTACAATGTAGCTAAATTGTGGAGGTCCCAGGGAACCCACACCCTCAAATCTGTGGGTCACATGCTAAAATCTAGGGATCAAATTGCAGTTTCTCTCATCTGTGCTAAAATTAGAAGGTACCATGCATTCACAGCTAGTATGAATTATGGGGATTCCATGATAGATTTTGCGGGTATTTCTTTTGCAAAAATCTATAAAACTAATTAGTATTTAATAATCATACAAGATTTTCAGGGGTCCCATGGGACCCACTACCACTACTTTTGGGGTGCCCCGTTATCCTCAAAAGGACCCCTATGAGAATCCCTGCAAATATCATTTCTTGCCAACACAACTCTGTAAAAAGTGTAGGAGTTCCGTTGACAAGAAATGATTGGCAATGCAGTCATTCTAAAGTTATGTATTGGCTTCAAGATTTTTAAAGGGGGATAGCTCTGTAATAAAACATTTCCCGCTGACGAAAAAGCACATGCACATCATACTGATAATGTGCACAACATTTCATGTTAACGCATTAGGAAATCTAGTTGTGTTGACAACAAATGACTATCAGCGATGGATGAACAGACAGACGAACAGACTGATAGATGTTCAGGCATGCGGAAAAGCATATGCACATCTTCAGGTGGCAATCATTACATCACTTCGCAAATTTCAAAAGAATTGCAACTAAACTGTAGGAGTTGCGCTGCTCGCTATATTCCCCGTCTTCCAGACCAGCGGGGATAAAAAGGGACGAACATTCTTCTGCTTTTGATTTGGAAACATGTTAACTTAGGTGTACTTTATGGGGGGGGGGGGGGGTGTGTGTGTTGCACTCACTCATTTCTATGGCACCATATGAGAGGTGAAAACTTTCAAGCATTTCAACAAATGTTTAAATTGTAATGACAATGATGTAAAAGGTTTGGCATAAGTAATTTTAACTTAACACACAAAATGGCACAAAAATTACCCTTACATGTACATGTATATATACCATATATACACACCTTCAGTAGAATCTCTGCACCGGGCACACACACAGATACACATGCGGATAAAGCCACAGAAATAGTTATTTCAATAGAGACCCGACATCGTATTACGAGACTAATAACACTATATCTAGCCGGTAACCAGTGTCTAACACCCATCCCTAAAAGCCATTGTCTGGCGATGAATGCACGCACCTGTTCTTGTACATCTTCTATTTCTGAGCTGAGAAGTTTGATGAAGATTGGCACAGCGCTTGCTTCTATGACAACATTTGTCTGTAGTGATGTCCCGGAGGCGATATTTGTGAGAGCCCATGCAGCTTCAAACTACATGTAATATGAATAGGATACATACACACCATTGTACTGGTCATTAAATTCAGAAATTTGAGAAAAAGCAGTAAATAATAAATTTAAGACCCCATAATACAGGTACATGTAGGGTGGTTCCAGATGTGGCAGATATGCTAACCCATTCATGATGAAACCGGCCTCTAGTGGTCGTGAGGAATATCCATTTCACTACTTTTGAAAATTTATCACCAGAATGGCTGGCCTGATAACCGAACCAGTTATTCCGGGTGGTAAATTTTGAAAAACAGTCCTCGCTTGGACTTCAAATGAACATTCAATAAGTAAATTTATGTTTTATTTTCTTGAACAAATTTAGTCATTAAAGGTTAATAATCAAGACGTCCAAAACCGGCCTCTGTAGTAGTCTTGAGGAATATCCATTTGAAGGACAAGGGAAAATATTTTTCGAAAATTTACCACTGGAATACGTGGCTCGGTAACAGAGCCAGACATTCCATTGGTAAAATGTCAATAATAATCCTCTCTTGTAAGCAAATGAATATCTAATAAGTAATTATTTTAATTTTCTTGATTAAATTTGACCATTAAACAGTGTTGGGTTAATGGTGATATTGGCCAGGAAAATTGAGATGTTTGTTCAGTGAATGTCCATTTCCAGGTCAAGAGCTTATTTTTTGAAAATTATCAGTGGAATGACTGCCTCAGTTATTGAGCCAGTAAATCCAGTGGCAAAATGTAGTCTTTTCTTGGCCTTAAAACTCATGAATCCAGTTTCCCAGTCAATCATACAATGTCATAATCAAATACGTGATGAATAAGCTGACGTCATAATCAATTACGTCATGATATGTTTTTGTTTTTGTTTTGTAAACATGTTAACTTATTTACCTGTAATGATGAGTTTCCTTCTTGCTGGAGAAATTCTACAAATCTGGGAATAATGCCGGTCTGAATGACTTCATCAATCGGTGGGTTAGGCTCTGTAAAGGAAGTTATATATAATAAGTTAAGTCATTTCTCAAACTGGATGGAGTATCGACGTACAACTAGTACTACTATACTAGGAGAAAAAAGAAACGCAAGTTCAGATTTGGTAATATAGCTTTTTTATCCCTAGAGCACATGTAGTGAAATTTGACACAGCTATATCAGTCAACTGTCCAAAGAGTCTGTGGTTAAAATGCGGTCAAACGTGACCATGTGCGACGCTGCATGATTTTAACACAATTTTCAAGAAAGCGTGCATACGGGGCACTCCCCCACGTGCTATGGACTTGAAAACCATACCAAATCGAAGTTTTGAACAGTACACATCGACTGCACCACATTGCATTTCAAAGCGATTGACCAGCAACATGCAGCGAATGCCCGAAATTGACAGCGGTGGGGCTATTGTGCTAATTATGCAGGGAGAATCGCAACGTCGCATTACCCAACAATTTGGAGTTCATGAGTCAACGATAACTCGGTCTCAGAGCCATGGGAAGATTAGCTGACCGTCCAAAGAGTGGACACCCGCGCATTACGGCGCAACATCAAGATAGACGCATGCGTCTCATACACCTTCATAACCGATTTCAGATGGTGACAAAGACGGCTAGTGAGGTTGTAGGCACGCATGGTCGCCGAGTGTGCCCAAGAACAGTTAGTAATCGGTTGCGGGAGTTCAATTTAAAGCCTCGACATCCCTATGTTGGTCCGCAACTTACACCCATGCGACGTCAACATCGACTGCAATGCCTACATGCAAATTCACCAAACCGGTTTCGCTTGGTCCAGTGGAGACGTGTGTTATTCACTGGTGAATCTTGGTTCATGCTTTACAGGTCAGATGGACGACAACGTTGCTATCGACGTCGAGGTGAATGATATTCTGAGACGTGTGTGCTGCAAAACGACAGATTCGGCAGGGGGTCTGTTATGGTTTGGGGAGAAATTTCTCATGGCGTGAAAACACCTCTCATGGTCATCCAGGGCGATCTTACAGCCGTAAGATATCGTGATCAGGTCCTCATGCCTCGCGTCCTTCCACTTATCCAGGAGCGTAACCTTACGTTGTAGCAGGATAATGCGAGGCCACACGTTACTATGGTTTGTCGTGACTTCCTCAACCAAAACAATACTCCAGTTCTTGATTGGCTACCCTACAGTCCAGATTTGTCCCCGATCGAGCATCTGTGGGATGAGCTTGACAGGAGTCGGGAAGCGTGTCAACGTCTCAAACAACGCCGTTCAGCTCACGGAGGCCCTTCTTCAGAAGTGGAATAACATCCCACAAAGGACCATAACCAACTTGGGAGTCAATGGTTAGGAGAGTTAGAGCAGCGATCGCAGCGCAAGGTGAGCACTCCCACTATTGACTTTGATCAGGAAATGGCGTGGGGTACTCGCGTTTGAACGTTATCCATGCCAACGCTGTCAGTGTTAAAACAACAAAACTTGTCAATATCTAATCAGTAATAAAGAAATGAAATAAAAATACAAACAATGAAATAATAATCAATAAGTCATTTGAGATATTTACTACTAAATCTGAACTTGCGTTTCTTTTTTCTCCTAGAATATTTAGTATTTAAATACTACACACATACAACTGTCCTTGATCCAAGAGACCCTTAAATATAAACAGTACGGCACATAAGGTCACATGTCACAAATAGCTCTAAAAAAGTGTTACATGTTAAGAATTTACCATTTTCTACCAAGCAATTAGGTTTCAAAGCGCTTTAAGAAAATGTAATTAAAATTTATGAATAAAGTGTATTTAACACGATATTAGCAATTAAATGATCTTCATTAACTAGAAAACAGTTTCAACGGTGGCTATTTCACACATGACATCCTCATGGTCTTGGTTTCTTAGACTGAAAGTATCATCATAATTTTCCATGAAATCTTTGCCAACAGACAAAATTACCCATTCAACTGCAATGAACACTATCAAGATCCTTGGCTTTATAGAAGCAACCTTTCTTAGTTGTTTTCACATACTCATAATACAAGCCCATCACAACGTTTGTTCCAGCATAATACAAATGGCCAGAACAAGTAAGATTGCCTGGTAGGGAGAGCAGCCCATTGGAAGTAAAATGAAATAAAAAGTAGTCACTCAATGACTCCACATTAGGTCTAACAGCAACTACACTGCCTGAAAATATAATTTTATACATTGGATTCTTTGATTGATTGATTGATATGGGAGAGTATGAGCTGTATCTGGTTCGGCATTTTCTGAATTATCTGAATCAACTGATTGGCTATTTGAGTCAGAGAGTTTGACAAGTTTGAAAGTTTCAACATAATCATCATTTTCACATCTCTCATAATCTCTACTAACACAGTTTAGACAATAACAGGAAAGGAGCCTGGTATTCAGTGCTCCATCTTCATTCACTGAAGCCACTAATTAGTTTCTGTGTCCCCTTTATGGTATAATAATTTGCCCTTTGACGATCTGTCTCCAGTTCTATAGCACTCACATAACAAAACATACACTGGTTTGATTTTCTCCAGATGTAGTTTATCTATCCAGTGTCTATGGAAAACAGTTATCATTTTGCTCCTAAAAATGCTGTCCAGTAGTATCATTTCCTATCCATCCTGCTTGCATTGGGATTTTTCTCACCTACCAGTAGTCTGAATGAATTTTAGAGTATTCAAACACGAAAAATGACCCTGTGCATGGAAACTGATGTGAAGCAAAAAATTCCATTGGCCCGACCTTGACCTATATATGGCTTCCTGTGCCTTGGGTCACTTCTAGTGACATCTAGTGGCTGATGTTAGAATCAAACTGAAGACAGTAATTGCAGCAGTACTGGTAATAGTATGATTTCTCTGCTTCTTCCGCTTCCATCAGCCACCTCCGGGTCCACCCCGGACTAGTTTTGTTTATAATGCCCTAGAGTTTCTTTCACTGAACAGAATCCTACAGGAATGGTTTCATTTGAAAGAGCACGTGTTTAGGAACAAAGAGGTATAACTTCACTTGATAGATAACCTACATCATGGAGAAAATCAAACTTGTATTGACATAAAAAAGTTTAGACTGTAACAAATCCACCAATATTGACACGGCTATTTGTGACATACTACCATAAATAAGTTAACATGTTTCCAAAAGAAAACAAACATTTTAGTTAGCATCAAATATTCAGTTGCATATTACAGTGATTGGATTGCATGTCTTAAAAAAGATCGGCCACATACATTTTAATACAAACGTCTTGGAATGCAGGAAATGTCAATTTCCCTTTCTCCGAGATCTAACAATACTCACCATTCCCCTTTCTCCGAGATCTAACAATACTCACCATTCTGTTACTTCTGATATACAGCTGGCTCTGACAGCGGCTCTAGGATTATAGACTTAGAAAGCTTTACCGACTCCTGGGAACCGGGTACTCGGCTCCCAACTGCCGAGTACCCGTTTACCATAGAGCTCATATTGTTTGCATAGCCACCAAACAAGAGAAAACTATGGCTTGCCTCCGTGGGGCTGGGAGGCTGGGTCCGTAACAGAATGGTGAGTATTGTTAGATCTCGGAGAAAGGGAAATTGACATTTCCTGCATTCTCCTTCGATCAATACTCACCATTCTGTTACTTCTGATATACACCAGATTTGATCAGTAACCTGGTGGGAAGGGGCAAGCCATACATGCTAATTTTGCCCCTTGGAGAAAGATTTTAGACTTCAAACTTGACTAACGGAGACCTAAAAGGACCGTCAAGTTTACGGAACCGAATCACATTCGCGTCACAGCTCCCCCCCCTTTTTCCTCCTAAGAAAAGGGAGAGAACTAACGAACATGTATCTCGCCTGAAAACACCAATATGCCAAGAGGGTTAACTACTCCCTGCATATCGCTTGTATTAGCCTGGGAATGAGCATGAATATATACGATGAATGAACATGATACATATACATAATACAAAAAACTCTCACTTGTTGAATTACCTTATGATAACAGGACTTCAGACGTACCGCCTACAACCATTCACCGGTTCGGCCATCAGTGACACAATCTGGTTGACATCCTCTCGCCTGACCATGCCTGCTTTAGGTTCTTTTCTTACCGAAGTGAGAAAAGGGTGAAAAGCAGTGTGGTCACTAACTATCGTTTCAAAACAGCTAAAGCGAGTGGATTGGCTGAACCTGACACATCCCTCATATAGTAATCCGTGAATGAGGACTCACAGTGCCATTGTGCAACGGCCATGATGTCCTATAACGGAACACCATTGTAAAGGGCGGTCGAGGCGGCTATTCCTCTGACATTGTCTGCCCTTACGCCTTGCACCTGGTGCCCAGTCGCCATCTCGTGAGTAGTCTGAATGCATTCGACCACCCAACGAGAGATAGTATCCATGGATGCGGCGCCATAAGACTTTTTATGGCAGATCCACAGATGTCTATCGTTCGACCGTAACGAGTCAGTCCGTTTCTTGTACTTAGTCAAAGCACGGACCGGGCACCAGACACTGGCATCACGATCAAACCTAGTTAACTTCGGTATAATGATCGGTTTGCCGGGATATCTCAAAGATTGGTTCTTTGACATAACCTCTGCTCTTGGCAGAAGACGCAGACCTTCTCCAGAAACAATAAATCGGTTCCTCTCTGCCGAAAGCGCATGGATCTCACTGCGCCTTCTAGCTGAGGAAGCTGCCAATAGAAAAACCGCCTTTAGAGTCAAATGCTTTAGACTAGCCGAACGCAACGGTTCGAAAGGGTGCTTGGCCAGTACATTAAGCACTAAAGATAGACTCCAGGCTGGAATGACTACCGGTTGTCTCGGTCGGAGATTGCTCATTCCCTCAACATCACATTTAACTGGGCCACCTCTGGACTATCCCTGTTGGCTAGACAAGGGATAAATGATGCCAAAGCTGACTTGTATCCAGCAACTGTGACGGGAGCTAGTCCTCAAAAGAACAGCTCACAGAGAAAGTCTGCTATTTGCTGATAGTGGATTGAAAGGTATCAATACCCTTTTCTTCACACCAGTCTGCAAATCTGTTAACCTTGTTGTTATATGACTTGAAGGTTGACCTCCTTCTCGCAGCTGCGATAAATCAGCAGCCTGTCGAGAAAAGCCTTCCGACGTGGAACGTTGTTTGATAACATCCACGCAGTCATTGAACATCTCGGGACGCTCGTGTAGGAAGCGTCCCTTGGCCTGGGAGATTATGTTCGGAATCTCGGGCAACTGCACAGGATTTTCGGCCAATACGGCGCTATTAGCAGGACCAGACACGGTTCCTCCTTGACCTTCACCAAAAACCTTCGGTAGAAGAATGGTGGGTGGGTACGCGTAAGCGTGCATCCCTCTCCAGCTTATCGCCAGAGCGTCTGTATCGACGGCATTTGGATCTGTAATCGGCGAGACATATGTCATGATTTGAGCATTTTCCTTTGTGGCGAACAATTCCACGTTGGGTTTGCCCCAATGCTCGAAGATCCGTCGCAGAACTGGAGGGTTGAGGGACCATTCTTTTGGCAGGATTCTCTGTCTGCGAGACAAAGCATCCG
This sequence comes from Chaetoderma sp. LZ-2023a, assembly GCA_034401795.1. Taxonomy (NCBI): domain Eukaryota; kingdom Metazoa; phylum Mollusca; class Caudofoveata; order Chaetodermatida; family Chaetodermatidae; genus Chaetoderma; species Chaetoderma sp. LZ-2023a. The sequence goes on along the minus strand of CM067374.1, from coordinate 125,598,695 downwards.
CCAGAATGTTCAATCGGCCAGGAATACGAGCTGCTTTCAAAACAACCGAGTAATTCCTGCACCATTGAATCAAGTGCCACACCCTGATACACAGAGTGGGCGACCTGGTCCCGCCTTGGCGATTTATATATGATACTACTGTCGAATTGACCGACCGTATCAATATCACCTTGCCCCTGATCATCGGAAGGAACTCTTCCAACGCCAGTTCCACTGCCATCATTTCCAACAGATTGATATGCAGCTGAATCTCCGGGAGAGTCCATGTGCCCGAGACCTGGTTCTCCCAGGCAGGCACCCCACCCTTCCAGCGATGCATCCGTGTAAACGGACAGCTGGCGGTGGGGTAGGTGCAGCGAAACCCCTATTAGGAGATTCTGACGCTGTTTCCACCATAGCAGATGCGATATTATCGGCTCCAAAACTGGCACCAGTTTTGACAGGGGTTCTGTTCTCTGTTTCCACAGAGACATCAGATACAACTGGATAGGTCTTCGCATTAGAGCAGCGTACGGGATAACCTGCTCCATGGAGACCATCATGCCCAGCATCTGAAGGAACCGCCTCGCCTGAATGTGGTTTCCCACTCGAAAACTCCTGAGGATGGCTAACAGAGACACCACTCTGGGCTCTGACGGGTAAACCCTGCCCTCCTCGAGGTCGAATCGCATCCCCAAATAAACGAAATGTTGAGTGGGCGTCAACTCGGATTTCTCCTCGTTGACTATCCAGCGTAGATCTGAAAGTAACTTCAGAGTCAGAGCAGTATCCACGTTCAACCTGGCTGCCGAGTCTGCCTTGAGCAGCCAGTCGTCTATGTAGGTGTGTAGCGCCACGTTCTCTTTTCTGAGAAACGCTGTCACCGCAAGGACCACTCTTGTGAAAACCCTCGGAGCTGTCGACAGGCCAAACGGGAGAACTGTAAACTCCCATACTTGATTCTGAAATGCAAATCTCAGAAACCTGTGCCAACTCCGATTCATCGGAATGTGGAAATATGCATCTTTCAGATCGATCGATACACACCACATTCCTTTCCTCAATCCCGCCATTACCGACCTCGGTGTTTCCATCTGGAACCGAGGCGTATGGATAAACCAATTTAATGGCCTGAGATTGAGTATGGGTCTCCATCCCCCTGTGCTCTTGGGGACAAGGAACATGTTTGAATAGAAGCCTGGAGTGTTCCGGTTTGCTGGTTTTATTGCTCCCTTCAGAAGCAAACCCGACACTTCCTTTTGAACGGCTTCTAACTTGTCTGGCTCCCTTGGTACGGGCGTCCAGACAGGTGCCAAAGACAGATTTTGTGGCGGAAAGTCCCACCACTCCGGCATGTAACCCTGGGATAACCATCCCAGGACCAGACTGTCTGACGTCACACCTCGCCAAGCCTCGACGAAACGCATGAGCCTTCCACCCACCATAGACGCCTCGACGTCTAACGGGGTTGTCCGGCTCGCAGTCCGCCCCCCCCCCCCCCCCCTCTTTCTTAACGAGAGAGAGTGAGAACCATTTCGTTCTAGGCACGACGGGTATAACTGGCACCGCTGTTCCTGTCGCACAGGCGCGGTCCAGGCGGATATGAAGGGAGCTTGCGTACCCTCAGGTACGCTTCGGCCCCTTCTGTCCGCCCTTTGAGGCCTTACCCTTACCCTTCCCCTTGCCCTTCCCGCCTCTAGGGCGGTCAGGAGCAACATTGGGGAGGGTAGGCGCCTCTACAACCTTCCTGGGTTTCTTCGCCGGCGGTGGCTCCGAAAACCCAGCCGAAACAGAAGTCGCAATAGGCCTGGCTTTCGCCTTGCTCTTATGTTTCTTCTGTTTCTTTGAAGGCTGTCCCGTTAACGGTTTACCCACAGCCCCTAGTGCGTGCGCTTGCCGCACTAGCTCTAGCTGTAGGTTTACCGCTAACCGATTCTGCGCGATACTGGCGGTATCCTCTAAGATGGCCCACGCTTGGCCACCGAAGATGCTAGGCCCTGTCAGGGGTGTCCCAAGGAGACGCTCCCTGACTGCCGTAGCCGGACGCATATGGTCAATGACCATTTGCCTCCTGGATTTCGTCACACGCGCTTGCACCCTTGCCAATGCGTCCATCGACAGCACCAGGCCGTCATTGACACATGAAAGCGCCACAGGTGGCACAGGGTGGCCTGCCCCGCTTCAGCCCACACCGACTGAAGGAGATGATAAGAGTGGTTGACAGCGCTCATCGCTGCCCTCACACCCTCATCGCATAGGGACAGGACTTCTTCCTGGTGTACCTGAGACTTGTCCACAAGTGCCGGACCGGGGTGACCCGGCACGGCACGCTGGACGCCCAGTACCCATCGGTCATCTTCCGTGACCGACGGGACTACACCCGCGGAATACGACATCTTGCCCGCACCTCCCTGGAGGCCGCAGGGAGCTGACCCTTGGTCATCAGTTGTTTGCTATAAATAGCATCCAACCATTCTATGAACCGTGGATCCAGTCCCACTGACTGGATCCGGGCCGCGGGCAAAATCCCCGTCCTGATCAATGTAACCGACGGACGGGGCGCATCTTCATCGGCCGTGGCCGAAACCACAGACGGGTCAACCCTGGCTAGCCACGCCAGAGCATCTGACCAATCTACCTCCGATGAAGACACCCCCGCAAACACGTCACCCGTTGACGTGCTCACGGGTCTGCCAGCCACGGCCTCCCAGCAAGGAGCCACGGCTGACACGCCAGGCACTCCGGTACCACACGGTTCCGCCGCCACCCCATGAAACACTCCGGTCCATGGGGTAGGTCCGCACGGAAAACCGTACGGACCCGTAGCAGTCGCGGAACCATAGCCGGACACGGGCGCCCACGGCACCCCACGTCCGACTGCCGGACCAGGCGAGATAGGTGAGTACCACGCCCGGCCCGGCACACCCGTTCCCGTGACGGCTGGTGCCAAACCAAGCCGCACGGAACCGGTGCACGGTAACGGATTTGCCTCAGCCACAGGCGGAGCCGCTGACCTGGCTTGCGCCAAACCAGACAAATGGAGGCCGGTTCCGTCTAGGACGGAATCAACCTCCATATTCTCCACCTGTGGCTTCACGGGCTGCAGCAACCTCTCCTCCTCGGCCTCCTCGTCTTCAGACTCCGAAGAGTCGTCACTAGACGAGTCAACCATGGAACCGTCCTGGCGGACGGCTCCACCACCTGACGGACCGGCCACCGCTACTGGACCACCCGGAGGTGGCCGCAGAGAAACAGAAACCCGTCTGGCCGAAGCCAGACGGGACTGCCAGGGGGCCGTACGAGACGGCCCCCTCGGTAACCAGTCCAGAATCCTGTCCGAGGACAGGATCCGTACCAGGCATGGGGAGAAACTGCCCCCCAACCTTTGGTAGCAGGGACGACACCAGCGTGGTCAGAACGCTATGCAGAAAAACCCTGCAGAGCCGGACCAAACCACGCCGGCGGTGCCATCTCCGCCACCTCCAGCTGGGGACGTGGAGCACCCGCACCGGCCGAACCGGGCGCTCCACGATTTACTCTCGGACCGCCTGACCCCGCGTCAGACCCAGCCAAGTCCTTCTGGGCAAGGAACTTAACCATCGTTTCGACGGACCACACTGCACAAACATTACACCTATGATCTATATTACACAGGGCACACATAAAACAGACATGGTCCTTGAACATTACACGGACAAACTTATGGCAGTCGTCACATGATGGCGGGGCTGGCTTGGCCTATAAATAAGCACAAACCTACAATAAACAAGCGGAACGAAACCCGGATGGAAGGCAGACAATTAATTTTCAAATAATTTGACTCATAAATTAACCGTAACCTCCCCGCACCCCACCCCGCCACGTTACAACAACGATCGCATTGATTATGACGACAAGTACGCGGCGGGCACAACACACCCATAATAGATCCTCCAGGATGTGTAACGGCTCCAGGAATCATATCGCATAGCATTCAGGGTATATTTACTAATCAATATAAATTATACTCCTAACGAACGCAGCACGATATGTGAAGAAAACAACAAAATGTATAACAAAACTGCTGTCTCACACGGTAAAACCGCAGACCACACATCTACTCAAGAATTTTGAAACCACCGATCATTGCAAACCGATCGTGATCGCACGTAAACTTGATCATTCTAAAGTTTCCGGTACCATTTTTAGTACGCAGCACCCAGAATAAGATGCGCGAATTAATGAAAAATTTTTCTTCACATAAACATCCGAGCGACCGGGTGTGACGTCACCCGCTCGGATTCTACGGAGAACGACGTCAGCCGATATTCGTGTTAGAAATACCGTAGCAAACACCTATTTTCATATCTGCCGATCGCCTGTTGGGGTTTAAAGAAGGCGATCGTCTGGCATATATCGTTGTTAGCACACGTCCCAGATTCTATGGGGACAGAAATTGGAACATGCGACACAACGAAATTTAGAGACCTAAGTCTTTTAACTATGGATAATAAAGAACAATACAACCTGGTTATCTTGGGCGGTATTCTCCATAGTCCTTAGTTAATCCTTTCAGAACACACAAACTATCACTGATTAAAGACTTAGATTATTTTAAAACACTAAAATCCTTAATGCAAAAAGCATGTATTGCTCTTGTCGCTATGCAAACAAGAATGAGCTCTATGGTAAACGGGTACTCGGCAGTTGGGAGCCGAGTACCCGGTTCCCAGGAGTCGGTAAAGCTTTCTAAGTCTATAGTCCTAGAGCCGCTGTCAGAGCCAGCTGTATATCAGAAGTAACAGAATGGTGAGTATTGATCGAAGGAGAAAAAGCTTATCCTTCCATAAAACAGTTCCTATGAAAGCAATATAAGGATTCCAGTTTCTCAGTCAATCATGTCATAATAAACTATGTTACGTGTAGGATGACGTCATAATCAATAACGTCATGAATGACATTATAATTAAATTTGTCACAAATGCTTAATTGATGACGGACTATGTGTGGTTGTACAAACTGTAGGTCTACTATTTAATTCAAATGATGTTGAGTATTTTGAAACTAATTTCACTGGGTGCTGTTTCTGCACTAAGGCAGAAACAGCAACCAGCCAAATTAGTTTCAAAATATTCAACAGCTTACCTGTATAGATGTATGGAAATTGATAGTCAGGTAGTTCAGGGAATGATCGATTCCAACACTGGGCAAGTGTGGGTGGAACTTAGCTACAGATGGGCGGGGCATAGCTAAACCTGGATTTCTACATTATGAAATACACGATCACCTTCACTGAGTGTATGATATTCACCTAGACTAGATTAAAATATAATGTGCATAAAAATCACGACATACCGATGTACAGGGATCAAAAAAATAAACCAAGGCAATCAAGGCCTTAGTTGCCCATGACTCTTGAGTTACTGCCCTCCATTTTGCCATCTAATTAAGGCAACGATTGCCATCCTCTATTGCCTGGGTGCCCATCATATACACTGCTGAACATACTCTGAGTGTAGAAGAGGAATAAGGGGTGCTTGATTCTGACTATTTTTCTGAAAGCCCAATTGTTGTTGTCTTCAAGCCCTTACTGAGGCGTCCATAATCTGCCTTGATGACCTGAGACATTGCCTTAGTGCCCCTAGAATTAGGAAAGCCATTATGGTATCATTGCCTTTCCCTATTTAGCGACATCTTCAAGCCCTACTCATGTACCTTCTGTGTGAATGTCGGAAGGTTTGGTAGCTGGCAATGGCTGGTCTGACAGGAGCATGATGAGACACTGACACACTAGTAATATGCCTTTAACCCTTTAACACTCATATCAGCCACAAACGGCTTCTGCAGTCGTCTTGAGAAATGTCCATTTGCAGACCAAGAAGACTATTTTTAGAAAATTCACCACTTAGAGAACTATTTTTGAAAATTTACCACTGGAATGACTGGCTCGATAACCGAGCCAGTCATTCTAGTGGTAAATTTTCAAAAATAGTCTTCTCTTGGTCTGCAAATGGACATTTTCTATGAGACAATTGAATTTTTTACCCACAAATGAGAGGGTTACAGGGGTAATGGGCATTGGAGAATAAGCATAACAGTACAGGTCAGAAACAACGTAAAATGTTTCTAAAACAAAAAACACCCACATCTTAGTTACTGTGGTGCAATTTCGAACATGCTGCACGAAATGTTTTGTTGAATATTTTGAACATCATTGGCAGCTATGTCTTCCAATTCAACTATGTATAAAAATATTCAATAGTACATATATACATTTTAAACTTTGCTTAGGAAATGTGTACCGACAAGTTATTTTTTAACTGTACCTGTAACCTGTATAATCTTACAGGTCAAGAAGCCTGTAAACCATATTAGGAAATTGTCAGTCTTAAACGTTTAATGGTCAAATTTAGTCAAGAGAATTTAAATATTTCCCTATTGCATGTCCATTTATAGGCTAAGAGAATACAATTTTTGAAAATTTATCACTGGCATGACTGGCTCGGTTATCGAGCCAGTCATTCCAGTGGTAAAATTTAAAAAATTGTATTCTCTTGACCGGTAAATGGAAAATCCATTTAACAGAGGCCAGTTTGACCGTTAAATCAGTACCTTTTTCAAAACTGTTTCATGTGTTTATGTGCTCCTGCATAACAATTTTTATCAATTCACCTTTAGACAAAAGTTTTCTGAAGTTCTGTGTGGCCATTTCTTGATCTGCGACATTTTCACTGTATAAAGCAGCAATCATCTCAGTGCTTATAGTACACTGCAAGATAAGAATACATGTAGATCTCAAGTCAGATCGCATTTAACCGGCGCTTAATGGCGAAATTATGTAAAGAATATTTACCCTTTTGCTTATTGAATGTCAATTTGCAGGGCCAGAGAAAACAATCTTTGGAAATTTACAACTGGAGTGTCTGGCTCCATTATCGAGCGACTCATTCTAGTGGCAAACTTTAAAAAATAGTCTTATCTTGGCATGCAAATGGACATTTCTTAACACCACTACCGAGGCTGGTTTTGGGCCCTTTGGCCGGCTTGGTCAATAAAGTGTTAAGATCACGATTATCAAACAAACTTAATCCTTTAACCCTCGAATTTGTTCAAGAAAATTTCAATTCTAAGAAATATACATTTGTGCAAAGAAAGAATACTTTGGCAAACACTTATGACTATACAGTATACATGCTGTAATGACTGACTCACTAACTGAGCTAGACATTCAAGTTGTAAGTTTTCGAATATGTTCTTATCTTTCTACACGTACATGCAAAATGAAAATAGATATTTTTTAATGAGAAAACATGAGCAATCCGACCATAAACCCCTGCCCTCCTATTTCATGTCATATTGTAAAGAACTGTTTCGAAACATCACAAAGGTTGTGCAAACCTAGTGTCCAAATCAGATCAGTAGTTTACGAGATCGAGGACTTTTTGAAATGTTGATCTGGTTCAAATGTATTGTTATGTGGATCAGAGTCAAGGATTGGAAATCCTCTTTCACATTTCAAATTCTTGACAGGAACATGTTGATGCAACACCTTCAAGTCAAATTACTTTTAAGCTATTCAACAGTTCTAACATTCAGTAAATCTTGGAGAATCTGTTGTTTCCTGCATGTAAGGATTAACCCTTTAATACTCTTATCAGTCAAAAACAACTTCTGCAGTGCTCTTGAGAAATGTCCATTTGTAGACCAACAGAAGACTATTTTTAGAAATTTACCACTGGATGGACTGGCTCGATAACTGAGCCGCCATTCCAGTGGTAAATTTTCAAAAATAGTCTTCCGTTGGTCTGCAAATGCACAAATTTAAATTTTTTAAAACAAATACCAGAGCTAAAGGGTTAAAACAGTTAACGTCAAACTATGTACTTACAGCGCCGGTGGACGAAACAAGTGAGTCTGGCGTGTCAAGACTTCCTGGCTCACCTTCCTCAGATGGTAGTGATACATTGCGGCGTTTGAATAACTGAAAATACATAGAATGTATGGATGCGTACATATATGCATTAATTACATGTAATTGGCAATGAAACTGGGTCACTGAATTTAAATATATTAACTTCTAATGGAGTTATGATACTAGTATATATTTTTAAGCCTCCAGGTAAGACTAACTCTTTCAAAGATAAATTCGACACACCTCAATCTTAGTCTAAACAAACCGAAAAGCTGCTGAATATTTTGAGATTAATAGGACAGAAAGCAGTTGCTACCTTAATTCGTCATATTAATTTCAAAATATTCAACAGATATATGTTATATATCATAAAGAATGTACAGATTTGTCTGTGAAAGTGTTAATGATCAAGTCGCTCAAAAGCAGCTTCTTCAATATTCCTGAGAATTGTACATAATCTTGAGGGACAAGAAAAGGTCTATTAATTTGTGAAAATTCCCTACTGGAATGACTGCCTCCATAACGGAGACGGTCATCCCAGTGGGTAATTTTCAAAAAGTCTTCTCTTGGCTTGCAAATGAACAAGTTCACTAAGCAGAATTTTTTTAGATTTTCTTGACCTGTATTGGCCATTAAATCATTGTACGGTGCTTGTCTTTAGAGATTCATGAGATTTCATGGTGTACTACTGTGTGCTACATTTCTGTGACTTGACGTGCTTGAAAACGAACAGATTTTTACTAAAACGTTATGTCAATCCTAACTTTTTCTGCAGGGGTAGATTTTAAGGATTTTTTCTACTAATCCAGACGGACTAGTGCATCATCGATTTCTCTATCCTGCAGCAAATTTCACTAACCCAATGATTGTAAGCTCAAAGCTGATCACGTCTTTAATCCATTCACCGATGAATCCATATAAAACTTATTTCCAAGGCAACTACATGTATAGAGAGGGCTGTTGAATATTTTGAAATTAATTTGTCTGGAAAGCTGTTGCTGCCTATTAGGCAGCAATGACTTTCCGGACAAATTAAATTCAAAATATTCAATAAGGCATTGAAGCTACATGTAGCAGAAAATCTGTTCTTGTGTCAATTTTGTGTGTGTACTGAGCATAATGACATTATAAGTGCTTTTTCGTATTTCATCTTTTGAGAGAATTACTAACCCAGACGTGGTTAGCGCTGGTGTAGTTTTACTAACCCAAATGAAAATTTACTATCCTTGGGTTAACGGGTTAGTGTTAAAATCGAGCTGTTCTGTAACTCAATTTCAAAGCAATTCAAATATGGATGAGCGAATACCCAGTAGTCTGAAACTAATGGCGGTATCCAGTTTAGCTATGCCATCCCTATCTTTAGCTATGCTGCGCCTATCTTTAGCTATGCCCCGCCTATCCTTAGCTATGACGTGGCTATCTTTAGCTTTGCCGCGCCCATCCTTAGCTATGCTGCGCCTATCTTTAGCTATGCCACGCCTATCTTTAGCTAAGCTCCAGCCACACTTCTCTCTGACTATCAATTTCCAGAAAACTATACAGCTAAGCTGTTGAATATTTTGAAACTAATTTGACTAGGTGCAGTTGCTGCCTCCCAGTCAAATCAGTTTCAAAATATTCAACAGAATGTTTAATATATAGTAGGCTAAAGACATACAATTCATACAATGCTTAGTCCGTCATGAATTAAGCCTTCGTGAAGAACTTAGCTACATGTACGTCATTCATGACGTAATTGATTATGATGTCAGCCTACACGTCACGAAAGTTGATTATGAAGTCACATGATTGATTGATAAATTGGAATTCTCCCTTTGATTGGAGCGAGCTGAGTTTTAATATATTCAACAGAAGATATAATAATATTAAATTGCAAGGAAAATTTCTAAATACAGTGTCTTGTAGCTTCAAAGGGGTTGATGCATGGGAGAAATCAGATGACACAATGGTGTACATTCAAGCTTGACAAATGCAACGAAATGACAGACAAATCCCTGAAAAAGTATATTCTTTACAATATACATGTAAAACTTATAATGCTGACTATTTTGAAATTAATTTTCACAGCTTACAGCGTTACAAATGAGATTTGAGGAATTCACTGATGAAAGGGTTGATAGACAATATACAGACCTGTTCTTCACGTTTCTGTTTGCGTAATTGTATTCCCTCCTCTTCCCGTCTCCGCCGCAGCTCCTGTGAGTCAAGTGCCTTGTTTTTGTATGCTTTCAATCGGTGGCTTGCTGGACTGTTCGCCTCAGACATCTAAATTAACAAACTCCGATTGAATGATATATTATACTTAAGTTAGTTAGTGTAGGGCTAGTGGTTGTCCGCAAAAACGGAAAATAAACGGACTTCACGGAATTGGTAATTTGAAATAGATGTGATTTTCAAAACAAGTTTATAATGGAAAACCAAATTTTTCTGCAAAACCGTTCCAAATTGAAAGGGGAAAATGATATTCAAGCAGAAATTAATGGATTAATGTCATTTTCATCCAGAAGGTGAAACATTCTCATGTAAAATTGTAAATTTCTACCCACCCATAGCTTCACCACCATAACTTTGTACATAAACCACAACACATATTTGACTGTTTTATTGGCTTTATACATGCTTTTGTACATGCATTTAGATAATGTAAGTTTGCGAAACGGATTCAGCAATTTTGTGTTAAAAACGGAAAATGGCAAATGTTGAAGAGGAAAATCACTGTCCTTATTAGTGTTTATTACAAACTTATATGCACATAATAGGATTCAGAAAAGTGGACCTAATGACTCCTAGTTACCTACTGATCAACTTCTATTTTATGTGTATTCCTGACCGTTAAGCACATAACCCTTACCCCACTGATGTTAGATTTTTAAATTTTCAAATTAAATTAAAAGGTAAACTGGTGTACATTTTTCTACAAATTTGGTGGAGGATGGTGCTGTCGAAGAGCACATGTTTGGAATTCCAAGAGCCGGGTTCAATCCTGCGTTCAGGCATTTGATCAAGGTGTAAAAACCTGCGCTATTGCATACGTCATTCAACTGACATGTCCTTCAGAGGGGACGTAAGGTCGTCGGTCCCATCTCATGTGGTGTCTCTGCCATGGGGGCGTAAACGAACTCACTCAAGAGACTCTTGAGTGTCAGGCCCTGTATCGGGAGCTCAGTTGTGAATATCGCTCTGATAGTGTAATGTATAGTAGATGTCAGATGTCAGCCATTTGGCAGATGTCCCTGACCGCCATGACGGAGTCCTGTGAATACAGGATTAGTGCGCCGATTATACACACCGCGCAGCAGAGTTGTCAAATCTCTGCTGTCGGTGACCCCTGAGATGCGCATATCTAAACCTTGTAAATACGCTGATAATTCACTGTAAACACACATGACCTGTCACATGACATGCTCTGTGGGATATGTGGCCGGTGGGTTCGTCGGCGTGCAGCGATGTCAGTCTGGGCACGGTTTCCAAATAGGGGAGGAATCTACGATCCATGAGTATGAGTATGCATAATTTTGATAATGTGTCTTTCATCCTCAGCGTGTGTTGAGGGCGAAGGAGGCAAGACTCATGCGTGACCCCTGGGTCAGCTTTTAGCGGATTATTAACCCTGCTGTGGTCATAGTCATCTACGACATAATAGAAACGAGGAGCGCGTTAATGATAGCTTCCTTTATTAACCACTACCTACCTCTCTGAACTTGTCAATTTCCATCATACACATGTATTCATGATTAATTTGATTTTTGCCTTTTGAAAATTGATAGACACTAATGAGGTGAATAACTTCAATGTTGAATGGTTAAATTTTCCTTATGTAAAACTATTTATGTGCAGCTCTGTTAACCATTGAAATGTTCGAGCTAAAATTAACTCACCGCAACTGGCATGGGTATTTTGGTTTAGAATAATTGCGTTTTATGACAGTTTAAGTTTCACAGATTTTCTTTCTTTCAGCTTGCTTTTCGTCCTCGATGAGTGAGCATGCGTCGGCCGTTTCCGCCAGCGTGTTGACCACATCGGTAACTAATTTCACAATATTAGACAACGAAAAAAATTTAGAACGATAGTTAATTCTGATGTTTACTTTAGTTATATATGCAAATCGTTTAATTAAAATAATTAATCAACTGGAAATCCCTAAATAAATTTTTCCCGGAGCAGCGATATCTCAGAAACGGAAAATGGCGGCGCCCATAGGAGTCGAACGTGCAGAGCCTGTTATAACCTGTGACGACTTTTTGGCATTTCAGGTGCGGTAGAATGCATAATTAAGTAATCCAGCTATCCTGAGATAAATGTAGATCTTAATGTCGTCTTGTGCATGCGGCATGGTTTTGAGAAGCGTTTGCTGTTCAACATGTTAATTAATTTAACTCTTCCCTAATCCCTTACTTTGTATGTATCTCTTTGTATGGGGTTTCATCATGATCATTATCATCGTATCATAGGACTTAAGCCTAAGGCTTTTGCTAGTCCCGGCTGTTACTAATAACGCAACTACTTTGTGATGCTTTATGAGAGAGTAACTGATTTTTGCTTTACTGATTGCATAAATATATGTATATTATATATATATATATATATATATATATATATATATATATATATATATATATATATATAATATATATATATATATATATATATATATATATAATATATATATAATATATATATATATATATATATATATATATATATATATATATATATTCTGAGCTACAGACTGATGCAATTCTGCACCCAATACTGCAGCTCTTATTTAGTCAATGGTGTTTCCATAGCAAATTTTGAGTGTAAAAATTCTGTATTTGGTATATTTATAAAGTATACATCAGATTTGTGGACTTGTGTGGTTCCACAACTATTCCAGTAGTCTGCGCAGTTTGTATGTTATGTACAAAATTTAAGAAAATTCATGCAGTTTCCATCCCTGCTTATAGCAGAATTGTTACCAAGCATAATCTTCTTTGCTGTGTTTGAGGATGTGTGTGAGACCTGCAACCGCTAGCTGCGTTGTGCCGCCTACAGAAGCAGATCATTGGCCCAGCGTTAGCTGCGGTATGCCTCCTACACCTAAGGTCAGCTTACCCACACCCTTTCTCCACGTTTAGTCGTAGCAATACCTCATATGTGAAAGATGTTCGTCCAAACAGCTTTTGAAATTTGATTAGATCCTTGGATTCTACTATCTGGGCTGGCAGTGTATTCCGTATTGGTGGAACTCTTTTGCTAAAGAAGTATTTTCTCCTATTGGTTTTACAACGATCTATCCTCATTTTGTAGCTGTGACCACATGTTACTTCTGTAGTTGGTATTCCAAAGAGGTTGGACTGATCAACGTTGTACATATTATGCATGAACTTGTAGGCTACTATAAGGTCTCGAGTTCTCCAGTATTTCAATGAGAAGAGGTTGAGCGCTCCTAGTCTATTTTCATAGCTGAGGGTCTTAATCCCTTGAACCATTTTAGTCGCCCGCCGCTGCATGTTCTCTATCTCTTGATTGCCTAATAAGATGGGGTGACCATACAGAGTTACAATATTCCAGTATCAATCTAACCAGTGTTTTGTATAGGAGCAAGAAAGTAGTAGTATTCATGAAGCAGAATGTTCGCTTTATTATGCCGAATATGCTGTACGTTTTCTTTACAATTGTGTTGATGTGCATATCTAAGCTAAGCTTCTCATCTATGTGTACACCAAGATCCTTTTCACAGTATGTTCGAAGTACTGGTACATGGTGCTCAGTGTCTGTCATGACATACTGTAGTGCTGGGTTTGTGCTACCTAGATGGAGTACATGAATCTTTGTTGAATTAAAACGAAGTTGCCAGTCTACCGACCACTTACAAGTTATCTCAATATTCCGCTGGATGTCAGATATTTGTGGATTGCCAATTAATGTTGTGTCATCTGTAAAGATTTTGCAGCTGCATTCGATAGTGTCTGGTAGATCATTTATGAAAAGTACAAACAAGGCAGGTCCAAGAACACTGCCTTGTGGAACACCACTGGTTACCTTATAATCTGACTGTTGTACCTAATTGAACCCGTTGTTTCCTGTTGCTTAGAAAACCGTCTATCCAATTTGTTATTTTATTTCTGATGCTGTATGCTATCAGTTTTATCAGTAGTCGAAAGCTTTCTTAAAGGCTAAATAGATTACGTCCACTGGCTTGTTAATGTCTAGCCGTTGGGTCACTATTTCCAGATATTCCAGTAACTGGGTCTTACAGGATCTGTTGGGCCTAAATCCATGCTCGCAGGTTGATAGCAGGTTGTATTGTTCCAAGTGATCCATGATTGCATCTCGTACAAATGATTCTAGGACGTTACATAGTATGCACGTTAAACTAACTGGTCGATAGTTTCCTGGGTCACTTTTAGGACCTTTCTTAAGGATGCAGGTTACATCTGCAGTTCCCCATATCTCTGGGATTACTCCTTCCTCCAAGGATTTGTTAAGTAGAATGCTGACCAGTAGACTAAGTTCTTTGGCTGTTTCAAACAGAATTTTAGGATGTATGTTATCTAGGTTCTCCTTTGTAAAAACACTTGAGAAAAAGTTATTCAATATAGTTGCCTTGTCTGCATCAGTTGCTGGTATCTTATCACTTTCTGGATCTTTCAGATTTCCAATGTTTTCTCCAGAGCTCTAGATAAGCAGGGTTTTTACATTTTCACCCAATAAAAATTGCCAATCACCCAATTAATTTTTAACATCATGAGTACCGAAATAGCTAGTCACCCAATTACTTTCAGTTCTGTTGCTAATAATGTATAATAACTTAACTATGAAAACCTAATAAAATTAAAAAAAAAACCAATTTACACAATTTCTAGGAGTGAATCACCCAATTACTGAAAAGCTTATCTAGAGCTCTGGTTTCCTCTCAGGGTTGTTCTACTTTTCACGTAATTCCAGAAGGCCTTGGGATTTGTAGTAGTTTCCAGGTTCTTTTCGAATTCACGTTTGGTTTGTCGTATCTTTGTAGTTAGTGCATTTCCTGTTTGTTGGTATACTCTGTAGTCATTGCTTCTCTTAGCTTTATGTTTGTCTTTGATCATTACATGTACGCTTATGTTTATCCAAATGTGCCTTTTAGAATCACTTCAGGGGTGTGCCATAGGAATGTTTTTAGTAATCATATCTTTGTGTTTTTCGTACAGGAAATCACTTGCTTCTTGTGTATTTAAGTCATTCATTCCCCTCCTCTCTACCTGACCGAGCGCCTTTCTCATTCTTTCATAGTTTCCTTTGTTTAGAAGTGGGTTGGCCATTTCCATTTCGAGGGTGTAAGCACATTTTCGCAGATTTAATATAAGAGTAGGACAGTTTCAGGGAGCCTAAGCAGAAATTGCTAATAGTTTAATAAATACCATAAATATTTACAAATAAATTGCCTTAATTTGTTAGTGACTATCCCTTATCCAGCACGAAGTTAGAAGACAAAATGCCAAAACACAGCGCCATTAGGCGATGGCGTACTTCAAAACAAACAAAAATTATGGTATCCTGTTTCAGTGATACCGCGTACAGGCTCGCCAAAATTTCTATTTCTGGACAATACAGCTACCATATGGAGCAAAAAATGCTCAACGTTCGAAGTTGTCAGAATGGGGAAGTGTTTTATTGTCATTTTCTTGTTTTTTCTCAGGTGATGGTGGTGAACATTTTCTTCAGACTGGAGGTAGTTGTGAGGGCTTGACTAAAGCATCAAATAGAAATATGCAAACGATGTTGAATAATATTGTACTATGTGTATACTCCTTGATTTTGATAATAATGTGCTAAGAACAGGCACTGCGCTGTTGACTTGAACCACCCTGTCCAGTATGGATTTTGACATTGGTCACATGGTATAAATAATAAAGACAACGGGGAAGAATTTCAAATATTTGAAACAAAAAATTTACGTTTTTTATTTAAAATACAATACTTTAAATGCATATGATAAAAAGTAATAAGAAAATCGGCAATTTTTTACATGCTAAAGTTGATTTAGTGCTGACGTAGCACTTTAATGTGAATTTTGAGGGGAAACGCGGTAAGCGTTACCAATAATTAGCGTACTGGTTGACTACAAAATTATGACATCATGAGAACTTGTGTTGTTACACAGCGCATGCGTAGCGAAAGTTCACCGAAACTAGAGCCCCCCCCCCCCCCCCCCCCTCACCGAAACTGGATACTTCACGATAAATATCCGCAACCGGGTCTGCAGATGCAATCTGAGTATTGTGTCATGTGTTTTCGAGGGTAATGTAATCTCATAATTTCAACTCTAGTGAGGTGGTGAATTGATGTCACTGTTTATGATTTGAGCAAAGGAGAGTTTGTCACCAACAGTAATGCCATAAACGGGTCTGATACAAACACAGAACTTAATTTATAGTTGCAAATCCAGATCAGGTCATGTTCCGCTTTTCATGAGAACCGGGTAGCAGCAAATTTCAGGCAAAACATTTAAAAAGTTAAAATCTTTCAGTTTTCATTTGTAAATTGGTAAATGTGGTATTGAAAATAAACTTAAGTGTTTAGCCTACCAGAAAATAGAAAAAAAATATTGAAATTTAGATTGTATGTGGTAACTAGGGTTTGTTTGTATCATCGTTGCGGGTAGAGAAAAATCACTAGATCTGAAAACTAAATAAGCACCCCATGCCAGTTTCATGCTTCGGGATTAACAAATTATTGTTATGGCCACGATCTGCTATGCTACTCAGGACAGTAACTGGCAGATGTCGTTTGATGCGAAAACTGGATTGATTTGTATCATTTCCTTACGAATTGTCGGCATTTTAATCATGAGTAAAGAAAGTATTAGTGAAAATAGAGGTTTTTCAGTACACTGCCATCAAAATGGATAAAATAATCACTTGTTCTACGCACATCTTTTTAAAATTTACACTTGTTGTGTAAAAATACTGTATCTATTTAAAGACACATGATTTGTTGACATCACATAAGCGACGCACATGTGATAACATCAAAATTACGTACCCTCGAAATCACATGACTCTTGAAAACACTTTACTTGACGATAATTGTATATATGTATATATAGATCTATGGGTAACAGTTAGAGGAATCCAAACATAAAACATTCTGGAAGATGAACTACTGAATGATATTTTAAAATAGATTTTGCAAATATCAGACACAAACCAGAAACAGAACATAAAGGCATGTATGCCTGCCTTCTGACATCTACTTAACTTAACTTATATTAATTAAAGGGAGATAATCTAAGTAAAAGATTATTTCATCAATTTCATCATCATTTATGAGGCATATATACTAGTGGAAGTCCAGGAGTCCTATTCTCCCAAGGTTCATGTTTGGACTCCCCAAAAACATACCAAGGAAGTTGCCTCTGACATCTCTAAAAACAATATTGTTAACTAAATTACATGTATTTGAACCATTTTAGACTTCCATGTTTTTTGCTTGGACTCCCAATAGCATTACCCTGGAAGTCCCTGTCTTTAAAAATTAGTGGAAGCCCTGCAAATATCGTTGTCTTGTTATTGGGCATGTCAGCAGTCTGACAGCCAAGTAGGACGACAACCCAGTAGTCCAACAGTCCGACAAGGCAGCGAATTTACGAAACCAAGTAGTCCAACAACCCAATAGTCCGACAATGTAAATGTAATAGTCGATAAAGTGGTTCAACTGAGCCAGACTATTACTGTGATAGGGTATGCAACACAGTGTAGGCATATTCGATCTCCAGCCAACACCCACAATGCATTGCGCTTACTACTGTTTAACATTAAACCGGAACTTGTACCAGGAACAGTGTTCCGGTTAACGTTAAACTAGTAAGCGCAATGAATTGTGGGACACGTTCATGCACACACGCACAAATGCATACGCACGCACGCTTATGAAAAATGTAGGGATAATGTTATAGTACATCATGTAATATATGTAATAGTAGACTATGGTATAGTATGTTATGTTACATTAATGGATGGGCGACTGACTAAAGAAATAATAGGTTTCTTTTAAATCTCATAATCACCATATATGGAGATGAAGTTTCGTTAATACCGGTATGGTCAAAGCAGAACATATGTTATGGAAAATTGATATTGACAAATTGTTAAAAAAAAGAGGACTTCTAACCAGCAGCATATTCTAGGAAGCTTAAACTAGAGGACCGAGGGGCCTATATCGTTCACCTGTACCATTGGCATTTCAAACTAGAAGTCAGGTTATACATGTAGAGCACTATAGATTTCTCAGAAATTCAACAGTTATGGCTAGAAATAAAAGTTTAGCCTAGAGTCATTTTTAAGCCTTTAGTGACTAAATTTCTTCGAAAAATTTAAATATTTATTTAATGTCCATTTGCAGGCCAAGAGAAGACTATTTTTGAAAATTTACCACTAATGACTGGCTCGGATCAAATTATGGATCTATTAATGTTATTGTTATTATTTGCATTCCCTTCACTCCTTTGTTTAGTGTCAGACTGCTGCGCTGTCGGACTATTGGGTATAATTGTGGGACTAATGGGCTGTCTGACTATTGGGCTATCGGACTAGTGGGTAAAATTGTCGAATTATTGGGCTGTCAGACTACTGGGTTGTCAGACTAGTGGGTAAAATTGTTGGACTATTGGGTTGTCAAACTACGGGGGTGTCAGACTTGTGGGGATATTAACACCCCGTAAAATAGATAAAAATAAATAATATTGAATTTGATATATAAGACGTCATACTTAGTGAAACTAGATCTGTGCAAGTCTACATGTAGCTACGTACCACCCTCCCCACCTTCACATACACACATGCTGGGTGAAAACTTGCAAAGAATAATGCAAACACCGCGACAAAAACTGGAGGACGAGCATTTGCAATTTTTCTCTTGTTTAACCCTTTCCTCCTATAATTGTTACACAAAATTTCAATCTTTTCATTGAAACTGTTCATTTGCAAACAAAGAGAAGACTATTTTTGAAAATTGTCCACTGGAATGTCTGACTTGGTTATCGAGCCAGTCATGTTCCAGTGATAAATTTGAAAAGATAGTCTTCTCTTCGCTTACAAATTGACATTTTCTAAGACCACTGCAGAAGCCGTTTTTAACCGGTTTGAGTGTTACAACTTGCAAATGTAAATGGTTAAATATGTTTTTATGAAATAGGAATCCTTGAGGACACTGCGACTCTTAGATGATCGTGTAGTTCATGCACTGAATACGTCTATACCTACAAAATCCTTTTCTGGCGAGGTTAGCGCGGCATCACAATGCAAGCATCTGTATGAAGAGGTTTGTACTCTAAGTGAATAGTACGGTAGATACCACAACTGTGACCTTGGTAAAAAACTTTTTTCAATTTTAACATTTTCTGTTTGGCTCAGCTTAGTAGTGTTGGGAATTGGTTCTATTTTTGTGATCGATGATTGGTTTTATATACTAAACGATGATCAATTAATGATTGATCATAACAGGTTCTCATTTTTTTACCCATTTTGAATGCAGTAATTACAGCATGTTCAAGGATAACTACCCCTTTCAAACAAAGTCGCAGGTATGACAGACTTAATAATTTAAGAAATAATCTGTTGAATATTAGGCAGTAACAGCTTCGAGTCAAATAAGTTTCAAAATATTCAACATGTTATTGGTATGGTTGCTTTGAAATTAACATAGTATTTCAGTGCTGAAAGAATTAATGTCTTAGACTAAGGAGTAATACTATATAGTTCTAACAATTAAATTTAAATTCTTTTCCGAAAGGTATTCGTTTTCTAGCTTGACCAGTTAAAATATATTAATAAAGTCAAATTAAACAACCAAAATCGATTTCTAAAATCGTGATCTACATGTATCAGTTGGTTGAACATACAAACCAATCAATTATCGATCAAATCGATTAATCGGGACAACACTACAACTTAGCAATTGATATCTCATCTTTAATTTAAAAGCATACTGGAGCCAAACATGGACACATGTTGCCTTAATAATAGCAGGACAGCACACAATAACATTGGGGTCAAAGGGCAAGGTCATTGTTACATGTACCTTGGTAAAAAAAATTTTGTTTTCAAATTTAAGATTGTCTGTTTAGCCCAGCTTAGCAGTTCATATCTCAACTGAATAATAATGCTGAACTCAAAATTGGATACATACTTCCGTATTATGAGTGGCCATCACATAATGACCTTGAGGTAAAAAAAGTCCAAGGTCAATTTCACTAGAACATTGGTGATAACTGCTTTTTCAATAGTAAAATTTTGCAATTAGCTCAACTTAGCAGTTCATGCCTTATCTTTGGTTAAGTATACTGGACCGAACCATGGACACCTATTTGCTCATAATTGGAGGGCAATACACAATGATGTTGGGGTCAAAGGAGCAAAGGTCAAGTTTATTGTGAAATTGGTAGAAACTGGGATTTATTCAGCAGTAACATTTTGAGTTTGTCTCAGCTTAGCAGTTCATATCTCATGTTTGTTGAATCTTCCTGGATGCAAACTTGGACACATACTTGCTTATAAGGAAAGGGCATGACACAATGACATTTGGGCTAAAAGATCAAAGGTCAATGTTATTGTGATATTTGTTTTTGCGTTTGGCTCAACTTATTAGTTCATATCTCATATTTGGTTAATCATATACTGTACCCAAAATTAAACGCATGCTTCCTTATAATGAGAGAGCATGACACAATGGCCTTCAGGTGAACAGGTCCAAGCTCATTGTCGTTTTGTGAAACACTTTCAACAATAACGTTTATAATGACAAAACTCAGTATTTTCTCAACAATAACATTTTGCTTTTACCTCAACTTAGCAGTTCATATCCAATGTTGTGTTAATCATTCTACACCCAAACTTGGACACCTGCTAGGGAAAGTGGATGAGACAATTACTTTGGAGTGAAAAGGTCAAAGGTCATTGATAAGCTTTCTATATTTATTTTACGTTTGAGGTCAGGCTTCATAGCTTATTGCGAAGTCGTAAAGATGAGCTTCATGGTTGCATTACAACTACATTTCTGTTTCTAAAATACAGTATCGAGTAGCACCAAAAAATTGTGAGCAAGCTAGATACATGTACACGATATAATATTTCTTACATGTACATTGTGTGAGTGAGGTGTGTGTTCGTCTGTGTGTGTGTGTGTGTGTGTGTTTGTCTGTGTGTGTGTGGTGTGTGTGTGTGTGCAGGGGTTGGGGGTGGATGGCTACATGTAAAAGAATAATATATCAATTAAAGTTGGAAATTTAATTTAGTGTCTAAAACTGCAGTTGTCACTGATTTACTACAAATCACAGATGTGAATTATGAGAATTCAGTAGTTCCTATACAATGTCACAGTATCAGACTTGGGAGATGATATTGAGAATTTGCTGATGCGAATGTGTATCATAATGTCTACACAAAATTATTAATTTTACAAGCATTTTTTCTGAACAATGGACCTTCCCACTTTTAGCTATGCTCCGCCCATCTCTAGCTAAGCTCCACCCACACCTCGATATCTGAACTCCCTGACTATCAATTTCTAGAAAACTATACAGGTCAGCTATTAAATATTTTGAAACTATTCTGAGTGGGTTCTGTTGCTGCCTATTGTTTCAAAATATTCAACAGCATGTCTATTAAATAGTAAAGCCATACAATTATTACAGCGTGTCAGACTATTAAGCGTTTAAGACAGACTAAATCGAGTCATTCATACATGTCATAATGTCTGGATTATGACATCATCGTACATGTCATATAGTTGATTATGATGTCATATGATGGATGGATGGATAACCTGGAAAGATCCATTGTAAGTAGTTATTATATCATGATGTCGCTATCCATTGCAAACCATATCATGAGCAGCTTTATCTACTGAGAGCACATCCCTACTTGAAATCAATCTTTTAACATTCAAACTGGCCAACGTTTGTGGTGGTCTTTGCGGTGGTCTTGAAAAATATCCATTTGCAAACCAAAAGAACACTACATTTGAAAATTTATCACTGGAATGACTGGCTTGATAACCACCAGCACCAAACCAGACATGACCAAAGACCACTATGGAGGCCGGTTTTGGCTGGCTTGACCATTAATGCAGCAGTAAAACCGTGGAAAGGTTTGTCACAAGCGGTGGCTGAATTGTATATCTTCGTTGCATTTACAACTTTATGAACAACTTGTTTAATTTTCTGTAACTTATTAACTTAAGCAGCAATAGCTTCCAGCTGAATTAGTTTCAAAATATTTAATGGCTTGCCTGTATGTTTACAGGCATGTCAGGTTTCAGTTTCAAATCGATTCAAATCTGCGAACGAAGTGGGCAGAGCTTAGCCAGAAATGGAAATGAAACTGAATTGACTTGAGTTTTACAAAACAAAAAATGACAAATTTTGAAATTTGAATTACTGTTTCTAAGCTTCCCAGTTTTCAGTCACATCGTCGTAAACTTTCAGATTTCCGTAGGAGAACATCATGAGACACATCTCATTTGAAAAGAAATACTTTTCCAAGCTCCCTTATCTTTGACACCCCCACCGACCCTCATTTAACCGTTTTATGATTCAAGCCGGCCAAAAATGCCTTCAGCATTGGTTTTGAGAAATGTTCATTGGCAGACCAAGAGAAGCATGTTTTTGAATATTTACCACTGGAATGACTGGCTCGATAACCGAGCAAGTCATTCCAATGATAAATTTTTTTAAATAGGCATCTCTTGGTCTACAAATGGACATTTTCTATGAGAAAATTGAAATTTTCTGGAAGAACAAATTAGAAGGATAAAAGGTTAAAATTGAATACTCAGGAATGACTGGCTCGATAACCGAGCCAGTCATTCCAATTTCCTTGAATAAATCTGAGGGATAACTACTTTTTTGTGTATTTCAATATCCTATCTGACAGGCTTGTATAATGTATAGTATTGAAATGTGTTATAATTCAGGATGAAATTACGTACTAATTCTAATTTTAAATGTAGTTAGAGACGGGCCATAGCCAGCGGGACCGGGCCATAAGGAACTGCATAACGGTTGTATCTAATCGAGTGACATCGTTACGAGAAGAACGGACCCAGGATATGGACAATACAAAATTGCTCAGATCACTTCGAAAGGAACAGACAAATGTAAGCCATGCGTCTGATTGGGTGATGGAAATATGCAGATTTTTAAGTGTGTGCAATTTTTAGTACATGTATGTACATGTATACATGTCTATTTATTTTAGCTTCGCTACTAATTACAGTAGATATCCCTTTAACCCAAACAAAGCCTTGAATTTGTTCAAGAAAATTTCAACTTTTTCAAAGAAAATGTCAATTTGCAGACCAAGAGAAGACTATTTTTGAAAGTTTAGCATTAGAATGACTGGCTCGGTTATCAAGCCAGTCATTCCAGTGGTAAATTTTCAAAAATATTCTTCATGGTCTGCAAATTGACATTTTCTCAAGACCACTGCAGAAGCCGTCGTTGGCTAATATAAGTGTTAAAGGGTTAATCGTCAAGCCGGCTAAAAATGGTGTCTGTGCCTGGTACTTTTGAGAAAGGACTTTAAAGGCCAAAAGAATACTACCTTTTAAAATTTACCAGTGAAATGGCTGGTGTAGTAACCAAGCCAGTCATTCCAGTAGTGAATTTACAAAAATCTACATCCTCTTGGTCTGCATTCTATAGGCCTTGGTTCCAGTCAAATTACTTTCAAGATAATCAACATCTGTCCTGTTACTAAGAGTTTGTCTCGTTATTGAATTGTTGAAATTCTAACCTTTTAAATAACCCACAAATTTGTTCAAGAAATTTAGATTTGTGCATTGAAAATATACATTTGAAGTGTAAGGGATTATTTTTTTTAATTTACCACTGAAATGACTGCGTCATTCCAGTCATAAATTTTCAAAAATAGTCTTCTCTTGCTCTGTAAATGGATGTTTCTCAAGACCGATGCCAAAGTCATTTTTGACTGACTTGAGTGTTACTGAGTTGAGAATTCAACTGTTAAACATGTTAAATATGTAATAAGGAAAAATTAGTTACCTCTCCGGGATGGAGAAATTGTTTGAGTGTAGCTTTCATGACCATCTCAGTCACTTCTTCAGCACTAACTGAGTTAGTGCTGAAGAAGTGACCGAAATGGTCACGAAAGCTACACTCAAACAATTTCTATACCCGGGGAGGTAACTAATTTTTCCGTATTATTAATCATCCTGGGATCGGGACCAACTTTTTCGGAAATATGTTAAATATGCTTTTGTATGCGTGTATATTTGATTGACAGTTTGAATAAA
This sequence comes from Chaetoderma sp. LZ-2023a, assembly GCA_034401795.1. Taxonomy (NCBI): domain Eukaryota; kingdom Metazoa; phylum Mollusca; class Caudofoveata; order Chaetodermatida; family Chaetodermatidae; genus Chaetoderma; species Chaetoderma sp. LZ-2023a. The sequence continues at coordinate 125,574,547 of CM067374.1, read as the reverse complement.
GTGGGAGTGGGTAATGCCTCGTGTGAGAGAGACACTGACTGAACTGGCTTTTTATTCATTGAATTGTTGAGTTCCTTTTTAACCATTTCATGACAAAATGCCTTTGCAGTACGTACTTACATGTAATCTTGAGGTACGGCCATTTGCAGGTCAGAATAAGACTATATTTTAAAATTTAGCACCGGACTGAATGGCTCGATAACCGCGTGTCATGCCAGTGGTAAATTCTCAAAAAATAGTCTTCTCTAATACGCAGTCAGCCTCATTGTAGCTTTACTTTTCTTGCTTTTTAAGTGTCCACCGACTCCACCCTACACAATGGCGTCCTATAATTTATCACAAAAGAAAAACGTAATTTTTAAGAAGTAGAATAGAATATATAAATTTGTTGTCTGTGACATTATACATGTACATGAACTAGTTTGTTATTAACCCTTTTAATCCTGATACAAAAATGATTTTGAAGATAGCTTGAATCCGATGAGTGCGTTTACAGTTGACATGTTCTGTTTCAGCTACGCTTGATGCAGTCTGAGCTGAGTGTAGAAGAAGTAGTCAAAGACAGAACATTAAAGGTGAATTTACCTAACACTTTAACCCTTGAATTTGTTCAAGAAAATTTTCAATTTTGTCATAGAAAATGTCCATTTGCAAATCAAGAAAAGACTTTTTGAAAATTTATCACTGGAATGACTGGCTCGGTTATCGAGCCAGTCATTCCAGTAGTAAATTTTCAAAAATAGTCTTCTCTTGGTCTGCAAATGAACATTTCTCAAGACAACTGCAGAAGCCGTTTTTTGCTGATATGACTGTTAAAGGGGTAACCGTCTTACTGCTGAGTATTTGGAGACGTAATGACATATTCCAGGGTAATATCTGGACTTGTTAAATATTTTGAAAACAGTGACTGAAAGTCGAGTTGTTTTTCAATATAGTCAGCAAATCATGAGTTTTTATATGCCTGCGCTAAGTGCATTCCTATTATGTGATGACATCCATCTGTCTGTCTGTCTGTCTGTCTGTCCATTTCGTGTCCAGGCGATATCTCAGAAGATCTTTAGTCTAAGCTTGAAATTTTTTTCTGTGAATAGATTAGAGACAGGCGATGTGCCATGATTTTGTTTTGCCAGAATCTGTCTATTCGCCAGAATTATCTCCCTTGCAAGACTAAAATATGTCCGAATTTTCGTGTTCACGCCATATCGCGGAAAGTTTTTAACTTACACTCGCAATTTTATTTTTCAGCGAATAGCTGATGGATAACCGAAGAAGTGTCATGATTTCGTTTCGACATTATCCGTCAATATTCGCCAGATTTATCTCCCATGAAAGACTAAAATGTAAAAATCCTTGTTTCAGTACCCTACATGTACCTCGGTAAAATTTTTGTTCAGGTAACAACTACTTAACAACTGGCTCTAGCTAAGATCCACCCACTATTTTACTTACATGTAGGTTGGAGCAATTTCACACTGAAACCTGAATTTACAGAATCTAAATTTCAAAGTTAGATGTTGAATATTTTGAAACTAATTTAACTGGGGACTTTAACCCTTGCTAAATATTCAAAAGAATGTTTATTAAATTGTAAATTCATCAATGACATACAATTTTAATACTTCATTAAGGCAGCAATTGCTTCCAGTCATATTAATTTCAAAATATTCAATAGATTTTCTGTTTGCTTGCCATGAAATTGTGATGCATGTACATGTAATTTAGCGCTGAAAGGGTTAAGCTTAGAAGCAATGTATTTAAGACATTCCACATGACTAAATTATTATGTCCTGTATTGTCCATCTGTCCGTCCGTCCATCCATCATCCGGCGTCTGTCCGTCCATCCATCAACTTTTGCTTAAAAACGCTATTCCTCCTTAACCACTTAGTGGATTTCAGCCTAATTTGGCTGTAAGGTCCCTATGGAGGTAGGCTTCAGAACTTGTATACAGAATTTTGATTGGTTAATTTTTTCAGAGATTTTTTCGGCGGCTATCTTCAATTTACCGAAAACCTGCGGGAAATCGTTTAAAGTGCTACTCCCCATTAACTGCTTGGACAATTTCAACCAGTCTTAGCTGGGAGGATAATATGCTGATATGTTTCAGAACTTATATACAGAATTTTGATTGGTCAATTTTTCCAGTGGCCATCTTGGATTTTCTGGAAATCACTTGAAAGCCTACTCCTCGATAACCACTTGGCCGATTTCAATATAACTTGGATGGAACAACGCTAGCCTAGTATGCTTGAGAACTTATATACAGAATTTTGATTGGTCAATTTTTCCGGCAACCATCTTGGATTTTCTGAAAAATGGCGGGAAATCATTTAAAACGCTACTCCTCATTAACTGCTTGAGTAATTTCAACCAGATAAAGCTGGAAGGATACTAGGCTGGTAGATTTCAGAACTTGTATACGGAATTTTGATTGGTCCTTTTTTCCGGCGGCCATCTGGGATTTTCTGAAAATTTTGGGAAATGAGTTAAAAGGCTATTCCTCATTACCAGCTTGATTGAGTTCAAGCAAACTCAGCTGGAAGGACAATAACGTGCTATGCTTCAGAGCTTGTATATAGAATTTGGATTGGTCGATTTATTCGGTGGACATCTTGAATTTTCAAAAAAAATTCTGAAAATCGTCTACTCATTAACTACTTGGGCGATTTCAACCCGACTAGCTGGAACGAGCCTAGGGCGGTAGGCTTTAGAAGTTGCATATAGAATTTTGAGTGTTCAATTTTTCTGGTGGCCATTTTTGATTTTCTGAATATTTTGGGGAAATCAGTTAAAATCAGCTACTCATTAACAGGTTGGCCGATTTCAACCAAACTCAGCTGAAAGAACCCTAGGCCCGTATGCTTCAGAACATGTATACAGAATTTGGACAGCTTGATTTTGACGGTGGCCATATTGGGTTTTCCGATAAATGAGAATTTATATAAAATGCTACTCCTCATTAATCGCTTAGGCAATTTCAAACAATTAGGATCCTATTGTCTTAGCATCTAGAAATTCTATTCAGAATTTTGATAGGTCAATTTTTTGGCACCAATCTCTGATTTTCTGAAAGTTTTCCGGAACAATTTAAAAACGGTACTCCTTATCAATAACCCGATTTCAACAAAACTTGGGTGAAACGTTCCTCTGATGGTAGGCTTCAACATATTAAACAAGAGTCTTGTTGAATTCTTTGTTGGCCAACTTGGATTTTCCAAAAATCATCCATCATGACTATTTAAATGCAAATGGTTTAAATGCCAATGGTCCAGGTGAGCGCCACAGGGCCTTGGGCCTCTTCTCAAATCTAAGATACATGTACCGTGTGCTGATGCATCATAATTAAAAGATTGGGCCCCTAATAAATTGATTGGGGCCCATTAAATTGTGCGCTATGGGGCCCAGGTGGCTACATTGTACATGGTTAAAAAGCTAATGCTTTATCACTGGTCCTTTCTATTTTTGTGAGGAGCTGCATGTATACATCATTTTGATTGTGGCATCAGTTAATGTGTGACATATTTGATTATGACATTGGAACATTAAATACCCTGAGTGACAGATTGGATCTATCCATTTATTTCTGACAAGCTTTTACACCAAAATGCTTTGATCATATAACTCGTCAGTATACAATTTAATGTTATTCTTTGCATTATTTATCGTTGCAGTTATTTCATGAGCGATGCCGTGCTGTCTATGTGCCGCCATCCAAGGTCTCCTCCTGACGATATTGAACAGTAGAATATATTATGTGCATCTGATATAAATATGCGAACTGTTTGGTTGGCATAAGAATGTAAATCGTCTGGAAATGAATTACATGACTGCAGTGATTATTGTTATAGAATGTTGCGTGCTGTGAAGCATAGCAAGGGACAAATACATATATTACGCATGCAGAGAATATCGGGTATTTCTACAATCAGCATCAAGGCTCAGGAGAGAGTTAATAATTTTTCAGGTAGAAAATTATCCCAAATTTGAATATATTTTTATACATCTGTGTAAGAACTCTGGAGACTGTTCCGTAAGGAAACTTAAAAGAGCGCTCTGCTAGAATAGCTCTGCAGAAACGGAATGATACATTTTGTTAGAGCGAACATTGTTTGGAGGTGACTCGCGAAAAACATAACATGTTTTTAATCTGTGACGTAATTGCACGCGAAACAATGTCATACGTCACAAAGGCATATATTACGTCATAAGTGTATCGCGCAAAGGATGCTCGGATACTGTTTTCTTAGCAAACATTGTTCCGTATAGAATAGTTTTGTTACAGAGCGCTCTAACAGAGTGACCTATTGAAACAATTTTTGGCACTTCCTCTGGAACATAAGGCTCATTTTGCCTTGTAAATTCTCATGTTCACATAATGGTAAATTAATAAACGACATGATTCTGAATTTGTATGAATGTGATATCCAATCACACAAAGCTATGTACCAGAGGTACCCGTATATGTAAAAACTCTGTTGACACCTATCACCTGAATGTCATCAGGTTAATTGTACCATAGTCAATAAAAGAAAGATTAGTGTATCTATTTTGGAAACAATGTTGCTGAAATATTTTGCTGTCATACAGCTTATAGCAACATTCTTTTCAAACTAAACCAATAGAGGGATCCATTTCTAGCTATGCCCCGCCCATTTCTAGCTATGCCCCACCCATTTCTAGCTATGCCCCGCCCATTTATAGCTGTGCCACGCCCACTTTTTATGGATGTTGGAATCAACTCACACTTTGAATCATGAATTCCCAGAATCACAATATCAACGTAAGCTCAGGTAGGCTATTGAATATTTTGAAACTAATTTGACTGGGTTCTGTTGCTGCTACATCACCCAGTCAACTTAGGTTCAAAATATTCAACAAAATGTTAATCCATCGAAGACAGAGAATTTGTACACTTAAGAGCAAGCAGATTTCAATAATCATAAGAGCTAGATACGTTACAATATAGTGTGATGTCAGCCTACATGTAACGTGTATTGATTATGACATCGTATACTTGAGTGACATAGAATCCCTCCAATATCAAATGGAATGGGATTCGGAAATATGAATGTTCAGTGCTTATAAGGTGGCTTTTAACACTTTAATTGTCATGGTCAAGCCAGCCAAAACTGGCCTTTGCACTGATCTTGAGAAATATAGATTTGAGAGCCAAGAGGAGACTATTTTTTTAATTTTCCCATTGGAATGACTGGCTCAATAACGAAGCCAGTCATTCCAGTGGTAGATTTTAAAAATTTGTCTTCATTTAGCCTGTAAATTGGCATTCGCTTAGATTTTTTGACAAACTTAATCATTAATGGGTTAATATATGCAAGTTGCCATGGTACATGTAAATTGTCTAGAAGGTTCCTTTCCCTGTTAGCCCTTTATGACTAAGTTTAGCCAAGAATATCAGAATATTTGCTTATTGAAAGTCCATTTTCAGGTCAAGAGAAGACTATTTTTGAAAAGAAAATTTACCATTGGAATGACTGGCTCGGTTAAAATAGTCTTCTCTTGTCCTGCTAATGGCACTCCTCAAGACCACTGCAGAGGTCCCTTTTGGCTAGCTTCTTCGTGAGAGTCAAACTAAAATGAAATCCGATAATTGTTTTTGTAATCATAGTGTTAAAATACTAGAATTATTATCATTTGCATTTTAGATACATGTAGTAAGTTAGTCAAGAATTTCAATTGTTATTAAACACAGATCAATTATCAGTTAAATGTTTTGTGATCTAGATTTATCAATAAAACATTAAAAACCTTCATAGAGTATTATTAGCTCACCTGGCCTGAAAGGCCAAGTGAGCTTATGCCATGGCGTCCATCCGTCCGTCATCCATCCATCCGTCAACTTTTCCTTTAAACGACTTCTCAAGAACCACTGGGCCGATTTCAATTATATTTGGCAGGAAGCATCCATAGGGCATAGGGATCCAAGTTTGTTCAAAGGAAGCCAATCGGACAATTTGGGCGGTGGCCATCTTAGATTTTGGCTGATTTTAGGCAACATCTTTAAAAATCTCCGAAACTGCTTGGGGGATTGATGCAAACCTCATGAAATATGATCTAGGGCAAGAGTTGAACCACGTTTGTTCAAAGGAACTTGATTGGTCAGATGGTTCTGGCGCCATCTTGGTTGACTTAGTTTTAGTGAAAACAACTCCAGAACCGCTGAAGGGATTGGGCCGAAATTTGGCAGATATGATTAGGGACTAAGGGCCATTAAAGTTTGTTCAAGGGAAGTTGATCCATCAAAAAACATGCCCGCAGCAGGCCAATCAAAATATATAGCGTGTTTGGCGGCCATATTGGATTTTTTTCTTTGATGGATTTTGAGGCTGAAATTGGTTTTATATAAGTTTTTGGGTATTCTGATATCAAATTTACAATTTTCAAAACTCAGATAAATGGTTTGGTGGGTATGTTGGATCCTGTTCCCGCTAAAAGCTCCCATACTAAAGCAATGGAAAATTTTAAATGTCTTCTCAAGAACTACTAGGCCGATTTCAATTGTATTTGGCAAGAAGCATCCTTAGGGTGTAGAGATTCAAGTTTCTTCAAACGAAGCCGGTCGGCCAATTTGGGCGGTGGCCATCTTAGATTTTGTCCGATTTTTATAAACGTCTAAAAATCTCCGAAAACGTTTCGTGGATTGGAGCAAACCCCATGAAATATGATCTAGGGCAAGAGCTGAACCAAGGTTGTTCAAGGGAACTTGATTGGTCCCATGGTTTGGCAGCCATCTTGGTTGACCTAGTTTTAGTGAAAACAACAACTCCAGAACCGCTGAAGGGATCGGGCCGAAATTTGGCAGATATAATTAGGGACTAAGGGCCATTAAAGTTTGTTCAAGGGAAGTTGATCCATCAAAAAACATGCCCGCAGCAGGCCAATCAAAATATATAGCGTGTTTGGCGGCCATATTGGATTTTTTTCTTTGATGGATTTTGAGGCTGAAATTGGTTTTATATAAGTTTTTGGGTATTCTGATATCAAATTTACAATTTTCAAAACTCAGATAAATGGTTTGGTGGGTATGTTGGATCCTGTTCCCGCTAAAAGCTCCCATACTAAAGCAATGGAAAATTTTAAATGTCTTCTCAAGAACTACTAGGCCGATTTCAATTGTATTTGGCAAGAAGCATCCTTAGGGTGTAGAGATTCAAGTTTCTTCAAACGAAGCCGGTCGGCCAATTTGGGCGGTGGCCATCTTAGATTTTGTCCGATTTTTATAAACGTCTAAAAATCTCCGAAAACGTTTCGTGGATTGGAGCAAACCCCATGAAATATGATCTAGGGCAAGAGCTGAACCAAGGTTGTTCAAGGGAACTTGATTGGTCCCATGGTTTGGCAGCCATCTTGGTTGACCTAGTTTTAGTGAAAACAACAACTCCAGAACCGCTGAAGGGATCGGGCCGAAATTTGGCAGATATAATTAGGGACTAAGGGCCAATAAAGTTTGTTCACGGGAAGTTGACCCGTCAAAAAACATGTCCATCGTGGGCCAATCAAAATATAGTGTGTCTGGCCACCATTTTCATCCTTAGGGTGTAGAGATTCAAGTTTGTTCAAACGAAGCCAATTGGCCAATTTCTCTGGCGGCCCTCTTGGATTTAGGTTGATTTTTAGAAATGTCTAAAAATCTCCGAAACCACTTGGGGAATCAATTCAAGACTCGTGAAGCATCATCTAGGGCAAAAGCTAATACAAATTTGTTTAATAGCCATTTTGGATGACCTAGTTTTCGCAAAGACAACTCCATAGCCTCTACTTATAGCCAATCGCCTTTCTAGTTTAAATACCTATGTTCCAGGTGAGCGATAAAGGCCCCTTGGGCCTCTTGTTTAGTTTTTAGCGAAGACTACAAAGTAAAACAAGCTTTTGCAATACGCTGCACATTGTCTGGTCGCGGCCAATTTGCGTTTAGCTCGACTTCTGTTTATATCTCAGATTTGGTTAATTGTAATGGACCCAAACTTGGGCACACGCTTTCTTATAATGACACGACATCCCACAGTGACCTGGTGGTCAAAGGGTCAAGGTCACTGTGACCTTTGTAAAAACATTGCTTTTTTTCAGCATTAACATTTTCCATCTAGCTCAACGTTTTTATTTATATCTCAGGTTTGGTTAATCATACTTGATCCAACCTTGGGGACATGCTTCCTTATAAGGACATGACATCCCACACTTGATGTCAAAAGGTCAAATGTCAAGGTCACTATTACTGTAGTAAAAAACATTGGGTTTTTTCAACATTATCATTTTCCGTTTAGCTCAACTTAACAGAGTTTATATCTCATGTTTAGTTAATCATACTGGACCCAAACTTGGACACATGCTTCATTATAATAACACAATATGTCACAATGACCTTGGGGGTCAAGGTCACTGTGACCTTGTAAAAAATTTAGTTTTTTCAACATTAACAGTTTCCGTTTAGCTCAACTTAGCAGTTTATATGTAATCTTTGTTTAATCGTACTGGACCCAAACTTGGAATACATGTATGCTTCCTTATTATGACCCACCCAAAGGGTTAAGTGAGCTTATGCCATGGTGGTCGTACCCTATCAATAACGGAGGCTATATTTCATTGAATATTTTTAGCTTACGGATATTGAGGTAGCCATTCAGCTTTTAATCAGAGTAGTCTTAAAATATTCAAAATATTACACATATCATTGCTGTAGCTTAACATTTTGAGGTGGATGCCACCAAGGCATGCTAATAATTAAAATTGATTAACCTCATTGAAATTAGAATGGCCACATTATTCTTCTATTGTCCAGATACAGAAAAAGTAGCATGCGTATGAGGGCGGGTAACTGACAAGAACTGAGTTCCCTTGGCAATTTTCACATCCATTTACCTGATGGCATGCGCTAAGTTACAGCACTGTATATAATTTACTGGATTTAAAGGCAATTCCTAATGTTAACCTTTTTAACTCCATCTCTCCCCTCTCCCCCCCCCCCCCAAAAAACCCCAACAAACTTGGTGGGGTATTATGCGGTGGATTGCTTTCTGGAGGATATCATTAAACTCTAACACTCATATCAGCCAAAACGGCTTCTGCAGTGGTTTTGAGAAATTTCCATTTGCAAACCAAGGGAAGAGTATTTTTGAAAATGTACCACTGGAATGACTAGCTCGATACCAGAGCCAGTCATTCAAGTGGTAAATTATCAACAATACTCTTTTCTTGGTCTGCAAATGGAAATTTCTCAAAACCACTGCAGAAGCCGTTTTGGCTGATATGAGTGTTAAAGAGTTTAATGATAAATCGGATAAACGCTATTGAAGATATCCTCCAGAAAGCAGTCCACCGGCCGCCCATCACATAATACCCCACCAAGATGTCACAGGTTTGAGACTGCGCCGCGGCTGTCCCGTAATTTGCACACCGCTACCGACACTACAGTGCATGCACAAACTGTGCAAAACAGACTCCATGATGCTGGACTGCATGCCCGTCGTCCACTTGTTGCTGTTCCGCTTACAGAGCGTCACTTCGAGAATCGGTTTGCATGGGCAAGAACTCATCAGCGATGGCGTGTTCAACAATGGAGCCACGTTTTGTTCAGTGATGAGTCGAGGTTTTGTGTGGATGTGGTGGACGGTAGGCAACGGGTTTGGCGACGTTTAGGGGAACGGTATGATGCAGCCAACATCATTCAGCACGACAGATTCGGTGGCGGCACTGTCATGGTGTGGGTTGGAATCCATGAAAATGGCAAAACAGATCTTATTGTAATTCGCGGAAATTTAACGGCTCAACGTTACTGTGAAGAAGTTGTCGCCCCTGTTGTCATCCCTTTTATGCAGCAGACTTTATGTTCCAGCAAGACAACGCCCATCCTCATTCAGCTAGGGTCACCAGTGATTTCCTTGAGGCTAACAACGTTCCGGTGTTGGACTGGCCAGCGCGATCACCGGACCTATCTCCTATCGAACACGTGTGGAACATTCTTGGCCATATGGTGTGTGAGAACCATCCACCTCTTCACAACATGCAGGAGCTGGAAGCTGCACTGCTCCAGGAATGGGATGCGATTCCTCTTCGTGACATCAGGTGCTTAATTCGAAGCATGAGAAAGCGATGTACGGCGGTGGTTAATGCGTGCGGAGGCGACACAACCGGTATTGACAGCTCAGTGTCATTATTTAAATTGGACCCTTCCGTTGAACGATGCCGTGTTAAAGGCGCGATGCTAGCATTACAGTAACAAGAGACTGTTGTTCAAATTGGAAAATGACCTATCAATTAAATAGTATATTTGAATCAATTTATTGTTTTTGTTAAATAACATTTATACAGTAATATTCTCAGTGTTGCTAAACTTTTTTGTTTCAGTATATATATATATATATATATATATATATATATATATATATATATATATATATAACTATTTACAAATATACAAAATATACAATATTATAACACAAGTAAAATGACTTGAATTAGATAATTAACATATTTGTTCATTTTTGATAGATATTACTAAAACAGTATTGCAGAATAATTACCTTGTCCAATGTCGATGTTCGAATCACCGTTCACGCATACATACGCGCAAGGTCGTACACATTCATTCACATATACACACATATATAGCTATTTAGAAATATACAAAATATGCGATATTAGAACACAAGTAATAAGGTGAAATCACATTGCCCATATATCACTATAATTTAGTAATATATTCATGTATATTAGATTTGAATGTCAGTAGAGTAGAAGACTGAGTAATCGGTTCAGGCAGAGAATTCCACAGTTGCGCTGCAGTGTATTTGAAGCTTTTTCTGCCATATTCCCTTTTAATCCTCGGAAGTTGTAGGTGATTGTGTGTTTTGGAATGTAAATTTCTAGTGTGCGCCACCCCAACGGAAGTGAACATGTCTTTCATGTAACCAGGGGCCAGACCATTTCTAGATTTATATGTCATAATACCCATTTTAATTTGCATTCTTTTAGTTAAATTTGTCCAGTTTAATTTTTCATATAGTTGTGCAGATGGTGTCCTGTAAGGCATGTCTAATATCACCCTAGCAGCCCGTTTTTGTAGTTTTTCTAAGCTATCCAATAATGTAGGTGAAGACGGGCAAAATACAAGACTACAATAATCAATGTGTGAAAGGATATACGACTTATAGAAAAGATTTCGTTGCTCAATTCTAAGATAATGTTTATTTTCCGTAGAATATAAATTAAGGACGAAATCTTTTTACAAAGTTTGCCTATAAGTTCTTTCCATGCAAGCGTATTGTCTATATATACTCCTAAAAGTTTGTCAGATTCACAACATTTAAGCTTCCATGATTTGTAGGGATTATAACATTAGTATTTACTTGTTACAGTTTATGCTTTGTTCCTAACATCATAAACTTAGTTTTGTCCGTATTTAACAAAATTTTATTATTTCACACCATTCTTCTACCGACTTCATACCGTTAATGAGATTTTCTTGAATTTCAGCGACATTTGAGCAAGCAGCATGCATAGTTGTATCATCAGCATACATATCCATAAGATTGTTGACACACATGGGTAAATCATTAACATATAAAATGAACAGAAGTGGCCCTAAAACTAAGGCTTGTGGTACTCCTATATCGATGGCCAGTGGTTTAGAATTCTTTCCAGAAATTGAAACGTATTGTTGTCTGCCATTTAAACATGAAGAAACACACTTTAATGTATTATAGCTGAATTTGTAAATACTTAATTTTTGTAATAGGATGTCATGATTGACAAGATCAAAGGCCTTTTTAAAGTCAATCATAATAGAACCAATAAGGTCGCCATTATCTATCGAAAAGCGCCATCTTTCTACTAGATTTAACAAAGCTGTTTCTCATGAATGGTTAGGTCTGAAACCTGATTGCGACTCCACTAATAAATTATACTTGGTTATAAATTTATAAATATGATCATGTATGTGTCGTTCAATAACCTTAGAGATAATGGGTAATATAGAGATAGGCCTATAATTGCTAATATTGGTTTTTGAATCAGATTTATGTAGAGGCTTTACTTTTGAACATTTCCACATTTTGAGGAATTCTCCCGTAGCTATGCTTTTGTTTATAATAAGTGTAATTGAGGGTGCAATTATTGATGCTGCAGCTTTGAGAAAGCGTGCGTTCAATTCATCGTAACCAGATAACTTATTTGTTTTTAAGTTGCTAAGTTCTTCGAAACTATATATTTTCTGGAACTTTATTAAAAACATGATCTGATAGCTTATCAAATGCTGAAATATATAGTTACAGTGGCAACGGTATGGCTGGCTGTTCTGACGGGCAGCAAGGGGTCACGTGACCCTTTGTTTGGCCACGCCGTTTCATGCCTAATTACACCTGTCAATCGTCATTGCCACGTGTCAATAGATCAACATCTCGAATAGTAGCGACAGCTTTTCTGAGCGGCTGAGAGGGTGACGACGTCATCTTATTTGCATATTAGGCCACACACCGTAACCGCTTCATATTTCAGTCCAGTTGTCACTCATCAACACACTTGTCAATAGATCCACATCTCGAACGGTGGCGATGGTATTGGCAGCTGTTCTGCTTGGCCGTGAGGGATCATGTGACCCTACGTTTTACCACGCTCCCATCAGGGTTTAATGCACCTTTACACCTGTCAATCAGCAAACGTAAAAATCTACATCCCCAAACTGATGGGATGAGTGGCTGCTCCTGTCGCTTTTCTATTAATATAATAAAAGTTTACATAATTTATTTAAAACCGGTTTGTTGCATAATTGAAATAGCTCCTTGATTTTGTCATCTGTATAAATTGTTTTTTAATAGTCAGGTACAAATGCACTTATTCCGATATTACTAGTTTACATAATTTATTTAAAACCGGTTTGTTGCATAATTGAAATAGCTCCTTGATTTTGTCATCTGTATAAATTGTTTTTTAATAGTCAGGTACAAATGCACTTATTCCGATATTACTTTCTCCATTCTATCGGTTCACACTCAGTGTTTGGCTTCTATGGCTAAGTTATGCCCTGATAACGCAGCTTACTGGGCCGATGCTGGGTTATCTGGGTGGTTTAGAGTTCTGAAATGGCATAGTATTAAAGCGTCTTTGTTGTCTAATTTCTTTACGTAGGTTTCAAATTTAAATTCTTGTTTTATTAATGGGTAACATATTATCGAAGCTTTAATACCATATGTAAACTTGTCCACAAATCAATTCTCTAGGCATTTTCTGGTTGAAGAAGTTATTGGTTTGGTTTAAACACAGTTTATTTTTTAGTCTACGTGGGAGCACAATATGACATGTCTTAAGAGCGTGTCTCCCACTTATGTACACATATAGTGCATTAAATAAATCAAGAGGCAGAATAATAATATTGCCAACTGTCATGACAGTAATAAGAAGAAGAAGAAGAAGGAGGAGGAGGAGGAGGATGCGGAGGGAGGAGGAGAGATTTGTAGGTAGCCTAATTATGTCAGAATGAAATCTTCGGGAGAAGGAGAAAAGCATGGTTCGACGAATCACGAGGCGGTATAAGGAGAGAGGAGCTCGATGTGCTGTAGTCACCCGTGCTGGTACGCAGTGCATGGCCATCCAGGAACTTCTGCGGCTATGGATTTGTCGGCACAATCCATGAGTGGTATTAGAAATTATTGTAGGTCATTTAAACCGACAGGTGTCGGTAATATATTTACGTAGAATGGTGGAAACCGTGCTGTTTAACTCTACATCAACTTCAGCGCAAGTTATTGATTTGATTATCGAGTCACTGATTCTAATTCCCATTCACACCGTATCTAGGCTGGTTTTTATTTCAGTCTATTATTGGACGGCAACTTCCCAGTTTTTACACTGGTACCCATTTTATACTCCTAGATGGAGAGCGGCAATGAGGAGTGAAGGAGATGATTGCCTGACAGTTAAGCGGAAGTCGACCCCGAGTCGACCAAGCTAACAGCCCGGCCAATCGTCTTCCAAAATCATTTTCTGGTTCACCTGACAAGCTCTTTTTGTTTTCACCTGAACACACGTTGGCCAACTCCTCTATTACGGGCCTGCCCAAAATTATGGTCAGAATTCCTTTGCGGTAGAAAAATCTAGCTTTTCTAGCATTTGTGTATTATTTTTTTAGGACACCTTTAACAATTTTTAATTAATATATTATAGGCTACGGTCTCAGCAGATAGGCTACATACATGTAATACAATTTTAGCAAATTTGCCATTTCCAAAATAAGATCAAGAGTCAGGGGCGGCGGAATGTCTTGATAAAAGAGGGGGCTGACCCTAGCGTGGGGTGTGGTGTGGGGAGGGGTGTGTGTGTGTGGGTCTGGGGATCCTCCCCCCCCCCCCCACCAGAGAGACCATTTCCTGCGTTCTGAGTAATAAAGAAGCACTTAGATTCCGCTTTCACTTTATAGATTTTTTATATTTTACTACCAATTGATCGTGGTATTGAGGGTAGGGTTGGAATTGCAGATGGATTTAAGATGCACTTAAGTCAGGTTAGTGTCAGTTTTCTAAAGGTTACCACATTTTAAATGGTTATCCCAAGAAAGTTTTGAAAATTAGATGCTCTGAAAAGCCGTTCCCGCGTTCTGATGAATAAAAAAGCACCTGCACTTTTTACAGTACAAGACCATTTTAATGAGGAAACCCTACCCCCACACTAGCCCCCCCCTCCCGCACTCATAAAATGGTGGGGCTGCAACCCCTACAGCCCCCTCTTCCGCCGCCCCTGAGAGTGGTTAGAGATTGTCGATGTTCCCCATCTCTGTTTACTTGCTTTGTTTTTGTTTGTTAATGTTATTGTTTCGTCTGTGTGTGGATTGTTCGACTTTGTCTGATGGACTCACGTTAAAGAATCCTTGCTTGCAGAACAATAGTTCTTGTGTTATAGGCAAATTGGTGCCGTAGTGTCTAAACCGAAGTTGCAGGTTGCTAAACAGACAAACACACAAGCAGACCCAGATGCAACAGGAACAACTTGGCAGAAGCTTAATACTTTCTCCCGTGGACCGCGAATGTTCCGGTTGAGTGACTTCACACACATCTCTCATTTACTGGTCTTGTGTATTCAAATCGTACTCTTAATAACCGATTATACTACGTTTTATGTTTTAACTAGTATTTACAACATAATTTGTTTTGAAGTGCTGCCTAATAGGCACCACCTTTGGTTACACTTTGTTTGTAAGGCGCCGCTGCCTAAGGCAGCAACGACTTCCAGTTAAATTGTTATCAAAATACAGGTTGGATTTGCAGTTTAATTCCTTAAATAAGATGCAACTGAATGTAACATGGCATATGTTAACACTTTGAACCCGAAACCAAATCACCAAAAGATCCTTGACAATTTTATGAATATCCTGTTGAGCATTTCGAAACTAATTTAACTGGGAGCTGTTGCTGCCTATGGCAGCAACAGCTTTCCTGTCAAATTAGTTTCAAAATATTCAACAACTTACCTGTATGGTAGTTCTAAAATTACGATTCTGGGGCTTCAGAGTTCAAAGGGTTAAGTTGGGATATATGCTCAGACTCTGTACGCAGTATAATAATATATGAGCTTCAGAAACACGTTCATATGTGAACGGGGAAGCCCATCTGACTAGTGGAGTTTGCTTAATTAATAATTTGCTTGCTATTTGGCCGGACAGGTAAGTCATAAGGCAGTCTAATATTTAATTTCATATATTTCTAAATAGATGTAAATCACTTTAGTAGCATTTATTGCAAGTTTCTGTTATCCGCGTAAGAAAATATGTAATAGCAATGGAAGAATTGAGTCTTAGCCATTCCCCGCCCATCTTTAGCTAAGCTCCACCCACACTTCACCCGTGTTTTGATCGATCCCGAACTCCCTGATTATGAATTTCCAGAAAACTGTACAGCTAAGCTGTTGAATATGTTTATTAAATAGGGAAGACATACGATTTCGTACAACAATGCTTAGTCCGTCATCAGTTATGCATTCGTGACTAACTTAGCTAAGCCATTCATGACGTAATTGATTATGACGTCAGCCTACACGTCACATAGTTGATTATAACGTCACAGGATTGGTGTTATCGTACACTTGGATTTCTCAACTTTAGTCGTGATCCGGAGATTCCAGAGTTCTGGAAATCCAGAAAATCAAAACATTGTTGAAATGTGAATGGGAGTGTGGCGATCTGCAATCTTTGTTTGTCGTTGTTATAAATAGAGGGTTTTATTTCTAGCCATGCCCCGGGATTTATAGCTAACCACCCTCAACCTCACCCACTTTGAATGGGTATTGGAATTGATTTGAAACTTTGAAACCAGAACTCTTAATTTCAAGGAAACTATACATGTATGCTATTGAGTATTTTGAAATTAATTTGACGGAGTGCTGTTGCTCCCAGTCAAATTAGTTTCAAAATATTCAACAGGATATTTACTAAATTGTAAATTCACAAATACATACACTTTCATTTACTTTAAAGATGCATACACTTTCGTGACGGACCTTTGGACTTCGTGACGTAGAATAACAAGTGACGTATTTGACTATGACGTCTATCAGATACTTTAGTGTCATCGGATCTCTCCATTGGGTTTGCCTAACTAACAGAATACAGACTCAAGAGCCCAGCTGTGTTTTGGACCAAAGGATGGTGGTTCTTTAAGACAGGTGGCCGTATGACTACCTGTGTTAAATAATCACAATCCCTTGGCTTCAAAATACGTACATGTATACTTTAACAAGTCACTGTGTTTCTTTTGTGGCTAAGTAACTGGTTGTGCTCCATTGGGTTATGGCTAACTTATAGTATAGCTCATAAATGTTTCCAAAAAACATAAACATAATAGCGTGTACAATTTTGAACACGATGTAACAAATGTTCTGTTCTGTATTTTAGACCTAAATTGAGTGGACGTCATTTCTTCATTAGCAAGAAACTGTTTCCAATCAGATTAGGTTCAAAATACTCAACATTTCGTTTTATTTTGTTTTGGAAACACCTTATGCTATTTCTTAGCTGTACTGTATATGAATGGGTCTGTTTTAGATTCGCTTTGCAGAAAGGACGCAAAGATTTGGCCATTTTAACCTGCTTGAAAAGAAAATTAAATTTTTCATTGTCCTTTTTTCAAATGCTTAGCTACTCAAATGAATTTTATTATTTTTAACCATATGTGCATACTGAAGACAAATAATGTATACAATATCTGTTGAAAATACATCGTTTAAAAAAACCTGTAGGGCCTATGGCAGCACCATGTATTTTGATTAATTTGGGAGAACAAGGGGATCTCTTGAAGCGAAAATTGTGCGGGGATTTCCCCCCAACAGCCCTGGGCTAGATTTGTGTCGTGTGAATAGTTAGGCCTAATTACGGCGTCACTGGAAAAGTAAGAAAACCTAATATAAATATTATGAAAGGAATATAGCGGGTATCTATATATTATACCTACCAACCACACATATTAAGAGGGAGAAGGAGGGACAGGCGGGTGGTGGGAGGAGGGATGGGAGTGAGGGAAAGAGGGGTGGGGTGGGGTGAGAGAGGGGGTGGGAGGGAGGCGAGAGTGAGAGAGAGGGAGGGAAGAGGGAGGGAGAGAGGGGAAGGGAGGGGAGGGAGGGAGGGGGAGACGGAGGGAGGGAGAGAGGGGAGGGAGGGAGTGGGGAGGGAGGGAGAGAGGGGGGGGGGGTGTTAGATAGTGTGGCTGGGGTAGAGCGTTAGAGAGAGATAGAGGGAGTGATGAAGAGGGAGGGAGGGAGGTGGGAGGGTGGCGGAGGTGGTTATGTGGGACAGTGGGAGAAAGAGATGGATGGATGGAGGGAGAGAGAAAGAGGGGAGAGAGGGGAAGGGGACGGAGGGAGAGAGCGAGAGAGGGGTGGGTGGGGAGAGAGAGTGGGAGGGTAGGAGGGAGGGAGAGAGAGACCGCTGCGAAAGTCAGTTTTAGCTCACCTGGCCAGTATGGCCAAGTGAGCTTATGCCATGGCGACTGTCCGCCGTCTGTCCGGCGTCCATCCGTCCATTGTCTGTCCGGCGTCCGTTCGTTCGTCCTTCTGTCCATCCATCCATCTGTCCATCAACTTTTTTCTTTAAATGACTTCTCAAGAACCACTGTGCCGATTTCAATTATATTTGGGAGGAAGTATCGTTAGGGCATAGGGATCCAACTTTGTTCAAACGAAGCCGATCGGCCAATTTGGCCGGTGGCCATCTTGGATTTCGGCCGATTTTAGGAAATGTCTTTAAAAATCTTCATGAATTATGATCTAGGGCAAGACCTGAACCAAGTTTGCTCAAGGGAACTTGATTGGTCAAATGGTTTGGCGGCCATTTTGGTTGACCTAGTTTTAGCGAAAACAACTTCTCCAGAACTGCTGAAGGGATTGGGCCGAAATTTGGCAGATGTGATTAGGGACTAATGGCCATTACTGTTTTTTCAAGGGAAGTTGATCCGTCAAAAACATGGCCGCAGTGGGACAATCAATTACAGCATGTTTGGCGGTCATATAGAATCTTTTTTATTTAATGGATTTTGAGGCTGAAATTGGTTTTATATGTGTTTTTGGGTATTCTCACATATTTGCAATTTTCAAAACTGTCGGATAAACGGGTTGGCGGTCATCTTGGATCATTTTCCAGCCAAAAGCTGCCATACTAAAGCAATGGGAATGTAAGGTGTCTTCTCGAGAACTGCTGGGCCGATTTCAATTATATTTAGCAGGAAGCATCCTTCGGGTGTAGAGATTCAAGTTTTCTCAAACGAAGCCGATCGGCCAATTTGGCTGGTGGCCATCTTGAATTTTGGCCGATTTTTAGAAACGTCTAAAATTAAATCTCCGAAACCACTTGGTGGATTGAAGCAAACCTCATGAAATATGATCTAGGGCAGGAGCTGAACCAAATTTGTTCAAGGGAACTTGATTAGTCAAATGGTTCGGCGGTCATTTTGGTTGACCTAGTTTTAGCAAAAACGACTTCTTCTCCGGAACCGCTGAAGGGATCGGGCCGAAATTTGGGAGATATGATTAAGGGCCATTAAACTTGGTTCAAGGATAGTTGATCCGTCAAAAAACATGGCCAGCGTGGGCCAATCAAAACACAGTGTGTTATTGGCCGTATTGGTTTTTTTATTAGATGGATTTTGAGGCTGAAATTGGTTTTATATGTGCTTTTGGGTATCCTGATCTCAAATTTGCAATTTTCGAAACTGTCGGATAAACGGTTTGGCGGCCATCTTGGATCATTTTCATGTCAAAAGCTCCCATATTAAAGCAATGGGAAATTTAAAATGTCTTCTAGAACTGCTGGGCCGATTTCAATTATATTTGGCAGGAAGCATCCTTAGGTTGTAGAGATTCAACTTTGTTCAAACGAAGCCAATCACCCAATTTGTCAGGCGGCCATCTTGGATTGGGCCGATTTTTAGAAATGTCTTTAAAAATCTTCGCTGAAACTGATCGTTTTAAAGTCATAAAATATAATTTATGGCATTAGCTGAACCAAGTTAGTTCAAGGGAACTTGATTTGCCAAATGTTTGAGCGGCCATCTTGTATGGCCTGGTTTTCATGAAAGCAACTTCGTCTCCAGAGCCACTGAACGGATTGGGCCAAAATTTTGGTGATATGATATTGATGACTAAGGGCCATTAAATTTTGTTCAAGAGAAGTTGATACATAAAGAAACATGGCCTCTGTTTTCTTGTTACAAGTCTGCCCAACTCATTAGAGTTCTACTTATTGTTAATGACCATTCTAGTTGAGATGCCTCTGGTCCAGTTGAGCGATACAGACCCCTTGGGCCTCTTTTTGTATTAAGAACAGTTCATGAACAGCTCTAGAACGTTAAAGTTCATAATATATTCATAAACGGTCCTTGAGAATCTTCAGAAACAACTGAAGAACAGTTTGGGAACTTTAAGTTCTTAAAATGTTCTTGAACATTTTCAGGAACAACTAACGAATAGATTATGAGCTTTAAATTTCTTCAATTGTTCGTAAGCTGTTCTTTAACAGTTCAGGAACTTGAAAGTTCTTAAAATGTTCCTAACCTCTTCTTGACAATTTTCAGGTACAACTAACGATTAGTTCTGGAACGATAACATTCTTAAAATGTTCCTAAACTGTTCTTGAAATTTTTTATGCACAACTGAAGGAGAGATTAGGAACTTAATGTTCTTAAAATGTTCGTAATTGTTTCTGCGAATTTTAAGGAATAACAAGAACAGCTCGGGAGCTTTGAAGTTCTTGAAATGTTCTTAAATGTTTTCAGGAACAACTGAAGAACAGTTCAGGAACTTTAAACTTCCTACTCTGTTTCTAAGTGGCTCAAGAACAACTTAAGAACAGTTAAAAACCGTAATGTTCTTTAAATGTTCCTGAGCTGTTCTTGACAATTTTCCGGAAGAACTGAAGAACATTTCCTGAACATTAAATTTCTTCAAATGTTCCTAAGCTGTTCTTGAAGATTTTCAGGAACGACTGAAGAACAGTTCAAAAACTTTAATGTTCGTAAAATGTTCCCGAGCTGTTCTTGGAAATATGCAGGAAAAACTCAAGAACAGTTCAAAAACATTAATGTTCGTAAAATGTTCCTGAACTCTTCTTGAAAATATTCAGTAACAACTCAAGAACAGTTCTTGAACTTTAAATTTCTTAAAATGTCCCTAAACTGTTCTTGAAAGTTGTCAAGAACAACTGAAGAACAGTTAAGGAGGCAAAAGATATGTGACCATGGTAAAAAAAGTTTGGACACGAACCGTCAAACAAGTTTCTGAAAACTATATATGATCTTGGTCAACCATGGTTAATCTTTAAAACTTTTGAACGTATCAACCATATATATATATATATATATATATATATATATATATATATATATATATATATATATATATATATATATATATATATATATATATATATATATATATATATATATATATATATATGTAATGGCGATGTTTGTAATGTTATAATTGCTTCTCGGCGGCTTAGATCAAAGTGTAAATGTTGTAAGCTCTTAGCAGTCAGGCATTGTTAGAAAAATGGATCTTGATTGCCGACTTGCTGACTAATGTTTGGATTGCTATTTCAAACATAGTTATTTACAAGGAGTGCTCATGAACATTTCTGGACATACTCTTGAAAATGTTGCTTTAGAATTGCTCTTGAATAGTTCTAAACATTGCTATAGAACATTTCAGGAATCTGTGTTCTAGAACAACTCCAGGACTCCGAGTTCTTGAATAATTCTCCATGTAGTTCTCCATGTAATTCTCCATGTAGTTCTTGTTCTAGAATATAAGTTCTTGATTTGTTTTAGATTATAAGTTCTTGAATAGTTCTATAATATATATTCTTAAACAGAGCTAGGAATTCTAGACCTATTCTAGATCATAAGTTCTTGAATAGTTCTATAATATATATTCTAAAAACAGAGCTAGGAATTCTAGACCTATTCTAGATTATAAGTTCTTGAATAGTTCTATAATATATATTCTAAAAACAGAGCTAGGAATTCTAGACCTATTCTAGATCATAAGTTCTTGAATTGTTCTATAATATATATTCTAAAAACAGAGCTAGGAATTCTAGACCTATTCTAGATTATAAGTTCTTGAATAGTTCTATAATATATATTCTAAAAACAGAGCTAGGAATTCTAGACCTATTCTAGATTATAAGTTCTTGAATAGTTCTATAATATATATTCTAAAAACAGAGCTAGGAATTCTAGACCTATTCTAGATTATAAGTTGTTAAATAGTTCTATACCATTTTAAGAACTTATGTTCTAGAATAGTTTTAGAGTATATTTCTTTTCTGGAATTGTCCTGGAACCATGCTTCATCTGTTCTCTAGCAGTTCAAGTACAGCCTGTGAATGTTAAATGAGACTTTTCTCTAGAACAGTTGTTCTAGAATTATTCAAGTTATATTCTCGAAAAGTTCTAGCATGCCACGTTCTAGAATTGTTCCATAATATAATTTGAATAGTTCTATAATGTTCTAGAACTAATGTTTTATACAAGTTCTAGACCTAAGAATTCTAGACCTGTTCTAGAATATAAGTTCGTGAATAATTAATTCTACAACGTTTTGGGAACTTATATACTAGAACTTGTGTTCTCGAACTGTTTTTAGCTTTAAGTTGTTCTCTTCTAGATAAAACGTCTCATTGAATGTTCACGAACTGTGCTAAAACATTGACGAGAACAGAAGAGAACAGATGGAACACAGTTCAATCAAGAACAGTTCTTGAAGATTCATTCCGGAACAATTCAAGAATAATTCTTGAACAGTTGCAGAATGCTTCGGAGATAGGGAGCGAGGGAGGGAGGGAGAGAGATTTGAAGATCAAGAGGAGACCATCCCTGTGTATTTGTCACTGATAATAACAACAAGACAACTCCATGTTGTCATGCAAACGGACATTTCCCAAGAGAACTGCAAAGGTGTTCCTTCCGGATTGACCATTAAAAAGCATTTTTCATAAGCTGCTTCTATCTGTAGACCAAGAGAGGACAACCTCACAAAGGATTTGCCACTGTAATGTATGGCTCAGTTTATCGAGCCTGCCATTCCATCTGTAACCATCCGACCAAACAGTTGTCTCTCTCCTGGGCCGCAAATGGACCCTCATTAAGACCACTGCAGAAGCCGTCTTTGTTCTGTGTGACGCAGTGTCCAACGTCCACCAGCAGCGCAGCGCCATGACAAATACCCGCACTCGGCGACTCCATTATGAGTCCGGGCAGGGTTACCTCCGTCGTACTAACATACGCCCACTCACACCGCTTCGCTGTTCGAGGCCGTACTTGCAAACCCGCAATTTCTCGCTATGTTGGCTGCCAGTTTCCAGGTAGCCAATCAGATTTCTGCCTACTTCAATCTCGCTATAAATCTAAAAATAAAGGCATAGCTTCGTGCTAATATTGGTGGAGAGCTTGCGAGACACGAATGTCAATCTATGTGATTGACACTATATTAGTAGGTTGATAATAACTGAGCAATTTTATTAGGTGGTAGTTGACTGATCTCATTTATGACGTTTCGCAACTTAGCAAAAACATCAAAGGCGTGCATGCGCGGGACTCGATCCGTGAGCGTTAGTGGGAGACCGAGACTGTGCGATAGGACCATGTGTTACCTCAAACTACAGAAAATGATTCGCCCAGCTCTGAGTCGGCCGATAGGTGTTGGCATAAGCGCCTGACAGCATACCATCTTGCAGATGGGGATAATAGTCAGAAATTGTCGTCGTTGTCGTCGTTGCCGCCGTCGTCGTCGTCATCGTCGTCGTCGTCGTCGTCATCATCATAGTCTTTGTGCGTGCCATCTCTATGTGCTGTGAACCGTGATAGAGTGTTTGATGACGTATTCATGTACACATCTTCCAATTCATTGTTGGTTGTTGTTGATACATGTGTGCTTATTCGTGCGTGTCCACGTCGGGTGCCATGGCGTTGAACCATGTAGTATAACAAGTTATTATCACGCATTATATGTTAGACGCATATGTCCTAGGAGAAGAGAAATACCCCATTACCTTGCATCCTGATTAACCGGTTCTAGCGACGTGTATTAACTCTCGGATGGGTGCAAGCCATCAAGCAATAATTCCAAAGGGCAATAGCTAAAGACCTGCTGATTATTTTTAAAACAATTTGATGGAAAGTTGTTGGTTAGCCACCAGCAACTTTCAGTCAAATTGTTTCAAAATGTACTACATATCCAAAGTGTAATCCAATGAAACACGTGGTCTGCAGAAAATCAGCAGCAGCCAGTCAATACTGCCTTGCACCCCTTTGTTAGAAATGTAAAAAAATTGACAGGCCGACATACCGAACGTCAGACAGACTTATACAGCTAAAGCCTAAAGGATAACTAACCTCATCTCTTGATAGCTAAGCAGGTGATCTAATAGGCCACTCATAAACTATGCCGGTAGTTTTAAGCTTTTTACCATGTCGCTAAAGAAAGCTATTCAGGCTTTAGTGGCTACACGTTGCTACATTTCTACACCCTATGATGGCTGTCATGATTTACTTTTCAACCAATCAGAAAAAACGTAGGGTGTCTGCCTCGGTATATACGCTCTGTCATAGAGGTGCCAGCTAAAGTTTGGCAATGTAGTATAAAAGCAATCATACAGGTAAGCTGTTAAATATTTTTAGGCAGCAACAAATTCGAGCCAAATTAGTTTCAAAATATTCACCGATTTGAGTGTTACATAATAAAGAATCTGATGCATTGGCACTTACATGACATCACATACTATCGCTTGAAGAGACAAAATGGTGGCGATCACTGTTCCGGGCATAAGGTAGCAGTTATAAAAGAATCAGGTTGACAAGACCCCGTTTGGTTTAAGATAGGCCAATAGGGTTAATTCAGCAATGGATAGCGCATTATACAAACCACACTGCCATCTTTTGAGAGATGTATGTAAAATTTCATCAAAATTTACATTGTGCTTATCTGTTATGTCCATTGCGCATTTTACAAGTGGTGGAGCCACTGGAAGGGGTGGAGGAGCGGGGTTTGTGTTGGTTGGGGTGGGGTGGGTGGGGAGGTGATTGGATAGATACTAGTTTGGTGCCACTTTTCGTCATATTTAGGGCTATTGACGTCTAACGTGGTGAGTGTGTACCGAACCGTCGGGCATAATCTACAGCTTCTGCCATTTAAGAATTATGTAATTCTGACGTAGTTTCCCAAGGAAATAGGTCAAATATAAATATTCTTAATTATTAGAACCAACAAGAAAACATTAAACCATTCCACTAAGATGAGCTATATTGAAATCCCTTGTGAATGAAGCATATGTAGGTTCAAGGTATTTACGCGTTAGTCAGGTGAACCCCTATTCCGGCGGGCCTCTTGTTTTCAAAAAATACCTATTAAACATTCTTCTGATATGCCTACATAGAGAAGGAAACATTTCTAATCCCATTTCTTGCTAAGCTCCGTCGGCTCTTTAGGCGTATTTGAATCAATTTCAAGGAAACTATACAGATACGCTATTGAATATTTTGAAACTAATTTGGCTGGGATGCTGCTGCCTATTAAATTGTAAGTCCATCAGAGACATCCTAGATAACGCAGTTTACTGGGCCGACACTGGGCCAATACCTTACCGATACTTTCAGTATCGGCCCGGTATCGTCCCAGCATCAGCTGCGTTATCAGGGATGTAGGGGAACATGGGGCAAAACGGAACATTACAATAAATCACGTACTGTTGCGAGTAATCTGCAATCCGCGTTTTAAGATAACCGTGACGTCATGTGAAACGATTTCAGTACGTTTTCCGACCACGAGGCCGTTTCAGGTAAGAATGAATTGGAAAAGTCAATTTTTCAACATTTTCTTAAAATATTAGGCATGTTTAGTATATGTTACATTTTTGCCTAGAGTAGAGGAATTCAAATGATCGGTATGTTATTCTGTAGCTAGAATACCAGTCTTAATTTCGAGTGAGAAGCGCAAGCAATTATGTAAGGCTTGTGCATGTAGTCAGCCATAGTTGAAGTTAACTCCCTTCGGGGCAATACGGGGGCATGTCCCCATTTTGCCCCCGGAAGAGAGATGATGATGTCCCCGTTCTGCCCCAAACTCTAATATAGATAATATATAGCAAGCTTGGATGTCCATGTCCCATAGCTGCGACCTATAGGTTGTAAAAACTTTGCCAGACAGGCAGGTAGACAGCAAGGCAGACATACAGCCATATAGACAGACAGACAGACAGACAGACAGACAGACAGACAGACAGACAGACAGACAGACCGACCGACAGACAGACAGACAGACAGACAGACAGACAGACAGACAGACAGACAGACAGACTGATTGACTGACAGATAGACCAACCTATACTAGCTGCAGTTACATCTAAAATTACTGCTTACATACCGTGCATTCCCTTAATTTCCGTTATCATTCTCGCAGGATGGTTCGAAAATACATTCGTAAAACTAACAGACAGAGTTGGTCGGAGGAGACCATGAGCGAAGCAATTAAAGACGTAGTTCATGGCGTAATGGGGTACAGAAAAGTTGCTTCCAGATATGGCGTGCCGCAGACCACGCTAGAGAGAAGAGTTGTGAAGTACAGAGCAGACCCAGATGCTACCACAGCAAGCAAAAAAGGTAAGCAGCAACAGCAGTAGCAGCAGCAGTGGTGGCGGCGGTGGCGGCAGTGTTGGTAGTAGTAGTAGTAGTAGTAGTAGTAGTAGTAGTAGTAGTAGTAGTAGTAGTAGTAGTAGTAGTAGTCATTAGCAGTAGCAGGGCAACAGAAGAGCAGAAGCAGCAATAATAGTAGTAGCAGCACTAGCAAGACAGCAGTAGCAGCAGCAACAATAGCAGCAGCAGCAAAAGCATCAGCAGCAACAACAAGGCAGCTACAACAAGGTAGATTTATTGCATTGATTTATTATCCTCAAAATAAATTACTTATATCGTTTCAGGTCTGGGTAAATACAAGTCAGTCTTTACTGCTGAACAAGGGGCGGAGCTCGTCAGCTATCTCAAGACAATGGAAGGCCAGCTATTCGGATTTGGAACCAAGGAACTCCGGGCATTAGCTTTTCAACTCGCAGAGCGCAACAACTTACGCCACCCATTTGATAAAGAAACCGAAATGGCTGGCATTGATTGGCTTAATGGGTTCCTTGAAAGAAACAATGATCTATCGTTGCGAAAACCAGAGCCCACTTCAGCTGCCCGGGCAATGGGTTTCAATAAGATTGCAGTGTCGAAATTCTTTGACTTGTTTGAGACAATAGTTGATAAACATAAATTGACACCAAGTAGAATTTTTAACTGTGACGAAACGGGGCTGACAACTGTGCC
The DNA here is from genome assembly GCA_034401795.1 of Chaetoderma sp. LZ-2023a. NCBI lineage: Eukaryota > Metazoa > Mollusca > Caudofoveata > Chaetodermatida > Chaetodermatidae > Chaetoderma > Chaetoderma sp. LZ-2023a. Next base: position 125,547,699 of record CM067374.1, on the reverse strand, counting down.
AAAAAGTCATCAGAAAATCATTGCAACAAAAGGACGTCGTCAAGTGGGAACTTTGACGTCAGCTGAACGGGGTCAGCTTGTCACGGCTGAGATTTGTATTGGAGCAGATGGTTCATATATGCCACCCATGCTGATATTCCCTAGAAAGAGGATAAAACCAGAGCTTATGGATGGAGCTCCACCAGGTGCTTGTGCCGAATGTCACACAAGTGGATGGATTCAGACAGATATTTTCATGTCATGGTTTAAGCGGTTTATCACATTCTCACGGGCAACCAAAGAGTCTCCGGTGCTGTTACTTCTAGATGGCCATGCCACACACACTAAAAACTTGGAACTGATTGATCTAGCGCGTGAAAGTGGTGTCATTTTGTTGTGCTTCCCTCCTCACTGCACCCATCGTCTTCAGCCACTGGATGTGAGTTTTATGAAACCACTCAGCACATACTATGGTGACGAAGTAAAATCCTGGCTCTGCGCTCATCCAGGTCGTGTTGTTACACAGTATCAGATTGCTGGCTTGTTTGGTAAAGCCTTTGTGAAAGCAGGTTTAATGGGCACAGCCATTAGCGGGTTTAATAAAACTGGAATCTGGCCATCTCAACGAAATGTATTCACAGAGGCAGACTTCATGGCTGCAGAAACTACTGCTATCGAGATGTTGGAAGATCCAGTAGACATTCCCCAAATGCAGCCCCATGCACAACAGCTAGATGATGTTCCCGAAGTGCAGTCACGTCCAGTGGAAAACGCTCGTGAGGTGCAGTCACACCCCGATGAACAAGATGACATGTTTGAAGTTCAGCCATCACCAGAGAGTTTATCTCCAAACAGGCCACCTGAACCTGAACCCGGATGTTCCTCTTGGGGTAATGTCAATTCGCCTAGCACCTCAACTGACCTAACCCCCACCAGCCAAAGAAATGAGAAGAATTCCTCTTTCAATATATAGGCCGAACAGATTGTTCCTATTCCAAAGACTGGACAGAAGAAACGGGTTGTACGTGCAAATCGAGGGAAAACTGCAATCCTCACTGATTCGCCGTACAAACTAGAACTACAGCAGCGGAAGGAAAAACCAAAGAAAGCCAAACGGTGTCTGAACGCGGATGAGCAAAAGAAAAAACGAGTAAAAAAGACAACCAGAGTGAAAATCCCATCCAAAGACACCAATGGCGTTGATACCGAATGCTTTTTCTGTGGGGACCTTTACTCCCGTTCAACAGAAGGGTGGATAGCTTGTGAAGAGTGTCAGCAGTTTTCACATTGCTCATGCGCAGGAGTGGATGACAAAGAACTGAACTACGTCTGTGACCTCTGCCACTAGATATAATGTCCACCAGCCACTAAAGTTACAGTTAAAATCATGCTTGGTGTCTATGTCCAACAACTAGCTTGTTCCCCATTTTGCCCCAGCCTGGATCCCGTTCTGCCCCAGGCATGGGGCAAAATGGGGTCACATGCCAGTTTTAGATTTTGTTCGAATTTAACCATTTATACTGGACAGAACTCTAGATACTCTTTGCTTTTTAAAGAGGTAGGGGTTGTTAATGTATTCAATACAGTTTCAATGTTGTTAATGTATCTGTCTTCATTTTATGGCAATGGTAAGTTAGCGACCCCGTTTTGCCCCATGTTCCCCTATAGGGCCTAATATCCACACACGTTCTCGAAGGACCGCTGTCACTTTTGTGACGGATCTATGCCAATTGATTGTGACGAAGCTAGCAAGTGATTTATAGTGTGACGTCAGATAGAGTACAGCTCAGAAATAACTTAACTCGTTTCTAAAACAAAATAAAACGTACTGTTGAATATTTTGGTTGAACATAATGGAGGTATCTAGTTTGAGCTATACCGCGCCCATCTCTAGCTAATCTCGACCCACGGGTTGTGCGTGTTGCGATCGATCGAGCGATCCATGCACTCTCTGAATCTTAGACAGAATATCCATCTCTACCAGCAAAGGGAGGCTAGCATAGGCCATCTGAATCTCAATTTCCAGAAAACTATACAGGTAAAATGTTGAATATTTTGAAACAGCCAAATTAGTTTCAAAATACTCAACAGTATGCTTATTAAAAGACATACAATTCGTACAACCTGACGGACTATTAAACGTTTAAAACGGATTAAATCCGTTCATGACGGACCATTCATGACGTAATTGATTATGATGTCCTCCTACACGCCACGTACTTGATTATGACGTCATGTGATTGAATGATAAACGGGAATCCCTCATTGCAATGTCTTCCAATCCAATTATGTTCAAAATCTTCAATAGAACATTTCGTACATCGTGTTCAAAATTGTACTAAATAACGTTTTTCGATTCGTCTTTTTCAAACATGATGACTTATTAATGAGCTGTGCTATACTTAAAGGTGCACAATCACACCAAAATGCTTTTAAATAAAATAAAATAGTTAAAATTGCGTGTACTTTTAGAGGCGAAATAAATCTTAACATATGATGATTTCATTCCGTATAAATTTATATAATTTTTAGGTGTGAATTTTAATTGGGGACTTTACAAAATAAAAAGTTATATTAATTTATACGAAATGAAATTTATTTCGTTTTATTACATGTATTTAAGGGTCTAAAAGCATGTAATTTTAACAATTTTATTTTGAAGCATTTTGGTGGAAATATGCGCCTTTATACAGATTGAATCCCTCCATTGTCTTAAAGAACTGCCTATGTAGGCGAACTTGTGCCTCCAATAAAGGCATGTCCGTGCCTACTACTGTTTTAGCTCACATGTGTGAGCTTATGCTGTCTGTCTGTCTGTCTGTCTGTCTGCCGCCCGCCCGCCCGCCCCCCCCCCCCTGCCTGCCTGCCTGCCTGCCAGCAATTTTGGCACGTTTCGCCATTTGATGACGGATTAAAATCAAATTGGCAGATATGTTCCTTTAGGCAATATTTCTCTGGGCTATAGAGGTGATGTGGCCACGCCTTCAAATAGCAGAGCTATGGCCCTTGCTATATTTTCAAAGTTTTGAAGCCTATGGGGGAAATACGGTTTTGGCACGTTTCGTTATTTACCGATGGATTAAAACCAAAACTTGGCGGATATGTTCTCTTAGGCAACATCTATTTGAGCTATGAATATGAAGTGGCCACGCATTTAAACAAGCGCCATAAGTCTGGTTCATTAAGGCGCTTTAAATATCGAATCATATGGGGGAAACACATTTGCATCGTTAATTGTTGAAGGATTAAAACCAAACCTAGCAGATATGTTCCTTCAGTCAAATATCTATTTGAACTATGACTATAAAGAGGCCACACCTTTACACAAGGGCCATAACTATGTTTCATTAAGACTTAAACTATTAAACCCTATGAGAAAATACCTTTGTTTCGTCAATTGTTGATGGATTAAAACCAAATTTAGCAGATATGTTCCGTATATCATTAGGCAATATCTACGGGAACTATGCTTATGACGAGTCCACAACTTCAAACAAGTTCCATACGTCTGGTTCTTTAAGGTGTTTTAAGCATTGAGCCATAATATGTGGAAAATACATCTGTTGCACGTTTCGTAAATTGTTAATGGATCAAAGCAAGATTTGTCAGAAATGTTCCCTTAGTACACTTTAACCACTTCACAATAGTTTCAGGGATGGATGCCCTATTGATCAATGGCAGGTTTCACCATTTGCCAATAATGTAATAGTAAATTCTTGCATTTCCTCCTCCAGATGTTGGACTGTGACCATTACCCCTTTTGTAAATGTCAGTGTTGTGACACTTGCACCATTTGTCAAAAGTGTCAGGGATAGCTGCTTCATTGGCCAATAGTACTTTTACATTGGCCAGTAGTGTCAAGGACACTAATATTTGTGCATTTCCCGTTAAAATAATGCTTATGACAATTGCCGTATTAGAAAATGGTACACTTGCGACATTTGACAATGTTGTCAGGGATGACTGCCCCATTGATCAATGGTACTTTTTCAGTTGGCCAATAATGTCAAGGACGCCAATATTTTTGCATTTCATCATCTAAAGTGTGATCGTCTTCTCGTTGGTAAATGCCAGATGTTGTGACTCTTGAGGCATTGGTCAATTGTGTCTGCGATGGCTGTCACATTGGCCAATGGTAAGTTTCCTGTTAATGAATAGTGTCAAGAACACCACCATTTTGTACTATTTGGCTCAAATGATTGCATATGACCATTGCGGCTGTGGTAAATGTTATCTGTTGGTGCACTTGTGTACCATGAGTACTAGCCTGTGCCTGTGTGGCCTGTCTGACGTCAAGGCTCTAATGCTACAACAGCAGTCTACAACCAAATAGAATTAATATTATGCAAAACAGAAGGAAAGCCCATATTTCGGGAAGTTCGTTCCTATGGAGCTGCATACCTCAATTCTGACCATCAGTAAGTCGATACACGCCTTCAAATGAACCATCACTACCTAATGTACAAACGCCATTCCAGGAAAGAGAGTAATCACCTACAATCTGCCCAAGCTCACCAGCGACGCTCACACTCAAATGTCATACAAAAAGGCCCTCTTGGAGCAGCTTCGATCCAAACGAAGCCCATGCCTAGTTAAATGGATGGAATCATGGGCTAGCATCATCATAGGAGTTTTCAAAAACAACAACGGAGCTAGGTATACAGATACAGCAGTGCCGAACGCATTATGGCTGCGTTTCTATCAAAGCGACACAATTGAAGACCACACCAAACTGCATCGGGAACGCACCGCCACATCAGCGAATGCTTAAAAGATCTTGCCTTTCAACAAGCAGACCCCCTAATATGAAATCACTTCCGCGACGACTGTCACAAAATGATTCGGACAGCCCGAGCCCTGAGAGAGTTACTACCTACTCATCACTACGCGCTGTGCATAGCTCTGTATGACACTTTATTGGGACTGACCATACATGGCAAAGCCGACGTAATTCGAGAATCGTTCAAGGAACAGTTCAGTGACCACACTGATTAGCTCTTGCATCCGTTCTCGGGTGATTCCAGGCAATTACTAACAGCAATTAAAACAGAAGTTGAGAAGGCACTCTAAGGCCTTGAAAAAATGGGCACTCATCCGTATCTGATGGCATGAGCAACGAACTATTCAAATACACTGGTCACATGATCTCAAAACTGATCACGCATCTAATCAATTCAGCTTTTATGCACCACCGTACCATCGATGTTGTTAGCCAAGGCACCATTGCGCTACCCACTCCAAGAAGCCACCCCGATCAATCTGTAGACCATCGTACACCTAAACAGCACACGGAAACCCTATCCAATGTTACTCTATGCCGTATCCCAGATTGATGGCTTCTTTGGATCATGTCAAAGTGGCTTTGAACATGGACGCAGCTGTGCAGACATTGTATGGGCTCAACCTATGCTTGTGTCAGTAGTCATGACCAAACACTGGAATTTTCGCTAAATGGGCATTGGATGTCACTAGCCTTCGACTCAATTAAACGCTCAAAGATCCTAGATGTACTACGCCAATTGCAATGAAGAAGATATAGGACTGGTGAAACTACTACACGGAGACACCAAGCTAAGTGTACGAGTCAAGTCTATGAAGTCTGCGGAGTTTGAGACATCAATCCGCTCCCCACAGGGAGATGGTCTAACCCCTGTGCTTTTCAACAGTTACCTTGCTGCTGCATTGAAATATGTGCGAGAAAATTCCACTAGACCAAATCCTCAAGTGTCTGTACTTGGTATACTGCTAGAGATTGAATATGTAGACAATGTGGACTTCATAGACGAGGAAAAGAAATCCATTGACAAATTACTTCCAATAGCTGCAAGCAATCTAAAAATTTAGAATCTCTATGAATGAAACAAAAACAGAGTACACCCACACATACATATCGACAAAGCATGAAAGTAAAGAAAATGACGATCCAATTCGTGGCGCAGAACTATGGAGGAAAAGTAAATTCCTGGGCTTACTGCTATGCAATACCGCTGACGTTGCTGCACGCTACGTCATTGGGAACATAGCTCTCCAGTCCTTATGGAAGCTATGGATTCGTAGATCAAAGATGCCCTTGACAAAATTACTACGTTTATACAAGCCAATATGCGTCTCCTTGATGCTGTATAACTGTAATAGCGTGGCAGCTCCAAAGGCAGCTCTAGACAAACTTTATGCCTGCCACTGCAAACACCTCTGCACCATCACTGGCTACCGATGACCAGACAGCATAATTTTCAATAATGCGCTATAGGAGATGTGTAATACACCACCGCTGTTCGCAAAAGTCACCCAACAAAGATGGTTCATGTTTGGCCATGTGCGAAGGATGCCAGAAGACACACGAGCAAAGAGAGAGACTTGAAATTCCCCCTACTGGAACCCTGCAAATAAAAAGGCAGGAGAAGACGTCATTGCATAAATATGTTAAGCGTGACACGAGCCTGAGGTGACCTCAAGAAAGCAGGGCTCTTTACGCTCAGATCAAGAATGGACCTGGGGAATCTAAATATTTTCGCTGAGGACAAGACACAGTGCTCAAAAGTGAAGAAGGACTGATTGCAGCTGTAACAGTAATCATACATACATATAGTTGAACCATTTAATAATAGTGTCAGGGATGGCTGCCCCATTGATCAATGGTACATTTCCTTCGGCTAATAATGTTAATGATGTCAATATTCTTACATTCTCTCTGAAAGTCGCTGGCTGTGACCATTGCCCCATTTATAAGTGGCATCTGTTATGTGTACCCCATACCCCCCCCCCCATTCGCATGAGACAATGGTATGGAGCTTTCCTGGGTGGGCAATAGTAGCAGTCATACACAGACTGTTTTCCCGCGCAAATTGTCATATTTCTGGTCGGTTTGTTTTCAGGGACCATTGACCCATTGATCATTGACATCAGTTATGCTTTTCTAACTGATAACCGCTGCTTGACCCATTGGTTAATAGTGTAACTGACACTTGATTTGTTGACCATTAGTGTCAGGGATGTTGGTCTCATTTGTCAATAATGCCATGGACCATTGTCCTATCTGTCAATAGCATCAGTTATCCTTGCCACATTGTTCAAGGGGGTCTTGATCCTTTGGCCAATTATGTACGTAATACTTGCCTCATTGGTCAATAATGGCAGGAACCCATGGCCTTGTTGGTCAGTAGCATCACGTTTCCATAACCAGTTGGTAAATTGTGTCAACGATTCTCGACTCATTGCCGAATAAGGCCGTGGCTCCTTTGGTCAATAGCATCAGCTATACTTGTCCCATTGACAAATCCTGCTTGCCACATTAGTTAATAGATTTAGTGGTGCTTGAGTTGTTAATAATTAGTGGTACGGATGATTGCCTCATTGGTCAATAACGACAAGGTTCATTGACCCATTTGTCTATGGCAAGAGTTATGCATTTTTGACCATGGTAGTTGCTGTCAGTGTTTATAGTTCATCATCAGCCACGTGAGCATTATGGCCCTTGGGCCATTTATATTAAGAAATTTGGTAGCAATTTTCTGAATTTCCCAGATGTGTAGATGGTTACGTGCACGCCGTAGTCTTTCATCGTGTAAGGGCTGATATCCCTAGTTATTGTCTATGTATGTATCAGTTGGGTAGGTAGGGTAGCATAATGTCATTATGAAAATAACATTTGTAATTAGCAGAATTTAATTTTTATCTTATAGTTCTGACATAAAAGTGATTAGCAGTAACCTGAGAGACAGGCCTCTGCCTGCTGCCAAGATGGCATCGCACAATGACCTATTCTGCATACAATTTCGAAACCACACAGAGCTGTGCGTAAGTATATTATTACTCCAACACGTCGGCGAACAAGGTTACATCACACGTCAGCTAACAAGGGGCATAATCTACCATAAACGTAAGATATTTGAGTGACGGATCAGATAGATCCGTTCATTACATTTAAGGTTTATAACTGCCATTGAAACGGCCATCAAAAGTGGCCATTAATGCCAAATGGCAACTTCATTCAACACATTGTCTATGTTAAATAGCTTTTAGGAATAAAGGGTGATGGTTCCCAAAAGCTGGTGACTGGTGGCTATGTGATCACATGTGTTAAACCCCCCAACTTATATCGCAAAGCAGATGCCCACTTGAATTCGCAGAACATTACAATCAAATGGCGAATATTAAAGATTTCCAGATCTGTTTCAGCTTCAGTTTATTTATATAATCCTTGTCACATAGTGACAGCAAGCAAGCGAGTAAACTAGCGAACGAGCGAGCAAGCAAACAAACAAGCAAGCAAGCAAGCAGGCAGGCAGGCAGGCAGGCAGGCAGGCAGACAGACAGGCAGGCAGGCAGGCAGGCAGGCAGGCAGCCTAGCTAGCTAGGTTGCTAACTATCTAACACGCAAACAAACAAACATGCAAGCAAGCAAGCAAGCAAGCAACCAAGCAAGCAAGCAAGCAAGCAAGCAAGCACGCAGGCAAGCAGGCAGGCAGGCAGGCAGGTTAGACAGGCAGGCAGGCAGACAGGCATGTAGACATGCAGACATGCAAGCAGGTAGGTAGGCAGGCATACAGACATGCAGGCATGCAGACGATTGTTCTTTAAGTTAGCAGGACATTTGAGCATGTTTGCTTATTGTCATGTATATATTTTGTAGGATGCGGTGACTTGGTCAAAGAGAAGCGTCGCAATCCTTTCATTCATCTGCAGGTTAGCAAAACACTGTATGCAGTATCTATATATTTGATGATGAGGATAATGATGATGATGATGATGATGATGATGATGATGATGATGATGATGATGATGATGATGGTGCTAAGTGTAACTGGAAAGAAATGAAAGATTTGGTAATCGGTCCATTCTAGGCCCCATGCGTCACATCATTGTAGGACATCATTGTACTAACTCTACTTCTACTTCTATTTGATAATTGACATGTCATCTTCAGGATACAATTCAATATGTTTGGTGCCATGTGCGGATCACAAAGGATTTAATCGAAGGTCACTTGAACCCCAGTCTTGAAGTTATCATTGTCACGAGCAAGGACAACTTCTTGTGGTAGGACTTTCCACACTGCTATTGTGCATTTGATGAAGCTGTGATTGAGCACCATTTTGTTTGTCTTAGGATGCTGGAAACGATTTTGATATCACTGTGTTCTGCTAGGTAGTGGGTTTGGATGGAGGTTTGGTGGGACATCTACCAAGTTGTTCGATATTTTCTACAGCAGCATCAGGGAGTGTTGTTCTTGCCATTTTATGCGTCTCCCTTCCAAGTTGATTTACCATATTTGAGGCACTGTGGGTTCTGGTAGCTGAGTTCTCTTGTCTTTATGGGCGTTTTAGTACGAATCCTGTTACTCTTTTTAGTACAAACTCTTTAAGCTTGTCTGACTGCATACGGGACAGCTATACACTAGGATTGACTGGACCATTGTTGTATATGCCCGACCTTTTAATAATTTTTGGAAAGGACCTTAAATGTATCGATATGAAGCCCACGGGCCCACTACTCTTTGTGGCAGTTTGGTTTACATGAGTAGCCCAGTTGAGCTGATTTTGCAGCTGAACACATTGGTACGTGTTAGTTTTGGCGGTGGTAAGTTGATCAGCCCGTCACTCATTTGCCCACTTGACAAGTAAATCAAAGCCACTCGGTATGATTTCATGGTCGTCGTGGATACATGAGACAATCGTCTGCAAACAGTCTTTTTAGGCTCGAGCTGATGTCGTTATAGTAATGGCATTGATGAGGAGTAGAACAAGTTTAGGACCAAAGACTGTGTCCTGTTGAACACCATAAAGTATGCTGGATTCTTCTAACATTTCGCCATTGACTGCAACACTTTGCCTTCTATCAGCAAGGAAGTCCTGGATCCATTGGGCTGTGTGACCTCTAACGCCATAGTATTTTAGCTTATTTAAGAGTCTCTGGTGTGGAACTTTGTCAAAGGCTTTGGAGGAGTCTACGATGTCTCGATTCGTCAAGTATTCTTGCTATGTCAGTTGTGGTGATGTAAAGTTGTACTTCACAATGATGGTTTTGTCTGAACCCATTCTCGAGAGGAGTAATGATATCCAGGTTTTCACAATGACGCATTATGCATGATATGATGATATGTTCACGTAGTCTACAACTGATGCTGGTCATGCTCACAGCACGATAATTGCTTGGCCTCGTCAGGTCAACTTTTTAACACTGGGACATGTGCTCTCTTCCATTGCTGTGGGACTGTACATTGTTTTAAGGATGGTTGTAATATGAAAGCTAGTATACTGCGTATGTGTGGTCCGGTGTCTTTGAAAAGGTCACCATCATGATATATTTTCTATTTCCTTTGATGTATGATGTTGAACAGACTGACTTGTAAAATATCTGTCACATGGGAGGTTTGAGTCAGAGCAGACTCATACCATTAACCAGCCTGAAAATCTGCGGATTTGCGGATGATTGCTTCCTCAATAACTTGTTTTATTGTTGTTTTAAATTTAAAACACCATCAGCTCAAGGGTTAAAGAGTTGAGTTGTGAAACAAACTAAGGGATGCAATTCGCTTTGTAACCGTTTATTTGGTAGGCGACTTAATTTTCATAGGCGATTGTCCAATCTGTCATTCAAGTGTATGATGTCATAATCCATATCATATGCTGGATGACATTAACATCAAAATGATAAATTAATGAATACTTAAATGTCTGTCAAGCGTACGAATTGTATTCTTTGATATATTTACTATGTAATGAGAGAACAACAGCATCTAATCAATTTAGTTTTAAAATATTGAGCTGCTTACCTGTATAATTACCTTAAAAATGATATTCTGATAATTCAGGGTTTAAAGTATATAAATGAAATCGATCCCAACATGGGCACTGTGTGGGCGGCGGTTGACTAGAAATGGGCTGGGCTTAGCTAGAAATGGATCCCTTTATTGTATTTCACTTGGTTAAATGATGACATTTTATTTATTTTTCTTTTCAGCGCAGCTGTTATCTTCTTCATTTGGCTCTTCAGGAAATATCTATGTTTTGCACAAGTAAGCAACTTACAACTACAAATGATATGAACAATTACTAATGATACGATTTTTGTTAAATTGAAAAGAAAAGGGAGATTTACATTGTAGCTTTCTGGCTGATGCTACTATTATTACTGGCTGTTGAATAAACATCCATAGAAGGGCTGGATTTGTCACTTAAGTATCTGATGAAACATGTTGGCTGATGTCATAGCTCCATCACGAAAATCGAAAAGTCTGTCACAAAATCTGTCACAAAGGCATATACAATGAATTGTATGTGAATTGTATGTGTTTGTTGAATTGACAATTTAAATAAATCTGACTAAGTGCCCTAAAAGAAGCCTGACTAGTTGGTACAATGACAACCAAGCAGGGCATGAGGGAGCTAAGGACTGTCGCTGAGGACGAGAAACAATGGCCACAGTGGAAGAAGGACTTATTACAGCTGCATGATGTTTTCAAACTACTGCAACCCCAGAACACAGTATGTCATCATCATTATCATCATTATCACCATCATCATTATCATCATTATCACCATCATCATTATCATCATTATCACCATCATCATTATGACCTTAAATAGGGAAGAGCATGTAGTAGCAGATATTAAAGATTAATGAATTATATCACTAATAAATCCAATTTATACTCAAAGCATGCACCTTGCATGCATTTGGACATAGCTGGACATATCTGCCAGGGAGCACTGTGTAGGCATAGCTGGATGTTTTAGTACTCTGGAGGATATGTTATACAATATGTTTATTTACTGTTTTTTCAGAGGTTAATCTTGTGCTTAGCAATCTCATCCATGGCCGAAACCATTCAGTCTATGGTAAGTAATCGTGAAAGCATTTAACACGTGAGCGCAGACAATACACTCATATTTACCATGATTATCATCAGTGCTGTCTACAGTTTGTAAATATGAACTAGAAATTATAAAAACTATCGACGCATTAATATGATACGATTAAATAGAAAATATGCTGAAAGGAGGAATCCATTCCAAGCATTACCACCCCCACCCCACCCCCCACTTTTCAGCTAAACATTTGCCACATGTGTTGCAATCAAGTTATATACTTTAAACCCTGAAATATCAGAATCCCAATTCCAAAGTAACAATACAGATAAGCTTTTGCATCATTTTGAAACCAATTTATCTGATGGATGTTGCTGCCTATGACTACAACAGCCCCAGTCAAATTAGATTCAGAATTGTCAACTGAATGTTTATTATTAAATTGTAAATTCATTGAAGACACATAGTTCGTACACTTGACAGATGTTTCAATGCTCATGACAGATGTTGAGACGTCATTGAGAGAGGCACACCAGCTAAATAGTGATGTAGCTGATTATGATGCTAGATACTTGAGTGACAGGTGGGATCTCTCCTTTTGCGTGTCACTCCAAGACATAGTGTGCTGACAAACTCAGAAAACAATGCCACCATGAAAAGTAACAGATATGCCCTGATAATGCAGGTGAATGGGCCGGTACTGGGCCAACATTGGGCCGCATTGAATAGCTATGTATTGCAATAGAGTGTGATAAGTTTTGGACAATGACACACTTCTGTACCACATGTGTTACCACATGCCACTGGCATGCCAGAGTGAAAATAGTATCTTGTTTTATTTGTTCATTACCGGTAAAACTGGGCGGGGGACAGATCATATGTTTGCTCCCCATCTGTCTGGCCATCCATCCGTCCATCCATATGTCTGTCCATGCACCAATCCACACATGTGAGAGTACACTGTGAGCTGTATGGCAGTTACCCGAGATACTTTTTTGGTCACTTACGGGTTGCAAGCCACACGCGCCTAAGTTTAAACTCGTCAGTTAGTCTTTTCTGAGCTCTGTGTGTGTGTATGTGCGTGCGTGCGTGCGTGCGTGCGTGCGTGCGTGCGTGCGTGCGTGCGTGCATACATAAATAAATGCGTGCGTGCGTGCATGCGTGCGTGCGTGCGTGCGTGCGTGCGTGCGTGCGTGCGTGCGTGCGTGCGTGCGTGCGTGCGTGCGTGCGTGCGTGCGTGCGTGCGTGCGTGCGTGCGTGCGTGCGTGTGTGTGTGTGTGTGTGGTTGTTTGTGTGTATATAGGCATTTATGAGTGTATGCTTTTTAGTTGAGATTTTGTGACTGAATTTGTGATTCTGTGTATGATTGGTGGAAAGATATGTAATTGATGATTAATGCTATGATTGAGTGGATAATCGAGGTGATTGAAAGAGTGTCATCCTTGGTGGGTGAATTAGTGGGTGATTGCATGTGTGATTAAGTGAACAGCTGAGTGTGTAGTTCAGTGGGTGACTAAGTATTTGTAAGTTCAATGAACGAGTAAGTGGATGATGGAATGCATGTTTTAATTGATGACAATGGGTGATTGTGCAAGTGATTGACTGATAGCTTAGTTGTGATTTGTTTGGTGATTATGTTGCTGATCAATTATCTGAGTTTATAGGTACTTGCTTGATTGATTGATTGATTGATTGATCGACCAATGAATTGACTGATTGATTGGTTATCTGTTTGAGTTTAATCAATCGATCGCTTGATCAGATCAATCATTCAAATACTTAATATTAATTGATTAATTACTTTAGATTGATTGATAGATTGATTGATTGAGTGCTTGATTGATTGATTGATTGATTGCTTGCTTGCTTGCTTGCTTGCTTGCTTGATTGATTGATTGTTTGATTGATCAATTGGTTGATGATTTGACTGACAGCCTGGGTGTTTGGTTGAGTTTAATCCATTGATCGGTTGACCATATTGATCAATAAAATAATTAATATTAGTTGATGGATTGATTGTTTGAGTGATTGATTGATTGATTGCTTGATTGATTGATTAATTCATTGATTGAACTAACTTCCACCTCCTTTACAATTACTGCAGAGGATTTATCTAAATTCATAGCTTTCTTGTCTTTTGCAATTACTACTGAAGGTTTTCTTTTATTCTCAGCTTTCTCGCTTTTTGCAATTACTCAGGAATGTTTCTTTATATTTTTAGCTTTCTCGGCTTTTCCAATTACTACTTAAGATTTATTTATCTTTGTAGCTTTCATATCTTTTGCAATTACCATAGACGGTCTATTTATATTCATAGTTTTCTTGGCTTTTGCAATTACTACAGGTTTATTTTTATTTGTGGCTTTCTCAGCTTTTGTAATTAGGACATCATTCTATATCTTCATGACTTTCTCAGCTTTTGCAATATTTACAGATCTATATAAATTTGTAGATTTCTCGGCTTTCGTAGTTACTACACACATTTAATTATCTCCGTAGCTTTCTCAGATTGTGTAAGTACTATAGAGGGTTCATTTATATTCAGAGCTTTTCGCAGATTTTGCAATTACTTAAATTAAATGGTTAATCTCTTCTATTTCCTCATATGATTCACATGTGGTTTTAGCTCACCTGCCCTGAAAGGCCGGCTTATGCTGTAGTGATCGTCTGTCATTCATCTGCCCATCCATCCATCCATCTATCCATCCATCCATCCGCACACACCCAAACACACACACACACACGCACGCACGCACGCACGCACGCACGCACGCACGCACGCACGCACGCACGCACGCACGCACGCACACACACACACACACACACAGACACTCACACACACATACACACACACACACACACACACACACACACACACACACACATGCACGCGCGCACCACCCATCCATTGTCCCACCTACCAACACACACACCAATCCATCCATCCATCCATCCATTACCGTTGGTTTTCCACACTTCTGTCATTCTTCTTTAATATAATCAATATTCCTGTAGTATAAGGACTTACGGAACAAATTTGTGTTTCGGACATTTTTGTCAAATTTTCATGGAGCTACACCTCGCTCGACTCATGAAATGCAGAAAATATCGGCTTTCCACACATTTTGCATGCCTTCAAGATATTCAGCTGAAAAGTGGTACATTGATTTAGTATAATAAGATAGAGCAAATCTATGTTTCATAAAATTGTGGAAATGTTTCAATGAGAAGAATTTATATCACCAGATAGGTACGTACAGAATACCTGTTTTATTTTAGAGTGAGGAAGCGGACAACATGGTTTCTTGCCGGCTAAGAGGATATTTTGGGAATGCTCTAGGTTGGCTATCCTTACTGTGGATTATGGCTATTACACTCTACCTGTTCTTGTTGGTATGCAAGAACCTGGACACAGCTAAATTCGAATGGTATAAATGAGTCATTAGTGTTACTGATTAACCCTTTGGCTCTTAGGCAGCAAGACCTTCCAGGCAAGTTAGTTTCAAAATATTCAACAGGATGAATGCACACATACACATATCAATCAAGGGAAGATGATTCCTGAAACACTGAAAGCAGAGTGTACATCAAGATACCAACAAGGGAAGTGTACACCTATTGGAAACAGATAATCTAACTATAAAGCAGAAGTCACATGCACTACATATTGCTGCTACATTTATTGCATAAAACACAAACACTGCAGTTGTACTCTTCAATTTCAATGGTAGTTCTACTGTCTCTGTGATACACCAGGCCCATGCATATGCTAGATCCACTACAGATCATGCAAGGAATACTGCACAAAGACTGCCATGTAGGTGGGAGTCCGAGCTAATTAGAATATCTCAAGAAATAAAAAAAGATGCAAAAAATATCTGGATGCAAGAAAACACATCCCCAGTCTGCATGAACATACCATGTAGAAATGACCCTGTATGCAACAAACAAACAACTGAATGAAAGCAGTTGAATGTGAATTATCGCTCATCTCCTAGCTCCATAATCATCCCAGATAGACAAGGCTCAACAACAATTTTCAGACTGTGTTCAGTCAACAATGTGCTACGCGCACACACACACACGCACGCACGCACGCACGCACGCACGCATATATATATATATATATATATATATATATATATATATGGTTTGTACACCTTCATGACCTCCTTTTCGATTTCCACTACAGAGCTATGTCACTTTGATTGTGAAGTCAGCGCTAACATTTGAGGTATTGGATTATGATGTCATATACTTGAGAGAAAGAGAGAGAGAGAGAGAGAGAGAGAGAGAGAGAGAGAGAGAGAGAGAGAGAGAGAGAGCAAATCCCCATATTGACATCACAGATTCAGCCCTATCAGATTGCAAGGCTGGAGCAACCATATGGCCACAGGTGGTGTCACTCAACTATGGGGAACAGCTGAAGACATTAGCTGCACAATCTAGTCCTTGGAACAATGTATACTATCTAGACATACCTCAATTGAACATGGAAGAAGCTTTAAAAATCAAGTCTCAATCCTACCATATGCACCAATACACGTCTCTTTAATAGCTTTAACTTAAATTGATTTGAAACTGTCGATGCCTTCCATTAAATCTATTATTATTATTATTATTATTATTATTATTATTATTATTATTATTATTATTATTATTATTATTATTATTATTATTATTAAGGGTTTATCATACAGTATGCTGGTCGTTTCCATTCTTGTTTTCATTGCTGCCATTCTTCAGTGACAAATATGGTCCTGCTGGTATCTGGTGGTATGTATTGAGAATATTCACACATCCTTTATTGTTGACATTGCCATAAGGGTCCCATCTCGAATAATTCTGTGCCACGAGGGCCTGTCCTGCACAGTGCCCACTAAATCAATAATATATTTTTTCTACCAAAATGCTAGCATTTATCAATATGCCGTCACAGTAGGAAAAAATGGTGACCAGTGTAGTTAGAAAAACCTCCCTCGTAAACGAAAATTTTCTAGCTACTCTGGTCAAGATTTTCGCCTCATGTGATGTTACATAAAGCAAATAATAGAGATTTTCCTTTTAAAATATTTGGCCTACTCATTGGGACAGACTCTGTTGAACTAATTCTTTTCACTACATACGCATCTTTACATTACTATGTTTATGCCTACTGATTAGAGCGTTTTACAATCAAATCTTTTCCTTTCACCTTTAAGATAACATCCATACGATGCATTGAACATGGCATTTACTATTTTATGCATCTGTCAAGATGGCCAGTAATATGTGATGCATCATTACATGTTTCAAAGGTTGTACTGTTTAAGGCAAATCCTCTATCAAAGAACTTTCTTACGAAATATTAATAGGGGTCATTAATGTACTATGTTGTATTATGGCATTACAGCTGGATAGTACAGGACACGGGCTGGCGTATGGTGATGTAAGTATAACTAAGCAACGCCGATTATGATGCCGATGATAGCAATGACAATAATGACTCGCACCTCTAAAAAATGAAGAGTTTATCTACATAAATAATAAATGTGGCACACTATAGTTGCGACACGCAGCTTTGGGTTTTTGACAAGATATATGACTGACTGACCAATAGATGGCCTATATGTGTGCTTTAAATACTAGATATTAGGATTTCAGGATTTATTTGGCAAAATAAAAACAATATGTAATACATGTACTCGTTACATAAATATATGTGTTCTGAGATGTCCTTCTAAGTCAATTTTATTATTGCTTTTTACTTTTCTGTATAATAATATGATTCTAATTATTAGCCAAATATTAGCTAATCCTGCCAGATCTCAATTTTACTAGCATTTGACTAATTGGCAAATGGGTAGGTTGGTCCCTGCCATAGGATTTTCATAGTCTATAACTTTTTAATTGAGTGATCTGATCAATCAGTCACGTATATGTGACGTCATAATAAAAATACATAACTTGTTAGCTGATGTCACAATCAGATGACTTAAAACCATCACAAGAGGCAAATCTACGACAGTAGACGTCTAACTTGCATGTGTTTGATGAATTTACAATGTAATAAACATTATGATGAATATTTTAAAATTAATTTGACTGGGAGCTGTAGGGAGCTCCAAGTCAAATTAGTTTCAAAATAGTAATCGGTTTATCTGTATTGTTACATTAAAATTGATAATCTTGAAATTCAGGGTTCAAAGTATTAAAATCGATTTAAACGTGTCTGAAATGCAGCTAGGGATTAATTAGAAATGGGCGTGGCATAAAAAAGATTGACCCTCTATTATTTACACAATATACTGGTACGTTGTTTTGTTTTCATTCCCACCAGGTGGTACGGACCACTGTTTACGATCATGTTTGTGATGGTCATTATGTATGCATATCTAGTCATCAAACATCGACATAAATCACGCATAAGTCATGTAAGTATGACGAAATCACTAAAATTTCGAACATTTTACAATTAGTCAACATACATTTATTACAATTATTCTGGGGAGATAACCGTGGTAATAATGGTCGTATTTATATGAAACGCAATACAAAGTGTGCTATTGTCACACTCGATTGATTCGCAAGTCTAAAGAGAACCTATGCAGATTTTCTAAAATAATGTTCCATGAAACCACATAATTTGTAACGAATTTGAAGATTTTCAAGGGAGATAACTAGTTCGCTAATATCAATATCTTCTTCTTCTTTTCGATCGTTGGTATCACACTTGGAGAGCCGTTCTCAATATGAAATCTGTGGTTTTCTGCAGTTCTTCCACAGGCCCATACAGCTTTTCAAGAAAAGAGGTTGACAAAGGCCAGATCTCTTCTCTCAGCTGCTGATACGTACTGCAACATTGACGTATGTGCTCTGTGGTCTGTTCTGCCCCTCCAATATCAATATGATTTGGGTAAACGCAACTGCATGCCACGAGTAGAGAACTTTGAACAAACCATCGATAGCTTGAGTTGAATGGCAGCTGTTTAGCTGTTGTTTTGAGTTAATTTGACAACGCTATTATACAATATTCTAGTACACACATACATTAAACCTTGACCCTTTAACTATTAAGTTTGATTCGAGAAAATTTAATATTTTCTCATTGATAATGTCATATTACAGACCAAGAGAAGAGTATTTTTGAAAATATATCACTAGAATAATTGACTCGGTTATCTCTCTGGGTTTGCAAATGAACATTTTCCCAAGACCACCGCAGAAGCCATTTTGGATGATTTAAGTGTTAAAGGGTTAATGGCTAAATTTGCGCAAGCATATCACAATAATTGCTCATTGAACGCACATTTCAGGTCAAAAGAGGGACTATTTTTGAAAAATTACCATTGGAATGACTGGCTCTGTTACGGAGCCTGTCATTCCAGTGGAAAATTTTCAAAAATTGTCTGTTTGCCCTGCAAATAGACATTCATCAAGACCCCTGTAGAGGCCGGTTTTGGCCGGCTTTGCCTTGAAAGAGTTACGGTTGTATCCTTGTTGTTTCAGTCATGGACACCCGAAATACAAGAAGAATTGGTAAGCTATTCCGTAGTTTGTCATGTGTAGGACTACATTCGGAAACATCCATCTAAACGCGTTCGTCGAAACACACGCACATGCGCGTGTGCGCGCACATCCGCACACATGCTTAGACCACTTTAAAATACATGGAATACATCCTAAGTGTATCTAATTCTTCAAATTCTTCAAATTTGCTAGGCCCCCCCCCCCTGCGAACCGATTATCTTAATTCAGGCACACTGCAGTTTAGCCACAGGCCTATATAAGGCCTATGCCAATACACTTTCACATGTACATTCACATGCACTCATGTTGCACGCACGTATTCACGCATGCGCACGCGCACAAACGCCGCTCATGTACACAAAGAGTAGGATACCCATTTCATGACCCTCACCACGTATACAAACCGCCTCGTAAATTCCTATGGCTAGGTTCGGAGATGTTGTCGAGGTAATCCGAACGAAAGGATCACGTGGTATATGCGCATGCGTACTGTACAAGCACATGGAAGCAAAAGTGTCATTTCCGAACTCAAAAGAGTATAATAGGACTAAAATATGGTGGCTTGAAAAAAGTCGCCATATTTGTTTACATGTCTACGCATGCGCACACTTTTACTCTCGCTCGACGCGGGAGTACTCGAGTCGAATAATTTGTACCACGTCCACGTGATACTGTAATCCGCCTATACTCTCGTCGTTCGGATATGTGATCGGGGTAAACGGGTACCTCGACAACGAACCCGAATTCAACCTATGTCTTAGCATCCATGTATGGTTTGAAATTGAGATTTCAGCAATTCAGTGTCTAAAGTGTTAAAATCAGTTCAAACGCCTTATAATGTGAGCGGAGCGTAGCTAGAAATGATTCCAGCTGTTGAGTTGTTTGTCGTCTTTTCTTATCCAGGACATGCATAATCGGAATATCAGACTTATCGTCATCTACCCTTTCATCTTCATCTGCATCAGAATATTCGCTGTTATCTACAGGTAAGTACAGGGATAGAGTACAGCTCATAAATAAGTTAGAATATTTCCAAAACAAACACACAGAAACATGTTAGTTAGTAATGTACTGGTGAATATTTTGAACATAATTGGATTGGAAGACATTGCTGCAATGACTTCCAAACCAATGAACCTTTCCAGTTTATCCATCAATCATATGACGTCTTAATCCAGTACGTGACGTGTAGGTTGACGTCATAATCATGATGCCATGAATGACTTAGATAAGTACGTCACGAATGCAGAAATTTTTATAACGAGTTAAGTGTTATACGAATTGTATGTCTTTACTATTTAATAAACATGCTGTTGAATATTTTGAAACTAATTTGACTTGGCGCTGTTGGGCAGCAACAGTACCCAGTCAAATTAGTTTCAAAATATTCAACAGCTTACCTGTATAGTTTTCGGGAAATTGATAGTCGGGAGTTCTGGTATCGATCGATCCCAACGCCAGTGAGGCGTGGGTGGAGCTTAGCTTGGGATGGGCTGAGCATAGCTAAAACGGGAAAGGTCCATTATGTTCAAAATATTCACAGTGCGCTTTACTTTGCTTTGGAAACGCATTTCTGAGCTACGCTGTATGGGCATGGCGATAGTCAGCCGTGAGATAACTCTTGCAATGACTAGTCTGGGTGAGTGTATTTTATTTTGGCTTGCAGAAGTAAAACTGTAAAATGGTCCGTCCACATGTTGTATAATGTTGTACCTTTACAACTGCGCGCTAGGCACAGTATACCGGAATCATTGTACATTTAACAGAATACTGAAATAGATGGAACTTATGCGCGTTGCAGTATCTATTAAAGCACGCACGCACACCTGCAGACACGCACACAGGCACGCAAACGCTCACACGGGCGCGCGCACGCATGCATGCACATACAGAGCAGACACGCACGTGCGCGCGTCTGTTTATCAAGACAGACGGACTAAAGCCTGGTTTTCACATTCGCTAAGCTGAGGCTAAGCTAAAGCTAAGCTGAGCGATAGGAAAATTGTACATAATTATGTATTCCTAACAGCCTGTTCTCACATGCGCTAAGCTGAACCGATACAAAACGATAAAACACGCGCGTATATTTTGGAAACGACCCTGCACGATTATTTCTCGCTTCGCCTGCGATCAGTCACTCTGACATGCCTGAGTTTTCCTGGTTTGACTTATTTCATTGCATGTCCGTATTGAAAGCATCATGTCTCAAGTAGAAGAAAAATTAATATTAGAAGTTGCAAAGTATGAAGAACTGTATGATGCCATAAATAGGCACTACACAGATTCCGAGCGAAGAAGCAACATAAGGAAAGCTATTGGCAACGCTCTTGAGCGACCAGGTATCATAAATGCATATAATGTCATAAATGCATAAATATTAAACAATTTGATAAGCATGTTGTTTGCCCATGTTGTTGACGACAACGACACGGGGAAGCAAGAAACGAGCTTACAGAGAGGAAGAGGAGGAGGATCTGGAGGAGGATGGAATGGGACGTGGATGATGGCAGTGAGGAGGGGAAGAGAGGGAGAGGAGGTGCAGGGAGTGAAGGCGGGGACGGGGAGAGGATGATGGTTGGGTGGGGGTGGGGTGGGGGGGGGGAGTGGCCATAGACTGCAAGAACAGTGTTTGCGTGTTATGGGAAACATTTAATTGTTGCCGACAATTCACCCTCACTCACACACATACGAATACAAGCAGCTGCTGCTGCTTCTACAACTACTACTGCTACTATGACTGCTGCTGCTACTACTACTACTACTACTACTACTACTACTACTACTACTACTACTACTACTACTACTACTACTACTACTACTACTACTACTACTACTACTACTACTACTACTACAATCTCCTCATAGATAGTAATATAGCCTACCCGTCAATTCATGCGTGCGTGCATGCGTGCGTGCGTGCGTGCGCGCTAGAAATGTTTTGTTATTTTGTCGAATTCACTGATCTGTAGAATTTTCTGCTATGTACTGGTTTTACAGAATGTTATACAACAAGATCACGTACACTGTCACTAAGCAATTCCTCTTCGCACCATTTCCGTTTGCCAGGTAACCTCACCTGCTGCAGAGACAAAATAGTCTTTAAGCCTATTACGGAGTTTGTATGGGTCATCAGAAGCACGAGTCCCAGCTAGATGACCTAAGTTTTGCATAGCACCTGCATCAATCTCCTCATCTCCTCGTTCTGCATGTGCATCCATTGGCCCTGTATCTCAACAGACGCTGATTGAATGAAAATCACGCTAATGTCAGGACAGTCGTCTCGCGCGTGACATTTCACGCACGATAATTTTACGCTCAGCTTAGCCTCAGCTTAGCGAATGTGAAAACCAGCCTTTACTCATAACAACAAAGTTTTTTTTATAGGCTTATCGTTAACGTAACCATGTTGTTGACCAAAACAAAATCTGCTTGGCCACATACATATATATGGCAGCAAATGTACTCGGCTTCTGCAAATCTGTGTTTCGGTGCATGTGTGTAAACATATATCAGTTGTTAATTAACGCAGCTCACTTTGGGAGTGGTGGGGGCGGGGCTAATTGAAAATATGACGGCCATTAATTGGTACGTAAAAGTTTTAGGGGTTCAGTTGTCTCTGATTTACAACCATAGATATGTATAGTATTGGCGAGATCGCTTATGTCATGCGGATACCCTCACTATGGGGTCAGTTGTCCTGACCGCCGATGGCGTGAGTTCAGTAAAACGCCTTTTGACGCGTCGAAGCAAACTGTCAGCAACAGCTATTCGGTGGACGAGTCAATTTCATCTCGGCAATTTGCCAAAAACTATCCGCAGACAGTGACGTTGCTCATAGACTAGCGGCCAATGGCCGAAAATGGCTCTAAATTTCGAGATACTCCTACCTATGGTAGAACAAAGTGAAACTAGTATGGGTTTGTAGCCCAGTATGTGCTGGTTAAGAAAAATGATGTTGGAGTTGCCACCTCACTTGCCAATAGACACTTAAACAATTGCCATGGTAACCATGTAAAATAGGAAACGGCTGTGATCTGTAATATGGTTGTATTGCCTATCGGATACATAAACCTCAGTAAAATCTTTCAGTTAGGCAGAAGGCAGAAGTATTATTTGCATTCCTTATCACTTGTTATTTAAGAAAACTAAAATTTTGGGTCTTTTAATCTTGATATATTACCGTAAACACTTAAATAATAGTGTTATTTTAGCATATATTATGTAATTACTATCATAACAATATTTTGTTGTCTAATTGTGTACAAATTATGCATTGTGCAATCATTAATATGTCTAAAATATTACTGTAAACATGGAATAACGGTCATGACTATTTCCAAATGTTCTATTATAGTAAAAGCTGTTCTTCTTCTTTTCGTTCGCTGATCATACTGCCAGTCCTGTAAGTGACTATGGACATGATCATAAGCGTTAAGTGCGTGGATCCATGGTTTATTAAAGTGCGCCGTGCGGCCTGGAACCTCCGTCTTCAGCACTCGAGGTTTCTGTCAGGGTTATCTCACCCTTACTTCCTTTAGTCGCCTCTTACGACACGCAGAGGATACGGAAGGTGTATTCTAAGCTCCACCTACAGGGTAAAAGCTGTTTTAATCGACTACTCTTATGGAAGAACAATTTAGTGGTCATTGTGAAAAATCGTCGATCTGTTAATCCTTTTAACGTTCCTGGCCATATACGAGAAATTCTTTAAAAGATGAATATTTTAAGATCAATTTGCGTGGAAGCAACATGTATGCTTGCCGTGAAATTGAGATTATATGATTTCGTCGGTGAAAGTGTTAATATTGGTCAATTGGTATATGATTTCCTATTGTTGCCAATAGCGATTGGTCTCTCGCGACTCTGGACTGGTTGTCTTTAAATACATATTTCTTGAAAAAATCCAACTTCTTTTATCATCAAAAGCCAGTTGGTCTTTATAGACAGGTTCTGTTATTTCTTGCGCCATTGGGCATGTTACTTAAAGTATATCGGGTAATGCAAAAACTAAACTAATCTAATTAAAAATATTGACACAATTCATTATCGTTATCATCATTGTCTAGGTATGTAATATAATGTTCTTGCATTCTGCATGGCATTGGCATACATCTCAATGCAAATTTTACCAAATTACAAGCAGATTTCGAAGATTGGGTCCTTTAAACGGAGCACGGGTATAAGCACCTCGTCATCTAATGTGTCCCATCCAGAGCTGGTTGGACTTGGTAGATCCGGTTCCATAATATGACTGTTACCCCATACATGTGCTTGATTGTGACAACGCATACGATATACCATGATGTGGGAATGCATCTTCTGTTGGCGGGAACTGTGAGCTTTTTCGGTTATTTTCGCCATAATGTAACGCATGCAGGTCGTTGAGAGTGTCGCAATTCCTTCCATGTGTGCTTCTGGTAGAAATTTCAAAACGATGGAGGCTTTAGCTAGGACATAGTATGAGACTCTTCATGACGAGTTCACCAGGATAGTCAACTGTTTTATGTAATCATTCGTTCAATGATCTAAGCGTAGCCATGCCATCTATTATATAGGCTGTTGCTTCACTGCATATTTCTGACGCTGGATGAAGCTGTAATGTACTGAAGATGGATTTCTTAGCACGACCCGACTTAGTAGTTTTTCTCAATGTGCCATCATCATTGCACAATGATTGAGGGTCACCTGTGAGTTAATGTTTAACTATATCAGCAAGAAGTTCAACTTATCTGTTTAGAAATGGTTAACAAATGACGAAAAGGTACCTCAGAATCTATCTTGAACTTTGTTTGCTTGGTAGATACCGATTTATTCTGTCTGTGAAAGTGTGTGGCTTAATGCACATGCTATTTGTCACATGCTATTACATGACATTAATACACATGCTATTTGTCATCCAACAACTTCTTGACTTTGTGCTACCTACAAGTTGTCCCTTAAAAGATAACTAACATCATCTCTTGCTAGCTATTCAGGTGATCTAATATGCCATTCATAAACTATGTAGGGAATTATAAGCTTTTTAACATGCCGCTAAAGAAAGATATTCAGGCTATAGTAGCTAAATGTTGATGGCTGTCATAATTTACATTTCAACCAATCAGAAAAATCCCGCCTCGGTATATACGCTGGGTCATAGAGGTGCCTGCTATAGTTTGGCAATTTAGTATAAAAGCAATCATACAGGTAAGCTGTTGAATATTTTGAAACTAATTTAACTGGAAGTTGTTGCTACCATAGGCAGCAACAACTTCCAATCAAATTAGTTTCAAAACATTCAGCGTGATAAGTATTACATGATAAAGAATGTAATGCATTGACACTTACATGACATCACAGACTATCGCTTGAGGAGACAAAATGGTGGCGATCACTATTCAACATTTACACGATATTACAAAGCAGATAATTGGGATACGGATAAGGGAATGTGACAAGATATTAATGATATGGAATCTATAAACTATAATCTATCGGTACAATACAGGGTCCGAGATAAGATTAGCATCCCTTTAAGAAATTTATCATTTTAGAGTTTTCCTGACTCGGCACACTTGATAGGCGAATCCTCAACCTGTGACGAAGAAACAAGGTATATTGATAGGTTGATAAGACGTAGGACTGTGTCTAGAAGGAATGGACTTTGCACTTTTCTGACAGTAGCTCTACCAGTTTGGTGATATCTGCTTTATCTCTGCCCGGTCTCGCTATGTTCTGTACCGGGTGTACTCTATCGTGGTAGGCAGCTGCATATTGTCCAGAAACATGTCTTGTAACGAGCCATCTTGTCAAGATACTTTTCCTACGAGCCGATAATTGCTCATTGAGCTTTGCATTCATGGCTGGTGGTCAGTTCTAGTGCTTGGTCCGTTGCTACACGGTTAAATTTAGTGTCTGTCGATCAACGTATAACAAAGCCACCACTTTCTAAGTGAGCACGTGCTTCTGGCTTCTCCTTGCCTAACACCGTCATTTCTGCCATGTACACTGGGTTATACATAGAGTAGTTATTTCGTACTGCTACTCTGCACGATAGTATTGTCTCACAAACTACATTAACAAGAAGTTCAAAGTCTGCATCTCATTCAGCCCTATGTAAGCACAATACAATGTCATTAGAATATATGAAGTTCTCCCAGTATGCGAATGTCGCAGTCTTGTTTCCACAGATATATCGAAACACAACTATTGCCTACTCCAACTTCATCATATGGGTTTGTATTTCTTCAAGATGCTGCCGTGCAAGGTCAGCGTCTCCAGATCGTACATCATGATACATATCAGATAAAAGATTCTTCACGTTCTCTGCGACAAAATGACGGTTTTTGTCTCGCCTGTGAAGCATAAGGGAGACATAGGGATTGCTATTTCCAGCGGTATCGGCGGTGTCCGTATTTGTACTTTTGGTTAAGGTTTTTAAATTAACTTGTTTTTCAACAATGGCTCATCCGATGTCAATGAAATTGCAGAAGTATTCTATACGCTATAGGAATGCAATCTGCATGACAACCCATTTCATCTTGGGGCATTTAAACTATTTTTTCACGGTTTTGGACTTTGAATATTTTCCATGTTTTTTTGGTTAAAGTTTTTAGTTTTAGTTTGCTTGTGGCAAATGGCCATTCCTATTTCAATGAAACTTTACATAATTGCTCTAGACCACACAGGGATGCAATCTGCATCATTACTAATTTGATTCCGGGGGAATTTTGCATACTTTTTTCACGGTTTTGGACCATGACTAGTTTCTATCAAAATGGCAATCCACATTATCCATGATTGTACAGGCGAGACATATCTCGCTTCAGCGTTCTTGTGTTCTGCCATCAATTCTACTAGCGCTATAAAGAAAAGCGGCGTCACTGCTTCCATTGCTAAGTTCAGGGCTCGCAAACCTCTAGAACATCTCTTACCATGCAGCATATGGCGTGCTGACAAGCAACATTGTTAGGATCTGACTATGGCAACAAAATCAAAATGCTCTAACAATAACAAGCTACACTTTCATATAAAACGCGCTAACAATAGCAAGCAAGAATCTTTTGAGGAAAAGCTATAACAATAATACGCTAAATCTATAAAAAGAATTTATAACAATGACGCAAAAGATTCAGATGAAATGTAATACTTCTAAAAACCACACTCAAAGATTGTTTATCTATGAGAGATTTGTGACAGAATCAGTTGACAGTCAGATGAATGACAGACCGACAATGGATAATTGTAAAGGCATCTGCCAATGCGGGTTAATTAAAAGAGTAATTCCTTGCAATAGACTGCCGTTTCTGGGGAACAAATGCAAGTCAGATGATAACGGATTTATATTAAAGAATTCAAACTTTCCCGCTAATGTGATCGTTTATTACATGATTTCCTGTAATTGAAGATTTCCAAATATACATTCCCATTGTGTTATATGTGCACAGTACTTGCTATGCATATTAATTCTTGACAAAGAGCCAATTTCTGCTTAGTTAGAATATGTAATATTATTATAATGATAACTATCTCATACAACCGTATATTCCGCCATTATGGAAGTAAATACTTCCGAGTATATATCCAAGATTGAAAAACAATTTTTACAGCTTTAGGGTACTCATGGTAAGAGTGATGAAAGATGTAACCAGAAACACCTGCTAGGTCTGAATGTGAAAGGTTTCACTGAGCTTTAGATGCATGAGAAGCATTGCCGGCTTTGCCGCCACATTATAGATCTTAACCATTTTCTAATTTACATGGCTTGCGGCAACTGAGTGGTCTATGGCAATGTTTACATCATACTGGCCAGGGAGATGGCAACTCTGATATCACTTTTCTTAACCAGCACACATCGGGCTACAAAACCATACCAGTGTGGTACCATAGGTTATAGGGTATTATAAAAATTCATGGTCTTGGCCGCAGGCATATCAGTGCTCTCACCCTGTTTTCTGGCTAAGTTCCCGATCCAATCACCACACTCTATCATACCGTGCCAGTCTACAGAATACCAGGTCTCTAATTTTTCCCGTAATCAGAAGAGAGACCGAACAAAAATGTTTTTAACGTTGCCGTACATTAGCATAATAACCAACCAGACACTCGTGACCAGAATTTCTATACTTTTATAGTAACTAAAATTTGGTTGGCTGTATTAATAATGACATTTTATTCGACTAGGTAATGGAATTTGCAACAAAAAATAAGATTTTGTTAGTAATATAATATTACCCTGTAGGTGGGGCTTAGAATACACCTTCCGTATCATCTGCGTGTCGTAAGAGGCGACTAAAGGAGGTAAGGGTGAGGTAACCCTGACAGAAACCTCGAGTGCTGAAGACGGAGGTTCCAGGCCGCACGGCGCACTCTAATAAACCATGGATCCACGCACTTAACGCTTATGATCATGTCGATAGTCACTTACAGGACTGGCGGTATGATCAGCGAACGAAAAGAAGAAGAAGATATAATATAAACGAGGTAGCCGAGAAAATACTACGGGAAATCACTTTGTCATATGACATGCGCACTCGGTCGAAAATTACTGAACCGCGAAAATCCACATTTGAAGGCACCAGGAGCGATCTATAGTATTAAAATCTGTTGTTGCAACATCTCAAGTTCATAAACAATCATTAGTGTCTCGCGAGATCTCATTCGATACGAGATCAAGAACAGAATCTCGTGTGTATTGAGTGGCCATTAACATAATAATTTTCCCCAGAATTTGGGGATAAAGAGAATTGAATCTTGAAAGGACACAATACATACCAGACAATACGCTATACATACCAGATAAAATTATTTCATACAAAACTTGATGATATATAGCTCATAGTCTTCTATATGAAGAATAGTTAACAACAAAATAGCCCCTTCACTTCGTCGTAAGATTGAAATATGTCGCGCACAAAATGAGGACAAGAATTTGCTGATAGATGTAGGTGCTGATATCACATGAACTACGGGACGGATCGAGTCGATTTTAATTTCCGTATCAAGCCTGTGATACAGCAGTTAAGATGATACCAAAATCAACACGATCCGCTGTGGCGTGTTTCCAGTCTACTACGGAGATAGATCTGCTCCAGGTCTGCCGGGTCTCCAAAGTGGAGTCTCTGTAACAGTCTAGTCGTTGTGATGACGTAATAAGATGGCCGGTCATTACATTAGAGGCATATTCGCGGAACGAAGCCACGGCTCTATTTTTAGATTACATAAACAATGTTTATTTATTCCAGGGTCCAGGAAGCCATTGAACCGGAACATCCGGTCTTTGTACTCCTCCTGCTGACATGCATCACTGCACCGTTCCAGGGTAGGTAGGAACATGCGTTGTTAGGAAAACCCACCACAACAGCACGCAGTCAAATTAGTTTCAAAATATTCAACAGCATGTTTATTAAATAATAAATACATACAATTCGTCCAGCAACGCGTAGTCTGTCATCAATTATGCGTTCTTGACGATCTTATCTTCGTAATTCATGACGTCATTGATTATGACGTAATTCCTAACGTCACATACTCGATTATGACGTCATATGATGGATGGATAAACTGGAAATGCCAATCATATATGAAGACTGGTATATTAGTTACTAGTGGTTGGGTTGGTTGGTTAGTTGGTTGGGTTGGTTGGTTGGTTAGTAGTAGTAGTAGCAGCAGCAGCAGCAGCAGCAGCAGCAGCAGTAGTAGTAGTAGTAGTAGTAGTAGTAGTAGTAGTAGCAGCAACAGCTTGATTTGAATTAAACTGTAATCCAATATACCAACTTTGTCGAATTTCGTGGGATCTTGCCCTTATAGATAATGAAATCGTCAACATAATTTTCATCAAGGTAAGCTTTCGAATGAATGTTGGTACATGTATCATGATTTTTAAAACCATTTAACTATTGAGATTCCACTATCTCAATTTCAAGATACATATAGAGGAACACTGTTGAATATTTTGAAACTGATTTGACTGAAACCTGTTGCTGCCATATGCAGCAACAGTCCCCCCGTGAAATTAGTTGTCTCCCGCCGCCCCCACACCCGACCCGCTGAGCTCCCCGACTATCAATTTCCAGAAAACTATATAGGTAAGCTGTTAAATATTTTGAAACTAATTTGACTGGGCGCTGGTGCTGCCATAGCCCAGTCAAATTAGTTTCAAAATATTTAACAGAATATATATTAAATGGTAAAGACGGACTAAATTGGATGATTTTGACTATTAAGAGTTAAAGACGGGCTATATAGAGTCATTCATGACGTCATGATTATGGCGTCATCACACACGTCACTTAGTCGATTATGATGTCATATGACATCATATGATGGATGGATAAACTTGGAAAGGTCCAAACCCCCTCCAGCCCCATTCTCTTCTACACTAAGCTCCGTCCACCTCGCATGCGCGTTTGAACAGATTTTAAGTTTTAAACCAGACGTTCCCAGAATCTCAATTTCAAGGTAGACTATACAGGCAAGCTGTTGCATATTTTGAAACTAATGTGTCTTACAGCATCCACCAGCCGAATTAGTTTGAAAATATTCAACAGACCAATTATGTTTATTAAAGGTGTATATATTCACACCAAAATGGTTGAAAATAAAATTGTTAAAATTGTATGGTTTTAGAGGCTTAAATTGCGTACCTCGATATAATGAGACGAAAAAAATTTTAACATATGATGATTTCATTCCGTATAAATTAATATTTTTTGTTTAGTTTGAAGCTGAATGAGGGACTCGTGTTTCTAATTCAGTTTCACAACGTAATAAATTCCATTAATTTATACGTAATGAAATCATCATATGTTAAGCTTTATTTCGTTTCATTACATCTAAGCGCACAATTCAAGCCTCTAAACGCATAAGACTGTGCATTTGGCGACGGACCCACGACATTTGATTGTGACGTCAGTTAATATGTGACGTATTTGGTTATGACGTCATATACTTGAGAGACAGATTGGGTCCATACATCATAAAACATGTGACCCGTTCCTACGATTGACGACACTTATCGTAACCGCATGGCTGTTGACACCTAGGGGGGCCGAACTTAGGACTCACGAAGGGTGTGGGGCTGTGCACGGTTTCTGAAATTCTTACCTGGGCGGGTGGGGGGGGGCTCTGAACTGCGGTTAGGATCGCGGAAAAGCTAGCGTCCAGTTTCGACCGTAATGGTGAGTGACGGGGGGGTGGGGGCGGGGGTGGGGGGGGGTGGGGGGGAGGAGCTCTGAGGTCAGAGGGCTGTGGAATTTCGCGACATCAGTCTTATACAGTAAAAGCTAAAAATAATTTAACATTTCAAACACAAAATAAAAAAGATACTGTTGAATATTTTGAACAGAATTAGGCTAAACTAAGGCAGCAATATCTTCCAATCCAATTCTGATCAAAATATTCAACAGAACATCTTTTCAATATCGTGTTCAAAAATGTTTTCTTTCGGAAACATTTTGACTGATTTATGAGTTGTACTATAGGTGTTACATCTATGCATGTAACTCGAAGTTACACAGAGCCGTAAATGCACTTGTTGCACTGCCGTATGTTGGGCCTTGACATTTAGGCAATCACCAATCCTGATAGCTTATGTTACTGGGCCGATAATGGGCGAGTACCGGGCCTTATTGGCCCGGTATTGGTCCAGTACCGGCGCAGTAACATGGGTTATCAGGGAAGGTGTCTATGAAACAAGTATGCTTTATATATTCATATAGGTACCCTCAACGCGATAGCGTTCAGTTGCGACAGGAGTACAAAAAACGATTTTACTGCTAGCAGGATTAAGGTAAAAATTATGATAATTTGCTTAACGCCTGCTCTATATAAACACATACTTCTAATTTTCATACGTGTAACATTCGTGTAAACGCGATGAAGGAGTTGTGTACCCTTTCAAGACCTCTCACGTATCGATGTCTTATCCTTCCTATTGTAGCCAAAGACCAACCGGAAAACCCATCTTATATTATTCTACCCATTCACGTGATACAATATGCCAGACATAAACGATGCATTGTATTATCAGATTTCTATTATGCCATTAAACACAGCTATTAAATTTTTAGTTTATTGTGTTAAGATTTGAGCCGAATTGGCCCAGTGCTTTCCGCGATATCATGCATAGATCCATAATTTTATCCGATCTGGGCCCGTGTTCCTTTATCCGGAACACTGCCAAAGTCTGGAAATCCTTTTGCACGGCCAGTTCCGTCGTTGTGTTATAACTTGAAACAAATCGGAGCAGTAGTATTTTAGATACCGCTTCGGGTACGCACGCGCGAATGCACGTACACAAAATACAATACGCCATTCTTAAGTGATCACCTCATCAAGGACAAACAATGGAAGGATTCGAGCTGTCACTTAAGTATGTTACGTCTTAATCAATATATAGCGTTCATTTTTCATACAATGGACGCCTAACTTTTAGCGGAGAAAAGCTTATTTGAACAAAGCCGAAAAGCCACATTCGCTTTACATCGACGAGCTAAACAATTAGATCTACCCATTGATTGTCAAATGAAACTCTACCAAGAAATGATAGAACCGATCCTTCTTTATGGCTGTGAAATTATTGGAACCTAAAAATGTAATTTAATCGAAAGGCACATCTAGAATTTCTAAGACACCTTTTAAAAATTAAGCGAAGGACACCTAAATACATGACATATGGGGAACTAGGGGAACTGCCAAAAAAGGTATTAATAGAAAAACGCATAATCATATACTGGATAAGGCTTATCTCTGGAAAGCAAAATAAACTAGCACTACAAATATATAATAGCATGTTAACCGATTTTAATGAAAACCGAAAACCATACAAATGGCTAACACGCATTAAACCCATTCTAGATAATACAGGGCACAAGTAGGCCTACCTTTGGAACACACAAACGATCCATAGCACCAACATCATCCAAGCTGCAATTACTCGAAACATAGAGGACCAGTTTATGCAAACGTTGCTCGCCCAAATGCAGGAATCGAGGAAGGGTAAGATCTATAATTCTTTTAAGACTAACTAGGAAACGGAACCATACCTCCTTAGACTTAATGATAGGAATATAATATTGTTCACTAGGTAACCATTCATTACCAATAGAAAAGGGATGGTGGGAAGGAATACCAAGAAAAGAAAGGAAGTGCAGTATTTGTGACAAAAACGAAATTGGAGATGAGTTTCATTACGTTTTTATTTACAACATTTTTCATACATTACGATTAGAAACACTACCTAAATACTACCGTAAGCGACCAAATTATTTTTAATTCTTCCAGTTAATCACTAGCAATAACAAAAAACTACTATATAAAACTACTATATAAGGTTTGTCGACTAATAAATGCAATTATTAAGCATTTCCAAAAAGGATGAAACTGTCGCACAAACACGACCAACAAACATAACCCGTAAAGATAATACCCGAAAACAAACTGAAATTGTGAACGAAAAAATTGTTAATATGAAAATAGCTTGCCTGAAAAGAAGCAATCACATTACTGTAGTAAATCTAGATTATTCGTTTTAATGTTAGCAGTTAATCTATAGCGATATCTAAATAATATGTAAACTGTCTTGCAACTGTATAAATTGTATAGTGTTTATATCCCATGTATCACATACACGTATGATCTGGGAGCAATAAATCAACCCGAAAACCCAATGGAGGAATCCAGTTTTATCTATGTCCTGCCCATCTCTAGCTGTGTTGACATCAA